>JAXDDW010000081.1:647500-1362500 GCA_034670385.1 Hoplostethus mediterraneus
TGAAAGAGTGTGTTCACTTTATCAAGCGCTGACCTTTTCTAAACACAGAATAATTGGATGCAGTTTTGGGTAGTTTGTTTCCGGTGTTTGCTATTCCTTATTACATGGTAAATACAAGCCAAAAACAAATTGGTGGAAGAAAACTGATTTTTGTTTTCAGTCTCATTCATAACCAGGGGGCTCAAAATAACCAGCCACCAGCCTAATACTTGTGAATTAAAGATAAATCTCAATCTCAGACATTTTTACTGGGTGCAAACATGTTCAATCAACATGTGTTCAATCAACATGTGTTCAATCAGTCTTTCTTGCCCTACTTTGGCAGCAATGAAATTGAATTGGCTGGTAAAAATTGACTTTTTAAGAGTCCAGGTGCCACCAAGGCCATTTGACAGAAATTGATTCATGCCTTGCTGGACACAGAATTGCATTCATTTATTGAGTTACTTGAGTTTATTTCTCCTAATGACAGAGGTTGGATATTGGACTAAGCTGGCTCAGACAGACAGAGAGACAGACAGACAGACAGACAGACAGACATACAGACAGACAGACAGACAGACAGACAGACAGACAGACAGACAGACACAGACACAAAGAACCACTGTATTAGGATGTGTTTGTTGTCTTTATTACTTCTTCTTTCACTTCATTCATTTGTCCACTCACTCACTCACCCACTCACTCACAGCATTTTATACTTTGTTCTCTTACTAAAAGAATCATTCTGTAGATATCATTTCTTGTGTAACTCTGAAGAAACTGGCAGGTTTTTGTGCGTATAAAAAATTGACTTTGAGGCTTTCATGCCAATTTAGGAAGAAATAGTGTTACTAAATAATTACATTCCCTTCCTGGTTCTATGAAAATTGCAAGATAGAATAATCTATATAACTGAATGACCGAATTAAGGCTGAATTACCAGTAGAGCTGAGGTAGCACACACCAGGTAAAGTGTTGATTACAGGAGAATGAGAGGAAGAGGCCCCGGGGTCCGGCTAAATGGAGTTACATAGAGAATTAGTGGGCTAGATAAGCTTCATCTGTAGTTCATCTCTCTCTCTCTGCATGTGTATGTGTGTATTTATATGTGTGTGTGTGTGCGTATGTGTGTGTGTGTGTGTGTGTCCTCGCAGTCACAGCTGTCGTGCAGCTTTAGTTTCACCCTGGTCGCCTCTTCGCTTTCAGGGCATTGTGTGCTCTTTTTCAATTTCAGCCCGCCCTGCGGTGGAGCTGAGCCGTTTTGGGAACTGCTGAGTATATCGAACTTTTCTGCATGGCTACCGAGGAAGAAAAATCAGTTCATCAGAAATGCTCTCTGGGTATCTAGCCAGCCTCAGATGAGGATTGGTCCATTTACACCTCAATAGATACTGCTGTACAGTCGGCTCTTGAGGGGGCATCTGAAAATCTACTGTAGCTAAACCGCTCTATTAAAACCACATACTCTATTAAAACAACATACTCTATTATAACAACATACTATATTACAACAACATACTCTATTACAACAACATACTGTATTAAACCAACATACTCTATTAAAACCACATACTCTATTAAAACAACATACTCTATTATAACAACATACTCTATTACAACAACATACTGTATTAAACCAACATACTCTATTAAAACCACATACTCTATTAAACCAACATACTCTATTATAACAACATACTCTATTAGAACAACATAGTCTATTAAAACAATATACTCTATTACAACGACATATGCTATTAAAACAACATACTCTATTAAAACAACAACATAGTTTATTAAAACAACAACATACTCTATTAAAACAACAACATACTCTATTAAAACAACATACTCTATTAAACCAACACACTCTATTAGAACAACATAATCTATTAGAACAATACTCTATTACAACAACATACTCTATTAAAACAACACACTCTATTACAGCAACATACTCTATTAAAACAACAACATACTCTATTAAAACAACAACATACTCTATTAAAACAACATACTCTATTAGAACAACAACATACTCTATTTCCTATAGCAGGTGTAGAAGCAGTTTCTTTCTTTCTTTCTTTCTTTCTTTCTATCTTTTCTATTTATGTACACTGCCTATATCGAGTTCATCCAGCAGTGGCTGTTTGCAGAGCAAAGGCTGGTCTGAATCACTGTTCCATCCTTTTCCTTTATAGAGCTGGAACTATTACTACCACAGATTTGCTCTTTCGTCTCTGTTTGCTTCCCTCTCTTCCTCATCTCACCCCCCCCCCCCCCCTGTTTTTTCCCTGTCTATTTCTGATTTGGGGTTGGTCAGGGCATGTTTGCTCTATTCCTGGGGCTCAGCAGTCAATACAGAAATGGTGGATGGTGGTTGATTTCTATTTGCAAATTGTGTGTGAGAAGAGAGAGTGCAGAAAAAGAGGATGGGGTCAGATACTAGGATTCTTATCACATATCATTTCTGTGTTCAAGAAGTCATTTTGCTTACAATTGTCAAAAAGTGGTGACTGTGGCAGCCAATGCCTGAATTTCACCATTCATCTGCACAAAATGTTTTCAGACCCCCGAAAAATCCACAATCTTATTCAAATGATCCATGTGACGCAAAGGCTTCTGAACAGGAGATGAGGCGTTCAGGAGCATTAAAACAAATCCTTTTTTCTTTCATATTCTTTCCAAACAATGACCTTTCTGTGGACCCTGCCAACTTCTGAACCAATCAAGCGGAGCGAGTGGTCCAGTGGGGCCACTGTCTGTGTCTGTGTGTCTGCCAGAGTGCTATTGCCCTTTCCCCCTACAATTGCACTTCTATTTGAAGCAGCTGATTGTTGTGGCCGTGCCCATGGGGTCCCGTGGCAGAGGCATTCAAAGCTGTGCCCTTCGCCTCATTTTACGGCCCACAAACCATGGCACCGTCGCTTGGACTCCTGTGCCAATTGGGCATCACGGCAGCATGAATCAAACCCCATCTCCTCTTTTTTTGACTCCGCCAGTCAAGGAGGAGCACTAAGGCAGAACCGTCGTTAACCTCTTCGGGCTCAAACTGTGCACCGCGCTTTGTGATTGTTTATCGGGGACGGCAAGAACAAGCAACAGGCATCTCAGAGAGAGATAGGGGAAAAAACCTGGCTGAACTAAGCTGGCTCAGACCATCCGTTTACATAAAGTAAGTGTTTTTACTATTAGACATGGGCTGTGTGCTTATCTCACTTCTTACAACAAAGACAGTAGGAGAGGGAGAAGGGAGATAGAGGGTGAGGGAGATAGCTCAGAGCAAGAACAAAATTAGGCCGTGGAAAAAAAAGGATAATTGGTTTCCATCCTTCTGGTTATCTCATATGTAGATGGATGCCAAGATTCTCCGAGAGTATATACAGCATTTGTGGAAATGGTGGACTTTATAAAAGGTGTGTGTGTGTGTGTGTGTGTGAAAGAGAGAGCGATTTTATTCCTGCTTGGTGACACCAGTAAAGCTCTTGTCTTTTTGAAGCTGTCCATCGGACTCCGGGGGAGGTTGGGGCACCGCAGGTTGACTTCAAACACGAGCTAGGAGCACACAGACACCAGTGAGGTAAAGGACACGATATCCTCAGAAACAGTAGAGAGAGAGAGAGAGAGAGAGAGAGAGAGAGAGAGAGAGAGAGAGAGAGGGGAAGGAGATAGACGGAGATAAAGAGGGACAGCTAAAGAGAAAGAGAGGGAAGATTAGAGTGCATGGGGAAGAGAAAATCACAGAGTGCTGGAAAAGGGAGAAAAGTAGAAAGAAAGAAAAGAAAGAAAGAAAGAAAGAGAAAGATAACAGTGAGTAGAATATGGAGGCTGCCTCATGCTCATTCATGGTCTGCTGCTGGTGATGATGGGACTTTGACACTGGGGCCCCAGCTCTCTGATAAGCATGCTTTCACGTGTTCCCACCCAGCCCATCTCCCCCATGAGCCCGGCGTCTCGGCCCCACTGCACCGAGCTAATCCTCAGCCTCAGTTGGGATCCCCGGCTGTAGCCTTCTTCTTCTTCTTCTTCCCCCGGTAGCCTCCGAGGCTCCTGAGCCGCACAGCACTTACTCTGTGTGTAATGTGATCAGGCTGGAGCAGAGCCCCCAGCGCCGAGGACAGCCCTGTAGAAAATTGGGACTGAAGGAAAGTCACATTTCTCTCTTGTAGACAGTTCTGGCCAAGAGTATTGGCACCCTGGCATTTGGCAGATAATGTACAATATCTTCTGAAATAAATGGAAATTCAAACAAGTTTCACTCTTCACACTTTTACCTATTGAACAGCACATGACCAATCAATAAGAATAATAAAAAATGTAAAAGTGCCCATGGCCATGATTATTGGCATTCTCTAGGACAATTCAAATCAATTTGTCGGAAGAAATAGATTCTCCTTTGCAGTGTGATTCAACCGACCTGTGTATAAATGGTATAAATGAAGCGATTATCCATCTTAAAGTGATAAAACGGTCTGTTCTGCTTCCCTGGTCATCTGTGGAAAATGGTGAAGAGAAAAGAGCTGTCAGAGGATGTCAGAGAAACGATTATCACCAGACATTCAGCATTCACGAGGCTGTAGGGGCATCTCCAGAGACCTTGGCGTTCCTGTTTACAGAGTTCACAATGTAAGTTTGCTGCTCTTGGACTCGTCCCAGGACCTGGTGTGTATTTGTGTTCTTATTGTTTGATCAAATCGATAAAGGAACATGTTTTTATGAACTCAAAACGAGGGTCAGTGACAATTACGGCCCTTTTTCACCTTGGACACTCTGCGTTCACTCACACCTCTATACTGAGTGGGAATCAATACGTCACTATCCTATCGAGGTAATATTGCGTAACATGAACTATAGATTAAAAGTGGTACATTCCACCAGGAAGAGAAGCGGGGCACAAGAGCAAAGCTGCCCCCCCCCCCCCCCCCCCTATGGAGATACACTGAAACATTGAGTGTTTGTGTGTCTGCATCGATGGTATTTGCTCATGTGTGCATGTGTCAGTCTCAAAACACTTCATCATCAAACTCTAATGACTTTAACTGACAGATTGAGTGGAAGCTGAAAATATACCCAGAGCCCTAATTGATGTTTAGATGTCAAGGTGACAATCAGCAAGCTATCAATGCTGCGGAAACCTTTGGAAAGTATGTTTATGTGTGTGTGTGTGTGTGTGTGCATGCATATGTGAGCTTGACTGAATGTCTGGTTTTATTCTGCAGCCTTCCACGGACATGACTTCAGTCTCTCTCCCCTCCTATAAGTCGACACTGATCCCATCCATGACTCCCCTCCGCTGTAACATGGCATCCCATTCATCGTCTCTTTCCCTTCCCCTTTTCTGCTCTCTCCGACTCTATCATTTACTCCCATTCAATTCCCCTTCGCTTTGTCTGCCACTGTTGCCATTCACCGCTTCTCTATGCACATGTGTAACCATGGTGACTGCATGCAGACGTATAATGCCGTGCCATTTCCATAGTCTCATTCTCAAAGTGTGTCTGACTCAACGGGCCCGTGGATGTCATGCGGTGGCACATGCAGCGGTATCCGGAAAACGACGCTTATATACCCTTCTTCTATTTTTATCCTTCCTGGTACGTATCTGTTCAGTGGTGTAGCATACGCAGTCGGAAGAAAACTTGTTTCAGCCGAATACAGTAGCGTCTCCATTGCGTTCACAAGAGAGTCAAGACTTCTGGTGTGTTTCTTGTCATTTTGATGTTTGTTGAACGATGAAATAACACAAAGATGATGCTGCCTGAGGAAGAGCATTGCTTACTCTTCATGTAGTATAGAAGCCTATCACTGTATTCTATTTTGCCCTTTAAACATCTTGTTATCTTGCGCCTCTAACAAATGAACCTTTACCTTTTGCCTTGTTTAGAAGTAAAAAAAATAAATAAGCAAATAAAATGTGCTGCTTCTCTATAGAAAATTATTTTCAAGCCTCAATCCCTCAAACGGAAACCCACAAAATAAAATGTATGAGAAGCAAATCACCTAATTCAGTTTTTCTAAAAGGTTTGTCCATGAATTTAAAGCTTGTCTGCCCAATATGACACTTGTAAATCGATATCCTTGATCCTTGTATTTTTTAATCATAAACAGCAGAATACTGCTGTTAATAATAATGCTGCAGGCGATAATCAAAGCATCTTTTTTCTGACTCTGCGGATGAGCCGCCTGCAGGATGACATCTGTTCTTTTATGCATCAGCTCTGTGCAGGTACAATACATTCCTCCCATTACTGTCTGAGTTTCATCCATAATAGTGATGCTTTGCTCTGAAACGTAAGTGCCTGGAAAACCGATGAGCCAGAAGCTCAGTGTATCCCACAGATTGTTTTTTTTAGTCCTGGAGATACGGAGCAGTCGGGAACGCAGCATTCAGACCACGTGGCAGTAAAAAAAAAATCTCCATCTAAAACAACAGTTGTATGACGGCATAATACAACTGGAATTCAGTAGGTGGGCAGCCCCTCCCTCGGGGGGACGGCCCACCGCAGAAGCTACGAAAGATGGGATTCTCTTGTTGTCTCTTTTAATGAACTAAGAAGAAATGACGTGTCTGTCACGGTCTGCTCGCCTTTCTTCATTTGTTCTTCACACATGACATCTTGGAAACTACTGACATTTACAAAACGACTAGTCTGAGGGAGATGCTGTAGCAATTACCTGAATATGCAGATTTCTTGTATTCCACCATACAATCTCTGACATAAATGCACCTTATCATGAAAAGCCCTGAAGCTCCTCCAATTAGATTTTTCAGAATGTGTGTCTAGTGGAGGCTTTTCCATTTGCCCATCATTTGTGGGCAAAAACAAACACTTGTAGGCTTATATACTGTACATATCCTGAAAGCAATTCAATTCTTCATGTATTTGTATACAGTGCAAAGTTGGTCTCAGGGCATTCATTCAATGTTATTTAGCTGAGATTGCCCAATGATCAAAATCAATCCCCTGTTCCATCTGTATTCATCACAGCTACTTCACAAATAGGCAGAGAAGTACAAACAACTAACTTGTCACGCGCACACAATATTCACCAATACCGTCTCAAAGAGCCGTCGAGGCTCCATATGGACCAGGACTGCAAAAGGATTGAAGACCCACAGTCCGCCTGAGAGTGACCGCCCCGTGGCCGAGATGTAATTGATTTGCCATTTGAATGAACAAAATTCACTACAAAGTTCAAGCTCAGGGGCGTGAGGGTCTAGTCATCTATCAAACTCACCCAGCGCCTGCGTTGGCCTCTCAGTCTGAAACCTCACACTCTCCCCCTGTAATGCATCATTCTGTACAACCTCCTCATGTGACTCCGCTGTTTTGACATGAAGTCTGGGATGTCACGGTTTCTCTCCCTCATTTCCGCTAGATGTCAAATCTGACAGGAGCCCTTCCTCCTCTAATCGTCCATCTCCCTCACTGAAGTGTAGGATCCATGTGATCGCAATGCAAACTGCCCCACTGGTGTGGAAGCTGATTAAAGAGGCATCAAAGTCTCACAGCTTCATATGTCAGCTTATATGAAACTTGCATTGCGTAATAGCCCCATCTTAAATAACGCTCTTTCATCTGGGACGCAGCGTGCATCCTAACCAGCGCCAACAACTTCCTCCGTGGGAAATATCACTCCTCCATAAGTCCATCCCAATTAATTTCTACTTTTAAACTTTGGGGGAGGTTTCTGGCTAGATAATGGCGCTGTTTGCGCGCCAAGCCCCTTCATTAGCTGGATGGAGTGGTTTGGAAACACTCTCCTCTTAATGGTTTCTGTTTGATTGCTGCCAAAGCGTGACCTGCAATTAAACGAGAAACAGAGAGAGTAGGGGCGAAGAACAGAGAGTCAAACTACAGAAGCGATCTTCAAAGAGCACAAACAATGAAGAAGCAAAAGCTAGTTAGCATTTGTAAAAAGAAAAAAAGTGCAATAATAACCTTCGGACCCAAGTACGCACACCGCTCATCGCTCCGTATTGATGTTAAACACCGCAGAAGAAGCAGTCACCCAAGCCAAAATACAACAACAGCATCAAACTTTAATCACGAGTCCAACGGCGTGTTATTCTATTCCTGCAGCCTGGAAATAATCCATCATCAACACCTTTTTCCTTTGGGGTGCAATGAGAAGTTTGAGGCAGCTTGAGCCGCGGTGGTCAGCGGACCGTGAAAACACAACGGAGCCGTACATGAACTGCTACCGCACTAATAGGAGCGGGAGCTTTGGAAATCTGACCCGTAAACAGAAATTGAATTTAAAATGTGTATTTATTGCTTTAATTCTTTAATCTCGCCAGTCGTCAGTTTGCATGCATGACGGTCACCAGTAAAACATTAGCGCTGAAATGTTCTGCAGATTAATCCCAGATGCTTTTAGTCGTGTTTTGGCGGGTGGGATTAAAAAAAAAGACTTGACTGTGGCAGACAAAGCAGGTCAACGCGTATTATTACTGTTTTTATCGTGCAGTAAATTCAGCTTCACTGCCATCGGCCAACGCCAGTGGCTACGACAGGTCCGGGTCCATTTTCCATGCTGCACCGATGGTCATGTTCTCTTAGTAAGAATATCCTAATACCCATATTATGCACACAACCACCAACAAAAAAACAACCTTATCTCCCCTGCGACCCGCGGGCTGACCTGCTCTGTTAATGGGTTATGTTTGAAAGTGCTGAGTGGCCGTTTTCCTACAAATGGGTTTTTCCTTATCTCCAGGTTGGCAGCGCTCTGTCACCAGCAATAGATGACTCTCTCCATTTCGCTCTGTAATTCCTTTCTTTACTTTCCCCGTCCGCCCCGCCTCATTCTTTTCCCTCTTGACAGCGGAGATAGATAAAACAGTTAAATCCTGTGGGCCGGGTTGTTTGCCCGATAGCCGCCCCCGAGGAATCTGGCCGAATGATCTCGACTTCACAAGGTGGAAAACGTGAATCCGACTAGACAGAAACCGCTAATACCGGCCGCTTTGACGAAATGAAAGCTAGAAAAAAAAAGGATTGAGACTTAAAGACTGACTAAGCGTCTCAGTTTGCTTCCATAATGAAAATGGATACACGTTGAGTGACTGCGTGGCGTGTGCAAATGGAATTAAGATCATTTCAGCACGCCCAAACAACGCTATCAGCTGAGATGATTCACGCTTGTGTGCTAATCTGCTGCGTTTATAGCCACAAAAATCTACAGGCATTATGCCACACACACACACACACACACACACACACACACACACACACTCTTGGAGTGCTATCTCGCCCACTAGAGTTGCACAGATGCTCTGAAACTACAGGAAAATGTGCAATTCAGTTGCAACAGTTTTGGATGACGGGTGAAGTCGGGACAGCTCCAATAGAAACAGTAGACAGCACAGAATGGATGGCGTTGCAAGTCGTAGTGCATGTCCATTCACAAAACTCAGCATTTTTCTTCCTGCCCACAACTTGACAATCACAATGGAAGCTTTTTCCCATGTACCATCCATCTCTTTTTTTTCTTGGGCCGCAGCCACTTGGGACGCGTCCATCATTGTGTGGGGAAAAAAAAAAGTGAAGAGGAGGCAAAATATAAAGATCCAAGGCTGCTGATTTGTCATATTGTTTGATTTAGCGGACAGGAAACCTTGAGGTTGAGTAAAATATCCCTGAAAGAACAGATCAATGTGTGTTTTCACTTCCATTTGTTGTGGAACGTGCTGCAGCAGAGGGGAAGACATGGGGGAAAAAAACTGCAATTCACGAGGACCGGAAAGAAAAATTCACAGATGAACTTGAAAGCTGTTCCTGGAACAGTTAATGGATGGTGTTTTGTATTGCACGGCCTCACTCACTGTCCTTGGCGGTGTGTGTCAGTTAATCGTGTTGACGCGTAGCCGCAGACAGGAAGTCCTCGCTAAAGTCAAGGTCATTAGTGAGTCATTACAATCTCCTCCCCATTTTTCAACTCTTTAATGATGCGTGGATACACCTGCCAACAGAGAGAGAGGAGAGAGAAATCACCCGTCTCTTTTTCTGACTTCCTCGCAAGCTCTCTCTCTCTCTCTCTCTCTCCTTTTACTCCCTGTCTCCACCCATCCATTAATCCCACCCCTCTCCTCCCTGCTCCGTAATGTTGACTAGGCGCGATATCTGTCCTCTCCCTCCTTGACATTGATTCCGGTGATTTAAATCCTCTAACTCATGACACAAATTACCTGCAATTTACAACCATCCTTGCATCTCACTCATAATCTGCTCCGGTGAGAATTCAATGTTCCCTCTCTCTTCCCTTCCCTTCTCTCTCTCTCTCTCTCTCACCCTGCCTGTCTGTCTACCTCACACATACCTTTTACTGCGTTACGATTTATGGCGCCGGCTGTTTCCTGCGTCGGGAAAAAGGAAGGTCTGTGCAAGCGCAGCGTGAACCCTGAGCCATGTTCGACACCGAACGGGCTCCCCAAGGCGCTGCATGGGATGTAAAGCTGGAAATGAAGTGTCAGCCATGCCACTTAAGTAGACAAAGGCTGGATCCATCCATACTCAGCAAAAGATAGTGCTGGCATATATCATTGGCCTGTTTTACTGTAACACCCGGAGTATCTGCTCATTTCCTGGTTCGTAAAGCTCTCTAAATTGATCAGCTTCTCCTCAAAAGCTCTCCGACAGGACAGGAGAGTTTTAACTTCTCGCTTCCTGAGGGATATTGTCAAGTTCCTGGAAAATGTTTTATCTGTGTTTTTTTTTTGTTGTCAATTTCTGTCTTGAAAAAAAATGGAAAAGCGATTCACCGGTTGATTCAATTTGAGATAACATAAATCCTGTCCATTGTTTCCCCCCCCCCCCCCCCCCCCCGGTGAGAAGATTAAAGAGTACAGCTGCACACCACATCGCACGACTTTTTCCCCTCAAACTCGTCGGGGGCTCACTTGAGAGGGAAGAGGTTAGAATATGTCACAAACCACTGAGTCGAAAACTTTCCTTTGTCACGTCGGTGTCTGCAGGTGGAAACCTCGGAGATATAGCGCTTCAAGAATGGAGGTTCCAATCACCTCTGAAATGGAATTATAGAGCACTTCACAGCTCAGTGGCATTTGAGCGCTTTCAGCAATGTGCAGCGCTGAGGAGGAAGAGGAGGAGGAGGAGGAGGAGGAGGAGGGGGGGGGGGGGGGGCGGCTTAGACAGCTAGGAAATGATACAGACACCCGGACTACAGACGCATAGACCCAGAGAAACTGAAGCATGCACACAAGTATTCTCTCTCTCTTCAACCTCTCTCTCTCTCTCTTTGTGTCGCTCATCTTCAGGTCAGACCATGTTTGCTGTTTCTCCTTTTCTGAAGAGATTTTATTTTACTTTTAATCAATACTAATGTCAGAGAGCTCATCGTATTTTCTTATGAACACGAAACTTGCAATGTTTTTTCCATCGGTCAAAAGCTAGGAACAGCTAGGAAATGATACAGACACCCGGACCACAGACACATAGACACAGAGAAACTGAAGCATGCAGTATTCTCTCTCTCTTCAGCCTCTCTCTCACTCTTTGTGTTGCTCATATTTTCTCTCTTTTACAATCACAGTGTGTATATATATATATATATATATCTAACTATCTCTAACTTTTAGAAAAAAAACGTGCAACAGAATGAGCAGCGCGGTGTTGATTGCACGTCGAGGGAAGCGAAGAAGAATAGAAGCTGGTGTTTTGAGTTTCTCTGTGGATATCGAGTGTATGGATTTGTTTGTCTCGGAGAGGCCGTCGTGATTCTGTCAGATATACTTTCTTGGTTTTGTGAGAATATGTGAGCTTTCCTGGCCTACTGCATCTTTAAAGGCTGTTTTTGACCGATGGAAAAACATTGCAAGTTTAGTGTTCATAAGGAAATACGATGAGCTCTCTGACCTCCGTATTGATTAAAAGTAAACATCTCTTCAGAAAATGAAAAACCTGCAACACACAAAAGGAGAAACTGCAAAGATGGTCTGACCTGAAGATGAGTAAAAGATATAAGAAATCATTCAGCTAAAAAATAAAAAAATAAAAAAATAAAAATTGCATTGTGGGTACAATGCACTTAATCAAACAGTCCTATTTAAATGTTAATGAAACTGGGAGGTGTAGTGCAGCTCGGCTCACAAGTCCACAACAACATAATCATATTAAACTCATCTGCACCGGTAGATTTACGAGTAAACAAATACGCTGACTTTCCTATTTTCAGTTTGCTGCTGACTTGTCATTTTTCCTACGGCAAAATAAAAAGATACACAAACAAACAGAAAAAGAAAATGTCCTCATGATAGCAGCACTGTCACTGCAGTTATTTACTAATGAAAGAATACAAACACTTTGCTGGTGTTTAGATTGAAGATAGAAGGAGACAAAAAAAGAAAAGGCCTCAGGCTGATAGCAGCAAACTGCAGGATTCACTTACTACTACTCAGCAATGCTACAGGTCAGGATGGGCAACTCCCTGTGGTGTTTTGTATGTTTGTATGTGCATGCATGTGTGTGTGTGTGTGTGTGTGCGCACGTAAATGCGCTTGTTATTATTGTGAACTCACACACACACACACACACACACACACACACAAGTTTAATCTCCATCCAACAGTTTGTCCCCCACTCCCTGACCCAAGATACTGTTATGTTTTACTAGCAGCAATCAATCCAGAGGTGGTTCCAGCACCAAACGGATTAAAATGATTCTCCAATTTATGTTTTAGTATTCTGCTGTTGTGGCCAAAAGTCACAACTCAACGCCAATGTAATTTTTATTTGACACGTCCACTATATCCATTTCCAAATGAGCCATAACACTTCCTCTTTAAGCCATTTGTAAAAATCATTTCCTTGTAAATCACAATCTCTCGTTGACCTGGAAGCCAATGTCAAACCTGGCGTTGTGCCGTTTTCTATTTCCTTTGTGTTGTTCACGGTGCTTGCTATGCCTTTTCGCTGTCACCTGCCTCACCCGGAGCCACTCTCCTGTTAAATTCCCTCCTTGTTCCATTGACATTCGCAGAGTGGAGGGAGGGAGGGAGGGAGGGAGGGGGTGCGTCTCCTTGGAGTTGACTCATCCAAGCCTTGTCCCACCCGACTGCTCTTCAATTCGCCCCTGACTGACTCCATGAGGAGATTTTAATTACCCACAATGTCATGAGCAATCTCAGGTAGAGTGTCTGGTTACCAGCAGGGGGGTGGATGTGGAGAGGGAGGCCTTGGGGTATGGAGAGGGGCTTTGGTGAGGGGGGGAGGGGTGCGAGAATCTCATCAAATAAGGGTGAGAAGGCACCGAGGGAAGCCACGCCGTTGAGCGGAAACGTCCCCACAGCCACTAATGATGAGAAGGACTGTGGCGAGGTTGAGGACGACGTTGTGGATACGGTACCCTGAGATGAGAGGACCGGGGAGGGGCAGCTGGATGAGACGGGGGAAGGTTTCAACTTTCATGCGAGGAGCTGCCTGGTTTCATGGAAATGCATCTACTCAATAATGGATTACAAGTAGTAGTAGTAAAATCCACCCCAGAACAAAACTTCCTTCGATTAGTTTCCACAGTAAGTAAGAAAAACAGAAACCACACAGACCAGGGGCCAGATGTATAAACCATGCGTAAGCACGAAAAGTGTACTTACGTCACTTTCCACGCAGGTTTCAAATGTATAAAAATCCATGGGAATGTGCGTACCGGTACGCATCCTGCACACCATGCGTACCATACGCATTTTTCGAGTTTTTATCCAAAAAAGGATAATAAAAGTGTGAATTTGGGTGACATTTTATTTGGAGCTTTTTTCTTTCACTACATTGTGTTAGGATGTAATCTATAGTTTAAAAAAAACATCCACTATGATTGCATAGTGATGCGTGAGTGGTTAACAACCTTTTTTTTGACAAGCCTTTTGTTCTATCTTGAGTAAATATGTTTGTCACTATGCATTACAATAATTATAATTATAATGATCTTTATATAAATAAACAAATAAATACATGATACAAGATTATTATTCTGTAGCCTATTATTGGGGAGTAAGAATAACCTACACTATATAAAGGCTGTAGCCGTGCGTAATGGCTGTGCCAAATGATACAATGGCTGCTTTGGCGTTGCTGGAAGATATTGCTATTGCACAATTTAGGCGAGAACGAGTCTTCAGAGACCGTACTGGTTTTCTGGTCCATGATGTTGACTGGCTAATGCGCCACTTTGGATTTCCAAGAGCTGTTCTCTTTTCGAATTGTGTGCTGAACTGGACCCCGTGTTGGAACGGCATTCTCGGAGAACCCCTGCCATCCCCGTCCATCTACAGGTATTAACAACAATCGGGTTTTTAGCGACGGGGACGTTTCAGCTGAAGCTTGTGGACAGATCAGGGATATCCTGAGCTGCTCTGAGCCGGGTCATGCCCATGGCGTGGGGTGGCATCATTTCTTTGAGTAATAAATACATCAGGTTCCCTTACACAGCAGCTGAACAGGCCAACATCAAAATGCAATTTGCAGCGATGTCCGGTTTTCCAAATGTAATATATGTATATAATATTTTTTTGTATAATATGTATATAATATTTTATATGCATAAAATATGCATTGAAGCCATGGTTATGCCATATACAAACCCCCAGAGCCACAACAGATGCTGTAATGTGATGCACAGCCGTGCGCTCTGTGGTAGAGCGTTGCATTGGGCTTTTAAAAGGGAGGTGGTTTCGGTTACTTTCTGCCATTCAACTCATTTCATTTGGTTGGTAATACCAGAGCTTAGGCTTCTAAATAATACGCGTTTTCTTCTGTCATTTTGATCAACCATTATTTCAAGTTCACAGTCGTAAAATTGCGCTTCTTTTCTTCTATTTCTTCTTAAATGCTTCCGCCGTTTGTCCTCAAAACTAAACTAAATGCTGGCCCTTTATATGCAAACCAGGCAGTTGGGGGTGTGTTGGAAGCCATTTATAGGAAATTGTGGGCATGGTCAGAAGGCTCGTGCACGTGCACACAATTTAAGGATGATTGAGATGTATGAAGAAGAAACACGTGGGAACAGACGTACGTGGGGTTTTATACATCTGGCCTCAAGACTCTCTGGAGGCGAAACCTTCACTCACATTTTTATTTGCAGAGTTCATCCACGTTATTAGGATGACATTTCTGTTGGTGTGTAATTGGAGTGTAATCTCTCAGGATGCTCACCAACCTTTACCAATACATTCCTGATTACCTGCTTACTGGTTAACAGTATTGATTGTTGTTTACAGTTTTTCTTAGTCGCTTTGGTACATTTCTCAGATCAGAATTTAAATTCTCAAAACTACTTGTTCAACCTCCAAATAATCTAGTCACTTGTGCACATCATAAAAGCAGCTTCTCATTCTGTTGAAGAAATTGCAAATGCTTTGGCACATTCACGCAAATGGTTATGTCCAACTGTCTGCTGTTTCCTACATTATCAATAGTTTCTGTCATGTTGATCAAAATGTATTATATTGATTCTCTGTTGAATCGTCTCACCCCCCAAAACATCTAGGCACTAGTTCATTGCATAAGTCATTACATGCAAAATGGTTGAACCAGTTGTCATAATCTGTCAAGCATATTTTCTATTTTCTACATTTCTATTTGACTTTTTGTAAATGTGTTCTGAATTGATGAATCTTGACTTCCACTACAGTTTTTCTCAGTTGCTTTGACTCAATTCTCCAATGACAGTTGAAGTCGTCAAACCAATATGTGAAATATTGTTTGTTACCTGAGCACAACAGAAAGAGCATTTCTCTTTGTTACCATTTGCAAATGATTTAGCACATTTAGACAAATGAATAACAATTATGACAATTTGAACAATTACTGGTTCCATATATCTTTTGAAATTGATACATGCCATACAAAAAAAAAGCAGCCTTGTGCATTTTCAAATCATTGTCATCAAACCCTTCTCCATAGTTTCCATCAGAGTAACTGTTATATTGACAACATGGCTAAGCATTTTGACTATCTTGTTTGTACTCAATGACACAAGGGGCCAAATGTATAAACCATGCGTACACACGAAAAGGGTACTTACGTCACTTTCCACGCAGGAGTCCAAATGTATAAAAATCCACGGGCGGCGAGAAAGTGCGTACCGGTAAGCACATTTTCGCCGCCCGTGGATTTTTATACATTTGGAAACTTGCGTGGAAAGTGGCGGTGCACCTTTCACACCGCCACTTTCCACGCAAGTTTCCAAATGTAAAAAAATCCACTAAGCACTAAAATGTGCTTACCGGTACACATTCTGAACACCATGCGTACCATACGCATTTTTCGAGTTTGTATCCAAAAAAGGATCAGAAAAGTGTGAATTTGGATGACATTTTATTTTGAGCTTTTTTCTTTCACTACATTGTGTTAGGATGTAATCTATAGTTTAAAAAAAACATCCACTATGATGCGTGAGTGGTTAATAAATTTTTTTTGACAAGCCTTCATTTCGTTCTATCACTATCATTTGTCACTATGCTTTATGATAATGATCTTTATATAAATAAACAAATAAATACATTATCTGTATATAAATAAATATATATAAATTTTGTAGCCTATTATTGGGGATACACCTTCAGGTGTGACCAGTTAACAGGTCGTTAAAACGTCTGGTCCATGATGTTGACTGACTAATGCGCCAGTGGATTACCAAGAGCTGTTCTCTTCGAATTTGTGCTGAACTGGACCCTGTGTTGGAACGGCACTCTCGGAGAACCCTGCCATCCCCGTCCATCTACAGGTATTACAGTATTTCTCCATTGGTTTGGCTCATTTCTTGAAACAGAAATTACATTCTCAAAACTCTAAGATCATTTGGCAAAACAATCTTACAGTTCAGCACACCACCATAGCTCACTTGCAAAAGCTCATATCTCTCCCAAAACGGTTCACTCATGCTTCAAAACTAAATTCCTTTCCCATATAAATAGTCAGTGCCACCAAAATGCAAAAGATCCTTCTCAATTGCTTTGGCTCATTTCTTGAAACAGACCGGACGTTCTCAACACTCTTGGTGCTTTTGCCAAAGTAACCTGGATGGTTCAGCACAACACCATGGTTCACCTGCAAAAGCTCATATCTCTCCCAAAACAGTTCACTCATGTGTCAAAACTAAATTCCTTTCTCATATAAATAGTCAGTATAAATAGTCAGTGCCCCCAGTCACTGCCATTCAACTTGTTTCATTTGGTTGGTAATACCAGAGCTTAGGCTTCTAAATAATACGCGTTTTCTTCTGTCATTTTAATCAACCATTATTTCAAGTTCACAGTCATAAAATTGCGCTTCTTTTCTTCTAATTCTTCTTAAATGCTTCCGCCGTTTGTCCTCAAAACTAAGCTAAATGCTGGCCCTTTATATGCAAACCAGGCAGTTGGGGGTGTGTTGGAACCCATTTATAGTAAATTGTGGGCATGGTCAGAAGGCACGTGCACGCAATTTAAGGATGATTGAGATGTATGAAGAAAAAACACGTGGGAACAGACATACGTGGGGTTTTATACATCTGAGCGTATGCATTTTTCCTGTTTTGTGCGTACACAGGTTTCTACACCTAAATCTACACAGAGTTTTATACAATTGGCCCAAGGACTTGTCATTCTGATGGACTGACATGTTCATTGACATAAAGTTTTACTTTTGAGAGATGAACTAAGGATTTTGAGCAAGTTATGGGCATTTGCAGGTAATCCATTGTGTGTTGTTTGTACCAATTGTTTCGAGAAATGCTCTTACTGTTTTGCAAATCTTAAGGATGATTCGAGAAATGTACCAAAGCGACTGAGAAAAACTGTAATTCCATTAGTGATATTAATAACTATATCAATAATTACAGTAAATAATATGATATTAATAATGTGTATTTTCACTTATTATTGTGTTATTATAATATACTTTTTCACCAGCGAATCAACCAAAAGCATGATCATGCCGTCTGACCAGCTAACCGTGCTGTAACTCCTCAGATCACCCAGACATCATATCTATTCTGAGGCAGCGTGAATGTCTCGCCCGGCTTTGGGGTGTCAGAATGGTAAATGCCTCTGCCAGACTATAGAATCCCATTATAGTTGTAATATCTATCCATGATGTCAAGCCCAGGTAGGTAAGGGCCTTCCAGCATTACCCAAGATGCATCTGACTTCATTTTCTCTTCAGGGAAACAGAAATGGGGCATTTCCCCTCCAGAGAGGCGGCGAAACGAGCCTTCAGAGCCGGGCCCACCCCGCAGAATACAAACTACCTGAACAGGAGACGGCAATGAAGGCAACATCAGACCGCAAACAAACACCAGACCTCCGATCCTCAACATGATGTTCCTTCAAATGTATATATGAATAGTGAGAAATCCTTCCCCTCAGAATTACATCTTATTCCCCCTACATCTTAATATACATCTTATACAAAATGGCAAAGCAGCAACGTTCCTCACATCACAATTTTATCCTCAAAAACTCCTTCACATCGTGCTCCCCTCCCTCGTGTCATTCCTCTGCGGCTGCCCACGTGGATGAAAAACCCACCTTGGCGTCGGACCATGTTTCATTCGCTACAATGCACAACCTACATCAATATCCTGTTGCAGACATGATATTTCTTGTGCGGCAGTGGGCAAGTGTGATACATGATGCCGTCCAAATTAGATTACATGCTTTCATGTTGTGTGTGCTTTCCCAGTTGTCACACAATGGGGAGACGAGAAAAAAAGCAATAGATACTTCAGGGTTACAATTAGCCGCTAAACTGAATCCTTGTTGTAATTTGTGTCGCCGAGGGGCTTATAGTCTCTTTCCTCTGGCTTACTTATAGCGCAAGGTATCTCCGAGATATCTAAAAAGCATTTATTTGCTTTTGTCAAAGTGCTCTGTACACAATGCAGTTATCTGTGCTTAATTAGCTCCTGCAATATGATGGATTTCACAGCTTGCGTTGCGCAGTGTGCCAGCTAATGCAAGTCGACAGGAACAATTTCTCTTCATTAGACCATTCCAACATCTTCAGCGACCCGGGTAGCACGTGTTCACGGGAATGGGGAAAACACACACACACACACAAACACACACACACACACACACACACACACACACACACACACACACACACCAACACCATATGTACTATTCTCCCACTCTTCATTAACAGGTACTGCAGTCCAGAAACACCTTCTTACAGCCTGCCAGCAGCGCTCCTCTCAGATGATGGGGACTGCAGACTTTCATCCTGGGGATCAGATGTTGACGGGCAGATTATTGTATCCAAACACAGCCCGGCATATTTTACAAAATGTTCAATCAATACTATACATTGGCAACTGTGATAATAAACCTTGCTGTCACAGTGGATGCATCTATGAAGCGTTCACCGGAATGATAGTTCCTTTATAGAACAACAATATGGGTTGTTGTTTTTGGACGTGTTTCAGCATTTACTGTGGAAGGATTTATTAGCATGTGTGTGTGTGTGTGTGTGTCTCCTAGATGCAACGCCTGCATCTTCTAGGTGGAATTTCTGCGCTACATTTGACGTACGCTCAGGCGTTTATGCATTGTAGGCATTGGGCCTCATTCACGAAACCTTTCTTAAATTCTTTGTAAAATTATTTATGCGCGTATGAAAATGCCAACGTGGGATTCATAATTTGTGTGTAGAACAGGTGTATCAGATGATGGATGCCAATCGTTCGTCAATTGGATGTCGAGGTCGTGTGCAAGTAAACCACGGCCCAAAGAGGAATTTTGCAGTGTTGCACTCATGAGTGCACGAGAAAAAAACAACGTAATTTTCAGAAGCATAAGCAGCAAAGTCACAAGAACTGATAAAAGTAAAGCATGGCAAGAAATGATTCATACTAAGTTCCTACCCACGTTTCCAAATACACGCACATATTCCTGCATGTTTTGATCGTACCAACGGACAAATTCAGAGACAAACAAAATGATGAATGAGACTGTGTTTGTAGAAACGTTGGTACGAACGCTTTACGATCAAATCTGACCTTTTTGTGAACGAGGCCCAATGTGTCCTCACAACAACGGTCGTACATATCTGACAAAAGTTCTGCACCCTTGATTCATACTATAGATGGAAGTTAAACCAGTTGGGTTAAGGTTATAGGGTTAGGGTTAGTTCAAGGTTAAATAAGTAAAACCTTTGCTGAAAATTCAAACGTTATCAGGACATGAACCCTGGTCACCAGAGTTAAGGGCAAGTGTGCACAGACGTCCACCGCCCCGTCCTCCTTGACCTCTCTGGACCTACTTTCCACTGTGCTATTTCTACATGAAACTACTGCCTGTTTCAATCTGTGAGCTCTGGCCCCTTTTTTTTCACGTGACTCATACGTATGAAATTACTGAGTCATAACTAGAAACTTGATGTGAGAACAAGTTGTTACTTTACTGTTTACTTTAATAATTAATGATCTACCTAGTAACAACTTCATATCTTGGGGAAGAAAACTGCACACATAACATGCACATAATAAATCTAGAGTTGCGAAGGTCTAACACTCTAAAGCAACGCTATATGATGCTACATGCACCAAACGTGGCTCCTATTCCTATTTAAGTTTCTTCTCTACAATACTGTACTTCTGCACTTGTACAGTACTTCTCTACAATATTGTCGTTATAGTATGTGTGCCTGTACGCGGGCAGTGCGTATGTCAGTGCTAGCATGTACGTGCCTGCACGGTTTTGGAGTGAGAAGTGAGTCCAATAAGGCACGGTTTGTTATCTCACAACTCTCGAGGACGGTACTGTACAGACACTGCCAAATCTTTTTCTTTTCCGGAGCCATCTTTTCCCCGGCTCATGCTTGCAGAATGAGGGGACCATCTGGGGGACTGTTGGTGGTTTGGTAATTGAGGATGTGGGGGTTAGAGACAAGGCCCCTTCGGGAATCCCCAACAGATTGGCCATTATCCTGCACTGAGGATTGGGTAGCTGCTCCACCGCTGACATTTCCATTTTTTGTTCTGTCACGTTTAGTTTCAGAGAGAGAGAAAGACAGAGATGGAGAATGAGAGAGAAAGAAAAGAGAGTTGTTTTAAGGTTGGTTTACAGCTGTAAACAAAGGGTTGGACAGTCGGTGTGCCCCCATAATAGATTGGATTCCTGGAGTAATTGGCTGCTGTTGAAATGTGCTGGGTTCTCCCAATCTACCTCTATAGAGGGGGACTGCCAAAAAGACTCCTTATAGGAGTCAAACGTTTTCATCACATGTTGATACAGTTTTGATGCGTTTGATCAAGCTGATTGTTTTTTATTCTGTTAATAAAATCGAATCTCATCTCTGATTTTCCAGATTTCTTCGTAACTCTCTGCTGTCGTCTGGGTAGATTTCAACCACAAAAAACAATAAAAGATCCTAAAAAAAAAGTCCCATCTCTATAATGGAGTGAAGCTCAGTTTGGTTATTTATTGCTGCGCCGCTTCTGGGCATGAAGCATCTCATCTGTCTAGAACTTATTTAGCAATATGAACAAAGGTATTAAAAACTTATTTGGCTGTCAGTGTGATGTATTCCAAAAAGCCCCTTTTACCTGACAAACCTCTGTAGAATAACACGTATATCATAAAGGATGCTGTTGCTTGCTAACCACTGTGAGACATACATTACCCCAAGCCTGTGTGGGACTTCACAGGTAAGCATTGTGTTACGCATCGCGGGTGCTCAGCTGCAGATTTACATTTTGATAGCATTTTAAATGAAGCTGACTGCCACAATAACTCTGACCACCCCTGGAAAGCAATTGATTTAGCAGCTAATATAGTTCCCTAATGTTCATTTCTGGTGTTAGCTTATATAATGTAGGTTTTACAAATCTTTCTTTCTGCAGCACACTTACCTGTCAATTTTCCCCATGTCCTGTTTTCTGTAATTTCTTGGTATTTGCATTAAGAAATCCCACAGAGACCGACGACGAAGCTTTATTTAAACACCCTTCACAGGGCAGCAAGATTCCCTTTTAACTGCGTATACTTCAGGACAAGCAATCAAAAAACATGGAGGTGGGAACAATGAGAAAGAAAGAGGCTGGGCAGGAAGACAAATCCATGCAGTGATATTAGTATGAGCTTGCTGCTGGAAGATACTTTCCAAAGCAAACCGCGAGGCACTTAAAAACATGAAGGTGCTCTTTGATGACGGAGCCGGATGTGGGAAAAGAGAGGATAAATGTTTTTTTTTACTCAACCACAGAAAGTCATGTACAACAGCTCCTCCACTGAGAATACTAAGTGATTGACTGCTGAAATATCTAAAAAAAACAACAACTATCTGCCAGTTTTATTGATTATTTCTTGACACTTTCATGAAATTAAACTACATACGAAAAAAGTGGTTTCGAATTTTTCACTCTTAAAATTGTATATGAGACTAATTGACTTCATATGGACATTTTTTTGCAGTGTACCACCTCCTCCATCCCTTTGCCTCCCCCTCTGAGGTCCCACACAGGTGAAAAATAACATCCAAAGCAAAACAGCCCCAATTTATATGTGCCAGACACTGAGCTCACAGGACCCGAACAGGAGGATCTATCTACTTGTCTTGGAGTAAAAGCCCCGTGGGTTCAGCACAGTGCTAGGATGAATGAGGCGGTGGGCCTGACACCAAGAGATTTGAACTAATAAATGGTGTGCTTGATCTGGGCCCTGCTCTGCAATTGTATTAGGACAGCCTGATGAATTGGGGACCGGGAGCTGTCCTCACAGAGGCGATAACTCATGTTGGAAAGCTCGGTGTCGTCTTTAAACTGTAGGTTTTTCTTTTAGAATGGTAAGGGAGAGCTTTTTTTTTTTTTGCAACCGTTGAAGTGAATGCAGAGGGATTAGGAAGAAATAGAGGACATGATGAATGCTGAAAGGGAGATATCTACCCTAATTCTCTCTCTCCCCTCTTGAACATGAAGAACATGCAGAACTCTTTCCAACGATGATGAGAAAGCCAAGAATATCTTTTTTTTTAAATAAAGAGACACATTTAGTACTCCTGTGACAGGAGGTGAACATTTTAGACAGTAACCACGGTGGTTTCACGGGAATTAAGGAGCCTTTTTTCCTGTTTCATAACGGTTAGAACTAAAATGAATAGAGTGCAATAAAGTGCAGATGTAAACTAGAAACAATTTGACAAATCAGGTCTCCAAAGCTCTTGGCAGATTGTTGGTTTCCTGGTGTTGAGATTCTTGTTTACAATAAAAATGATTGCGCTGTCTGAGATTACAGGGAACAACATGGTTACATGAATTCTGTTTGATTTTTTTTTTCTTCCCACTTTTACGGCATGTGGCATAGTGGACCAGATTGTTCTCTCTTTCTTTGCCTGAAGCCAGAAACAACCAACCACCCGCCGCTTCATTTCATTTCACTCCAACAGTGACGAGGAGGAGGTGAAGGGCGAGGTGTCGCTGCCCCAGACAAACAATATATTATTACTCCACTCACTTATAGTCCAACATTTAATTAGAACGGCAAAAACATTGATAGTTACGTGCACCCATACTGTTTCCTCTGTGTTTATTGTCTCATAGTTACTGCCTGAAGCACTAATGACCTGCCAAACTGTGAGGTGACGTGAGAAGAAAAATACGCGTATTCCTCATTGTCTGAGCAGCAATTTGCCAGTTCAAAACTCACCGTTAATGTCGTGTTGCAGCCCCCTCAGAGGGCCGGGCCATTATTGTAAATAAGAATTTAATAGAAATTGACCAACCTGTATCAATAAAGGTTCAATTAGAACACGGTGCATTGGAAACAGCACGACTGAATGATGGTATGGGCCATTAATTCACAAGTGAAAATAGTTCTTTGTTTGTGGTGTGTGAGCGTGCATGTGTGTCATGTGTGTGCGTGTGTGTGTGTGTGTGTGTGTGTTCATGCAGTACATGTCCTTTTGCAATGTGTGCTTGTGACAGAGAAAGTTGTCTCAAACTTTTTGACGTCTCCCCGTTGCACTTTCAGTTCTGATAATCTCTAAATTGCCAGCAGCTGGCCGGTTGACCGCGGGAAATGCGCTTCGTGGACGCTGGAGCCAAAGTTTTGAAATAACCTTCAGCGTTGCACAACAGACATAGACTTGAATTTTGCCAAGCCACGCGCCGACAAAATCACAGCTTCAGCTTTGGATTTAGATGCAAGCCTCGGCCAGGCTCTGTGCCCAGCGTGGCTTGTGAATGGGCGCTAGACAGACCTCCATGACTATAGCTATGCCAAATTACCTGCTTACATGGAGAGAAAACATGAAACGGTGCTGCTTTATTTTTGCGCGTGTCTCACGCCGGATGCATAATGCATCAAGAGCATGAATAATGTACAAGAACAAGTGGAGGGAATCTGTTTGGTGCTCTGCCAATCCTTTCTTCTTCTTCTACTTCCACCTAATGGGCCGATTTTTTTTTTTTGTGAAAACCCAAACAAACCTCGGTACCGGGGGGAGACAGATGGCAGACAGAACCTCATCCAAAAAAAAATCGCATTGTGATAGAAGTGGAGGTTGCCATGGAAATCCGGGAAGCGGCGCCATTTCCTGGTCCCCGCCCACCCCCCTCCTGGGAGGACAATGGCAGGTCACGCAAAGGTCATTCACATCTGTAAACGGTTCTGTCGGCGACGTTTGTAAAGTTGTGGAGGAGAAAAGTGAAGTTTTCAATTAGGTTAATGGTCCGACGACGGTAACTCCTCCTGGAAAAATTCAATATATTGTCTTGTTGTGGATTCAGTGAGCTTACAGTGTATACGTGGGCAAGCATTAATTCATAGGAGAAATATCGCTGCACCACTACGCTGTGCTTTAAAACACTGGCAGACTCACTACCCTCTTCTTTTTTTGGTCCCGGTACTCTCACAGACCTGAAAACAAAAGGATCAACACGCAAAGACAAAACCCCCCAATGGAGGAACGCTGAGACCGGCAGGACAGAACAGCTAAACCCCTTCACAAGCTCATATTTTTGATCTCCTAGAATAACTCCCACGCCACGGAGCTGGTTCCCTTCCCTAGTCTGGACATCGATTTTCCCTGCTGGTGCATCCAAGCCATGCCAGCTCACGCTCAAACATGTTGATAGACTGGCAGGGGGGGAAAAAGGTGGTGCTGGAGATGGATTTTGTCGTATTTTTAGCGGAGGGGGGAGGGGCACACATAACGCCGTGGTTGTTGTTTTTGGCAGAAGCGTCTTCTGCGATCACGTCTGATTTTACTGGTTTGCTGCTGCTCTCGTGCTGCTGCAGTCTCCAGTCATCAGCTCCCATTAAGAGCAAAAGGAACAAAGGAGAGGAGTGTAGAAGAATATGTTCTGTTGCTAGGAAACTGAAACATCTTTTTAACATCGGCGTTTCATCATGTACAGTGTGCAGGGTTTACGTTCATGCCAGAATTATTAATTGGATTACTCTAAAGCTAAATGATTGTCACTCCGCCACGTCCCAAGTTGGATATCGTCTCAATTTGATTACATGTTATTATTACTGAGGAGCAGTGGAGTCACTCTCCATTTCTTCGAATTGAGTTAGCTCAACTTAAAGTCAAGAAAGCTAACACAGTGAAAACTAATATTTCTGTTGGAAACATCAGTGTTCGCCAACCAATATTTTTCAAATGACTGTGCTAGCTGCAGTGTGATTTGTTTTTGACTGAGGCTGTTAGCAGGTTCAAATGTTAATGCGCCACTCAACCCACGATTCATCCCACTTTCCGTCAGCAATTTGTCATTAAATTCAATGATCTCTGTTTCTGGTGCCGTGCAACCCCTTGCCTGGCCCAATTACACTCTCTCACTCTTTATTTAGTAACTATTGACTGTTGAGTTGCTTCAACTGAAAGGAACTCAGGCCAAGAGCTGCTCATCTGCAGCGAATGCATTAGCTCCCGACTCCGGCGACATACTGTAAGCTCTCTTTAAGACGCCTGCTGCATTTTCAGGCGTATACCTGCAACCTTCAGCATTGGTGGCTCCGCAGTGTGAAAATCATTGAGGTTTTCATGGTCACCCTGGAAACCGCAGGGGGGACCACACTAATAATACCTCAAAAGGGGGATGAAGAAGAAAGAGAGCAAGAGAATGCACTAGTGATTAGACAAGAAAACTAACAATCATCTTGAGAAAATAAAATGTAACAATGAGGTTTTCATCATTTCAGTGTTTTTTCTGCTGGATTTTTGTCTGTAGTGCTCATGGCTCCATAAACAGCTACAGTGGTCAATAATCCATGTAATGCCTCTGAGGAAAATCTGTCTGGGTTTTGACTGTTTCAGTATTCTGGTAATGTAGGTAATAACATCCAAGATTAAGCATCGATTACGAACAGAGATTGTTGTGGCGGCTACAGTACGTTCAAAGTGGAATTCACGTCATTCAGAAAAAAGGAGGAAAAGTTTTCCATTTCAAAGTCTATTTCACTCTTGCTTTGGGCAGCATTCATACTTTTCATCACAAAAATTGTTGGTGAAACTCAATTTTACAGAGATCTCTCTCTCTCTCTGTCTCTCTGTCTCTCTCTGCTCTAATGATGAGCCGCATTAAGGGCCAAAACAATTTTGCTATTGATTGACAATAGCCAGACAGAGCCAGGGCCAAACACAAACTAACCTCAGCAATCAATAGTCAACACTGTTTTCAGAGTTTACAATCACCTACTCATTTCTGTGCAGGAACAGTCATATAGTAATATAGTGTTCTTGTCAGGAAGATATAAAGATATCTATAGTGTGATAGAGCCGTGAGATTCAGAGGATCTCAGTCATCACTGGGGACGTTCCATCAGGAAGAAATCCTCCTGCAGCCTTCCAAGCGCTGAAGCCCGAGCTGAGCTTCTTCTTCCGATGCATCTAGGGAATAACAGATTTACGGTACCCTGGGCTCTATGCATTTATTTATCATATCGCACATCCGGCTTCAGTGGGACATCTTGAGGTTCTGCTCCACTGGCTAAATCAGTTTCAGTGTTTGGAGGCTTCATGGGTGGTTGGAATCGTGGACCATGCTTGTTTTCTCTTCCTTCCTCCGACGTCCATCTGGTGCCTAGGGATGTAGGAGTTGTGGATGTGAGGACGCTCTGCAGGTGCATGTCTGAGAGCCAATTTAGACAAATCACAGCAGGCGGCCATTACAGCCACTTGTCTGCTTGTTAGACAGTGGCATGAAGAGACAGCCCATATGTCTAATTCACTGCTGCTGCCAAATGCCGTTTATTCTAAGTTGTCATGATTCTGGAAGAGATAAAGTCGGTACAAATGGTCTGCTGAACACACCCACACATTTGACTCATGTACCTGCGCACATATGCAGGTACATGAGTCACACACACAGTGTGTGTGTGTGTGACACAGTGTGTGTGTGTGTGTGTGTGTGTGTGTGTGTGTGTGTGTGAAACTCCAAAAACGCCAATTTTACCAAACCCCTTCACAACTACCCTAAAAGTTTGGTACTTTGTCCAATAAAACTAAAACTAAAAAGCACTTCTACATCTAAACTACATTGTGGAAAAAATCTGAGTTTTCTATTTATTTATTTTTAGCTATTTTCCTTTTCCAGGGAAGGTTTGCCGAACACACAGGCTCAAAGCGTCAAACCCTCCACTTCATATTAAGGATTAGGATTGAGATAGGAGCTGTCCAAGTCATTTAAAGTTGGCCACTGAAAGGAATGTGCTAGTCAAAAGACATGCCTTAAAAGTGATCAATACACTTTTCTAATCAACCCTAATGTTCCCTGGTAGCCGATGAGGTGAAGGTAAAATCGCCTTGCAGCATTTTGGACCGACAGTAACGAGGATTCTCTGCTGCAGGTTTTCAGGGAGCTACTGCACAACTAACTGTCTTAACTTGTTGGCCTGGAATAAGATTGACAATGGAGATGAAATGAAGATGGTTGTGCGTGTGTGCGTGTGTGTGTGTGTGTGTGTGTGTGTGTGTGTGAATCATTATCATCCGCTGCCACAGCCCAGAAATAAATGAACAGAAATATCCAGCAATCTGGCTCGCTTGTTTCTACATCAGATGTCTAACAGGCTTCTCTGTTCGTTGTGATGTCCTGTACACCCGTTCAGTCCTTTAGGCTTACTTTTCATAGTATTCTCAATTACCCAGGCTATATGGCTTTGGCTAATGACCCATAATCACCATCACACACACACAAAATGAGGCAACACACTCCTATTCTTCTTTATTTGACTAGCCAAGATAGAGATGAAGTGTTCCAGTTCCAGTGGATACAAAGTCCCTTTACTCTGCTGCAGAATCTGAGCTTCCCTTTTTCTTCTTCCTTTCATACTAATTTCTTCTCCCATCAACATTCAGTTTTATAAAGACGTTTATTCCAACGAACCCGGGGAGGAGAGACGTGCTTAATCAGACGCCACTCGGAAGACACTCCACTCTATCAGAGAATAAAATGACATCGGGCCACAGAGTCGGCATCCGATATGAGAAAAAAAAAGAAAAACAAGAGCAGATGTCATGCATGAGAAATAAGAAGGTTTCAAAAAGTGAAAAGAAAAACAACAGAGGCAGAAAGAGAGAGAGAGAGAGAGAGGGGGAAAGAGTCAGTCGGTCGGGCTGCGGTGAGAAAGTCATAGGGGGGAAGGCATCTTGGGGTTAATTAAAACCTCTAATCGCATTAAGAGGTTGAGGTTGAGAGGCGGACGACCGCAGCGCTGAGTCTGCCACTTTATGCTCATCAGGCAAAGCCTGTGGCTCATCTGCATCCCTCTCCGAGGCGATCAAGCTGTCATTGTCCTCCGGCCTGTCACTCCCATTACCGTAACATCAGGTGCTGCAGCCTGTGTGACTCACTCCCAGTGTGTGTTGGTGGTACATGTGTGTGTCCACGCATTCATGTGTGCATGGTTGCCTGTGTGTGTGTGTGTGTTTGTGTGTCTTCGTGAGGAAGGATCTGTCCTGCCAGAGAGGACAGAGAGACACCGAGGGCAGAAAGGATGACGGGAGAGAGAGGGGGGGAGATATATATGTATGGTAATTGCCAGAAGGTATGAAGAAAATAATGTGAGGCATTATGAAATGAAATGGGGGTTCAACGGAGCAAAGCGGGAAAAAAAAGGAGAAACAAAGAAAAATACTGAAGCAAAAAAGGCTGTTTTTAGGGTGGCGGGCAGGAAGTGAGAGCGCTTTGAAGGAAGAAAGAGAGAAGTGGGAAAACATGTCAGTCGCCACGTCTTCTCAATGGAGGGGAGACACCTGCTCAGAATAACCAAGTCAAAACTGACGGGAAAAGTTTAGTCTCCTCCGAGGGCACTCCAACTAAACCAGGAGTAGAGATCAGCAAAATATCCGTCCACCCAGAGCCTTTAATTGGCCTAAATTAAATTGTGGGAATCAGTTTTGTATTTTGAGCCGTAGAGAAAAACACTAAGAGGTAGTGTTGTAGGATTAGTCCTTTGAAAGCTGCACACACTCGCCGAAATGTTCTTTTCACATGTGTTTCCAAAGAGAAGGTCTAAGCCGTCTAAACCGGCTCATTGTGAGGGCGGACCACGTATCCACCTCTAAAGAAATGGACCTTGGGTTTTTAACTTCCATGTTATCACTGACAGACCAGGCTGCATCAATTTAATAAAAGCAGAGAGAATACAAAATGCATTTTCAGTGACAACAGATTTGTTCAGATTGTCAGTGCAAATAACAAAATTCCAGCGGGACAATTTCTGTTTCAAATCTAGTTCAAATTCAAGTTCCCTGTGGAATGCAAAAAGCACTAAAAAGCAATATGAGGTCCTCGTGAGACCGTCATCCTTAAAACAAGTCAATTACAGAGATTTGTTTTTCCTCCAAACACTTTGATCAAACAATGAAATTAATTTTGAGGAAATTGAAGGGAAAATGTGTGGAAAATCTTCCTAAAGTGTCAAAGAAAATAACCCACAGAAATCCCTTTGAGTCGCCAACAAGTCGTCCTTTAAAGTATGTTAGCGCGGATCCTCTAAAGGCGTCTCTGCTCCGATCCAGCAGAAATGGAGTTTACATGAACTCCATTTTCTCCTCTAAAAGGACCGGTTCACACCTCCAGCTTCTCCCCCGAGGTGACAGCTCAAGGGTGCACAATGCGGAAGAGAGAGAGAGAGAGAGAGAGAGAAAACAAGTGAGAAAGAGAGAGAAGGGTAGTCAATAATAACACTGCAATCTAAACTAAACAATTGAGAGTCAATTAAATGTTGAAATTTGTCAGTTCTGTTTAGTATAATGTAAAAAATATCTTCTTTTCTTCTTTTTTTTATCCTCCTGCAGCATCACCCCGTCTTCAAAACACCATACTGACTTACATAAGGAACACACAAGCTAATCTATAGGAGGATTACAGCTTCATTCCAAGTATATTGAGCCGGTTGAACGCAACCTTTCAATTAGGCGTCTATGTAGGTGTCTAATGAATGCATTAGCTGAGGGAAAAAAAAGAAAAAGAAAAATATCAAACATGCTGTGAGTTGGCATGGATGGTTAAGGGCAGGGAAACGCTGAGAGCTGATGATCAAAAGCAAAAAATGAATGCATGTCCTTCAATTGTCCCACACCCATTGGCTGTCATGAAGTAGAGAGGCTTTGAAATACAAACCAGGATCCATATCGCTAATGAAGCTCAGCTGGCTTATAAACAGCATGGAGGGCTTGTGGAAGAGAGGGAGAGAGAGCGAGAGAGAGAGAGAGAGAGAGAGAGAGAGAGAGAGAGAGAGAGAGATCAACTGTTTCTGCAGGTGAAAGTCTCCCGGTGAACTTACTTACTCTCTCTTTGCTTTTCTTCCCTGCGAACCCTTTTCTCTTTTTTCCTCCTGCTTGAGCTCCTCTTCCTTTCCCCCCCCCCCCCCCCCCCCCCCCGAGGGACCGGGTGATTCGGTGGGCAGGAGGTCCTCGGGGGGGCCACTCTGGGTGCTTCTCCACGCGATTGCTTCAAGAAGTGCGGAAGGTGATTTCAAAGACATTAAAGGGGAAACTAGGCAAACGGCAGTATCGGTCGGCAGAGTCGGGGGCCGGCCCCCGAGAGGCGGCATCTTTGAAATGATTACCCGGGAAGTAATGGCTGAGGGCCGTTCTCTAATTGAGACACAGCAACGCGAGTCTCTCAGCGACGGTGAAATAGTCATATGGTGTGTTTACTGTTTGGAGGGCACCTTGGAATATTTCAGTGTCCCTTCAGTGTCCCGCCTCCCCTGCAGTTAGCCGGTTTGAAACAACACAAGCCTGTTGGCATTTTGACGTGGCGTTCCTCGTATCTCAGTAGCAAACACTGAAACCTTCGGTGCAATGTCATTTATCAATTGAAAAAATGATAAATTCATGAGCATTTATGACATTCACTTTCTTGTATTGCAAGGACTTTAGAGCAAGATGATCCTCTCATGCTTCTTTTGTTGTAAATATTGTAACAGCCCCCTGTCACAACCACTGTCTGATGTCTCAGCGGTAACCTGAGACATGTGGCCTTTCAAAATGTGACGTTCACTCATATTATTTTAAATAAACATATTACTAACATTGAAGTTGCCTTCAATGGCCTTGTTTATCACAATTGTGGGCTTTAACGTGTTTATCTTGCACTTCAAGATCAATAAGGGAAGAACAGTAAAGAGAGATATCATTTTTCTGCTGGATGCCACTTACAAGTCTGCTGGATACGTCAGTGGCTCAATTTGTAGGCTGCCTCTGAACATGAAAAGTCCAAATCAAAAGAAATGAGTCATTTTTTGATTTGCAGAGCGTTGCAGCTTGTATCTTGATGCAAAATGTCACACTGCCCTTGGCTGCCGCCATCCCATTTAGTTCTCTGCGCTGCATGTGGTGACAATAGTGGCTTTAGGGGCAGGCTAAAATAGCGTGGACACTCTTCAGAATAGTCCCAAGAACTATAAAAATTGTGTTACACATGCATGACTCCTGGCACTGGAGCTTTAAACGCCTCCAATAGGAAGTTATTTCCAAGGTTAAGCAGAGTCAGGCAGTAATCCAGCTCTGCCAGACTCGCAGTGTGATGATGATTTCCTCCCGCTCTTTAAAGGTGATGATGGACATTAGAGGGAGCTGTTAAGATAAAGGAACACTGACACTTCCTCTCAGCAAGTGTTATTACAACAATAAAACAGGAACAGATTCTGGGTCTCGGTGATACTCCATCATTCTTTGCTGTGCAGACCTGAGCCCTTTTTGGATTAATAGTAAAGACACTCATAGGGTTTTAATGAAATGTTACTGAGAGTCTTTCTAAATGGTTCAAGTTTTCTCGTCTCCAATTATTGGACACGTTCTCTCCCATCTATCCTAAGTAAGCCACACACACAACCCAGGCCCATTTACAGTAAGTGACCCTCTCAGCGCATGCCCGATATCCTTTCATCCTCTCTATGAACATCAACTCCAGAGCAAAAAAAAAAAAATACCACCCGGTCCCACGTGGCTGCAGTACTCAGCGGTTTCATGTCACTCCAAATATGAGAGTGCATTTCCATTCAAACCTCTCACAGGTACAGCACAACACAGCAAAGAGCCTCTCCCCGGCGAAGCTCTGCCGACCTCAGAAGCGGAGGGTCGGTGTCTCGGCAGCTATAAAAAGATAGTAGGAGTAGGAGCTGGAGCTTGTTTTGTTTGCGATAGCAGCAAGGGGGAAGTCGCAGCTGCGATGCCCTGACTCCTGGGCTCTCTACCGCGGGGTGGGGGTGGGGGGTGGGGATTCGCGCAGCCGCCACGGAGTCCATTAGCACATTACACGGCCCTCTCTCCGCCAGCAAATGAGAAAAAGGCCGTTGCGCATCCCATTCCACCCTGACACGCAGAGTACAGTGGTGCTAATGCAGCTGCCGTAAGGTATACTGCCATACTCCTCCTCCTGCCAGATGAGTGTGGAGAGAGCAAGAGAGGGACAATGGAGAAACAACTAGAGAGAGCAGGACGGAATAGAGAATGTAAGAAAAAGAAGAACTAAATGTAGTGTGCACTGCAGATGATCATTGTCTTTGATGGTGCATCGGTATGGCCTCCAATAGACCACACTCTCTTTAGAGACACAAGAACAGAGGAGCACACGTTACTTCCACATGCTCGGTGAAAGCAGGCCAGAAGTTAAGGTAGCAAAACCGAACACACAGCATCTCCTCTGTTAGTTCTGCTTCATCAGCACAATAGTGTAAGAGTAAAACTCCAGGTCCTGTCTTATTATTTATGATCCCACTGATTACAATCAACTGAAACTGTGGCAGAGTAAGTAAAGTGTGTTACATCTCCACATTTAGTCCCCAGGTGCTTCAGATGAATAGCAGGACAGGCAAACCGTGCATGTGTGTTACTGTCGGTGTGTGTGTGTGTGTGTGTGTGTGTGTGTGTGTCTGGGCCGCTGCAAGTGCATTGAGCACGTGAGCATGCACGTGCACATGCATTTGTGTACGATGACTAGGACAGTATGTATTCCAACCCACCTGGCTCTGGGAGTTGGTGGTGAGGAGGACCGGTGCATCGTCCACTCTCAAGGAGACGCTTTATCCACCGGTAAGACCACGATTCATTTCTTCCCCTCTCTTCCTCTGCCTCTCTTCTCCTCCTTCATCCTCCAGGGTTAGTTTGCCATTTTATTTGTTTTATTGTAATGAATATTTGTAAGACGACATAAAGGGGAAGTTGCATACTTTTATCTCCCAGGCAGTGTATTGTTATTTCAGTGATATTGTGTGCCAATGAATACAATCTGCCTCAGAGGCAAACACCACCAACCCGTTTAATAAACTTTCTGTTAATCTCTCTGTCTGTCTGTGTGTGTGTGTGTGTGTGTGTGTGTGTGCGCGCAAATGTATGTGTGTGTGTGTGTGTGTCTGGCAATGGCTCATCAAAGAACAGGCTTACACAAGCCTTCAAAGTTTACTCATTCTTAATAATTTGCTTGAAGTCATTCAGCAAATATGACTTTTATTCCCAATGCTTCTGGTTTGCCGCTGTTCTTATCAGACAATGTTGATGCAAAGTGTGTGTGTGTGTGTGTGTGTGTATGTGTGTGTGTGTGGGGGGGCACTTAGTGACACAAAGAGCAGTGGCAGTAGACGGCTTTACAATACAGCAGTGTCTACCTCTTCCTCTTCTCTCTAGCTCTTTCTCTGTCTCTCTCACCCTTTTATTTCTGAAAGGCATCAGAAGAGAAGAGTGAAAGAGGCAGAGGAGGTGGGGGGTCGGGGCTTTTTCAAAGGATGCTGCACAGGGATTCATTAAAAATGATTTGTGAGCTTAGTCAAGTTTCCTGCTATCTGCCCCTGCAGATAAGAAGTGCCTTGGGGGTATATTACAAATGCAATGTGACTGTGATATATTGGATGTCCTGTCCTGTGGATCCCGAGGTTACCTGGAGACAGGGAATCAGGGAATCACCAATCTATTGCCACCATTATTATACCTTCACCTGCCCATTATGTGAAAGCTGGGTTAACATGCGTGTATGTATCAGGAATAATGCATGTATATCTAACATCTCAACATGCCCCTGACTCTTTGCCCAGCCGCTCCTATAACACTCTCTCATCATGCGCTAATTGATGGATTGCTAATGGGCGCTAATCACAAGTTTCACTTAACGGCTTCATGAATCAGGAAGGACCCCGCAGTTTAATTACAGTGTGAAACATAGTTGGCCCCTGTGTCACTACCACAATTTCACCCATGGGACATGCATGCATTCTGCTAATAGTCCAATACGCCAATCAATGTGCATGTGCAAGCTGACTGCAAGCTAGTAGCGACTAGTGTTTAGTCCTTGCCTGACTATTTTTCTAATATGTCAAATGCTATAAACAAAGTCCTCTAGTCTCTGTCCCTTTGCCCTGCCACTAATAAAGTTCCCTCTAATGTGAGGGAATACCTGAAGACTTTCATTTTAAATCATAATTGTAACTTTACAGACAAAGATACTTGGATTTCTACCTCATAGAAATAGGAGGTTTCCTTATAAAAAGGGCGTGCAGACTGACAATACTCTACCACCAACTATTAATTCTCATGTATTAAAGGCTTAGGATAAAACGTCTGAAGATGATTATGGTTTAGTTTTGACACCACTGCAACAAAGAGTCTTGCACTGTAAAAACCTTCTTTGCATAAGTGCGTGTGCATGTGTGTGTGTGTGTGTTCAGGGTATATGGCAGCAGCCTCACCTGGTGCATTCCAGCACACAACAGACTGAGGTACTTCATTCGAGCTGACATTTCCTCTCCTAAATTTATCTCTCAGCACAGAGTTTTCCCTCCTCTGGCGCGAGGCTCAGAGCACTGGAGGCTCATTCGTTCCTGCAGAAGCCTGTCAGTGCCCATAACGCGGCCTCCCATGACTTCTTTGAAATGCCGAGCAGTGGCCAAGCTGTTGGAGGACGACCCGCTTTGTTTTAATCCTTGACCCACCAGATAAAGGAGATTAGAACTAAACTTTCGGGCTAGGTAGTGCAAAAATAGGTCTATTACTGGAACCACACTGGTCAAATTCACTCTTTGGGGAACAAAATGGTGCTATTACACTTGACGAGTATATTCTATAATCATCTCCGGTTTCCTGAATTCAAAATAATAAAGGAATAAAGGGAACATCTGTTTAGCTGGATAATGAAACTGGTAATTACAAAGACTGCTGTTTCTTTTAAGACCTCCGATTTTATACCCCCTTCATCAAATTTCACTCATTAGACAACTGCTAAGTAGCTGCTATGAAATGGAGATTTTATGTCAACAATTATCTTTTGATTTATTACCGCAATTACAATGCATGAAACACTCCCCTGATTATTTTTGCATTCAACCGTGAACTTTGGTTTCAGGCAAACTCGTCTGAATGATTCAAGTTTGGAATGTATTAGTGCTGTGTGATGTGTGGAATTACTCAGAAACTAAACACGTTATAAAACGGGGAGTAAAAATAGTCCATCAGTAGCATGTCAAGTGATTCTAGACATCATCAAACATATTAATTTACTTGCTCTGCACCATAATAAAGATGAAATTCTGCAATAGAACAAAGAGAAATGGAGGCATGCATCATAATTCCTCTGAAGAACTCACCAAGTCCAACTCAGTAGTCGGCCGAGAGACATCAAATGTAAAGGCTGAATAGAGGCTCACACACTAGCAAAAAAAAACCTGAATTGTCCAGGCCACAGTCGGGGGAAGGATTACGGCTCGCATCAGAAGAAATTCCTCTGAAATATTTCTGTGTTCGTAATGAAAAAGCATCTCTTTGTAAAATAGAAAAGGCAAGCACTGCAAAGACACAGTCAGAGGATGGAGAGAGGAGAAGAGAAGACGCATCAAACCTTAATCCCAAAACTGCTGCCTCTCACAACACCCCAACCTCACCAGAACGTACGCGGTCAGTGCACAATCAGAAAAAGCTACCCTTAGCCTCGAGGCTATTGTAGTGACTTGAATTGCAGCATAAGCCAATTCAAGTCAACCCGTTGGCTCAGGGAGCCTATTAAAAAAAAAAGGTGTGGAGATGAGAACACAGAGTTTGTGGCGCAGGCAAGCTGAGCACGTGCACGAGTGCGGCGCACGTGAACGCCGCTTGGCTCCAAAATGCAGCGTGAGAAGACAACAAGCTGATTTAAACAGGCAATTTGGTGGGCAGTGTTCTGCAGGTTTTAAAAATAGACTTGCCTGTTGCTAAAGCCTTTTAAATGGCTGGGCTTATTCTGAGCTTTTTCATTCAGCCTGTTCGGCTTTTCAGAGCATAATGGAGCAAAAATTGCCTTCCGTTGCTGAGGGATGAAGGTTTGGGGAGGCAGGAGTGAGGCTGGACGCTAAAAAACAAATGATATCATGATGTTTTTGGTCAGATGTCTCAATGCTGTGATGAATAAAAACTCTGTTGGTGTTTCCATCATGTTAGTATTTTACTACTGCACTAACTCCAGCACATACAGACGTATAACCCAAATGATGAATGAATATATGTGAATCTATACACCATTGGGTGTGATAGCCGTTGTTAGAGTAAATAGACTAAAGTTCGATCCACATTTTGGTTAATTAAGAACCAAGCTTCATACTCTCTGGACAAAAGAGGAGTATTGTAAATAAAGGCATAGTTAGTTGTGTCTCAGGGATAGCAACGCTCGTGGCAAAACACATAATGAACTGCATTCCACCTCACTGCCGTCTCTCCGTTGTTGTTGTTGTTGCTGCTCTGCTGTCATGCATGCTCTGCTGTCTACAGTCTTTATATCCAGGCCTAATGAAAGCCCCCAGCAGGACGCTGGTTTGGACCAGGTAGCTCTGTACGGGTGGCTTACAGTTTTTCTCATTCGCTTTGGTACATTTCTCAGATAAGAATTGAAATTCTCAAAACTACTTGTTCAACCTCCACATCATCTAGTCACTTGTGCACATCATAAAAGCAGCTGCTCATTCTTTTGAACACATTGCAAATGCTTTAGCACATTCATGCAAATGGTTATGTCCAACTGTCTGCTGTTTCGTACATTATCAATTGCTTCTGTCATGTTGATCAAAATGTATTATATTGGTTCTCTGTTGAATTGTCTCACCCCCCAGAACATCTAGGCACTAGTTCATTGCATAAGTCATTACATGCAAAATGGTTGAACCAGTTGTCATAATCTGTCAAGCATATTTTCTACACATTTCTATTACTTTTTTGTAAATGTGTTCTGAATTGATGAATCTTGACTTTCACTACAGTTTTTCTCAGTTGCTTTGGCTCAATTCTCCAATGACAGTTGAAGTCATCAAACCAACCAGAAAGAGCATTTATCTTTGTTACCATTTGCAAATGTTTTAGCACATTGAGGCAAATGACTAACAATTATGACAATTTGAACAATTACTGGTTCCATATGTCTTTTGACATTGATACATGCCATACAGAAAAAGTGCAGCCTTGTGCATTTTGTCATCATTGTCATCAAACCCTTCACCATAGTTTCCAGTACACTGCTCTATTGACAACATGACTAAGCATTTTGACTATCTTGTTTGTACTCAATGACACAAGCACTGACATGTTCATTGACGTAAAGATTTACTTTTGAGAGATGAACAAAGGATTTTGAGCAAGTTATGGGCTTTTGCAGGTAATCCATTGTGTGTTGCTGTTTGTACCAATTGTTTACTGTTTTGCAAATCTTAAGGATGATTCGAGAAATGTACCAAAGCGACTGAGAAAAACTGTAATGACTCGGTCTTAAGGGCGCAGTCCTCCTAATGACCAGTTACTAACGCTGAGAAGTGGTTTCTCCTCTGCATGCGCGTCCTGCTCCCCCAGTCACCAAGTCATCTCTGTGTGGAACGGTGTTGTCAGAAACAATGTTGTTTAAATTTGAGTGCTCGGCATTAATCATTTTGGTGATTAACGATGACAAACGGGGAACGGGGTGGTGCTGGAATACTGATAGCCTCTGACTGTTCCTGTTACAAGACACCTCCCCTCCCCCCTCCCTCCCCCCCTCCTCCCCTCCCAGACAGGACTAATGGCTTAGTGGCTAAATTAATCATCTCCATCTGTGAACAAAAGACAAATCTATAATATTCACATAGTGCGATGCCTCTTCTAACTCCATCTATCTATCTATCTATCTATCTATCTATCTATCTATCTATCTATCTATCTATCTATCTATCTATCTATCTATCTATCTATCTATCTATCTATCTATCTATCTATCTATCTATCTATCTATCTATCTATCTATCTATCTATCTATCTATCTAGACTGTGTTATGCCCTGTAGCCTGCTGAGCCACTTAGACACCCAATTCTTTCTATAAATCTTGTGTTGTAGAGGCAAAAAACTTGCAAACACTTTTCAACAACAATTGCTCCATCCCAGACGCCCAGTGCATTGGGAGAAGTCAACCAATTTAAACACAATGCTGTAAAAAAAAAAATACAATCTCAACTTCCTTGGCTGGCCATTCCATATTTCTCAGCACTTTTCTTGAAACCGTCTGATGGAAAAATGAAATTACCTTGTGGGGGTAACCACTCAACTCTCCACCTTTCTCCCGACTAACTCCCTCTTCCTCTGTCTCAGAAGATATACAGTACGCCCCGGCGTCATGCATGGACCAACACCAAGTCTGACACTTTAATTGAATTTACAGAGAAAAGCCCTTGACAGCCAGATTCCCCGACCGTGGTATAGTAACTCTGAGTTTAGTTTTTTATTTCCAATATCCACCTCACTCATAATCTGAGCAGCTAGAGGGTGTCATCACTTTCTGGAAAAGTGAGAGGAAATTCATTACTCCATACATAGTCATCCATATCTATTACAAAGAGATTAGGCTTTATAAGACACGTTAAATGGGGCTTTAATTGAATGAGGGCATTAACAAGATGCATATGTCCACAAAGCCATTCGTTCCCATCCACCCCGTATTTCATTTAATTCAATTGTGTGTGAAGCGCCGTTATAACTGTGACCGCTCCGTGGACCACGAAATCACAGTGAAGAAATATGAATGTGCCACGCTCTAAATGAGTAAATCCACAGACTTGAACGGAAAATAAGGCTAATAATTCCTCGAGAACGACCGAAATTGGTTTCCACTGGAGTGACTAACGTGTAAACAGCGGCATGTGATGGAGCGGTAGAACAAACCCTTCTACCTTCAGGCGGTAGGGAGGAGATCAGGTTCCTCACGATCATGTAGCAATTGTAGATTTGTGATGTGGTGGAAGTCTTAGAACTCCAACTTAGGTTCGTCAACCTCAATGTCAATCATCAGCAGACACAAGAGAACAATTCGGTTAGTAGATTTAATACGTGTATATACAGGAAGAAAGAATGCGAGACCACATCAGTGATGGTGTGGTGGCAAACCTTCTCCAACATACAGACATTACTAACTACACTAAAACAATAAAACTTTAATGATGAAGGTAACAAAGCAATAAAAAGGGAAAGAAGTCAGAGGTGTGGGAGGACATTTGCTGGAGTAACCCAAAAACAGGAGATAATAAAACAATTAAAGGATTACTCTCAGAGAACCAATTTCATCTACAGATGTCACAAGGAAACGTGGTTTTCTGAATTATATTCTACAGTGACCAAAGCTATTTTTTTCCTGTGCATTTCTCAGGGTGGAGCAACAGGTCAGCAGCAGTGCAGCACGCTGGTAAAAAAAAGTGAGACTTTCTACAGCGGCTCCATCTGTAAGTGTTACTGTAATATAATACAAAGTCAAACCAGTAAAACCATCTGAGCGTGTGCAAATGTGACATCAATTATGTATTAATGTCAAAAGGAGCTCGGTGCGGAGACAGGTGGGGACGCCGATGCAGCAAGGTCTCCGATCTGTGCCTTGCTTTGTGGTAGTCTCGGCCCGTCCAGGTACGGTGTGTGTGTGTGTGTGTGTGTGTGTGTGTGTCATAACTCTACTCATGGCTGGTGCCTGTAGACTCACTGGCCTCCTTCTTCACTCAGCTGTGAATATTCCCTCAGCGGTGAGATTTTCCTCATCAGTCTGCCCACAGTGAAGGTGACTCCCAACAACTACCACTACCTTTTTCCCGCAGAAGTAAAAGAGTTTTTTTTTTTCTCATCGCCGGCCCCCGGGGGAGCTCTCTTGTTTATTTCCGAGGATGCTACAAATGCGCCGGTCTGTTACAATCCTCTTTGAAAGCCGCCTGCTTCTATTTGATGTTGACAAGTTTTGTTAAAAGGGTTTTCTCCACATAAATATATACATTTAGTGCGCGATCAATATGTGCAACTATTCCATCAGTGCGTTTGTGATACGCCCCCGTCCACTTACACAGAGTAGGTGACATCACCCTAGAGAAATACTATGTGAGAGTCCAAATTTGATGATTACAATTTTCCACAGCGAACTGCACAAAATATCAAGCGTGCCCTTCGATTGACATTTGGACACGCCGCTCCAGTGATTACCCAGGGTACCCAGGGCTGTATTCTCCCTCTAATAGGGCAAAACTGACATGCTGTTCATTAGTGGGGTCTTGTAATCAAAGGTACACAGGCCCTCATTAAACAGTTGCCAATCACGTCTCCACGTATCAGTGACAGCCACAGGAAGCTTGGCTGAGGCCCTGTGAAGTCAGGACTGGCGTTTTGACAAGCACCCACCTTCTATGATGCCGTATCTACCAGCTAAAAAAGGTTTTCAGTTGTATTTTGCTTTCATGCTCATTCTTCAGTTTTCCTTCCCTCAAACGAAGTTGAAAGTTGCAGATGGCTGCATAACTTCTTCTTCATCACATTTCAATTAAGATAATTCAATTAACAGTTAATTAATCGCCATCAAGATCATGTTGCTACAATCATTACGGTGCACACTGGTTCAGATCCTCGTTTAGCCAATGGGCGGGCAAAGCGTGGCTCAGCTTGTTGTTCAGCATTTTACCCGGGGGAACGTAGAGGTTGTCTGATGACGGGCGGGCGGGTGTAGTGGCTGTGAAAGTGGTCATAAAGCGTTGCCCGTGGTCATACAGAGCGCAGATGCTGACCGACTGGCAGGCGGCTGCAAGTCGCGCCCAGGGGACAGCGCAGTGTAGGCAGGTGGTGAGGTTCAAAGAATCACAGACAGGAGCTTAATAGGACACCCAAGGGTTGGCACTGCTGCAACAGAGATGGAGAGTCTCTTGGCTGAGCAGGGTACATCAAAGTGGCGTACTGAGCTGAGAGCAGTCGCCGTCGGTGTGTTGTAGCACCGGAGAGCAGCCATATTAGAAACAGACTTAAAGTGAACATTACAGTGTTTTGGATCGTGTCTCCTGTACGATCCGGGGATATTGATTCACAATAACTGAGTTGAGTTGTTTTAGCATTCAGCTACCGGCGTGAATGAAGAGCAAGCCGCAGGCCATGCCAAGAGCTTCATTGGTTCACCTGCAGGCCAACCCCACCCTTTCTCTGCTCCTTTGTACTAGTCCAAAACTTTTCTCTGTGTTCACCTCAGCACACACATTGTTTTCAGCTATACCATTCATGACAACACGAACCCGTCTATCCAGCTAGGAAGGGATTGTTCTATTAGCTCATCTTGAAGACTATTCATTAGTACAACTCACAAAGAAGAATTACTATGAACCGTTGAACTGGGTGAACCATGTTCTTTTTCTCCGATGAGGGACTTTGTGGTAAAGGATGAATAGCCTGAATTTACCTCTCCCCTTTCCTTTCACGTCTACTTACTCTCTTATGCATTGGCCTTCATTCATTCAAGGATACCTGGAAAAAACATCTCAGTAACAATAACCCATATGGATATCTTCCACACATGGACAGGAGAAGAAGTCACTATTTAGCTGTAATATGATGGACATGATATGGAGCTTGCTCTTTGCCATTTGAGGGTTTAGCTTGTTTTTTTTTGTTGCAGGCATGCTAGCAAAGGCATTAGAGAAAACGTAGCAAATTATACTTTACGAACGTTGATGATAGGATAACGTCGGGATCAGATGTGATAGTACACCGCCATAATACCCAGCAGGCGCTATATCACCGCCGCAAGCCGCCTTCTAAGACATTCTGGTAAGGCATTCAGCATCCACTTCCCTAGCACACAGCAGACCTCCATTTAACATTTCAGAGGGTTTAGAGACAAAAATATGTTCAAAATTGTTCAAAATGCTTCATTGAGGCTTGCTGCCCCTCTCGTATAAACACATGAAACCAATCAATATCAAGAGGTGTTGCTATTGCCAGAAGAGACAACCAGGTTGTTTTTTATTATAGAGATCTAATAGAAAAAGAATGAGTGGAAGGATCTCTTGAGGGGAAAAAAAGATGAAAGAATCCTATATTTCTTGAGGCAGAATACAAAATAGACAAAATGTCATTTTCAACAACAAAAGTCAAACAGGAAAAGATTAAACTTTGTAGCTTGATGGTTTCCCCCTGACACTTATTAGAAAACGACCAATTTGCTATCAACAGAGTGGTGCTTACAAGCATAAAAACAATTATTGGTTGACAGAGGGGCGGGGGAAAAAGCAAACATTTTAGCGCAATTATTGAAGGCTTGCCTCTAAATCAAACTGTGTCTAGGAATGTACATTAAAGACATGACTGGAGTGGAGAGATACGTGTGGAAAACAGGTCAGCTTGACAGCTTCAGTGCATTTTCCCATAATCTACAATGATGAGTCTCGTATTAAAAATGGAAAAAAAATCATGAAAGACCTTCAAAGCCCATTTGGTCCGGCTTGCATTCAGCACCAAGGATAGCTCCACCTCTGGCTTGATGAGTTGAAAAGGTGCTGCTGTGATCTACTCTCATCCTATTGTAAAACTCTGTGGATGTTTACACAAAGTTAGAAAATATTTCAAACACGGACGGGATTTCATTTACATTCCTGTGACAAAGAGGTTGCATTTGAATTGTCCTTGCATTCATAAGGGGGGAAAAAAACACTTACTTAACGGTTTCATGGACTTTGTGTGCTGAATTCAGACGGATGAGAATGGTGCTTTTTATCGCATAAAGAGACGAGGGTGCCAATTCCGAGTCTGTTCACAGCTTGAGATTCTCTTTGAATGTGCAGCATTGGTTTGCAGCAAATTGAACACAGCTGTGCAGGTTCCATGCCATAGCTGAATGTGTGTGACTGTTGTTTTTCATCTTAGCCACTGCAGAGGCCTTAAAGAGATATGGAACCCACAAAAACACGAAGAGACACTATTGTTTTTTTTACTTTGAGGTGGTTGTATTGGACCGTATTACCGCATTATTATTATCCCACTGAATGTCGTTAGCTTGTTTATCCTGGTATGTCGCATGCAAACCATTAGCTTTTCTGCATTAGCTGCATTCAGTACACTAAATATAGGTTATAAATCACTTGCCTAGTAGCAGACAGAAGGGACGGATTTACAAAGAGTAATGTACACACTCTTGTGGCATTTATTATTTTTAGTCTGACCTTTCTTTGGTAACTTGCACTTGCCTCTCTCCCTCATAACAAAGAGTTTTGTGGGTTTACTTACTTATTTTTATACACAATTATATCATCATTATTGTCAAGCCTTTATTTTTGTTTTCATATTTGATTCTTCTCTATGCTTACATTGCAGGGGTGTTTGTTAATCTGTCACGGAGCAGCAGCCATGTAACGGTACTGCTCTTCAATACCACCACCTCAAGGTACAGAACAAAATGAAATGTTTAAGTACAATAACAGGCGGTAGGCCTATCAGTATCACCAGATGATGTTCTCCCGTTGTGACTCCACTAGATTAATCCATGACTGTAACACTGCTACATGTTGACGATGCGTCATAAGATCCATTTGATCTATTTTAATACCGTTTAATGCTGTATGGCGTAGTATATCATATTGAGGGTATTCTAGTAGTTGTGCGATTATGATGACATGTATTTTATCAGCTTAATGTAGGACACCATTGTGTTCACTGTTCACTAATGCTTACCACCCAGCCTGGCAGTATCTGCCTCATCCTTATGTGAACCAGCCTTATCACTGCAAGAGACAGGAGGTTATGGGCATAGCTATATAGAAGTAATGGCTCCTAAAAATTTATTTTTCACTTTGTTGTTAATTTTTATTTCCTTCTCTTCTCTCTCTATCTGTTCATAGATAAGAGTGACTGGAGATGTTCTCTGAGCAAGGCAGTGTAGGAGAGCCCACTGCCTCCCAAACCCATTTGGTAGGGGGGCTCTGAAGGTAAAAGGGGGTTGGTTTCATGGAGACGATGTACTTCAGGCCATTATCCCAGTGTGCCTGTCTCCTGTCTGGAAACAGGCCTGTGAGATGCTGAGCCCAGGGATATTAATTTGCAGCCCTAATGTTCTGTGGCAAAGAAATTGAAGTGATCTCAACACAAACAAATTGGATCTTGCAGCTCATCTGTAATGCAAGGCATGCCTGCAGGTCTAGTGGTGAGCTGAATGACCTCCTCCAGCAAGTAGAGGAGATGCAGCTAAAGACTGATATAACAGTGGGTGCATTGCTAATGGTCAAGCTCATCCCATCAGTGACCTGATGGGAGAGTGACATTAAGAGAGGATAAGGGAAGATAGATGTGTGTGGTGTCCCTGATAGGCTAGTGACGAGGTCCTGAATGTAGCTGACCAGCCTATCAGAGTCTATTTCTCGGCTGTGATGGCGATGATGCGATGGCATGTGGCGCAAGACTACGATAACAGCTTGTCATGTGAAATAATCTTCAGATTGAGTGAGGGAGGGACGGCAGAAGAGGGGGAAAGGGAAGAAGAGATTGGATGACACATAGAAAAACCAAACTGAAAAGTACATTTTGGAAGAGGGAGGAGAAGAAAGAACAGGAAACTGTGAAGGATAAGGAGACAGGGGGATTTATAAAGCCTGTTGAGATGGAGGTGAGATCAGTGTTTCAGAACAGTGAGGCTATTACACAGCCTGTCAGAGACACCTCCCTTTGTGCTTGCCCTCTCCTCTCTCCCCTGTTGTTTGTCCCCTGGTCATATCAACAATGAACGGTGCGGCTACAAGACAATGTTTGATCCTCTTGCCTTGCGGCTATTGCTGACCACTTTTTTTTTTTTGTCCTTCCCTGTGGTGCACGAGTTTAAATGCCAAACTTGCCATATATTGTACAATGAAAGGAGGGAGGTGTCAATACCGCAAATCCCTCACCGCAAAACCTACGAGCGCTCTCTTTACAGATCAAAATAACGAAACTGTAGCCACTCATGTGCCTCAGAAGCTGTAAAAGAAGATTTAGATCCCAGGTAATGATATGGGATTTCCAACCTGGCGCTGAGCTCCCTTTGAAGTTCATTCACTTAAGTGAGCCACTTAAACTTCACATTAACCCCAGGGAGGCTGTCTTGAACTTTGAGTAATGACCTTCATTTAACAGTAGGAATAGGAACCAGGCCCATTATGGAGTGAAGGCCGATAAATCAGAAAACACTTTTTTAATTTGTTTAATTTTTTATGAATTAACATTTTCAAAGTATTAAGATTCATATATTTTTTAACAGATCGAACCATAACACCAGGCCTTTGCACACAGAGCTCTCTGAAACAGCTTAGTGGGTTCTGCCACAATTATTACAATCACATAGAAATTATCTAATCATTTTTTCAGCTCATATATTGAATGACAAAAACACATTGTATTTCAAAAACACTGCTCTGTGAAGGTTTCAGTACTAAATAATAAGTAATAAACTGCTGCACGCCCAGTTTTTCTCCACAAGCATGCACATAAGCTGAATTCAGGTCATTCAGTAAATTAGACACTTAACCAGACCATCAAATTGATGCGCAGTACTTGGGAAAAAATGTGTTGTTTGTTTTTGGTGGTTTACTGGGTAGTATCTAATAAAGATAAAAATAAGTATTGTTAACACTGAACTATTCTTCTTGACAATACATTGGGTGAATGATGTGGTTATCCTGATTACTCCAGGCCTGTAGTAACTTAAACTACAGCAACAGTTGATGCTGCACGCCTAGCTAGACACCGTGGGACTGGGCAGCACCTGGACTTTCTCCACACAGCTGTAAAAACAGAGTATAGATTTTTCTAGCATCATTTGAAATTATGTTATTGATACAGTCTGTTTAATCTTTTGCATTAACTTCTGGATCATTTGAACTCCAAAATGTGGTCTAAAAGATCTCATTAGAAAATGCAACAAATGTGCAATGGGAGCAAGTCTGAAAGAGCAAGTGAAAATTAACAGCAGAGTATCTCAAATGTAAAAGCAGTCCAACACTGACCTGGAGTTGTGATGGCAAATGTCTTCCCATATTGCTTGGAGCAATTTGTTTATTTCTATTTTTATTATAATTTTATTACAATTGAGGCCTGCACATTGTCTCTACTGGGTTCACAATATCATCCTATCCTCTTAAGCAGCATCTATCTTCAGGTTTCCTACAAGCCTTTGCTCTCAAGGTCTCTTTTAATGTCTAATTAGTCCAAGAAAACCAAAGTGAGCGATTTGTGAAAACACTGAAACATGGGTGGCAGTGAAGCTGACTTTATTGCGACCCATGTGAACTAAAAATCACAGCAGTAATCGCGCAGCGCACACACCATTGGTTAACTCACTGTAATTGGAATAGCTGGCTACTTTTATAGTTGCTGTCTGCCCCGTGGGCCTAACTCACGCGAGATGACAGGCCAGCCTAATGAAAAGTCACTTTAATATTCCTATTCAATCGTTGAGATTAGTGACGCATTTTCTGTTATTTTGTTTTATATCTCGTATGGTATCGTAATAAAATTCTTAGCTGTAAATTGGCCTGTTCCAAGATGGGGCTTCGACTGACCCGTTGACTTAATGTAAGACCGTTACTAGGTAGTGATCATTTACCGTGAAGAAAAGAAAAAATCTCCCTCACTCATTGGAAGTACTGTGAAAGTGAACGCAGGCGGGGAGGGTGGACGCGTATTCGCTTTGCGCACATCGGGGAGCCTGCTTGTCTGCTGTCCTCCTCTCTCCGCATCTGTCTCTCTGAACCACCCCACACTGGCGTTGATCTTCCAGGGGAGGTGTTTCAACTTTGCACAGCCAGCACGGTGACGTTTGAGTCGACTTTCGCGGTCCCGGGGTTATTAGAGTCCCTATTTTTTTTTTTTTTGGTATAGGAGGAGAAAGATTGCGAGACAGTGGCGGAGACCTGTGCAAATCGACAGAAGTCGACCAAGTGATAGGCAGCTCTACATCCGTAGATAAGAAAGTGTCAACAATGTTTAGTGTTTTTCTGTGGGCGATACCATCAGCATCCCAGCCATAATGCACAGGCGAAAACAAGCAAGTCGCTACATCTGCCAAACAATATTTGGACTGACAAGAACTCAAAGGTAAGAAATTCCTACCGATATTATCTGTTAAAGGCATGTCGCTATCCTACATGAAGTTATAGTGTTTTTGCGTTATTTTCTTTTGTCACAAAGTCGCTTTTAACAGCGTGTCATAGGCTCTGTTATTTAGCGTGTTGTGTCCCTATATATGGGATCGATGGAAAAAAATGTCTTAATGCAAAAAAAAAGGTTGTTCTTAGAAATACTCCAGAAATGAACATGTTCGTGCGTCAGTATTAAACAGAAATAAGTGGAGAGGTGGAGCATTGCGATGTGCCCAGTGTGATGGAAGAGCTGTAAAAGATGTTAATAAAGAACTCCGCGCGCACACTTCATCTCTGGATATTCCGCCTGCAAACAAGTGCTGGCGCGTGCATCCCCATCCCTCGTCTTATTACCACATTATCTGAGTGTTTTGAGTAGGGTGTTGCTTTCCAGAATACATAGAAACTGACTGATGGATTCGCGAGACCACTTGGTCAAAGCGCGCGATCAAGATCATTGTGTGCGACCTAAACAGCCAAGCAAAAATAACGCAGCTCAAGCATAAGAATACCTTCTACATTTAGACTCAGGGTATGGTGCTTGTTTTCTTTCTTTCTTGCCTTTTCTTTTCTATTATTTCTCATAGAGCAGGCGTGCATGCGTTAATTCATTGTTTAATGCGATAATTGTCTCATAGCATGGGCAAAATGGAAGGCACGCGCACTTAGGCGCTCTCTCTCTCTCTCTCTCTCTCTCTCTCTGTGCCTCTCTCTCCCTCTCTCTCTTACACACACACACACACACACACACACACACTCACCCATCAATCCAAACCTGTTCTGTCTGATCTCCCTCACCCTGCTAAGCCCGCTGTCTCGAAGAATTGGGACTGCATAATTGAAGTCAGGCCTGATCACTGCAAGAATTCCACCACTAACAGGACCGGGATTGGGAATCTTAACTCAAAAGGTGGTTGTTTCCAAATCACAGTTGCAGTTTCAGCAGTGGTTCTGCAAAAGCAGGTGTCTAGAAAGGTGATGCAACCAGAAAGATTTTTAAAAAGCGCGTTTAGAAATGAATGAGCCAAAAATGAATCGAACCGTGTTATGTCATGAGCCAGCGGAGGCCGTAATCAATAGGGAATGAAGACACATCAGTCAGAGCCTACCTTTCAGTAACATTCCCTGTAGCAACAGTGTTCATGTGAATGGGTTCTATTGACAGCATCCTCCCTCTGAATTATTCACAGGCTGAGGCTGAGATTTCCAATAGAAGATTTACACATCAAGGAACACTTTAAATCATCTGATGGAGGTGAGGAAAACACTAAGCCAAGTGATAAGAGAAGAGCGCTACAGGGAAGGAGACAAGGCTTCCGAGGAGGAGTCCTTACCCATGTGGATGTTCTCCATGCGAACCCTTTAATGTTTTATCGACTCTGCAGAGAGACGTGAGACAGGCTAGACCATCAGCAGGGCTGGTGACAAAGGGAAAGTTCAAGTGGATTATGACATTTTGCACAGTTTCCTTTGATGATAATAGTTCTTAAAAGGATCAGTCAACATGGTGCTAAGCCCATTACTCACTTCATCCTTTCTGTCGCTTAATCTTTCAGTTGACTTCTATTGGCTGTGGCCAGAGGTAGAATTTGGTTTGGGATTAATTTGCCGTTTAATGCAAAGTGCATTATCTCCACACATGAACTAATGAAGTATCCCAGTGGGTGATCATCAATAACGACTTGGCATCATCTTATTATGCGTTGTAAACCCTGGCCAACTGCTTCACAAATGAAATTACAGAATGATGAAGTTGCTCCACGGGAACTTTTGAAGCTTTACCGGGCAAATATCCACGCGCTGTATCCAGGAAAAAAAGCTCTCCGACACACAGCCGGGGGATACAAAACGTGTCGGTAAACACGGCCGACAGATAAGACGCATTGGTATTCAGCCGCATCTCGCGACGCCGGGCACCCCCGAGGCCCGGCTGATAATGCCCGCTCTCGGCGCCGGCGGGGGTCAGAGGTCCCGATGTTGATTGGCAACGGGCTGACACAGGCAAATAAAGTGTGCTGACTGGAGTGTAATGGGGTCGAGGCGCACAGACGCGGCCGGTTTGGCTTGCGCGGTCTCGTTCTTACACCCCTGCACCCGTGCACCTACAGGTTGCTCGCTAATCTATTTTGCCCTTGTTCGGACACCCCTGTGCACAGCGGCATTGGCGCATGTGCATGCACCTGCTGGATCTCTCCCATAGCAAATTGCCTTGCTCACCACAGCAACTTCTCTCCCTCATTCCACATGAGTTGTGCCTCTCAGGTATTTTCTTGTTGTTTTTTTATACCTCCTATCGCTTTGCTGTCTACCCAACATGCCCAAATGCACTCAACCAGACACGCACATCAGAATGATCGAGCTCTATCTATCTACCCCTTGTTATTTGTAACTCCCACGTGTACTCCCAAACACACCCATACGCACCTACATTCACCACCCCCAAAGAGGAACCCGACAACAACCATGTTTATGTCTGATATTTATCCCCATTCGTGATGTTCCTACATCGCTCAGCTTGCACAGACTTAGCTTATTCACGCTTAAATTCCCCACTTCCCTGAGAAATCCCTGCACATGCAACAACAACAACACACACCGAAAACCCTATTTGGAAGCGCGACAGCCCAAAGAGATTTTGCAGCGCAGTCCCTGAGTAATGGCATGAAAAGAAAGCCGACGTCTGCTCGTGGGGTTTTTGAGGAGAGCAGGACTGGCGCAGTGGCAGACACAGCAAAATATTGAATATTTATCTCCGGCCCACGAGGCTCCGCATGACACCCACCTGACGTTCGCATGATGCCCATCGCATCTGGCTCCTCAGACCATGTCAGAGTGAAAAGATTATCATGAGCGGCGATCTGTTTAGAAAGCATCGCATGCCTGCTTCGGGGAAAAAGATGAGGCGGAGCATAAAGGTGCTACGTGTAGTATCAATATATCATGGTCACGTTCGTTGGGCTACCTTGTTATGCTTACAACCGGTAGGCAGGTCGGTAGCCTCTAGCTCAGGTTCAGCTACAGAGCAGCGCCCCCCCGGAGCTTGCAGGGATTCGCTGTCTCGCCGGTCCACCTGTTGAAGGACAGTTTCTAAGCGCAAGGCCAAGCTGCCCCAGGGCCTCATGCCCCAGAAAATGCAGCAGACACAATAGTCAGTGAATAACACATGGGGCGGTAGGTGGAATATCCTAAGTAGACAGCAACCTCAACCACGGTTTCACCTTCCGCTTGTATTTGCTCGTACCAAAGTGCCCTCCGTAACCAAATTACTCATGCTTGCAATCAAGTGGCTCAGTGGATATGGTTCCCAGGAGCGATGGACCAGATTGGTGTGGAACAACAATGTCAGGATATTGAGACAGAGTAGGCCCAGTGGGGAGGGACCCTGAGAAATTTGTTGGCAGACCGGTATTCACCGTGCTTCAGGACGCCTGGGAGCACGGGGGCTTGTATTTTATTCATGGGGCAGAAAACAAGGAAGGTACAGCAAGAAAAAAATAAAACCCTCCATGGAAAACCAACAGGAAAGAAATGATGAATTGCCTGGAGTAACTGGAGGGAGACGAGAGAGAGAGAGAGAGAGAGAGAGAGAGAGGGAGAGAGAGATCCAATAAGGATAGGATTAGGAGAGCAGAAGTGATCATTGCAGTGTATGCACGATAAAGATAGATCAACAGAGAAGAGATGTGAGGGAGTGGCACCCTCAGAGGAGATGGTGCATGAATAAAGAGAGCCTGTGTGTGTGTGTGTGTGTGTGTGTGTGTGTGTGGGTGTGGTGATAACACATAATGTGACGGTTGCTCAATCAGTCTCTTCTGTCCTGAGGAGACTTCCACTTCGACTTCCTAGAAAACGCAATTACATAACCACATAGTGCATGGAGCTGAATACGTTGTGGTGTCAGGAACAGGAAGTAGGCGTCGTCTTCATCTATCAATCCTACTCCTCACAGGACTACGGTATATGTGATATGAACAGGATGCTCTTTTCAGATGACTCCATTGTAATGGCAAAATGAACACTGTAATATTTGGTTTCTGTGGGTGGTCTGTAAGACGGTTAGGGTGCAGGTTCTTATATAAACTCTGAACCAGAAAGCTATCGTCCATTTCCCATTTGCTGTGCTGCCAGTTTGCATTATGAATTACCACGTTGCCTTCCGGCGGCTACAACCTCTGCAGCACGCCAGCCGTGCACAAACGGGTCAGGACCCCGAGAAATAATCTGCTTTTGGTGTTTCTATTTTAACGTCAGATTAATCAGATGAAGGTTAAAGGGGGGGGGGGGGGGGGGGGTGGCGACGGAGACGGCGAAGGCTCATGCATAGGTTGTGTTGTTCGTCTGTCGCGGGGCCGGGAGACGTGACCAGACCACTACTGCAGCTGATTAAGGCCTGTCAATCAGGCGCTGAGTACTCAGGGCCGCTCTTCTGTTGCGTCAGTTTAAGCACACACACACACACACACACACACACACACACACACACACACACACACACACACACAGATGCACAGATGGCAATGGTTAATGTTCAGTGGGCATCTCAAGTGGCTTTGATGCATGGCTGTTAGTGCTCTGGGATGTGTGTGTGTGTGTGTGTGTGTGTGTGTGTGTGTGTGTGTGTGCGTGCGTGTGTGCGTGCGTGCGTGCGTGCGTGCGTGTGTGTGTGTGTGTGTTTCTATACAAGCGAGGATACAGATTAAAGCGTCTGCAAGGTGAGGCCCGACATGCTGGAAGAGTTGTTGCTGCCGTGGGAGTGACAGCTAAACTTTGATCAGTGTTTGGTAAACTGTTACGTCCTTGTCGGTGTCAAGCGATGAATGTCTCTTTAACGTTTAATCTGAATACTCTCTCTCTCTTTCTCTCTCTCTCTCTCTCTCTCTCTCTCTCTCTCTCTTCCTCTCTTCCCATTTCTTCTCTTCTTTCTCTGCAGCTCTCAGAGTGTCGATTGCCATTAGCGCCTCCCTCGACATCAGCGCACGTCTGTGAAGATCTCGCCGTTACGCCACCTCGCTCCCCCATCTCCCGTGCAGAGATAACGTCACCGGAAAAAGCTCCTCCCACTGACCTTTTGACCCCCGGTTGCTATGGAGAACCTTAGCGAGCTCCAGAACCCCCTTCTGGACAAGAACAGTAAACACGTGGTTAACGGTTATGGAGGCGACTTCCCCAACAACCAGTACCAGGAGAACATCATCAATTACTTTGTCGGAGGAGGAGGAGGAGGAGGAGGAGGAGGAGGCGGAGGCGAGGGAGGAGGGAAGGTGAGTAACGGCAACGTGGTCGGCGGAGGAGGTTACAACACCAACGGGAAGACGAAATCCCAGCAGCTTTTGGACGCCACCTCTCTGCACCTGGCGGTGGAGGCCTTCTACAGGCCCAACTTCATCCTGTACAAGGAGGACAGTGGCAGCATCAAGGCTAAGGAATACAAAAGCGAGTGTTGCGAGACCACGTTCACGGAGAAGAAAGGGAAGGAGGTGTGTAGCACGGCGGCGGCGGACACGCCCGGCACGGAGGACCCGCAGGCCAAACTGCTGGAGGACGGCGAAAACGTCAAGATCCAGACTGTTTCCTACGAGGTGGAGGAGGAAGAGTACGTGGAGTATGAGGTGAGAGAGAGATGCATGGGCGGGAAAGAGAAAGAAACAGACGGGGCTTGCATCGGGGTTTCGACCAGTAGGGTGCTTTGAGGGCCGATGCCGAGACCGACAGCCGATCTTTTGTGCCGGTGTGTAAATTTGACCTTTTCATGCCAAAAAAATGACTCAGTAAAAAGTACTCAGTCTTTTCTGTGAGTTTTATTCTTGGCAGGGAGGAAAAGCTGCTGAAATGGCATTTTAGACCATCATGGGACACAAAAACTCTCCAGTGAAACCGTGAAAAAATGGTATTTAGCTGGGTTGCAGCTTTTTCAAGGCTGGGTGAACTAGATTTCCTTGCAGGTTTTAACCGTAAAATACTCCGACATCACTTTGGTTTGTGTCGGGGGAGGGGGGGTGGGTCAGGGAGGAACCTTCATTATATGGGAAGTGGGTGACATTGACCGGCTGATATCCGGTTTGCAATAGAAGACCGATATGGGCTTGCTATATCAGTCTAGCTTGCGTCCCTATTTGTATTTGTCTATGTGTGAGATAGAGAGAGAGAGAGAGAGAGTGAGAGAGAGAGCATGCTTTTGTGGCTGTGCTGTGTATACCTTTACTGTCATCACACCAAAGGATTGGGCGTGATGCCTGGATCGGACCGACATTTTACTCACTACTAATCCCATTTGATCCACTGACCTTGGCCTCAATTCCAAACTCTGGTTATATTCATCATTAGATAATAACAAATCACTCATGGTTGCATCACCGAGGGATATTAGGTGCTACAGTAGCGACGGCATTTTCTCTCTAGCATAGCCAATGGCACAAAGCACTCCGAGGGACTCTGGGGGGATTGGGCAGTGTGAAGAAGAGAATGTGGAGCTCGACCAATGTCCTGCAATAGCGTAGGCCTAATGGACTGGCTGCCACACACCCGCGAGTCCACTAGAATTGACCTGAATTCCTGCGATAAACATGTAACCGCTGAAACGCAACGTGACACGGCCACATATAGCATATAGGACCTCGCTCTGCAGAGAGGCGATGCATTTCAGCACATGAATAAAAAAATAGCACGGGGGCAGAAACATCATTCTCCACTGACGAGGTTACCTCACTGAAAAAATGAGAGGGGTGGGGGGGGGGTGGGGAGTGGCTGTTATGGCTTTCATGTGCAAGTGGCTCGCTATGCGCCATCATTTTCTACATACAGCAGAGGGACAGACAGCCTGCAAGTGCAATTTTCAAAAAACTTTGCTTGTAGGGGGGGGGGGGGGGTTAGGTGGATGTACTGCACAACATGTTGGAAGCTCGTCTAAGGCGTTCAGAAGGTTAAGCGAGCGCATTAGCGTGCCGCTAGCTTCCCGTTCACAAATGGACCGGTGCATAAAAAATGCTTCATCAAGCCCCGCCGTCGCTTTCAAGACGCAAAAAGAGAAATACACAGTGGGACTCATTACCGCAGCCACCCAGCAGTAGTGGGATTCCTCTACCGCCCTACCCATAGTCTGACACAATGACAAGACACAGCTATACATAGAGCCTCTGGTGCTTGTAGCAGTCAAGTAGTACTATACAAAATGGAGTAAATTTTTTTAGTGTTGCCCACAAATCACAAAGCTATTATCTTGTTAATTGTATCCACCTGTTATGTGTAATGGACACTGGGAATTTTAAGTAAATGGCAATGCTATGGTGGGTATTGTGTGTATGCATGTATGTGTGTGTCTTCCAGGTGTTAAACATACAACAGTGGTGTGCAATCATGTGCCACGGAGGGCCGAGAGCATGCAGGTTTTCACCCCAACCAAAGACTACAGCAGGTGATTTCACTGGTTAACACACCTTCAACCAGAGAGGAGGGACCAACCAGTGAAATCACCTGCTGTAGTCTTTGGTTGGAGTGAAAACCTGCATGCTCCACGGCACATGATTGGAAACCCCGAACATACACCATCGTCCTCAATGGGGAGATGCATCATAACGGACCGTGCGTAGTGCTTTCAGAGTACATGACTGCAGAACTCGTGTATATATCCCCTGCAAACCTTCAATTTAAAGCTTTCCGAAATCCAATCTCGTTTTCTCTCTTTGAGAGGGAGATAGAAGATAGAAGAAAAAGTGTTTTAGCCGGTGGAAACTTCCTCTGAGGAGCTGCAGGCTGGGAGTGTTAACAAGGGGATGGAAGTTGATACCTTGATATCCAGGCAATTCTCTGGTATAATCTAAACTGCTCCATCGTTCATAGTCGGCACAATGGTTGTCTGTGTCGTACGAGTGTCTGTATTGCTCCATTGAAGAATGGGGTAACTATTGTACAGCAAGGGTACCTAAGTTTTCACTTTGATTATGGGTTTGAAAGTGAGGTGGCTTGGTGCACAGTCAGCATTATTACAACAATACCCAAGAGGGCAACGTTTACTGCTATTATGACGGTGATGTGTCACAGAGGCACCCATACTCACAGTAGAGGACATCTTTCAGGGTATTACGGCTGCTAGACAACAGTTACCAGTGCAAGCGCACTGTCAAACATTTTCTTCAAAGTAGTGTGCATGTACAGGAATAAAAAACAGGAGAAAATAAATATCTCACACCTGGTACATTGGTACTATCTAGCATGTACTTATAGGAGATGAAAAATAGGAGAATGGCAGAATGATGATTGTCTAGCTTGCTGATTTCTACTATTTAAGCCCAGCAAATAATTCCTAAGCCTACAGAGATAGAGCATGGTTGGAATACGGTTGGACAAAAATCACGTAGCTACCTGCTATTTAAGGATGATTGCTGTGATTATAGAGATCAGCGATATTATCGTCCACATGCCAAACACATCTCTCTGTGTGTTACGTGAGGCATGAGGCAGTGACAGAAGTACAGAGGGAATGCCAGAGCTCGCCAGGTGTTGCGTGCAATATTGCAAACAGTGTAGGACAAATCTTTAAATTCTACCGTCCCTACCAACTCGTAAAAAGATCACTACCTAGTAGACTTGCAGTTGTCGAAGCCGAAGAAGAACCTTGCATTTCAGGAAGGTTCTCCGAGAGGCCAAACGTCCTCCAACCTGCTGTTCCAACCAAAGACATCATTCTTGTCACTTTAATGTGAAGTTAAATATCCTTAGGATTCAAAATGAAGTCTCTATTTCCATTAGTTTCATGGTTATGGTTATAAATGATAATTGTCTAATGGTGGAAATCCCACATGCTCCTATCTGTCCACTGAGATTTCATGGAAATCCATTCATACGTTTTTGAGATATTCTTTTTCTGGCAGACAAACTATTTAACGAGGCGGTGAAAAACTAAAAAGAAACTACTACTTTATACCTTTACCTACAGAATAACGAGATAACGTTTTATATTTTCATTTAAAATGTAGTGAAATTAAAGTGCAAATTTTCCAAATATCAAATACAGTTTGTATTGGGTCACCTAGGAGAGAAACTTCACCAGGGAGTTCTCCACCTTTAAATATCACCACTTGACAAACATGAAGTGGGCTACAAGAAACTTGATTTAACCAGACTACTGACTGGTAACTGTTAAGAGTTTTTCTTGAGAAATTGATGAGCGTATATCGTTACTCTCAACAGTTAGTAGAGCGAACAGCTGCAAAGGGCAAGCCTCCATGGCTAGCGTGTTATTCAGGACACGGAGACATCCAATCATCCGTTCTCCCTGAGATACTCTCAAACCCTTTGTACAAGGTGTATTCTCTCTGTCAGCCACACCGCCTCATGTCCATTCCTTATATTCGGTGTAAAAGTGAGAATAGATATCGTCTGCGTTTCCTCCTCTGCATTCATTCGCCTTTATTCTCTTATTAGAGGAGAGATGCCGCCGTGAGTAGGGAGGCCCGGATTCAATCTCCCACCCTGCTGAAGTGCCCTTGACCAAGACACTGAATCCCTCCCAGCTCCAGTGGTGCTCCCTGATCTCTCTGTGGAGGAGGAGGAGGCACACAAAAAGATAATTTAACCTTTGGGGGTCAATATAATAACACACAGGAAAAATAGTCTGTCATTTTCCACGTTGGTGCGGGCTTGCTGTCCTTTCCTAACCCCGAGTTAGAAGCTTCTACTACGCCTGGGTGGGCAATCAAGTAAATCTAATCTCTCTCCTCTTCTCATCAACGCCTGCCTCAACAATTGACAGTAGGCAGTGGAGGCCTGCCAAGCAATTCAGGCAGGTAAGTGAGATTGGCCTCATCAGAAAAAAGAGCCTCACACCCAGTGACAGAGTCCTGGCTGAAGGGAGAGAGAACAGCTCCTTGCTAAGCCATTATAGACTGGGAGGCTTGTCACTGTGGACCTGTGCTCCTGTAGGTGAGAGGAGTTGTGACTCAACTATACCCACCGTATCTTGACTCAGCACTACCATCTAACAACAGGCCAGTGCCAGGAAGTACCGTAGTACAAGATAAGACAAGAGTCTCTGTCCTGGGACTGGACATCGTTTTAAACCGCTTATCCAATACGTTTGTATTTGAACTTGAAAAACATTAGGGCCTGGAAAAAAATGACTGCATCGCCCATTGCTGTAACTCTTTGTGATTATTTAACTGTATTAGAACATTGTCATTCATTTAGCACATATATGAGTTTATGGACAGCCATAGATATTGTCTGTCTCATGGTTCTTGTCATAAACCAGCACCTCTACTTCATGATGCATATTATATATATCTGTATTATATATAAAAAATGTGAATAGTGGCGGTGTAGGGCTCAGTGTAGGGCTCATTGTAGGGCTCGGTGTAGGGCTCAGTGTAGGGCTCGGTGTAGGGCTAGTGCCATGCAGGGCGAGCTGTGGTTGACCCTTCATGAACTCATTTTGAGATAACAAGGAAAATGGAATCAACAAAAATTGACTTTACCTTGAGCTTGACCTGATATCAGTGCTGCCCTCGTACAGTTTCCTCATGCTTTTAGTGCAAATTACATTGTATTGAGTAGGCGAGCCTGAATGGAAATGGCACATTTTGAAATATCACATTAATAGAAAGAAATTAAAGAAATTAAAGCAATTGAAGAAGTTTTCCCTTTAAACGTCCCTTTAAATTCAGCATCTGTGCAATGTTCCTCAGCTGATTTGACCCTGGATGTCTTTGATCTTGCAGGTATGCATTTGGCACATTAACATTTTCATGTGTTTTTGCCTGCATAAAAAAAAAGAAATCTCACTTGACCCAGGGATAGGGAGGGCACTTTCTATTTGTCTGCCATCTGTTACACCTTCTCCAGTGCATGAAATTAGCATTTATCGGTCCATCTCATATTCTGAGTATAATTTGGACACATGCTCGGCCTGCAGTGCAATGATATTTCAGTAAACATGTTGTTTTCCCTTTTTGATTGTACCCTTTTTCCAGCACAGGCAAAGGCCGACCACAATTAGACATGAGAGTGAAATCAATAGAGAAACCAGTTTTAAAATAACTATATTACTAACTGTCCTCCGCCTTACCTCAGCCAGGTTTGATTGGAAGATTTATCCATTCTCACTAAATCTGAGGGGACACGAACCTCTCTGCCCTCAGTGAATCTAAAATGCAGTCGTGCTTCACTCCAGTGCACACATATCGTTCCTTTTCTGAGGGGCCCTGCACCCAATATGATCCTGCGCCATATTGTAGTTAAATCTTTCAGAGATATCCCATTTCTCATTTAGCAGAAAATGACAAACCAATCTCTCGGATCATTTCAATTTAGCAGTCCGCGGTTCTGTCCATTGGATTTCAAAGCCTGCTATCCTGTGCTTATCGGGGATATTCATCCCCCATGGTCCGGAGTGTCTGGTCTGATCCATGGAAACGTTAAGCTGGCTCTGGAAAGGTAAAAAATACAAAAAATGAAAGAATAAATGCTGAATAAATACTGTAAAACCTCCCAAGAAAAGAATGGATCCCTGAAACATTGTTTGAAGGTGTGAAGAAAATGGTGAACTGTAGTGGTCCTTCTCTCCTACCACAGTTTTCTTTGTGGATTTGTGAAAAATAATTCATTTTGTGTGACATTTTTCCATAAGTCTTAGTTTGCAAAAAACACAAAAGATGCCTGATGGGGTTTGGCCAACCAAGACATCATCTATTTTATCAATATAATGGTGTATTATTTAGTGTGTGCAGTGTGTTTCCAAGTTTGTTTCCCTCTCTGTATAGCATTAGTATTACCAGGGGATCTGGCCATTGTCATTTTACCCTAAGCACCTCCACCAATTTAATCCTGTCTGGCATGACCATGTCAGGGATTTTCCCCAAACCACCTTGGTGAGAATCCTAGACCAAATTACCCACAGTCCTCTGTTTCATTTCAGCGCGGTGTGGGAAGGCTGACGAGGGGGAATAGTTAACTTCTAAACTGTGAGTTTAAAAAAGAAGTAATAAATCTACTTCAGATACTCTTCTAAAATTACCGCCTGGTTGTGACAGCTGTCAAATTGCTGGATCAGCTTTAGGTGAAATGTACACCATCCAGGAAGGGCTTTGTTATCAGAGCTCCCCTCCTCTCCACCTGTCTGTAAGACATTTCGGCTCCTCTCTACCAAAACTATTCCCTCTCATGTTTTTCCTTCCAAAACATCACAGTGCAGCTATTATTAGCGGACCAGGCTAAGTGACAAAATATGATCCCCATATGTGATAGTTTGATGAGGCTGTGCTCTATATGCGGTGTGCACAGATTTGTGTGTCCAGACAGAAATATGTCAAAACAGCTCAACATAGTAGTCTGCTCAATAGTAAATTCATTGTGAAGCTCTATAAAAATACCACACATTAATTAAGCTTTGCAAACACCTGTTATACACAATTACCAGTTAAGCGAGGCATAATTTTTACACTTTCTCCTGTCAATGCTAAAAATTAGTGCATCACATTTCCAAATATCAGTTAAGTATCAAATTTGGGATTTACAACTCCGATGCCAAAAATAACCAATTCCAGCAGCAATGAAAAAATCCTGTGCCACACATTTTTTGGACGTTTAAATCCTGCCTATGAGCCTTTGATGCACTTGTAGGCCTTGTTTTGTTGGATGCTTCTCCTTTAATGATACGATGGAAGCCACCAAAGCTACACTTGCTAACTCTTTAGCAGCCAAGCAAAGACGTTCCTAATACCGGATTTTAAATAAAGCTCCTGAAAGAGGAATAAAACAGCACAGTATCGGCTCCCTGCCAGACTTCACTGGTGCTTTATTAATCCTCGCCTGAATGGCAGCTCCAAGTATTAGAAAGTAAATAGAGAGAGACGCCTGTGTAATGCAATGAGTTTTGCTTAATATCAGCCTCTCGAGGATGATTACATATCACAAATCTGAGTAGGATGAGGATCGGGTCAGACGTGCAATCATTCTCATTAATCAATCTGTTGCATTTAGATGTTTTTTTGATCATTTTCTATACAAAACTAAACTAGGTAGAGTTGGGTTTCTATCAGCGGTGTAGAACTAGTGGCCAGTTACAATGCACTTCCTGTCAGGGATGTGACATTGTCTGGCCTTTAGGTTTTTTTTCAACTTTTTTGATTCACATCACTTGCTGACAGAGAAGGAAAGAGAAGAGAGTGGGAACTTTTATGTTATAAAGGACCCTGCCTTGGGGTTTGTCAGCCTCCCATGTCTTCTCTGTCCCTCTCCATTAGCCTGGCAGGTTGGATTTGACACCTCCTCACTGGGTGTGAATTTGTAATATAGCCGCCCTGCCTCACCATATCCCATATTAAACGGCTGCAGCCACAGGCTAATCAATTACCCGCTAAATTATTGATGCTAGGCGCTTCGCCTAATGCTGCTGCAATCTCTGTCAGAGCGGCGGTACACTAATCTCAGCAGGCAGCAGGTTGTTGGTTCTAGATTTAGTTGAAATCCCAGGAGTCTCGGACATCGGCTCACACTCCGCTGCTCAACTGATTAGCGTGAATTGCCTCAGTTTTTCAGTTCTTAACTTGCTAAATAGCTTTAAGAGTGAGGTCTTGCTGTGTGGTGGGTTGATTGCATGGGCATGATATTGTAGGTAGGTTTGCAGGTCATTTAATCAAGTATGTCCTTTACTTCATCTTTTGAGATTAAGTGTTTCTGACATATGTGTATTATAGACACTGTTGTTGAGCTTGACAGTATCTGACAGCAAAAGGTTAACATGTAAAATGTTTTTTTTTCCAGCAGACCTATGTATTGGAACAAATGATATTTCGAAACAACAGATTGATTTTATCAACCTTTTAAATGTCCTACAGAACAATACAGTACCTGTCGGACAGGTTTTTATCTCTGGTCTGATTCCCACTCTCGGCGGTTCAGTAGGCCACTGATCCTACACACACATGGCTGTCATCTGTATGCTGCGCGTTCTACATCGACAATTTTACGCCCCCTGCAACCAGGGAGGTCATTTCAACCTAACAAGCACGCCCCACTCAGAAAATTAAGAATAAAAGATAGATCTGGTCTTTGGTTCCCCTCCGAACTGTCAGTCTTGTTCCAAGAAAGGAATAAAGGGCCCTGGCAGGCGCTCTGGTGACCTCTCTCATTGGCTTTTAGACAGCTAAGAAATAAGTGCACTTCCTTCGTGAGGAGTGCCAATTTATCTTATTAATTTCCACCTCCTGCAATAATTTTTGGAAGGTGGTTAATTCCACTAAGAATAAGAACCCCATTTCTCTTCCTAGCCATGTGAATGCTGGTCATGGCTCACAGCTTTTAACCAGCAGGCAGCAGGTCTCCTATTTCATACACAATCCATGGCTTCCATCGTTTTGGAAGATAACCTCTGACCCTCTCCTGCTGCAAAGAAGATTAAGATAATAGATTGCCCCAATTTGCCCTTAATACAGTTTCCAAAAAAGTAGTCACCTATGATCTTCTCACCATTGATTCCAGGAAATCAACTGGAGACAGAAGACAGTCTAGATGCTTTTTTTCTAAAACTTTCTTGCCCTTTAATCTCTGAACAGATATTGCATATCTTTAATCTTTCAATTACCTCCAGCATAATTCCTAATGTTTGGAAGGGCGCTCACGTTGTGCCATTGCTTAAGGGATGTGAAAAAAGTGATGCAAATAACTATCGGCCCATCTCTAAATTGTGATGTCTGGCTAAAACCCTGGAATCATCAGTAAATTATCAACTCAAGACTTTTCTATCTAGGTACTCAGTTTTGAGCTCTCATCAGTCTGGCTTCAGGGCTAAGCATAGCACCATCTCAGATACTACCTTAGTCATAAACAATAATGTGTCTGCTTTGGACAATGGATTACTTTTCTTGGTTTGTTGATCTTTCCAAGGCTTTTGATACAGTTGATCACTCCCTACTCCCCACTCTCTAATGCATAAACTCTCACTTAACAGTTTCCACACAGCTGCTTGCAGATGGTTTGAGCACTACTTCACCGATCGATCGAAAAGTGGGTGATGTCCAATCAATTACTTTTATCCAAAGGTGTCCCCCAAGGATCAATATTAGGTCCATTCTTGTTCTCTATTTACATTACCAACATTGTGTCGCCCTTGGAAAGTTGTAATGTACATCTTTATGCAGATGATACTATTTTATACTTTATGCAGTTGGCCGTTGAAAACATTACTCATAAATTTAAAACTTGCGCTGAAAAAACAAAGTATATGCTGTTCTTCAAATCTGTTGACCCTGGCACAATTCAGAACTCTGATTTCAAATCTCATTATGTCGGACTATAAATGCTTCTAACTTATGTAAGCATGAATGTTTTGCTTTTATTTATTTTGTTCTTATTGTATCCTCTGTTGCATTGCGAAAAAGGGTCCATCCCTCAATGTACCCTGAGACTTAAATAAAGGTTGAATGAAATGTTTTGAGTTATGGATTAAGAAAGTAAGAAACAAGTGTTTCTTCAAGAACTTGTGAATACAGTATACCCAAAATTGAGATAAGCCAAATGTTTCCAGTTTCAAATGGCAATGATTAGTTACATAGTTAGTTACTTAGTTGTGTATAAAAGGTTTATAATCATAGTAAAGGCCTAACTAACTGTATTCTTTGTGAATTTCAACCTGTTTACAGAGCACTATGTGAAAATGAATAAAATGAAACCTGAATGTGACGTGTTTCCCTATCACAGCCTTAGTACACAGTCCTAAGCATCAACAGGCCTTGGGGCAATGAAACAGATATTTTAGTTGTTAACTCAAAGCAGGTAGTATATTCCCTCATAGACTGCAATACATGTGTGAGAGGAATGCATCGTGACTAGATCCTCATCACTGTGATCACACACCCTGTGATCGAGTGTCCCACTGAGGTCCTCGAGTGGGGTGGACCTCGTACGGCTGCCGAGCCCAGCCGCTGTGTAAATCAAATGACCTCATTAACAACTCAATAAAGCTTGTATTTTATTTATTTTTTTATACCAGCCGCCCCCATTGCCAGCACTCTATCACACTGCCTGATGAATTATAAACCCTCAAGACAGAACCCTAGTCACATCTAGGGCCCATGTGCACCTTCCCTGGCATAACTTAACATGGCCATCTGGAGCATGGAGAGACACAGAGCGGGGCTAAGCTGCATTGATGTTGAATTAGGATGCATAGAGGGTGCAGCTTGACTTGTTGTCTTGGCTAGAGCCGCCTGGTGACAGACAGAGGGGCCAGATGACCTGCAGATGACTCTCGTGCTGAGGGAACATGCGCCCCCTTTAGTAGAAATGTAATTAGCTGAGAGGAGATTATTAAGGGGCCACAGCGTCACGTGACCGCATGACCTCGCTTCTCCCTTTTCGAATGGGCTTGACACTGTGGCAAGTGCAGGGGATCATACGATAACATCATGTATCGTTTTGGACGTTTTAGACACGTGAATTGATATAGCTACGGGGTTGTAAATGTACCTAAAATGTGTTTTTGTGCTGCATTGTGTTCTTGTAAATGACCTTTGTTGATTCAGTTTTTATTTTGTATCGGGGGAAGTAATTGAATTTTGTTGGGTTGTGAAATAGTTTCTTTTTTCTGCCTCCAAATCTCCCACTGTACCACTTTACCTTTGAATACCCTCAGAGTATTAGAGAGTTAGTAAATAACTCTTGGGGGTAAAAAGATAATACATCATTTCACTGGGTGATTTAATTCAATTTAATGCATTTGTGCCGTGTTGTTTCCTCCCATATGGGCTTTGATGACTATCTTCTTTTATACATCCCGGAAAACAATTGTATTCCTTAGGCTTGGAAACTGGGTTTTTTTTTTTTTCTTCACCCAAGCTTCCAGTATACAACATTTGATTGTGCTGTGGGACCCAGTGGCTATGTTTGATCCATGCTCAAACATGACGATGACAAATTATATAAACACCCCATTCCCATTTCTCAAGCAGCTAGCTCATACAGAGGCCGGAGGGTCTCAATTAAGAGGTCAGACCTCATTACTTGGGTTTACATTCACAAGTACGCTAGAGAAATACATGTAAAGCAAGGACATTACTGTTTAAAATGTCTATATATATATATATATAAATATATATATACATATAGGTAGGTGGGTAGGTGGGTAGGTACTTTATTAATCCCCGGGGAGAAATTTCTGTGTTACAGCAGCCAGACATAGAGTAACACCAATAAATAAAGAAATAAAGAAATAAAACTACAATGGAAATAATAAAAATTATAATAAGTAAATAAATAAATAAATAAAATAATAATAGATTAAAAAAAATTATAAAATATCCCCAATGAATAGTGGTCTTGAGAAGCATCAACAAGTCTGCGTAGATGGAATTTCTAGAGCTGCTTCATAAACCAGTAAAATAAATGTGACAAAACTCTCACAGAGTACACATTACAATTCATGCTACCCTCACGCCATCTTCATATGATTGCCTGCAATCCAACAGTGAATTAGAGTAACTGCACAGAGCAGTCGTGGTGCGCAACTGACAGACATTTTCTGTGAAATAAAATGAGGGAGGAGGAAGAAATCTCAGGTTGTGGGGAATGGAGAACCGGGGATATAAAAAGGGGACAGAGGCTCATTTCCTTCATGCTGTGGAGGCAATTTGGCAACAAATAAATTACCCAAGCCCTCTTCCTGGTTGTGCTGTCATGGTAGAGTGGTGAAACCATCCATTAGTTTTTTGTTACCTGTCAGCCTGTTGCCCCATGTTGACAGGATCTACGCCCCACGCAACATATCTGAGAGCAGCTTGCAGCACCAGCATGCATAGTCATTAGGACTCGCCATATGGAAGGTTGTGAGTGAATGACAATGCACCTGCACCCATTAAAAAGCAGGTAGACAATTGGTAAACAAAATGCAATTGACTCTAAATTGGATTCAGCTTCTCAGTAAATAAAAAAAACCTCTTAGTGATCCGAGTGGCTTTGTGATCTGTAACTTTTAGTTTGGCACTTGCAGCTGAGTTGTGTTGGTTTTGGGATTTTTTTTTTGCATGACATGGATTTGTGGAGTAATAAAAGATAATGGTGTAATCGTACTATGATAATCGCTGCATGAGACAGCTTTGCTGAGGGATCGGGGACCACAGTGGATTTTCTCTTTTCATCCGCTTTGGATCTCCTATCACCATTTGGGAGGTTTATGATTAATGACCTTATTGTGGATCCAGTCAGCCTTGGGCTTGTCCGACCTTCGGTACGCACTGGCTGTTTGCTAGGTGCATCAGCTCTAGGTTGCATTGGTTGCCTCTGCTTCTCTGTGTTGTGGTGAACTATGCAGAGTAAGTTCCCTCTTCCCTAGTAACCTGGACTGACCAAATAGCTTGGATACATGGATGACGCCTTTTCATTCTCCAAACAGCCAGACTGCTGTGCAGATATAATCAGGCACAGCAGAGCAGGGCTGGCTGTGTAGAGATTGCATTATGTAGCCTGGATCCTTGCTTAAGGCCATGGAAGCAGAATAACATGCAGAATGTGGGCTGCTTTATGCCCATGTGTTATGACCTCTTTGCCTCGGTGTTGCATTATGAAGAAAAAGTCTTGGCGGGGGATAGCGGTAAGAAATTCATAAGTACAAAATGAAAACTGAGCGCTTTTGTTTGCAAGCTCGTCTGTATTTGTTGAAGAGAATCAGAAAGGTCTTGCTTTTGTGTCTCACAGTGTCTATTTTGAAAATGAGTGGTTATGTTTGAAAGATTCCACATTCGTCAGGTACACCGTGGAGATTGAAAATGGTTGGTTTGGTTTAGGGTTACAGCCATTGAAAAACAGTGATAATAATAAATCACATGCTGATTAAGTGGCTGCTTGCTGAGTGAAAATGTGGAGAAATAAATAGTCACTTCCTTTGTTGAAAAGTGGTGAATTGTGTGTTCACATTTTAACACAGCTTCAATAGCTCTCTCTCTCTCTCTCTCTCTCTCCCCCCATCTCTTTGACATACAGACAATATGTTCTTAGCCTCGATTCCTTCATTTATTGTTCATGTTCCACCTCGCGCTACCCGTGTTATTACCTGGGCATTATCCTTCATGCAGGATGATTGCAGCTCATTGGCTCGTACAGAAACCGTGGCCTCAATCTGTGATGCGCTTTGATTACAGGCACATCTCGCCATGGAACATAACTAGTCTCCCTTTTGTTGTTTGGAAAATAGAAATGTGTGTGTGTGTGTGTTGGTTTTGTCTCTGAAACTTTGCAAGGCTCAGGACCAACATCCTGTCACCAGCTAAACAGTACACAGTCGCATCAGCGTGGCGGTGAATGCTAATGGTATCCCAGCTACATGTGAGGAACGCTGCGTGGAGTGTGAAATAGCTTCATAAAGCTTTAGGGAGGCGGTTTGTTTGAGTCGTAATTATTTCACATCTGAAATGAAGTGTGCTTTCAGCCAGAGTGCTTTCATCACATCTGTTGTTTTGATGCTGAGATATATCTCAAAGCTAATGAGAAACTAATGGGCCATCACCCAAAAGGCCACAGATAGGAGCGGTGACATTCTGCATGCAGGGACTGATACTTTTGTTTTGATGTATACCGATTCTTTGCTCGGCCAACGGAATTGAATTTGGACTTACAAAATGTGTACATTGTGAACTATATTGTCTTTAGTCCTCACTTGACCCCTTGACCCACACGCTCTGTATGTGAGGTCATGCCCAACAATATACCCTGTGTAATATGATGCCTGATGATGAAGAGGAGGGTTAACGCACTAAAACTCAGTTTACTCTCTTTTTCATGTGTGGATTTTACCCGCCTGACATTAATCTTCATGACATAAATTCATCGTAGCAAGTCGCATCAAGCTGCTACGTCATATGAAGATACATTATTGCTTTTCTGAAAATATGATTGATTCTTGTCTCTGTTAGTGGCTGTGTCGCTGCCCGTGCATGTCATATCCTTGATAAATAAACAAACAGTACATGATGGCCGCCGCTGTGGTCTGTCCTCTCTGCAGACGGACTGCTCCAGCGACAGTGAGAGCGAGGATAACTTCATAGTGGTCCCACCGCGAGACCACCTGGGTCTGGCTATCTTCTCCATGCTCTGCTGCTTCTGGCCTCTGGGAATCGCAGCCTTCTACTTCTCACAGGGGGTAAGGACACACACACACCCGCTCACGCACACACACACACACACACACACACACACACACACACACAGTAATTGCTTGCCACACATGAATGACATAGCATCTGTTAGTCAGGTTCTAACATGGACATGGACACACACACACACACACACGCACATATTTCCATGACCACATATACATTACATTACATTACAGTCACTTAGCAGACGCTGTTTTACTAGAATTCAAGCTTAAGGAGTTTGTTGAAAAGGTTCCAGATATAATAATTCAATAATATCATCAGCTATCAATAACTTCACAGTATTACTCACAGAGTATTACATAACGAGAGATTCACCGGTCAGACATCAGCCGCTATCAAGAAGCCCTGACAGCTGACTCTCCTACCACCGACTCAAGGCCACATATTTACTGAGCCGCCCATCAATAACTCTCTCTCTAATGGCTGTTCAATGCTCTGTAAACAGGCTGAAATCTGCTTTCAGGAAAGGGGCTTATCAATCACATTCAAGGCTCTATCTGTGAACTCCCAAGAAGAGAGGTGTTTGAAATACCGATGACGAGCGCGGGTCTTTGAACTAGCGGTTTGGGTGAAGATAAACCCAATTACAGGTGCGCTGACATATTATACATTATTTAAAACACCATTCAGGTTGTCGGGAACATCAAATACCCTTGTTAAATCTGTTTTTTTGATATTTGAAAAAAAAAAAAAAAAAAAACAGAAAAAATAGAAAATAGTTTGTGATATTGAAATAAAATGCAATCCAGCAAATACTTCTTGTTATAGTAATGTGTATTGTCTAGGTTTTTCTTACATTCTCAGTTTGTGTACTGTGTTTTGAAGTCATTCATCCACTCTCTATCTGAAAACCTTCATATAAACTGTACGTCTAACAAGGTGCCGTCTCTCCCCGGCTCCATTTAAATAAAACTGCTGTACTTGTTGACTTATACTGTCAACATTTCAACCAACTAAGTGGCCTTGCAGTTTGGAGTATCAGACCTTAGATTTAGAGCTTGAGCGATAAATCCCCAGTTGGGTAATAGCTTTGCATTCAACATTAGAAGATTGCCAAGGCAAGGCCCTTGAAAATATTGTTGCCATGCCAGAGGTTTTTGCTTGTATTTACAGATAAGCTGGAACACCATGTATGTAGACACTTCAGGGAAAAGCGTGACAGGCATTTCAAATGTGTCGGTGATCTGAAAAACCACATTTTGTTTTGGAGGTTTTACTTGCTGAGTGCCTCATTGCACCATGTATACGCTTTATGTGTTTGAGGAACCACTACTTCCCCCTTACATGCACCATAGTGCTCACACCCATAGGCATATAGAGACGTAAAGTACATGTTTTTATGCACACATGTGGATACTCACACACACACACACACACACACACACTAAAGATAGGAAACCGTTGAGCTTTTCAGTAAATTGCTCTGTCTTTGACTATAAATTCTTATCGAAGGCTAATGCATTTAGCTGTCTTATCTGTGGGTGCGAGGAGTCCGAGGCAGATGAAGGCAGTCGGTGAATTATCTTGTCAGGGGCTAATTTGATTCTTCCTGGGTAATTATGGGGAAGTGACGGCTGTGTTTAGGGATGGATGGCTCTTCTGCCAATTTCACTGCGGTGGAAGGCGTCGTGCAGAGCTGTCAGCGTAAGATACGATGGGAGTCTGGAAGCGCTTATTTTATAGTTCAGTAACAAGTGATGGAGGTTACAGTAGTACCGTTACTTTCCTCAGTTATATAACGAGTAGTGGAACAAAGTACTCTTTCAATTCCAGTTGTATTATTACACCGATTAGTCACCGATCAGAGAAAAAAAATCGTTGCAATGCTACTTTTGGTATCATCCCTTCTGCATTCAGTTTTCCCCTTACTTTGATTTTATCAAGAAGAAAGATGACAAAAATATCATCAATTTTTAACTGTAAGTGCTAAAAGCTAAGCTGCTGCATTGAGGGGTTATATAACAAGTAGTGTAACAAAGTTTTTCTCACAGGGAGTAATAAGTAAAGTAACATTACTTTTGAAATGAGTAACAAGTACCCAACACTGTCGATAAGCCACTTTGCTGCATGGTCTTCATTTCATTCAATCATTCAAGAAACAAAAAAACTAAATGAACTACATTTTTGAAATTAAACAATATACATTTTTAAAGATGTTTTTATTGAACAGTGACTCACAATTTGATTGTCTGCATGCACTCAATACCTGTACGCCTCTAAGAGAGCGAGCGCAAGAATCTGTAATCAGCTGCATCATTGGAATTGACAAGGGGCGTTGCAGCGGCGTCTAGACATGACAGCACCTCGGCCTCGCCGCCCACTCTGAGGACATTTACAAACACACACAGGTTAGTGACTGCAATGGAGTCGGTGGCGGGCAGATCGATACAGTTTTCTTCCCGCTGGAAGGTCAGGCCAAGTCAAACAGAGAGAGAGAGAGAGAGAGCGCTTGTCATTCCCGAGGAGAGAGTTGAGTGTGGCTGTCACGGTGGAAACAGGTACTCAGACACATTCACGTACTTCACTTCCTGTATGTTGCTCTCGTGCTACTTCTGCGCGATCTCCTCGCAGGCATCGGGCTCAGCATCCACCGCCTGACAAACTGACTTAGCTTTGAGCATTAGATTGGGAAGGGGGAATTGAGTTTCAATAATTGGCACTAATAGGGTGCGTGCTTTGTTTTGGAGATGCTGATAAACGTTTCCCTCAGCTCTGAGACGTCGGTGATGGAGAGAGAGTTGAGAAGCAAGTAATTCCTTTCACAATCAAAATCACAAAATTCAAAAGACTCCCCCCGAAGTTATCTCAGCAGAGTACGAGTCATCGTCATTGAAGAAAATGAATGGACTAACTATCGCGACACAGTTGGTGTATTTGGATGTGTGTGTGAGAGAGAGAGAGAGAGAGAGAGAGAGAGAGAGAGAGAGAAGTTTGGGTCTGTGTATGCGTTGTTTGTTTGGAGGGAAAACCTGTTAAGGGCGCCAAATTGACTTCCATGAGCGCGACTCAAAATGAGTCCTCCGTCCAGCCGAGTCTGAGATGTTATCACTTTCTATGACACCACATTTCAATCATGTTGTCAAGGTTGTGGAGATAAAGCCCTAATGCTTCTAACCATTTTTCATCTCAAGGGGATTCAAGGAAAAATCCTCACATTGACATACGTTTATAGTCCATACACACACACACACACACACACACACACACACCCTGCCTATTCTCATCTCTCCCCACATTAGCAATGCATTTAGTCCTTTAAAATCCGAGTCCTCAGTGAGACCCGAAAACATGCTTTGGTTAAATGATTGGTGTGAAGCGGAGCAATTGATTGATTAATCAATTACGGGGTGTTTAACGAATGCCTTCATAGAAGAGTCTGAGCTTGTGGCTTTCAACTCCACTCCTGCCTGTGATGGAGACGTAATGAAGCTGTCCACTGTCACATTAAGACTCTATTCAAGGCTCTCTCTCCCAAAAGACCTCGCTAGGGGCTCGATACAGCCTCAGAAGGAGTGTGCATTCTCTCTCTCTGAAAGGAAACTTCAAGCTAATTTCCCCAAAGACCTCATGAGTTGCTTTTGTTCCAATAATTACTATATTGACTAAGCTGACGGCCCTACCTTGAATACAGCTCCTGTGTTTAGAGTTGAGGAGTCTCTCTGTCTGTCTGTCTGTCTTTGTTTTTGGTGTTTTCGGTGTTGTCTCCTCAAACCCTCCCTGCACCAATGAAACGATCGGAGCAAAGTGGAAAAAGAGAGAATGTTGAAAAATGAAAAAAGGCTCCATGTATGATTTTTCATTAATAAATGGTGAATTAATCGTTATTTAATATTTATTAATCAATCATATTAATCATTTTCAATAATGGCATTTCTATTTACACTTACTCAATATCTTACTCTATTAACTATAAGCTGGAATCGACTTGCTACTGCAACATTTGCTGACTATTATTCTCCCATCTGAGTGTAGTTTATGAACCAAGGGTCAGGGAGGGTCACAGCAGAGCAGCTCCTCCTAGGACAGCCGGTAGATGTAGTCCCTCCATCGTGTCCTGGATCTACCTCTGGGTCTCCTCCCAGTCGCTCCCCCCTGGAGGGGAAGCCTTACCAGCTGCCCGAACCACCTCAGCTGGCTCCTCTCGATGTGGAGGAGCAGTGGCTCGACACCGAGGTGCTCCTGGATCGCTGAGCTCCTCACCCTGTCAGAGAGAGGGAGGCCAGCCGGACACCTCGTTTTGTCGGCTAGTATTTGCAATCTCTCTCTTTCTTCTGCTACCCAGAGCTAATGGCCACAGGTGAGGATCAGAACGAGAGCTGTTGTTTGTTGCTCAGCTCTCTCTTCACCGCCGTGGTCCGACACAACGCTGCAGCCGCTGCACCTAACCGACGATAAATGTTACAGTCCCTTTTACCCTCACTCATGAAGACCCGAGGTACCTGGGGCCACATGTATGAACCATGCTTACTCACCATGCCATGCCTCTCCTCCTCCACCGGGGTCCCCTCTCCTCCTCCACCGGGGTCCCCTCTCCTCCTTCACTGGGTCCCCTCTACTCCTCCACTGGGTCCCCTCTCCTCATCCACTGGGGGTCCCCTCTCCTCATCCACTGGGTCCCCTCTCCTCCTCCACTGGGGTCCCCTCTCCTCCTCCACTGGGGTCCCCTCTCCTCCTCCACTGGGTCCCCTCTCTTCCTCCACTGGGGTCCCCTCTCCTCCTCCACTGGGTCCCCTCTCCTCATCCACTGGGTCCCCTCTCCTCCTCCACTGGGTCCCCTCTCCTCATCCACTGGGTCCCCTCTCCTCCTCCACTGGGTACCCTCTCCTCCTTCACTGGGTCCCCTCTACTCCACTGGGTCCCCCTTTCCTCCTTCACTGGGGTCCCCTCTCCTCCTCCAATGGGTCCCCTCTCCTCCTTCACTGGGGTCCCCTCTCCTTCTCCACTGGGTCCCCTCTCCTCCTTCACTGGGGTCCCCTCTCCTCATCCACTGGGTCCCCTCTCTTCGTCCTCTGGGGTCCCCTCTCCTCCTTCACTGGGGTCCCCTCTCCTCCTTCACTGGGTCCCCTCTCCTCCTTCACTGGGTCCCCTCTCCTCCTTCACTGGGTCCCCTCTCTTCCTCCTCTGGGGTCCCCTCTCCTCCTCCACTGGGTCCCCTCTCCTCCTCCACTGTGTCCCCTCTCCTCCTCCACTGGGTCCCCTCTCTTCCTCCTCTGGGGTCCCCTCTCCTCCTCCACTGGGTCCCCTCTCCTCCTTCACTGGGGTCCCCTCTCCTCCTCCAATGGGTCCCCTCTCCTCCTTCACTGGGTCCCCTCTCCTCCTTCACTGGGTCCCCTCTCCTCCTCCACTGGGGTCCCCTCTCCTCCTTCACTGGGGTCCCCTCTCTTCCTCCACTGTGTCCCCTCTCCTCCTTCACTGGGGTCCCCTCTCCTCCTCCAATGGGTCCCCTCTCCTCCTCCACTGGGCCCCCTCTCCTCCTCCAGTGGCTCACACTAGCGCTGTGGTGTTAAGAAGTGGTGTGACTTCAAGCGTGAGCCACTTCTTGACCTCGCTGGTCCAGACCGTTGCTGCTGCAGTTTCCTTTTGCCATTCAACGTCTTTTATTCAGTTCGTAACGCCAGAGTTAAGACCTCCGAATAATAGGAGTTCTCTTTTTTCTATTTCTCCAACCATTACTTCAACTTCACAGGCTGTGAAATTGCACTTCTTCACCAATGCGTCCACCATTTCGTCTCAAAACTAAAGTAACGCTGGCCCTTTAATCGGGGGTGTGCTGGAAGCTATTTATAGTAAATTGTGGGTCATGAGGCTCGTCCGCACAATTTCAGGCTGATTGCGATTCATCAGGAAAAAACGCGTATGAACAAGTGTACTCAGAAAATACTGTGTTTGCCTGTTTCCTGTTTTGTGCATACGCAGATATCTACCCTCGGCCCGACCACCTCACACTACGTTTCAAAGTGCCTCACTGCAGAGTCAGCGTGACTGTCTGACTGTCTGACCATAGTGATCGGTACAATGAATTATGGACGTTGATTTAATATCTTAAAAGTTATGATGTAATATGTAATTGATTAGCTGATTTATTAATATGTCATCAGTGATTAAATAATGTGAATGGAAGAAATGAACTAATCATCAATAACCATCATATGATAATTCATAAATATTGATTCATCCACCATTTATTGGTGATGGTTATTATAGTGTGTGAAAGCCTCTGCAGCGCTGTCTGTGTATAGCACCAACCGATGCTAACAGCGCTATCAGAGGAAGGAGATGGCAGGGCAAAAGGCCAGTTTCATGGGGGGAGCATAGTGGATTCAAACAATTCATGGAGACTAGAAGAAGACTAGAGACTAGAAGAAGAAGTTTAGACGAGACGAGGTCAAGATACAACATCCAACAACCATCCAGTTTCTAACCGTTCACAGGGTCACAGTGGCAACAGGGCTAAACATTTTTTGCAGATTTTTTGCTCCAAAAGTCGGATGTTGTTGTTTTTGCACACTAACAACTGAAAGATTGTCTTACGCCCTGGCCGTTTCACCGTGCTGCTTGTTTCATTTCTATTGAAATGGGAACTATTACAGAGGATCTGTGGTCCCATAGTGGGTTGCAAAGTTGTATCATGCACATCCTTCAATTCACAACTATGCAGTGGATAACACAGATGACACACGTATACTCTATATATACACGTATACACATAGGCTGTTGCCAAGTGAAAACATGAAATATAAAAAGAAGCATAAAAAGCCTTATATGTAACAATGTGGAGTCACTGTGGGGTAAAATGAACAATTCTTACACGAGTCCTTTAACTGTTTGAGCTTTAACTTGTGAGCGTAATGTTCACTGGAGCCCTTTTTGTTTTAAAAAGACTAGTGCTCTTCATGTTGCTGGTTTGCTTCAGTCCTTTGAAACACGCTGTTCCATTAGTCCGTCTGACAAATGAGCTCTTTGTTGTGAGGTTTAGTCGTTCAATTCAATTTCGTGAAACCCCGTGACGCATCTGCTTTAATCATCAGCTGCTCGTCATTCAGTGCCGGTCTTTGATACGATATTAAATTCCAATCCTTGACATTTTCACACAAACTGCCATTTTTTATTTTTTTTTAGTCCCGCGAAACACGATGAGCTTTTTCCTGGTCCCATTGTGGCCCCTCAATCAATGGTCCCGTTCCAATCCCTTTTCTTCACAGCGCCAGGGGAATAATAAATGGCTTCTGTAATTATCCTTCCTTTGGAAAATGGGTCGCTCTTTTTCCTTGCATCCTTTATATGCCTCCTTACTTTCTTCTCTCTCTCTTTCTCCTTCTCTTTTGCAGACCACCAAGGCGGTGAATAAAGGTGACTTCCCGCTGGCCAACATCGCCTCCCGACGGGCTTTGTTCCTCGCTGCCCTCTCCATCACTATAGGCACCGGCGTGTATGTGGGGGTGGTGGTGGCCCTCATCGCCTACCTCTCTAAACCAGGACACATATAGCAGCAGCAGCACCTTCACCGCCGGGGAGCCTGGGGAGAGAAACACCCCTCTGGGGAGAGCACTTTTGCTGCAGATTTTTGAGGAAAGTTTTTTTGGGATGTACAGTTTTCCTTCCGATTTCCTCTCTTTCCAGCCTTCCGTCCCCACAGACCCTCTGTCAGCTAAGATTAGCCACAGTGACTGGAGAGAGGTCAAAGAAGGAGGGAAGCGAGAAAGAGAGCGAGAAAAGGGGGAAATGGGGGATAGGCAAAGTTTTTTTGTTGAGCTAGGGAGTGGAGTATCAGTAACTGAGTGATGGAAGTATTCCAGGTGGGAACCCAGTTTGTACCCCGTCGACTTAAACCCCTGTTGGCTTAGCCCCCCTGTTGGCTCCTCTGATCTCAAGACCCCCTAAAGAAACTCACAGGAGAAAAGACTGAGAGAAAAACACGCTCGACAATTACTGGAACTCACGCGATCCTCGAGGGACGCCGCCGCAGCAGAGGTGCAGCAGTCACCGTTGAACTCCGTCCCTCCCCCATATCTATCGGTTGATGTCATCTCAGCTTCAATTGCAATCGGACCTTCTTCGGAGTCCCGTGTCTCATCTCATCCCGCCACCGAATGCTTTCTTTAATGGACAGAGAGTTAACGAACCTCGCCGTCTGCTTGTCTGTGGGCCGACTGCCTCAGAGGGGAGGAGATGACCACGCCCACGGTGTTGTTGTAAAATAGGCCAATGTTCTGTGAACTCTTTCATGAATCCTGGCCAAGGCAGCGCTTTCATTACTGGTAATAAATAAGAATAAAGCTTTGAGAGGATGAAATAATTGACAACTATCAAATATTATCGGAGACAAAGAGTGTTCTGTGTTTATTTCTCACTGAACCAAGAAGAATCAGACTCAGCAGGCTTACCAACAGAGCCTCAGCCCTGTATTTACCTCTGAAGAGGTGCCACTGTCTAAATCTAACAAACACCTACGCCAGATACGACATCCAAACATGTTTTGTTTTTTTGTTTTTTTAATCTCTTTGTGTTCCTTTCTGTCTGAGGACACATTCATTAACCTCGCTTTAAGGAATGATCATTTGGCTTTTGGAGGAAAGCATGGATGTGGCCAGATGGTCAGAATTTCAGGGGAACATTTGCGGTCAATAGTCTCCAACAAAAAGGTTTGCTGTGTCTGACAATGACGTGGCTTCACTACCAAGTTGCATCAAGATAGAGAAAATAATTTAAAATCTCAAGACTGCGGTCGATATCAAACCCCATCGAGCGCTAGCATGTGGAGCTCACACCAGCAAAAAAGCGGTGTAGTTATCAATCAGGTAGATATCGTCAGAAAGAGGCGGGTCTTACATCTCCTCCAGTGCAAACATAAACAGAGCGTTGCAGGTTTGACTTTAGTGGTAATCAATTATTCTTTGCATGACTGTGGCTATGTCAGCAGTATTCTGCTACGCATGATTGATCGGCTTATCCTTCCCGGACTCGTTTTTCTTGTCAGATCACAGAAAGCTTAAATTAAAATTGATCAAACTATGAAGGGGATCATATTCTGTGCAATACTGTGCGATACATTTCTCAATTCAACCACTGACACAGAGTGCTTTTCAAAGTAATAAAGCATCGAGACGCCGCGATTTGTGTTGTGTAACTCGTGTTTCCACTTACAATCTAGATTCTTCCTCCAGATCCACCCAGTTGCAGACCCACTGTCTCTACAAAGGGCTTGTTATTTACTAAACTCTTAGGTCTTTTACACACTAGTGCAAGCAGTGCAGCCTGAAGAGGAGACATTATACACTTTCCTTCCCCGAACGGCTCTTGCATTAGTCATACCTGACATTTATGGTGCACAATTAGGTCTCCATAATGGCTTTTTCTGAAAGAACCAGTACTCTCTGGAGCATAACCCTAAAATAGCACAACCAAATGAATTTCACTAATAAGCCACTTTGCTCATTGCTGGTTGCTGTCAAACCCTGCGAGTAAACAATCCATTTACACATCCTCAGCTCTGAGAACAGTTTAAAATAAACACGGAGGAGAGTTTTGTTGTCGTAATGAAAAGTGAACATTGCCCATATTCTCCACGAGAGGAAAATAACTGCGTGCTTGGCCGAAGTAAATAAAACGGGAGCTGAGGCTGCACGCCGGTCCTTATCAGTAAACATCCAGTCGTCTTCTGGTAGCGGGCGGCCAGATGAAGACCATTATGTGCTGAATGCCGATTGGTTTCCAGGTATTTTGTCGTGGAGCGCTAGAACTTACCTCATTCAGCTTCTGATCCCTGGTTAACTATATACGTCTGGCCTTATGAACTCTCATGACCCTTGCTCTGACCACATGTTCCAGCGGTATAACCCCACGGACTCATGATTCAACGTCAGCGTGCGCGCACACATCCGTGACCATCACTGTAACTATACTGAAAGACGATGTACGTTTTGTTTTCATCTTTGCGAGGGGAAAGTTTCATTGCCCGATAAGCGATAAAAATGCTTTGTGTTTCTGTACGCGTGCCATTCAGATGATGTGTTTTAATCCGGCTTTTTTGGCAACCTGGTATTGTGCAATGTGTTACGACAGTATGTGGTTGTTGATGCTGTTCTCTTTGTGATGGGCTGATGTACACATCCATGTGACAAATGAATGCTGAATGCATTCCTCAATGCCAGGGCGATAGTGTTATCTTTGTGTCGTGCTCTTCAGCGAAATTAAAGACAATTCAATTTACTTTGATTCCATTTATGGTTTTGGATTTTCCTATCTTGTGTGAAGACGACGTGTACATAGTGCAAATAAAGAAATGTTCAAATGTAATGAAAAATAAAGTTAAAAGGAAGGCTGACCTTCTTTCATGAAAGATTCTCGTTTCTCTGTGATTTATATAACATGAAGGTCTGTCGAGTGATTTATGTCGATGCGAAGGCATAACAATCCCATAAAACCCCTCATAACCTGAAAGAACTGGCTGCATAATTGGGATGCTCGAGTTGTTCTTAAAGCAAAAGCCAACACGGACTGAGTCACAAAGTGTAGGTGGGTTTTTTTTTTGCCAGCGAGAGATGGAGGAGCGGTGCTGAAATCTGTAGCTCATCTTCGGGGTCCAGGAAAATACACCTTTCTCAGAGTGGCGTCGTTGAGAATATGAATTGAATTGCGCTCAGCTCAACAGTTCACCCCCGAACAATGCGCTTTGTCGTGTTGATAGCCACACACACTCTAACAAAGCAGCAATTAGGCCTTCTGTGTGTCCAGATTGTCAGGCACGTGTCTAATTATCTACAAAAGGCTAAACCCTTGCTAGCGTGAAGTCCAGTCCTTTTGTGCCTGAGCTGTTTCTGTGTGTGTGTACTGTGGGTATTGTAGGTTTAACATAGCTGGATGATGCTAGAGTTTGTGCGAGGGCAGTGGGTGGGACTGCAGCACCAGCTGGGTAAGAGCTCTCCTCGCAGAGTTGGAGTGAGTCAGAAGCTGATGTCTTTGTCAGCGAACGTCCTGCAGCACAATAGACGCTGTTCATCACAGCTTGCTTACTCAGTCATCAGAGGTGAAAAAAAAGACGCTCCTATAAACAATGCTCCCGTATGAGAGCGTGCTCCATTTTCCTCGCTAGAATATGGTAAACAGACGGCGCTTAAACAAGACGCAGCAGCAGATTGAATTAATAAGCACGAAAGATCAAAAGAACAACGTTGTGTTTCCCAGCATTCAGTGGGTTTGCCTGAACAAACAAGACAGGGAGCAGGGAAATATTTTGCCTCATCCTCTGGTGCCCTGTCAGATTTGATACTGCGGGAGAGGAAGTGCACAAGCTCCCCTCCTTTAAAAAAAACAAAAAAACAAGCTCATTTGTGAATTTACATCACATTTATTTTCTTCGCCAGTCAAGTTTTCAGGAAAAACAAGACCTGTTACTTTACGGTTACACAACAGGATTGTCGCAAGCTTTGAGTAATTTTTTTGTTTCGATCACCAGGTGAGTCAAGTCTTCCTTGCCTGCGTCAGTGAACAACGGCAAAGTTTATCAAGGCGCTATAGTTTCGTTGGTGTTTTTCGAAGCAACAATGAAATGTATCACGCTCCCCTTGTATTTCTAACTGCGAGTCACCATGCTAGACTGCACTGAGTTATTATATTTCCACTCTAGGATGGTGCAATACACAGGAAACCTCCACTTTGGAAGCTCTCGAGCCGGCCCACACCTGACACATACTGCAAGCCACTGGAGCTTGTAAAGCCTCCAGATCCATTTTCACTTGTTTTTGTATTTTGTACATTCTTGTGATACTGTTATGCTGCTGCAACCCCAGAATCAATAAAGTATCTATCTATCTATCTATCCATCCATCCATCCATCCATCCATCTATCTATCTATCTATCTATCTATCTATCTCTGTCTGTCTGTCTGTCTGTCTGTCTGTCTGTCTGTCTGTCTATCTATCTATCTATCTATCTATCTATCTATCTATCTATCTATCTATCTTCTTAGCTGGAGTCTTTTCTTACCATTCTCTTCATTGCACATTCTCTCTGTTGTTTTCTAACGTGGTGAAGACTACACAGTGTTTTGACCACGGAAGGAGGCAGGAATGAAAAAAGACAGAATTTAATAGGAAAGGTTATAGAATTTTTGCAGCGAGTCGTATCGTTTTCCCAAGCTGCCAAATGGAAGATTGGGGAGTGTAATGAATAGTAGCCTGGAGGTTTCAAACTCCCCTTTAAGACATTTTTCTGTTTGGGGGAATGCAGCGCCTTCAAGGCACCCTGCATGAATTTCACACAGTCTGTGAGTAGTCTATGAGAAAATAAGAAATGAAAAGCAAACGAGTATCCTCGCCCCACTAAGGTCATTTTCTGTCGTATTTTATTTCCACCAGCTCGAAAATAAGAATCAATGCAGATTGCGATGCAATATTCACAAGCCGGCATGTGAGTTGGTTCATGACTTTGCTTTGGTTTTTCATTGGTTTTGTAAAAAGGGAGGTTGTGTTCATTTCTGTTTTTCATTATTTTTGCCTGCGGCCCTGAATTAGATTTTTGAACAGATAGAAACCTCAGATAAAGAGTCTCATTTAGCATTTATGACTCAGGCATTTTGTAAAAATAGGTTCTAGTTTTGAACAGACCTCGTGAAATTGTAATGCTTTGTAAAGATTGAATGTTAAAGGAGTTTGTGGCCATTGGCTCTTAAAAAACCCATAAAATAACCAAACCTGCCATGCAGATATTGCATTCTTTATATAGCCTCATCTTGGAGGACAGGAGCAGACAGGCCCCAGGCTTGTCTGGGTCCATTTTGGTTGCAGCCCCCGAGGCTACAGCTATAGATCATGAAAGCATTCTGGCCATCAAAAAACTATATGGCAGAAAAAAACAAAAAAAATCGTATTCATTCCCAACTCCAAACTGAATCTCGAGCTGTACCACATCCTCCTCTCCATATTTAGTGTGAGAAATGAATGTTCCTGGTAGATGTATTTCTATTTTAACTTTCAATGAGAACACCTTGGTGGGGAAAGTAGAAGAAAATAATGGTCCCTGCAGAATAACACCGATGAGAAGAACGTTCAGCTCGTTATTTATGAATCATAGTTGGAAATACCTTCATTGAAACCGTTGAACATCTGAGAGAAACATCACCATTTATAGTTTGATAGCTTGTTAAATATATATATATATATACACAATCGGAATTGCTTTTCTGTCGTGAAGAAAGAAAGCAACACACAAATACACACACGCAACCATCATGCAGCCATAACTGACTGGCGCAGGACTGATCTGGAACCAGTTTATTGGTTGCATTTTGCCAATGCGAGAATGAACAACTTGCAATGGTTGTGGCAGCTCGAGACGAGGAAAGATGCATTATGGGATAAATTGTACGAACTATGAATTGTCAAAGCTTTCTGTTGGATTCCTCCGAGAGCTCCGGGATCACTGTTTACCCTGCTGCAGCACTTTCTTTATGCAGGCAGTCCATAGGCTATTACTGGTGTTGAAGAGGGACTGAATAATGCATGGCTGGCTTAAAACCTCTCATATAGTGGAAACCTCTCTTATAAAAATACAGTCTAAAGCTACTGCTGCTGCACTGCTGGGCTCCACCCATGGCCCTCCACAACTCTCTGTGAGTATGTATTTGCAGGGAAAAACCCTTTCAAATAGAAATGAAAGCCAAGGATTTCATGTTTTCACGCAACTCCGGCTTTTATCCCGCTCCTGCACTCGGTTGGTTTGTTTGTAAGCAAGGAAAAGTAAGGGGGAGCGATAGAGCTACTTTTATATGTTTTAAAGCCCCCCGGGGGGAAAGCCAAGCACCTCTGTAAAGACTTATTTATCAATTGGGAAAGCGAGGAAAAGAAAGCAGAGTGAGAGAGGAGGAAACACTACGACGAGATAGCACAGCGAAGCATTCATCACAGCTATTCAAAGTCAGTCGGCGGAGGCTAGTTGGCTGCAGGGAAACTTAAAAAGACAGAAATAAGTGGCAAGTTGTTTTTTTTAAAGATAAGAAATAGTGAAAAGCCAACCAAGCAGTTATCTGTGTAGATAATAGAATATTGCTACGGGTTATGTTATTCCATTTTACAAACCTGCTGACTATTCACTTAGGATGGGATATCTGTGATGCTCTCTGACTGATGCTTCTGCTGTACTTGTTCGGTGCGTATCTGTTAAAATCTTAATTTTACCATTCGTCTCGACATGGCAAACGTTGCAAATAAAAAAAAAAAATGGTATGATGGAGATCAGGTTTCCAGGCTCATATAATGTCCTGCTGATGTGTAATCCATATCTGGGGTGATCTCCTTTAATTGATTTGGTGATAAGTGATTCAGCCATGCAGTAAATTCAGGCAGAAAAATATATGTAACAGTAATGAATGCACTTTTTTATTTTTTTCATTAATGAACTCAAAGTCCAACAATGTGCGACAAACATCTTTAGATAATAGAATCCAATACAATCGATTAACAGTGTAAAAATGGCTGCATACTACTGTGCATTTCTGAACAGGCAGGCAGTTGCAGACACACACACACACACACACACACACACACTCATTTGAATCTTGCCTGTAGCAAAAGAGCATCAGTTCATGTTTTAACAGAAGAAGTGAAAAACTAATCTCCTTTTTTTCCCTCCATATTGGCTTTTGTGTGAGTTGAGCTTTTGTCTGCCTAATAAACATTTTCGCTCCAAGCCCTGTCACGTCTGTCTATGAAATTCAAACGCCCTCGTCTTCCGGACAAGGAAAACACTGGGGTATAGATGTAAAATAATAAAGCAGAGGACTGAAAGCAACCTGTTTGGAATTCCGCTGTGGGCGTGGGTGACAGATGCCAGTCCTGAGAGAAATTGGCTTCAAAGTCCCCCTGCGAGGATAGAGGGAACATTTATCTAACTCTCTCCCCAGTTGGCAATAAAATGGGGGAAAATTTAGACTCTCCGTCCTGTAGAGACAATTACTGCTCGTCATTCGCAGCGTGAGCGACAGATGCAGCGGTCTCTGTGTGTCACGCGTGTGTGTATGTAATTAGGATTAGATCGCTGTTTCATTAATTGACACATTAAAAAGGCATCAAGCCCTCAAGCCATTTGATTCATTCATGTCTTGCCTTTGTCAACTTGTCCTCCATGAATACAGATCATTGGTTTTGCTTTCTACCTTCGTCTGGACTGCAGGTGACGTATGCTTTGGGATCATATACCTGTCAAAAACTGTCAAAAACAACAAACTCCAAATGTCACTGGATGAAGGGAATCTTTGTTGTGTTACGTTTTAATGAATCAATCAAAATCAATTTGAATTGAATTAATTCATCATTAATAAATTGGACATGTTGGATGAGAAGGCCTGGCTCAACAATTCTACTTCCTCCCAAAGTTCAGTGGGGTTGAGGTCAGGGCTCTGTGCAGGCCAATCCAGTTCCTCCACACCAAACTGGTCTAACCATGTCTTTATGGACCTGGCTTTGTGCACTGGGGCTCAGTCATGCTGGAACAGCGAAGGGTCTTCCCAAACTGTTGCCACAAAATTGGAAGCGCCCAAATGGCTAAAATGTCTTGGTATCCTGCAGCATTAAGATTACCCTTCACTGGAACTAAGGGGCCAAGCCCAAACCCTGAGGAACACCTGAACTCAATAACTAATAGGGGTGTCCACTGACTTTTGGCCATATAGTGTATGAAGTCTATTAAAAAATACTCACAAAAAGTCACTGAAGGGTAAGCAGTGATCAGGGGGACGTGGAGATGACTCAACCAGAACGTACAACCAGAAACACATGTATCACAGCAAGGCTAGCATGCACTGTCTTAGGAGTATACTTGAATAGCCACTATGTCATAATAAAAGCAAGTGGCCCCTCAGGAGAGAGAGAGAGAGAGAGAGAGAGTGAGTATGTAGTTTCAGACCTTAAGGAGTATGGATAGCAACTAAAGCACAGAAACAGCAACTGAGATGAGGAGCAGTAAAGAGAGAGAGTATGGAGTGTCAAGGCAAGTAACACAGCAAGTAATCCTTCACACACCCTTCGCAGTCACCGGCAGTGCTATTTGTTCCGCCATGCTAGCCGCTGCAGCTGCTTCACGCTGTGGGTAAGACGAGGACGAGGGCCAAGTTGCTGACGGCCAGGTTCATCTCAGGTGTGGCAGACGCCGAAGCATCGTAGACTAGTTTGAAAAATTGAGTACGTTTCCGCATTTTACGTCTCTTGTTTCCTGTTTCGCGTTCCTCTTCTTCTTTTTTTTATGTTTTCTTCTCTGCGCTCCTCTCTCCCACCTCCTGTGGTCCGACCGCCATGATGACAGTGACAATGTTGATGTTGAAACTAGCAGCCCGTTCGACTGACAGAATGAAAGATGAAAACTAAATGTGACCGGCAATCTGTGTATCATTCGTTCTTTTCATATTCAATTGAGAATCCAAAATCGGGATATTTTTGATCCGAGCATAAAACCGAAAGTACGAAAAACAAACCGTTATTTGTTTTTTGGTATCAGATTCATAAACGAATAACGAAATAATGAATCGTTGTTTCATTTTCCGATTTGGGATTCTCAATTGAATATGAAAAGAACGATTGATACACAGATTACTGACGTATGATGAAACAAATTAAAGTGCCTCATTCGTAAAATTTAAAGGGGCCTCGGCCATCGAGCCTCAATCCGGCGTCGATCTTTCTGCTTTGTGATGACTCCAAGCCAGACAAAGCTCACACGAATGGCTCACAACAATACCACATCGGGACCTCCTTATCCCCAGCGTAAGGCCCACGCCGTAAGAATGCTTGATTGAGTTAATGGCTTCTCTGTGGGAGATTTATTACAGTCCCTCTCTGCCTATGGCGCCGTGCAGCTATAGGCAGAATGAAATGGAAAGGGTAATACTTTGAGTAGTGCAGCAGCAGCCCACACACCGCCGCTGTCATTATCTTTAACACTACACCTGGCTCGGTAGGAAACGTTCCCCCGCAGCCAGCGCTCTTTGGGGCACCGACTCCTCACTGCTACCTGTTCTTCGCTCCGCTCATTTTTTTTTACCGCTTGAAAAGTCTCCCACAGCTTCAGATGGCCGGCTTCATACCGAAGCACCAGCTGGTGCCACCGCGACGCCACGCCACGTGACTTTCTTTCCGGATTCATTCCATCCACTTCCGCTCTTGAGTTTTCTTTCTGTATTAATGGCTTGGGTGCGCCGGTGTTTGGGCCCCCGAGAGAGTGTTTTGCGGGGAGGTTGCGGGTTAACATAACATCAATATCCCCAGCTGAAACCAGCAGGTGATTATGAGCCCGGCTACTTGCCTCATCATTACAGTATCAGCAGTATCCCACTCTCGAATTAGGACATGAAAAACACACGACGGTAGAGAGGTTGTGTGGATGCGGTGCCGTGATTTTCAATTCTGGTTAAACCGGGAGACTGAAGTCTGAATGGGTTTCTGCTGCAGTAAAGTGGCCCTATTTTAATGGCTCTTAAAACGTATCGATTGTTTCGTAGCATTGTGTCTGCGCTTGTGCGCCGGCGAACAAAAGCCGGCACTCAATCGAGCTTACCGCGATGAAGACCGCTTCAATGCCGCGAGCGAGCTTAGCCGTGTCGATGAGATAAAAGGGGGATAGCTATGTACACGAGTCAATGCTACCCTGGAGAATGTCAACTGAGACTGTTTGCCCTTTGAGCAACGCGGACGAGTGGCTGCAATCATCCGGTGGCAAGGTAGAGACCTTTAGAAACGTGGATGACACTCGTCGTCGTCTTGGCCTTGGCGAATAGAACAATCCCTCCTCTGAAAACGGCGGAAGCGGAAGCAAAAAAAAAAAAGAAGTAAATACTATCGGGGAGATCAACCCGAGACAGACAGTACCTTCAGGAAGAGAGTAAAAGTGAGCTAAAGGGAGAGCACACTTCAGAGAGGATCATGTGTTGGAGAGACACAGTGAGAATCAGATAGACAGAGAGAGAGAGAGAGAGAGACAGTGAGTGAGGGGAATGAAGACGAGACCAAGGCAGCCAAGGTCCCCTGACAGGCAGGTAGTGATTTACTGCCTTCCTACTGACTACTCGCGTTGTTGTCTCTGTCCCCCAATTGACAGTCAATTATCTCCCGATGACAGGCCCCCGTCCAATGGCAGACCGGTCTGCGTTGAAGGCTTTGTTGACATCCCCAGGGCACGGCCGAGTTTACGGGGGGCTAGACTCCGGCGACAAATCAATCCCCCCCCCCCCCCCCCCACCCCCGCCCCGCTTGTCAGGATCCTTCCTCTCGCTGCGCAGAAAAGCTGGAGAGAGGAAAAAAAAAAAAAAAAAGGCCACATTGTTCGCCACATAAAAGTGGTCCCAAAGTGAACACACGCGTGACTGATGTGCGGGGAGGAAACGTACCCTGAGTAAATGCACTCTAAATGAGTAAAAAGAGAGGCTGATTGCAGGGCGGGGATGATGGCGCCTGATTGTAGCGTTTTAAAAAAGAAAGTATAATGGTGATGAAAAGGACAAAATGAGGGATGGGTTCCTTCAAAAATGTCAGGTCACGCGCTGTTTGGAGGGGAGGACCACCCGGCTGCATTCGAGCGGGTCAGAAAAAGGTTACACGCACATAAAGGACGTTATTAGCTGCTCGCCGTTTCCACCCGGACGAATGCGCGCTCTGCTCATTGCTCAGGAAGCCCGCAGAGAGAGAGAGAGAGCGAGTCCCGAGGTGGACGAGAAACAACAGGTGGAGATCTACTGGCGGTGTTACCCGTGATCCGTTAGCAGATCGTTCAGCTGCTAATCAATTGTTAATTATGCCGTGAGCCGAGCCGTCCAGCTGTTAGTTATTGTAAAGGGTGTCCCGGTGAGGCGTGGTAGCTGGGAGGGATCGATGTATCGACTGTGTTGCAGCAGCAGGGTCCCAGTAGGAAGCAGTAGGAACACACGTGTTTGACTGAGTGTGTGTGTGTGTGTGTGTCTACATGGCTGAATGTGTGTGTGTGTGTGTGTGTGTGTGTTTTATGTGGCGTGTTTCTATTTTACGGTCCTTGAGGCTCAGCTCCGGTCCCAAGGTTTCCTTCAATCACAGCTTGTTGTCGGAGGGTGTTTTTTTTTTATTTTTTATGTGAGGTCTCATCTCCCATCATCGATGAAAACTGCTTGATAAAGGTGTGCACTTGGCTCTGTAATGAAAAGCCTTGGCGTGTGCTGCCAGGCAAAGAGAGCGGGTTGCACCTCCCCCAACACCGCCCCCACCAACACCCCCAACACCTGTCCAATCAGCCTATAGCATGTTTTCTATCAGTGCTGCCGGTGTTCAGGAGCTCCGAGCTCACAGGAAAACACTAGTAATTGGCTTCTGTTTGTTCCTCGCCTTATCAGTGTATTACTTTCATGGATAACTTGGAACTAATTAATCGGGGATGGAGGAATGGGAATTGCCTCCTTTTCCTTCTCTCTTTCTTCTCTCTTCTTTCCTTTTTTCATCGCCTCATCACAAACCCTACTCGTGGCGTTCGGCAGGCCCCTTTTTAAAACCCTTGGAAATGAAAGATATGAACTTTGAGTAGCGGCGGAGATAAAAGCTTTGCGCATTTCCCTTGTAAATAGGCTTTGTTTCTACACGCCTAATCGTATTTATTTGCCTCGCCTTGCCAGTGTTCAGGTTTCTTCCTTCCCCGCCCTGCAGCGCCTCGCACTCACTGGAATGCAAAACAACTAGAATTCATAAAAAATCCACTCCGCGCTAAAATAATTGCTTTGATACAATCAAGAAATTTAATCTAATAATGCCCTAGGAAAATCGGTAATGGAAATTTACTGTTGTTTAACAATCACGCTATAGAATCGGCTCTCCAGCTTGGAAACCCTTTCTTACAGTATGTGCCAGTAAAAAAAATACATAACACATCCTCAAAACCTTTATTTTGAAGCTTTTCGAAGCTTTTGATTTGATTTCCGATAATAGAACTTCAATGTAAATGTATAAATATCAACAAGCATACCTTATGATCAATACTTTCCAATTACGTATTGTTATTATTAATGAAGAAACCCGTCGTGTGTGCTGTCGGATGGCTGTAGGAGACAATTTGTATTTAATTGCTGTATGTTCAGTCAACCTGGAAGAGTCAGAAGCTTTCAATTGGCCTTGAAAACAACCCACCCATGTATTGTTCCCAGTGTTTACACTACATACTGTGAGAAACATGCCCTAACCGTCAGAGCGCTAAAGCACTGTGCACGTACTATTTAACAAGGAGATATACACACAAGTACACAAATAGATGAATACACAAATTTGTGAGTAAGAACACACACACAAACACACACACAAGCCATGTTTCTTCAGTAAACCTGATCTCGATAGGAGGTCGTCTGTGTGTGGGCATGGTTCAGTCCATTTTGCTGGCGGCTATTTATCAGTCTCTGTCTGTTCAATAACGAATCACTCCAAAATGAGCTCATCTGTATCGCTTGTCTCTCTTTGTCTTGTCTCTCATACTCTGTGTTATAGTGCTTGGCTGTTGTAGAGAATGATAGTCATGAATGTGCAGTGTATGACAACATATTTCACTGGCACATGTGTCAGTATATGTATAAAAGCAACGTCTAAATACGAAGCGATGTCTAAATACAGTTGTGCTGGTTGCTATGGCAAAACAAGATCTGACTATGTTTATGTTTCTAGTCGCTATGAATCTGGTGCCATGATCAAATGATACTCAGTACCCTGTCCTGCTCCGTAATAGAGTGGTGCAGGAATGAGTCCTACAACCAGGAAATGAGTTAGCATTTTTGCCTATAGTCAATGGTTTTTTTTGAATGGGTTTTTGGTTAGATGCCTGAAATAAGGTCTGTGGTTAACACAAGCTAAAGAGATTTTCACGTTTTGTTCTACGACATAAAATACATCAGTAAATACCCCACTTGTGAATTTTGAAGGTTTTACGTGTCTTAAAAAGGCAGTTGCTAACAAGTGGCTAAATGAGACTACAGAGGTTGTCGGGACATTAAACGCATCACGCCGAACACGGTGACTCATCTACTCACTAGTCCGCCTTTACAGCCTCTAGTTGTGTTTATACTCGCACTCTTCCAAACTATTCTAACTCAAACTTTCCAACTTGTAGATTTATCAAGTTATAGTATTTTTAGTGGCGGTGACGTTGAAGTCATGCGACCGTGGTGTAGTTCGTTTATAGCCTGACGCTTTTTACTTCTGGCGATTGCATTTACGCTTCAAAAATCATAAAAGTGGTGTTCACTTGTGAAGATTATCTTGCTGAACAAAACACAGTTTATTTTCTGCAATAATCCAAAATAAAATGGAAAAATCCCATTGGCTTTTTGTCGAGGGAACCAGGACGATGCTAACTTCCAGGTTGGCCTACAACAATATCTCATCCCTTCACCACTCTATCAAGGCAGTCAAGAAGGTCTTCTGTTATTGAAACTATTTAAGAAACAGCGGGGAGCATATTTGGGCGACAGAGACACATTTTCTGAGCTGATGCTGAAATGTATCCTTAAGCTTCTACGTAGCATGAAGCGCTTTCTCTCGCTCCGAATCCGTCAACGACCCACAGGACATCTGCCTTGTCATTTTTTCCCCCCTCTCTCTCTCTCTCCTCAGCTCCTCTCCTCAGAGTGTGGGAGGAGTGCAGTAAGGCCCCGCGTTAATGCCTTGTGCTTTTAAATGGAAGCCTATCGACTGGGGATGTGTGTTCATTTCATTTGCCTGATATCTAACGCAGGAGGTGGGAAGGGGAGTGTGAGGATTAGCAGGCAGACAGACACACAGCATGGAGGTTCTGTCTGCCTCTGTTGACTCTGTGGGATCCCAATAGACTCTGTGCATGCATATATAGGGGGCCTGAGGGTGGAGAGGAGGCGGGTTTGATGTATGAAAATATACACAGGCATGCCAATATTTGGACATGTGCACACACACACACACACACACATGCATTTCCACATGCACAGACACAGATAAGCATACATACTGTACATGTATGCATTCATGCATGCATGTGCACACATAATGCATTTCAACATGGAGTACTGTTGAAATAAGCTCCCACATACTTACATCCATACTTAGCGTTCCCTTCCAGATATCAGATGGTAAATATCATTAAATATCTCTCTCTTTCTCCCAGAGTTGGTGTGCTCAGACTGAAGAATGGAAGAATGGCGGTTGTTATCGTTATCACTGTGTTTGAGTGGCTCGTTTGACCCTGTCAGGTTCAGCAGCGTGACGGCCATGCTGTGATCTCGATGCAGAGAAAGAAACAGCAGTAATGTAATTGCACCACTGGCTGTCCTTTAACAGCCTAACATCATCTTGAGCGGATGTAGAGAAGAGAGGCCTGGTGATTGTGTGTGTGTGTGTGTGTGTGTGTGTGTTAGTGTGTGTGTGCGCATTTTGTGGGTGCATGTGTGAAAAAAAGCAATGACACAGATGTGGTAGAGGTGTGACACATGTGGGTGCGGGTGTCAGCTCTGTGTGTGTGTGTGTGTGTGTGTCCGTGTGTGTGTGAGCGTGGTGATCCACAGCTGTGATGCAGCAATACCCTGAACATCAAGTTCAACTCGGGCCATTCATACTTCATACATCATCCCAACGGATCAGGTCATTTGTGGAGCCACGCTTCGGTAACCAGCTCATCTTCACAGCCACTTGTCATCCGTGCACTTGACAACACTGAAACGATGCCTTCAGGGCCAGACCAAAACTCTGCAAACTTAACAGAAATTCATACATTTTTAATCTGTCTCATGGAGGTGTAACTGTTCTTTACTTGTCCAGCAGCAGAATGTGATTTTCTTTCATTTATTAAAAGTTTGGAAATCGATAACTCCATACGCTATCATCTTTTAGTTTGATGATGTTAAATGCATTATAGTCAAATGTGTGTGTGTGTGTGTGTGTGTGTGTGTGTGTGTGTGTGTGTGTGTGTGTGTGGGAGGGGGCTTGCTTGGGCACATGATTGTGTGTGTGTGTGGGGGGTGTGTGTGTGTGTGTGTGTGTGTGCAATTGTGTGGGAGGTTTTGCTTTTCAGGGCTCCGATGAAAAGCTCGGCGATGAGAGTAACAGGCCCTTTATTGTTTTCTCAAAGAGATTTATGTGCAATCTTCAACTGCAGCACGGCGGGGCCCGATAACGGAAGCCAGTAATCTCAGCCGCGGATTTAGCGCCGGGGGTCCAAGGGTCAACAACCTCTCGGTCCACACAGCACTCTCAGCGTATGATGGATGAACTAGACCACATCTGGACGCCGCAAATCCCAGCAATATTCTTCCTGTCCGTCAAATCGGCGCGGACGGCCTCCGTGTAAGCACCTTATATGTCCGCTCCCTCAAATATTTAGACCTGTCTCGGGGTGTTGACGCTGTCGCCTCGCAGCATGAGGGACTTTAAAGTAGGACGTTTATTTTCTGCGAGGACTGAACCAATGAATGTTTGCGGAGACGAGAGGTTTGTCAGCTAATGGGGATCCTAATAAAGAGCCTTGTGGATATGTGAGCGCGTGCTTCGACTGAAACGACTGACTCATTCTTGTTGCAGAGGTGACACATAACAGAGACCACAATTAACCCGAGTCTGATATATAGTTTTTCATTTCAGGATGAGAGTGTTACGTCTGAGCAAGTCTTCAGGTACGCACCTACATACTAACAGCCGACTTCCAGACGCATTGGTTTTCTCAGACAAATTGCACCGTGCAGATATGGCGCACTAGATGTGAATAGTTACTATTTACTACTACTACTACTACCACCATTACTATTTACTATACTAGTACTATTTTCAACACAACAGGTTATTCATGTCAACAACGCACACGAACACAGCGACATATTGAGTTGTAATAACTTATAATAACACCGTACGTTTTTGCTGTCTCACCTTTTGACTTGAATATGTCACGTAATCAAACTTGGGGCGGGTTCTTCCTCCGATTTAATACGGTGAAAAAAAGCGGAGGGTATCGTTTTTCATCCTTATGAACGTCGTTGAGAATTACCTAAATTACTTTCTTTCCAGTTCGTCTTTCTGATTATTCGGCACGAGCCCCGTCTCCGCTCTCCGAGCAATTGCGCTCTCTCTCTCTCTCTCTTCCAAAACGTATACTCTGAAAGCTTCTGGGACTATTAGTGAGACACACTGACATGAAAATGTAATTAGGATGCCGTTAAATGATAATTAAAATTGAGGCCATCATAATCCCGGTGGGACCGCTCATCGCAGCCGGCTCAGCGGTCTGCGGGGTCTGGCAGTATAGTAAGGCACATTCACACACACTTGGCAGCATTGGTCCAATCTGGAAAAAAAGTATTAGTAAGATATTTCCAAAGGGGGGAATAACAATCATGTCAATGGTAACCGGATAGTTAAGGATCCGTTATTAAATACTTGGCTACGCTATGGCTGCTATTCAATTTGTGGCAGAACTGTGATGGTTTGCTTGGCAGTTACTGGGTTTTCTATCTTTAATGTTCATCGTGAAAATTAATTTTCCTTGTTATTGAAGAGAAATTGGTTCAGCTCCTCAAATCAGTTTTACTCGGCTCTGCTTTGCTGAGACTCCAGCCAGTCAGCCAACAAAGGTTAGCTGACTCCCCATGCACTGTGGTGGTGGAGTGGCGCTGCTCCGGAGAGACCGAACACCTTTTTTTTCCAAACGCTAATGGAAGCAGGTATGCATGCTGGCTCTTTATGTGCAACAGGCCTAGCCGGAGTGCTCTGGCTTAATAACTCAAAACGTAGATGCATTACTTCTCTGATGGAGATGTAGAGAAAGCCAATCCAGCCGGAGAGCAGGCAATCCTCTCTCCCCCGCCTCTCCCTATTGATTTTCCAGCAGCAATCTCAAAGCCTGTCCGAGCTTGCTGCTCGCTTCCACACCTTTGCCGAGACGATCTGTCTTGACTGGAAGCGTACGAGACACCAAACAATTGTAGGGATCCGGTTGTTCTCGGGTCTCTGTGAATCCCGCACATCAGTTAGATTCCCTCGTTCTACAGGGGAGGTTTACAGTCGATCATAACGGTGCACGATGGGAGACAGCACAGCACTGTCCGGGTGCGTTCGATGCTGTGATATTATGAACTCATGGGCTGCCATATTTGTTCATGTTTGAATTGTGTGTATTATTTTTTTAACGTGTGATATTTTTGTCAATCACAGAAAAGATACCTATGTCTGTTCTGTATCTTCCTTCCTCCCTTCTGTCTATATTTCCTTCCTGTCCCACCCACATCCTTCCATCTCTCTAAAGAATTGTGTTCGGGCGTGTTAGTTAACAAAACGCCATTAGCCACGCTTCCCTTTATTGCTAGATTTCACTATAAACTGGGCGCAGGCCATTTCTTTTTCTTGGCTGACATGATTTTTCTTGGACTCTGCGGGATTTTTTTCGTCGGCAGCCAAGCCCTGAGTTGTTGTAGAAAGTAATCCTTTCAGCTCAGTTGCAAACACACTTTTATCTGGGTAATGGCCGTGAGTGTGTGGCTACACATATGGGCCCGTAGCTCAGCGAGGAGAGGAGAGGGCGTAGTGTATCTGAGCCGGGATTGCAGCCCGAGCCAAGACTGCAAGTCACTGCCACTTACCTGCTCTATTGACTGTTAAACAACAGGCCGTAATAACGTTGGACCTCGGAGTGGTGAGCGGCACCTGGTCTGCCATGTTGGAAATGAAGCACCTGCTTCATTTAACACTCCTCGGATCATCCTCCCTGCTGCCACGGCCACCCGGAGCAGGAGGCAACGTGACGCCAGCAAGACACATGCATACAGAGTTGTGCATTTTTTTACATTTACAGACACTTTTTTGTGCTACTACGGCAAAATAAATGTGTATTCATTTCAAACAGTATTTTTATATGTACTATAAAGGACTACAGCGAACACCTTAGTTACAGTATGCTATGTTAAGAATGAAGACAGACCTTTGAGTAATCCAACATTGGTATTGGTATCATGTGGCCTGTAGATTCATAATCTGTAATAATCTCAAACTTCATCATTAGTGAAGTCTATCCACAGCACCAAAAACGTTTGCTGTCCGGCTAACTTCACTCACTTCCTGTGTAAAAAAATGATGCTTGAAGTCTTGTGAGAAGACTTCTGCAGTCATCTATTTTACCAATCCCATAAACAAGCCTGGCAGATGGAGACACGTGTCATTAAAACGAACCAACCGTCCATCATTTTTTCACTTTTAAGAAAATGCTAGTTGCCAACAGTTACTTATCATACTATGTGTTAAAGAGTTAGTATCTACCGGACCACAGAGTTTGGTCTCATCCTCTCGTCAGATATTGGGTAAGGTGACCCAGTAGCTGTAAAATAGGCCAAACTCCCCCAAAAAGTCGATGTAGTCCTTAAAGGTCGTTGGGCTTTCATGGAAATTAAAACATTTTCTGTGGCTGAAACAGTTTTAGAAGTACGACCCATTAAAAAAAAACTCTTTTGGTGCAACTGGCCCCAGGGTAGGACCGTTACACAACTCAACACCTTTATTTTTGTCCCTTTCAGTGCTTTCACTAGGACCGTTCCATCACCTTCTATCAAATCCCAACAACATAACTTAGGTTTACTTCAACATGGTGATAATTTAGCTTTATCTTTATCTTTTTTTTTCCATCTTTTTATCTTTATCGTCCTCTTTTTTGCCTTACACTAATATATAGTGAAGCCTCAAATGTATCTACTTCAATTTAGATGCAAGAATCATGACCATTTTAAACCACCATTTACCATTAAAAACCACCTGACAGCAAAAATAACTTTGATACATTTTTTGATTTGCCTCTTCCCACTTCCTCCACATGCTCTCCTCCCTCACAGAATCAGGGAAGTGAATGACTCTTGTTGAATCTGTGGTCACACGATTGGTGGCTGTGGTTGTCTAGATACAGGGGATGGTTTTATAGCCTTGTTCTCCACAAACACAAGCAATACATACTCAGAAATGAAAACTCAAATTGATGAGCATGTATTGTGTAGTCATATTAACACACAAACACACACATAGAAGTGCATAACCAAGTGCAGTGTTCCTGTCTCTCTCTCTCTCTCTTCATACACAGAAACATCACATAATACGTAGAAAGTCGGCAGAATTTCCAGAATCTACAAGTGGCGGGAAAGAGAGAGAGAGAGAGCCTCGCGCATCTGATCTCATGAATGTGATGGATGTGCGAGAGAATAACTCAGGCAAATGGAAAAGTAAACAGCCCCAGGCGGTGAGCGTATTAGAGGGGATTATACAGGTGGTGGGCTCCAGGGCTGCTCCAGCCCCATCGGCATCAATACCGCCCTGGCTTCAGAGTCGAGGCGGCGTGCTGCTCCTAAGCCCTGCATTACTGTGCTGCTGCGGCCTCCACTCCACTCCAGATGTGTGGCTCCGCTAAGCTCGCTCCGCATCCAAGGAGGGGTGTCGGAGGCTTAGCACCCCCATGCTTAATGCTGGAGCTGTGGGGAGCATCTGTGGCAGCGGGATGATAAAATTAAACCTGTTTATGTATCTCAAATTTCATCATTTGTCTGTGATGAGAAATAAAAATCCTCGGTATCCCGTTCACTTTCCCAACTCCGACAATATCCGGAACGATAACTTTTTTTTCCGACAGCCCCCCCCCCCTCTACCCCGTGCCCCGTGAAGTCAAATGAACATTTTGTGAGACAGTTCTCCAGGCATTCCTGTGATGTGGCCGCCAGCGTGTTGCTGCGTGCGCATGGTCACCCTGACATGTTTGCCTGTGTCAGAATGATGCGGCACTATTTATCTCGTATGAGTCTTTTAATAGCGCCCCCCCCCCCGTTGCTTACATAGCGCCTCTATTTTTCATTGCCATCCACGTAAATTCACAAGGAGGGAAGAAGCAAAGCACGGTCTCACGGATTCTCAAGACGTCTGTGTGTGTAGATTGATTGCCAATTAGAAAAGCAGACAGCACTCTCCTGGTTTGGGTTTAGGGACAGGTATTGACGCCCCGGGCCCTCTCGCTGTGCCTTTGTCTGGGTTTCTGATAGGGTGCATTTGTGTTACCATGGGAGCATAGAAATAAACTGTTCTCTTATTTGCACTCTCTCGCCGGTTCTCTCTGAAGGAGCTGCTTCCTGAATACCGAGCAGTGTTGCTGCCACCGCATCTTCAAAAGGTGACAGTGGATTGATCCACTTAACCGACGGAGGATTTCTCCATCAAATCTGAGATCAATTTACGTCCTCACCCCGCCCAGCCTCGACCGTCTGAGAGGGGAAAACACAAGCCTGATTTCAGATGAAGATCCAGACTCTAGGGGCCACCGTCACCTCCGTACGTCTCGCTGCTGACAGGCTCTCATAGGCTGTCTCGTTAGGTCTGTTGTTTCTATAGAGAGGCATCTCTTCAGGTTTCCTGCGCTGGAGCAGGAAAACTGAAAATGTGACAAAAGGAAAATTGGTTTACAATACAACTGCTCTTTGTTTATTTAAGTTTGCGGGCATACAAATAACCCCTATTCAGCACTTTCACACTTCCTTAAGGCATCTTAACTGGCAAGGTTGGGAGTAATGGGTTACAACAGGATTCCCATAAACGGTCATTTTAAGACATTACAGTTTGTAAACATAATGTACAGAGTATAGAAACGATCATAAATGTACACGTTTTAAAATAACAGTTAATAATCATGTAGATGATGAAATGAATTAAATTAAATTGTGTAAATTACCATCTCAAATTGGAGTAAACTGCATTTGATTACAGATTTCAAGATTTCAAGTAACCCCAAATCAGATTACATAACATACATACTTTTTTAAAGTGATCTTGCTAACTCTGCCCACAGGTTAGCACAGCAGGCCATGGGAGGTGATGACAGTGTGCTGGATCAATGTTAATGAGGACTTTCTTCACTGTTTCCAGCTGTTGGCAAGCTGCAGGAAACAAAGGGCTCCATCCCTTTGTGTGGCTCAGAGCCACACAAAGGGAGGTAAAACAGAAGAAGACGCGGTGACTGGTGTCAGTGAACCTCCATGTTCGGGCACACCGGAGAGGGTGAAACATTCAAGTAGGTCTTGGACTTGGGGCCTAACGCTAAGAGGTCAGTGAACCGCCATGAGAGAAGAGGGGTCCATTGTAACAAGCAGTCATCAGGTAGCTCATCCTGTTTAATCCAAAGCTGAGAGTGTGCTTTCAGACTGTGCTATACGCTGCTGACTCTGGTACAGGCTGTGCTGCTGGCTGGTAACACTTCCCCCAGTGAGCTTATAGGTACACAGAGGCAGTGATGAGTCGGGTGTAACGATTATCCAGTTGGACACTGGGCCAGCTGTGCAACACGTCCAAACATACGAGACCAGGTGAGACCAAGTGAGGGGACCTTAACAAATCTCAACAGGGAAATCAGACCAACACTGTGAATATGGATCTCTCTATTCGCGTTTCATTTTCATCTCCATGTCACACTCTATGACTACACCCCTTTCTTTGTGAATGGAGCTGTAGTTTACGCTGGGTTGATTTGACTTGAGGCAGTGCATGCATCCAAACCTGTTTGAAGCCGTCAATCATCATCAGTGAGCTATTCTGTAGACTTTGGTAACTCAATTATTCTGATTTCTTTCACACTTAACACACTTAGTGAGCAGTACAACTGAAACCAAACCATTATAATGTTAACCACAGACCAAAAATAAGCAGCTATTTCTGCCGTTGCATTTCAGTTCTATCATTGCAATCTGGTGCAATCTGTTAAATCGCTTGTGGTCCTATTTCGACGAGGACTAATAAGCCCTGTCCATCAAATGGAGGTTTTTCATGTTTCCTGCAGTTGCTGAAAGAACAGAAAATAAAGGGGACATTGAGAAGTCTGTTTATGTTGTCAAGCTCCATAGAAATATCAAACAAATGTACATTATGCAACCGGTCAGACATTTCAGTATTTTATACATGTGCCTTTCCAATGTCATTGGACTCATGACTCAGGCTAATGGCTAATTATCATGCTAACATTGGAAGTTCTGTTTTATCGCTCCATAATATTGATTACCACATGATTTATTTATTCTTTAATTCATGCATTATTTTTATTACCACAAGTCCAAACCAGAGTGAAGAACACCCTGACAAGTCAATTCTGCATTGCTGCAGAGAATCGTATGGTATCGTCACAGTTTTGAGCTGCTGAAAGGTGTTTTGCCTCACTAACAACGTATCTGGATTCATATTGACTCGGTCTAAGAAGGAGAGATTTACCTAGAGATGAAGGTAGTGCGGCTGGTGACCTTGCCACAGGGTGAGCTGTCAACCTGGAAGGGCAGAAGGAGCGAGCGGATCAGTGCATCAGCATGACTGGAGGCAGAGAGGTTTATTCCAGTGTTGGTAAGTGGAAAGCTTCCGATGGAGATCTTTTCATAAGAAGGATTTCATGCCTTTTGGTTCTTTACTCATGAGGAGGTTTCTATTGTTGCTCAGAATGTAACAATGGGCTTTTTATATCTTGTAAGTGTTTCTTTTTTTCTGTTGATGCTCTCTCCAGTTTGCATATATCTCCCTCCACGCTCCGCGGTGACATTTAGACGATGCTTTTTCATGACAACTTTGCATGTCTTACTATAGATACTGGATCCTGCTGCTGCTTTGAAGTTCAGACATTGGGAGGAAACAAAGAAATATTTTGAGACTCCTACTTTCCACATTTGACAACCAACGAAAGTAATTGCTATTTTTTTGTTGTTATTAGATCTGGATGTATCACAAGCCATTTCTTTGTTCCTGCTCACTATTGTTTGGAAGATGATGATGCCTCAGTGGAGGTGCTGTGCGATGAAATCATACACTCCCAGTGTAAACAAAGACACTAGAAAGGCATCGTCACGTCTGGGTGACTACACCTTTCTAGTGTCTTTGTTTAGAAAACAAACCGGATGAAAGGATACTTTTTCCTGCTTGTATGTTTGAAATTCCTGAAAGCACTTCACATTTCCCAGAGTTCAACTGTTTATTGTACTCAACAGGTAAAAGATGAGCCTTGGGGAATCGGCTTGTAAATACAGGCAACAGTCCTTTTACGTTCCATTAAGAATCAGATTCAAAATGAAATGCCTTTGTTAAAAGATGAACAGTGTAGTTTCAGGAAAGAAATGTGAAAGGTTTAAAATATAAAAATATAAAATATAATATAAAATATATAGCTTTAGGACTGAATTAATAAGTGCACTAGCGCTTTATAGGTGCCCGCATGGGGGGGGGGGTCCGCATGATTGGAGTGAGTGAAACTACGTTGACTTTAAAAACTCCACCAGTTAACACCAAAGTGCTGTGGTTGTGTTGTTGGAAGAGAATCGCTGAACAAAATATTGAATTCCTGTGTTGAGTTGACGACAGTTAGAAAATCACCACGCTACTTCCTGGTATGTGAATGCACCGTGCACCAACCTAGAGCTGCTCATGCTTGTGTGACTCCCACCGTACTTGCCTTATGCAGGGAAACCAACCGGCTAACCAACCAGCACACAGAGCCCGGCTCCTGAGAACCTAACGAGTGTTTCAAGACTAAACTGGATCAACCCTGGAGTGTTTTGCTGTGGTGGTCCTTCCCTCACTACCACATTTACAACACACAGAATCATATTCTTGACTTGCTTTTGGTTCTCTTTGCTCCAAAAGTAGATTGCTAAGGATTTGTGATTATTATATATCATATTTTTTCCTCTCCAAACTACATGGTGCAACTTTAAATCATTGCTAAGAATGTCTACCAATGTCAATCAGTTACAATGGAATACAAACGGCAAATAAACTATTGGATACTGTTGGTAGGAAAATAGTGAAAAAGGTTATTTGGCAGATGATTGTCAGCAGTTTCAGCTCTTTGTGCATTTGTGTCCAGTTCAGTACTCCAGCAATTTACGTGCTAAAAAGCAATACATGCAGACAAACTGTTCACACAACAGTTAGTTGTTTAAAGAGTTTATTATTTTCCAAGTCCTTCTATTCTCTAACCATCCGGCTACCGACTCGACTGCTCTCCATTATCAAGCCCTCGCCTGTCAATACTAAACTACTTCTTGCCCTGAAAATATATTACACGTATAAACCCGCTTCAAGTGTGTATTCTCTTTCCTCCTCTGAGTCATTTTTATTGGAACGCTGTGATAACTTGGTGTCAGAAGGCTCTGAATTTGATGTCTTCGTCTCGTTTCCCCCTCGCCTTGGGCCTAGAGGTGAGAAGAGTTGATTAAAAAGCCATAAACCCAGAGAGAGAAAGACTGAGAGAGACTGAGAGAGACCGGTCAAGACGGACGAAGAGGGAGAGATGTGTGTATACTTGTGGCCATCTCCTTGTGACCAGTCATCATCTTCATCATCTTCCTCAGTATCGGCTCTGATAGGATGCTGACTCCATTGAGCGAATATACTAGCAGAGACAGTCTCGGCTGATAGTGAGTAATGCAGCCAATATGCTCCTGACGGATAAGCCTTGTTCGGGTTGGGCGCACCGCAGCGCAGCACCGCCACAGCTGATTCAAATGAAGTATCTGGCCCATGGGATGAGTTGGTCATCTGTTGGAAAAGGCTCCCTCTGAGTTTGTTCCCTGCCAGCACACAATGTAATACATCTGGACAGATTGAAGCCCCAGCAACCCCCCCAGGGGGAAATGCCATTTAATTTACAGTTAATGGAAATAAAGCGACTCTCTCTCCCTCTTCATTGTTTGCTTCACTCTGAGCTTTATTGAGAAACAGTATGTATTCGTACAGAAAAAAAAAAAGAAATTTGATTTTTAACCCTGAGAGATGCAGATATGATGGTTTTTCGATATAGATATAAATAGAGATCACAAAAGTATTGATTTTCTCGTGTAAATCCAGCAGTTGGAATGGATTATTCTCTGACCAGAGCCGCCCACTCATAAAGATCAGAAATTGATTTTTTTTTTTCTTATGTAAATCCAGCAGTTGGACCACAGCATGGTTTGATCTCTTGGTCTTTTACAGCGCAGCAAGCCGCAGATCAAAGGAAATGTATATGCTATATATTTTTGCTGGTGTTGATGGTACACAAAATAAACATTATTTATTATTTATGTTGTCGTACTGAGCAACCAGAGAATCCTCAGCTCTGACTTTATGGGTTGGCTCAGTTCATGTCAGATCTGTTTCCAGATCAGTGCACAAGACAAGTGTGTAAGCCCACCCTACCATTTCAGCCCTGTGTTATCGAGCAAGCCTGCATTCTGAATGAAATACACTCCGCTGTGCATGTGTGCACACAAGCCATCTGTGCGGAGGAAATAACATTTTTATGTTTTGCAAAGTTTAATGAATAAAACGAGGCTGTGTTTCTCACCATGAAAGGTGCCAGACTCTCACAAACAGGTGCTATATTATCACCTGCTGTTGACTGGATCCTACACAAAGAAGCGTGTTTCAGTCTAGGGGGATTCTTGCAATGTTATCACGATGGTGTAAACACACACACCAGAAGTTATTTTATCTGGGAGTTTTTTCAGCATTGAGTACAATGATTTGGCATCTACACTATATCACATGAGGTTTGGTGTTTTTATCTGCCATAACTGAAACCTCACCTTTGCTGATACAAGCTAAAAAAAAACAACAACAACCAATCAACCAACATTGGGATGATGATGAGCCAAAATGGGTAATCCGCTGACTTTTGGTACAACTAAACTAAAATAAACTACATTCATTTTGAAAAGGAAGAACCTGAAGAACATCCTGCAACATTGTACAGCTGAGAACTGAATGTGTGGAACCTGACGTTAGCTCCTGATGTTAGCTCCTGACGTTAGCTCCTGACATTAGCTCCTGACGTTAGCTTCTGCTTTGAACTTGCCAAGTATTTAATTCTTTATTAACATGTTCGTTTTTCATAATGCAGCAAGCTGACGCAACAGTAACCACAAATATGTTAGTACTCCACTTATTGACCGTTAGCAAAAATGTTACCAAATGATTAATTAAACTGGTTAGCACTGTAGTTACTTACTCATGAAATTAGCTAATGCTTGTTATCAATTCACATTGACTCAGCAGGAGTCCTGACCAATAGGAAACATTTTGAGGTATCAGCATCTGGCTCTCCTACTTGGTGTGACTTCATCGTCCCAAAGCTCATTGCTGATGCATCAGAACCATCACAGGCTCTCCCAAGCGTGATGTCTCCAATACAGATATATCTACAACTCTACACACAAAAAGTTTAAGTCTTTTTTTTTTCTTTCTCCTTAGCGAGTTCAAGAAGGAACAGAACGCAATTCTCCAGACGCTTTCGAAGAGTTCTGCTTTCAGAGCAGACAGAAGAACAAATGCACTCCGACAGGGAGATTTGGGACTCTTCTGCCTTTCTGTGAAATATGATAGACTAGATTGGAAGTGACAAGGCTATAATTCAGCGCAGTGAGAGGGACAATCCTTCGCTCCGTAGACCTTCCCCCATCTCTAAAGCACATCTGGGTACTTTAGAGAGTACAGCTGATTTGATAGCATCAGTCTCACTGTTACTGCAAAAATCAGTATATATCAGTATTTCTCATTTACCCGTTAATCTTTACGTGTACATTAATATGAGTCTGTTCTGGTGATGAGTCTGGTCCTGAATACACAGCCTGTCATATGATACCTTACAAGCTGCTTTAATACCCATTTGGTAGATGTAGTAATAAGTAAAGATTTTAGAAAAAGACTCAATTGCACCCCCAGAGGTGAAAAAAGGTAAAGGTTTTTTCAGACTTTCTTTGTCTTTGGACATAAATCGATTCTCTTTCATTATTAGCAAGCTAGAAGAAGACAATTATTTCATGTTTCTTCGATTTAAGAGAAAGACAGGTTCACCAGGGCGCTTTGCTAGTAGGTGAATGTTCCCCGTAGTCTTCTTAGTTCTGTAAATGTCTTTAATGTTTCAGGACCCTGAAGCAGTCTGAGGCATGTGAAGTGATGTTGCAAGGCTAAAAACAGGAATAACTCAACTTAACATACTCTCCAAAGGATTAGAAACATCCAAGTCAGACAGATTTATATATGAAGGTTTTCTTTTATCCATATTGTTATCACCATGTACCATATCCCACTCTATCAGCACTATCTACCGCCTGAAGGCTTCCCCCCTCCCTGCTTCAGGATGTGCTCATTTTGCTCCTCACACTCTTCAGGAACAATTAAGTCTTCTTTGAAGGTCTAAGCCCAGGAGCAGTAGTGGCAATGCTGGGTGATTTCACTGTGTAAGCCCTTATCTAGGTCACATCAGCCGGAAAAGGTGTGGCGAGGACAATTTAGGACGATCAAAGTTTAGCTTCACGTTTTTTTCATTCAATCTGAATTATTTCAAAATCTCTTATTTTCTAGTTAAAGGACAGGGAGGGAGGAATGCATGCAAGTGTCGAGTTTTGTGACGTACTGGCGAACACAATTCTGCTGTCATGAATGGAAAAGCCATTTAAAGTGTTTTCTGGGAGTTGCTAATACCACAGACAGGCAGCTATTACCCAAAGTCTAATTTCCTGCCCCCACTTCATAGCCATTCCCTCCATGCCGCTCGCTCGCTCTTTCTCTCTCTCTCTCTCTCTCTAACAAAATCTAGCAATTAGCTCTTATCTTCTCATTCTGCAGACAATAGCCTGCGCTGAAATGAGTTCATGGTTCACGGCTGCAGTGTTTTTAATCACAACCCAGAACATTAGCCATCAGGGGACCCGGAAGCTGCGCTGCACCCGGCAGCTCACAATAGGACTCACACGGTCATTACTACGGGAGGTTCATTTGGCGGGGTCGGGGTTACTAATAAGGCTCTCTTATTAACACGGAGAATCGAAAAAGGGGGCATTAGCAAGGGGATATAAAGGATTGTTTTCACATCGTTCTGACACGGGGAGGGTTATCTGGCCGACGGTCTTCACCCCGGGAGGAAGCTGTAACACCGAGCCCTGGAGGAGGCTCCAGGGGGGTGGAGGCACTAAGCAGCATGGCGTGCCTGTCATAGGATTGGTGTCCAGGGATGCCTGCAGTGAGAGCAGCTCCGTATCTATGTGTTCAGTCTGTCCACGGTGGTATTTATGAAAAATGTACTATTTATAACCGAGAGCAGACCGGTGCTGTGGAACAAAGCTGAGATTCAAGGTACTGACGTGCAGTTGCCTCGACCTGGTGAGGCTTTAGTCAGCTCACATGTATTGGAAGTGTTTCCTGTAAGCAAGAGTAAACTTGTATATACTACTGAGGTAACACTCTTGATAGTCTCTCACTCTCTCTCTCTCTCTCTCACTCACTCATACACACCCATGCAGAAGCACACCTACACACATTTCTGTTTGCAAGGATGGATGGATGGATGGATGATGGATGACAGATGATGGATGGATGGATGATGGATGGATCTATCTATCTATCTATCTATCTATCTATCTGTCTATCTATCTATCTATCTATCTATCTATCTATCTATCTATCTATCCATCCATCCATCCATCCATCTATCTATCTATCTGTCTGTCTGTCTGTCTGTCTATCTATCTATATGAAGTCAGCAGTCTAGCCATTACACTTTGTGGAACAAAGCTTGGTTGTTCCCACGAGGGATCGAGCCCCTCTGGCTCTCACAAGCTTGTGCCGACTCACAACTGAACAGGTGGTGGCGCCGATCGAGACCACAAAACAAACAAACACAGATTACATAACCGCAAACACAGATGAACCATCAAAGCCCTTATTTACCTGACCTTCCACCCTGATTATCATCTGTCATGTGGTCTGGTGCACTAGCAGCAACAATGGGGATCAGTCGTGAGTAGAGCAGCAATGACTGCTCCTGTTAATACACTGCCAGTCTCTCTCTCTCTCTCTCTCTCTCTCTCTCTCTCTCTCTCTCTCTCTCTCTCTCTCTCTTCACAGATTTATTGATCAGGGCAAACAAAGAGTGAAAGAATTGACACAGGAAAAAACAAGTCAGGAGTTGTAACTCTTGATTTGGTTGTCAGTGCGGGTCTCTGATCAGTAGCTGTAGTGTTCCTGCAGAAACTGTAGAGTTCCTGTTCCTCTGTTCCTGTAGCAAATAAACCAACACATGCACATATGTGCATATGAAGGAAGAAGGAATGGAGGTCTTGGAGACAACAGCAACAGAACAGTAAATTACTTTGATTTGATTGAGTTTGTGTATTGACACAAACCTCCATTTGTTGCATGTGTCAATTGACAAAGTGCCTGTGATAGATGTCCTCCGACACATGGTGTAGTCACGCCCTAGGGGTTTTACATTTGGGAAATCATTTTTTTGACACTATGTCTGAAGGTAATCAGAACATGAACATTGCTCCAACTCATGTCATTTTCATTTTCGGTACAACAAATGAAGACATGGCTGTAACCTCGAAGCAGGCTAATGTCATCATTCTCATCTCTGATTGCCTGCAGGAAAATACTATTACAGTGGAAGTCATCAACACTGCCATTGCCTAGGTCGTGGTTATTAAGTGATATTATGTCTTTACTAAAACTGGAAAAAATGTAATTTACCATCAGGAGGTCTGAGTTCTTCTTTCACTGGCTGCCTCTAATGTCATGCTTTGAAATGCTCTTGCCCAGTGAGATAGCCCCGTAGAGATACTATCATACAATTGTCTATGAGACGTCTGAACTTCAGGTTAAACTGTATGAATGAATTCTATGGATGCTAAAGCTCAGCAGGTAACACTGTATTTTCAATCCTGAAAAAAATATGCATCTGACAAACCCTTGGATGCTCTGTGTTCTGGTTCTGACATGGCAATGAATCACATGAAGTTACGCCCCTGCTGCAGCTGAAGTTCAGCAGGTGAAAAGAAAAGCAATCGGCTAAAGGAAAAGTGAATTAGATGTGGATACGTCTAACGTCCCCCACATAGAAGTGTCACAGCATGAATTAGGTCCTACGTCCCTGCCCTACTTCCTTCACATTTTAGATGTGCTGCCCCGTGCACTGATGTGCAGTCGCGGAGCTGGCACGCAACACTGCGCTGATGCTCGGCTGCTGTGCCAGAAAAGGGGATGTTAATACGCACTGGTGGCATCGATCAATATATTAAATCAAGGGGAGTTATCACCGTGCCTTGGTGAACATGCCATTTGGTTTTCAACTCCTTTTGGTCAGAAAACGTCACTATCTGTGTGTTGATTTCTGCAGGAGAAAGCCAAAGCTTTGTCAGATCGGGTGTTTTATGAAATAGGTATGTGGGTAGAGTCTCCTGGTGGCTCAGCAGGCTGGTTGATATCATGATATCCTGCCTAGTGAGGCAGATAATTATTTTAATATTGAATTATTTTCACAGCTAAAAACAATGGCTGAAACAGAAAAAGGTTGAGAGCACAAATTAAGCCTTGACTGGGGCTCATAATTGCTCTCAATTCATCTTTCTTTTGCTCTCTTGACTCTTTTTATTCTGTCTTCTTGCTGTACTGCTTAATCTATCATTGGACAATTTGTTCCCAATACACTACCTGATATTGACTGCGATATTGGATTGTGTTTATTAATGGAGTTATCACAAACAAATCTCTACTAGACACCCTGAGCCATGCAATAACAAATTGATTTTGTGTCCAAACCAAAGTATGTCTGACTAAACTCACCTTTCTCATGATAAGCAGCCAAAACCTTGGAGTCTGTGATGTGAAGGAAACCACTGCCGCCTAGTGGACGTATCTGCATCCAGCTTCGACATGACGAATCCCTGGATGTTCCCTGCACAATGGATGTGGGTTCATGACCAGTTAATCCTGCTATAACCGGGTTTGATGTAGTTACTGTATCAGAAGTGTGAAATACACCTGGGACCAGTACATTTATAAACCATTTTAATGTCTTGTTAGACACGGCTCACTGTCAGGTGTACAAGTATTCATGGTCATTATGGGTCCATGTATTTGTTATTTGTCATCACAGACATCAGTGGACTTTTCAACTAGACTTCACCTGCACTAAGGTCAAACTTCAGAGTTGTGAGAAGGTCTGAAAAGTGCATGCCATTACTCCCATCGCAGAGTAATTGGCAGCAAACCAAGCTTAAAGACTCCCATATGTCGGTTTTTGTTTACTGAGAAAATTTGGCAATCCTTGAGATGCCTGTGTGCTTTATCGCTCGGTCTTTCTGAACTAACTGCAGTATGCTAATCCTTGAAGACTTCAGCTCCCACCTGCCAACCCTCATTATTTTCATGCTATTTTGAGATAAACAATGTGAAGTAGCTTAGTGCCAGTGAGAGCTCCTTCTCTAGAGCTAATACAGTGATGAAGGTGGAGATGGCAGGCAGACACACAGCCTAAGACTTCATCAAATATTTCTGTACTGCGTCAAGGTCAGGTACCTCTGAGGTTGTTAGTCGCCGAGCACATCACTGAAGGCGCTAACAAGGACAGCGAGTTGAAGTTATCGTGCAGTTTAGCCACAATTTCATATTCACTTTAGAACTGGATAGCAGACAAATCATATCGTTCGAACATGATGCCTTCAGTAGACACCTATTTTACAAGTGTTCCAGTCTTTAGTGTGCTTGACATCAAGTCCTATTTCATATGTTTGATCTGTGGAACAACATTTAGATTACTGTGAAACACTGCAATTTCTACCAGTCTGACAAATGGGGGGGAAATGTTATCTGATGTATCTGATTTGGTAGACACTTAGGGAGCGATCCTTTCATCTACCCAGTCCAGTCAGATACATTCTGATGAAATACTTTCATGTAAGAACTAAGCTAAAACATTTGGAGTCATGCCATGAAATGTGACTGCTGTCGGAGCTGGTTCTGGTAGAGATGTGTGGGCGGAAAGAGTACAGACAGTTTACTCAAGACGAAGATTAGCTCAGTTTTTTTTTTTTTATACTCAAGTAAAAAAAAATGTGTTCACATTAGTTTTACTGAAGTCAGGCTAACGGTAACTGGAGAGTTACTCAGTGCTGATAAATGGTGTTAGGATTTTGCACGTTCCAAAATTTCTCACTCTAAACTTGAACTGACTACTTGTTTTGTTTGGCCCCTTGAAAATTATTTGAGCGGACATGATCAGTTCAAGGTTTGGGGGCGCTAGTATCACTTAGGGGACATCTAAAAGGGTTTTCTGTAAGAGATACATCTCAGTGAACACATTTCTTTCATGTCTAAACATAAAACATACCAGTAAAAGTAAACGATTGAAAATGTCAAAATGTAGAACATTTAAAAAATAAGGCAGACTACAAAATCCAAAACTCATGCACATTATATAGTGTAGTTGTAACTTTCCACCTTTGCACAAATCTGGGTGGCATCATCTGATCAAGCAGTCGTTTTTGTGACAATGGCCACTCAATCCCAGCCCCCCCCCCCCCCTCCTCTCTCTGCACCTCCAGCCCTCCCCCTTTCCCTCTTCACTCCTGGATGTGCTCGGCCTTATCTCAAACACCTCTATCCCCATGCATACAATTAAACCCATCCCCCTCGCTCTACCGCGCTCTCTCTCCCACCTTCGACCATTACCTTCATTAGCACAAGCACAATGGAGAGACTGAAAAAGGCAGTGAGTAAAAAACACACAAAACTCAAATCCTATTTCCATTCTGTAGCCTTTGACTGTGTTTGACCTGCCTGTATGTGTTTGTATGAAGTGTTTTTCCTTGTCTGCATTGTTTGTTTTATAAATGCGACTCTGACAAATGCATTGCTGACTGGTGCCATTGGTTTAGCCAATTTCATGTGCACCACCAAAGTGTCCAATTCTTCTTACTGGGGTTTCAAATCATATGCAACTGATGGGGTAGAAAATAAGAGACGTTGTTTAACAAAAAAAAGACTGGTCTCCGTTGAGCCAGGACAATGGCTCATTGACATGGAAGAAGGATCCGTTGATTCAGGAACATTACATAAGGCCTTTTAAAGGGTGCCTTGCCTGGAGCAATGACTGCATTTTGTCATTGTGAGGCATTGAATAGGTAGTGGCTAGAACTACTACTCAAGAGTTGGCCTGAGTCAATGAACTGACATAATTGAGTACTACTGACTAAGACGGAGTGTCTACAACGTACAGCAGCAACAATACAGCATTGAGTAACCCATGATCTTCTGCCAGGTACATGAAAGAAGTTTGACGATTGATCAAGCCAAAATGAAGCAACAGCAGAGTAGTTAGTTTATTGATATATTGCCTGAGAGTACAAATTGTCTCGTGTGGGAATTGAACATAAAGCAGACTGCCTAACAACTCTGATCAACCAAAGCCAAGCCACGAGTAAGAAAAATAAATATGCACAGCAAAATTGAACTGAAAACCTTTATGCTGGGTTGATGGTTGATATGACGGCAGTCTTGCAACACACTTGAAACTGAACTGGAACAAACAACTTGATTACCAAAACTTGCTGGAAAAAAGACAAAAATAGCGTAGGCAAATATTTACCAAAATTACAGGAAAATAGGTAGTTTTGAAATGAACTGTACAAAAATAAAATATCCTCATGCATGTTCAAGTCAGTTACAAAAAAAGAAATGGTGTAAACATTTTTCACAGATTTCATGGATTTGTTGGAAGAAATATCTGTCACAATTAAGAACTTAACCAGAAGGTGCAAATTGATTTGAAAACTCTCCTCTACCTGGTTAAGACCGTACATTCAATAATGTGATCAAAATATTTTAGTGCAAATATAGTACATTACAAACCAAACTCCACCACTTGGTAATTTTGATTACCAGCTGAAAACACGACACATTCCTAACATGAGTGATATAAATGCAAAAACCCTGAGACACCCACATAAACTTTGATACACCAAGTGAATTCCTGAGGTGTGTACATTCAAGGAAGATTGAGCAAAATAACTGAAACTCTGTTTACAGAAGATGTCTGAACAATTAGGAGTAAGCTCATCTCTGGAAACAATGCTTTCCCACTGGCTGCTTTTTATAGTGAAAGAATCAAAAACTACCAAGAATATCTCAGATCAACATCACATGAATTAACAAAAAGTATAAATTTAAGCATGAACAATTACACTACAAGGAAATCAGAAAAATAAAAAGGGCCCCGAGTACCATGCTTACAGGGGGTTAAAAGGGAATGAAGAAAAACACAACCTCAACAAAATGCCGTGGAACCAGTGGCTTTGAACTGCCTTTTGCCTGGAGGGCAGCATGCAGGGCTTAAGTGGAACCACGACACAGTCGCTTTTCACACACGTGCAAATGTCCATGAGTGAGATGTGTTGGTGGCGGCAGTGGGGGTAGAGCAACAGAACACCACCCATTCAGTTGCAACGTTACTTAGTTGACATAGGCTAAGCCATGGTGCTCAATTTCAGTTCCAAATTTAAAACATTGTTCCGAAGGCAACAATATGTAGATACACAACAGAATGCAATGGCAGAGAGCTGAAGACGGTTCTCAATAGAGCATCTATTTTGCTACTGGGCACCCATTTTTATGGGCTATACACTTTGTGCACTTATCCATGAACCAATGACACTCCATGATGCAAAGCTCGTTTCCACATGTAGTATGTAGAGCGTGGAGTGAATGGGAAATAAGACCTGAATTCTTTGAATGTGGGGAAGGATTTTTCCTCAAAGCGTTGCTGCAGGAATAGCTTGGCCTTGGCCTTGAAGTTGGCCAGAGCCACAACATCCATCACAAACATTTGTTCATCTATTGGTGCCTTGCTGGGAAGCGTGTACTTTGAAAGTGGGGCTTCGTAGGTCATGGTAGAGCCTTCCAGACCATTAGGGCTTGCTTCAAAAGAGAGCACATTTTGACTCTGCATTATCTTGTTTTCCACTTCTGTAGTTGGGCTATCCATACTCTCAGACTCTGCACAGTGGGTGATCATCATCTTCTTCCTGTTACGGTTGTGACTGCTGCGCCACAGCCAATAGAAACAAGGGGACATGGATGGGTATCTTAGTTTGAATTTTGTCAGGGACCATTTTGACTTCTGTACATGTAGCTTTGCGGCATCTCTGAGCTGTTTCTTACTCATGTATGCCAGCCTGAAACTTTTGTGTTTTCGCCTACAGATCTTCACTTTAGGAATAGGTTGGTTGGTGTTAGGTAGGACTGGTGACAAACTCTTTGGACTCTGGCTCTTGTCAGCATCTGAGCTGTCTTCACTGCTACCAACGGTGCCTTTGTAACCTCTGTTGAACAGCATGGCTTCTCTCCTCCAGTTGTAGTAGGTTGATCTGGAGATTCCTGGGAAATTCCTTTTGAAGATCCTGAAGGGGAAGGAGGTGTTCATGGCAATGCAATTCTGCAGACACCGCTTGGCCTCCTGCATGTGGGCCACATTTTGGGCCCGCTCTCCTTCCAGCTTGCTGAGGTTAAGGCCAAACATGCTGGTCACGCTCTCATGGTGGTCTGGCTCATCCTGCCTTGCCTCAGGTGAAGACCAGGACTCCTGCTCTGTGCTCTCCCCAGGGCTAACCTCTCCGGTGGAAGATGTGGTGGAGAAGTTACCTCCAGAGGTCAGGAGTTCATGTTTCCAATTATAGTAGGTTGACCGAGAGATCTCAGGGAAGAACTCTTTGAACTTGTGCAGAGGGATGAACTTGCCTTCCAAGTAACAGGCCTGCAGGAAGTACTTGGCCTCATACCTGGCTGCAGACTTTTTGCAATGCTCCTGGGTCTGCCTCCTCCAACGGTAGAAGGTCCTCTTGGTGATATTGTACTTGTCTTTGAGACTGGAGTACGATAGCTGAGAATCCTGGTTCAGCAGCTCCAGAGTCTTCAGGGGCAAGACCCTCTGCTCATTGGGACTTCCGCACTTGAAGTCACTCGCCTGGACTAGTGCTACAAAATGATTAGGCTTGAACGCTGAGCCCGACTGCAGCTCACCAGACCACATGATGTGGAGCGTCACTGGATCCGAATCCTTGGGCCAGGTTCTGGGGCGTATCAGACGGTTGAAATAGGGTCGAATTTTGAGGTTGAACATGGGGTAGATTGAGTAGATGTTACATTGTAGGACTGAAGACAGGGCATACACATGCCACATGTTGGCATAGGACCCAGGGAAGCAGGATGCTTTGACATCTGCATCGAAGATGGCCTCTAGGACAGTTATAGGTAAGTTGAGCATATCCTCAGACTCCTCCGCAGAGAGACTGAAGCGGACTGCCTGCAGCATCATTTTAGAATCAATCATCCCACAAAGGTAGTACCTCTTCCACAGCAACATCTCCACTACTGTCCTTACCTGTGGGGAGACAATGGTCATGGATTAAAATTGCAAATACAAACATTCAGTGGATATAAAGTGCAAGAACAAAGGTCTATATTGTCATTTCAAAAAACATGAGACTCATAAGACATTGTACCATGGATAGGGAGCAATGATTGCATGATAATTATGATTTCATGCTTAGATATCTGCACCAGTTGCCATTTTAGAAGTCTCCCATCATGCAGCTATCCTGCAATGTTGCTACAGAAGAATCTGTTGTCTCTTTCTCAGTTGTGGAAATTAAAATGAATGAAAAATTGTGGGTGGGGGGGGGGGGGGGGGATTGTAACACAAATCTTGTACCTTTCAAAAAAATCTCAGGTGAAGCAGTGGTACAGCAGCACATCACTGTTTATTGCTGTAGGGAGTAGGACATCTAAACAGGCCATACATTCAAGATGAATGACACTGAAAATCAATCAATCAATCACTACTCACCTGTAGCTCCAAGCTAAGGTTGGTGGTGCCCACTAAGAGCATGCTGGCTGCATCAAACAGCAGGTTGCCTTCTCCCTTACAGTTAAGGGGTAGAAGGTCTCCAGGGGCATCTGCTGGGTACAGGCCATGAGCCATGTCATCGATGCCTGTCCACTCAGGGAAATCCTGGCAAGTTGTGCTGGGGAGCAGGAAAGGAGCAAGGACTTGGTCCACTTCCAGGGCCACTCTGGTAAGGGCATCCAGGCCAGAGCTCTCCGTGGCTTCCTGGAGCTCACCCAGAACGGACAGCACTGCCTCGTTCCTCTGAATCATACCTGGAGAGTATCCAATGAGAGATGGAAGTGAGGAGGAGCAGAAGGTAGAAGAGACAAGAGACAGACATGGAGTCAAGGAAATTACTAGATCATCTAGTAATTTCCTTGACTCCAAGTGTAGACATGTAGACATCTAGTCTAGATGTCTACATTCAATTAAAATGGGGAAATGAATGCAAGGAGCCTAACTGTCCACTGATTCTAAAAATGGGGTACTGGCCCTCAAAGAACCGTGTAGACAAAGTATGATCGACTGCAGGAAGACTGGAGGGAAACTCTTAAAACATTAATATCCTGCGTGGTAATGTTTTAGATACCAGCCATGATCATCTAAGCTGCCTGGCCAGATCAAATCCTCACACACTTCACAATTGTTTGACGGGGTTATGGATGCCAGAACGTCTTTATGTTTTTTCTCATTTCGATAATGGGCTTGTATGGAGACAGTATTAAGTCCTTCATAGGGGGATACCTACTGAACACAAGGGTAGAAGAATTTCACAGAAATATTTATATTGCATATTAATTGAAAGGGGCAAATTAGTCGAATTTATCGATTTAATTAAATTAACTGGACAAAATGTAATTAACTTGTCTACCAGATTGCGTAGGATATTCACCCATCGCTGCAAATCAAAACAAATCATTTCGTTTCGTTTGGACGTCTTCAGAATGGATTAGGAGCGTGAATTGTCTATTTTATGTCATTTCAAAGTTTAACTGACTGAATTCGCCGCATTTTGGTTCCGAGACTCAAAAACGTTGTAGCTTAAACACACGTACACAAAAACACAAACTACACCCGAACACAACGTAAACGCCACATTTAAACCACACAGCTTTTTCCTCACCTGGATGTTTGGATAGCACTAGGGGTCTCGGATGAGGTCACTTTTAAGCGAATGGTGTAAATAAAAAAAGTTGAGGCTACTGTAGCTGTTCGGAGTTCAGTCCATTGTGTGCGTAAAGTTCCTGCTCCCAAATGTCCCGAGCAGCGCGAGGAGGCCAGAGGAGATGTGGGAGTGATAAACAGCACCACCCTGCAGGAAATTGTCAATCGCCGAGTCGCTTCTTTTTTTTTTTGTCTATGGGCCGAGAAACACCTCCCTCCACTCCGCCAGGGTCAATTTCAATGTGAAGTGTTAACAAAAGCCAATGTGTCATGGGCCATCGCCAAAGACAAAGACCGACTGAAGTTGAGCCACAAGTATCGGTGCTCCGGCTTTTACCAACACGCATTCGCTTTTCTTTGCCAAAGCCAACTCCAGATGTCAACAGTTCATTTTCAAGGTTATCTGACAAGTCCGGCCTGCAATAAATTGTTCTTTTTGGCTCATGAATCAACCGTACTTACTTATTTGTGACACATTATGTGAGGTTTTTTTGCTCCAACAACACTGTGACACTGGCATGCCAATATTAATCCTCAGTGCAAAATATGAAAGAGAAATCAAGTTCTGCAGGGGTAAACTTTATTTACATTTCAAAATGAGTATTGAATGATTTTGCAAATACAGTGTCACTTCTCATTTGGCCTGCGACGGTTCGAGGGCTAGTTTGTGGATTAGAGAGTGCATATGTGCAGACGGTGGAGATGAGCTTCATGAGAGGGAAGGAAGGTCTTCTGGGCTGCAGCAGCTCTGCTTGTTTCTGCAGTGTATCACTTTTAACACCTCTCCTCTCCTGCCTTTTGCAGGATTACAGTAATCAAGGCCTTTTGTTCCACACACGCACAACAATCCTAGCCACTATCCCCAACCCCCACGCAGCCTACCTGAGACCCCAACCCTATGGTCTTGCCCACACTAATACACACACACACACACACACACACACACACACACACACACACCAGGAGACAACAGCATTTGTCCCCCGCTGATCGGTCCACTCCAAGCGCTTGGCAGACAAGCTGGTGCCTTGAGTTCACTGGGGTTCAAGGCTTTGACCTGAAGCTTATCAACTGTGTGGAGATAGGGTGGGGGGAGCGAGGTGAGGTGGGGGTGGGTTACAAGGAATGGGTGCAATATAACTAGTTTGGTTTGGATTTGTTCATGTTTTTGACGTACAGCAGACGTACATGGACACGTGCTTGCTGTAAAGGCACGTTAGTGAGTGTGAATGATCAGCCAGACGAGATTCACTATCTCTGACTTTTCCTTTAAGAGAGCAGCTTTTTCCTCCATTACTTTAAACTGTGCTCATTATTTCCAAAAAGTAGACTGTGAACTCTAAGATGTCATTATTTTGTTGAAACTTTTACTTCGGTGTAATTTTGTAAGGGAGGGTAATGAGTTGAATTGCTGCTCATTTTTAGAAGAACAAGCTCACCCTGAGAACTCATTTTCCAGTTTTTTGACTCCTTCAGTCGTTCACTGTATCACTGTAATTAACCTGGAGGAGGCCCTCGAGACATGCGGTCCTAGTGGGTCTTTGGTTTGAAATAAAAATGGAATTTTATTAGCACTTTCATGGCTGAGATGATTGGATAGAGCTTCAGTTGCACTAACTAAATTGGTGGAATATCGTACTGAGAATATATACATTTCTGCCCAGATTCCTGATTCTGGATTCAGGAACATGTGATTTCATATCCTTTATTAACACATTTTATAAGCCCTCTATGGAAAAACAAATCTTACCAAAGCTTTACTGTCTCTCAATTCAATTCAATTCAATGGGGCTTTCTTGGCATGGGAAACATTTTACATTTCCACAGCAAGTGTGAAATAAAAACAAAAAATGTACGTACAATTAAAGATATCTCTCTATTTCTTTCTGTGTGTCTCTGTTTCTGTCCCCCCCACCCCTCTTTCTTTCTCTTTCCCCATTTTCACTTTACAGTACTAAAAAAAAAAAACATCAGAAAAAGATGAGCTGTCCACTTCCTTTACAGTCTATTTTTGAAAGATGAAGGCGAGTAAATTGAAACATTCAAAATCTGACCGGCGTATCTATTACCATTCCATGCGGTGTGTACTGCGGGCCTCTGGCTTATCCAGGGACTGGTTCGTCTTCAATCATCTCCCTTTCTCTTGTCAATGTTTGTGTCTTCACCTTTTCTCCCCCCTCCCCCCCCCCCCCACCCCACCCCACCCTCAGACCCTTGGCTGGGGCCAATCACACATCTGAAGTGTGCAGATTAGCTGTGCTGCTCTGCACTGTGAACACAGGAGTGGGCTGGCTGCAAGCGTTTAAAATGCAAATAGGGCGACACCGGGACCGGCTCCGGCAGTCTCTCACCTGCTGGGGGTGTGTGTGTGTGAGTGAGTGTGTGAGAGTGTGTGAGTGTGTGTGTGTGTGTGCATACAAGTGTGTTTCTGTGTGTACTCGTTGAAACAGACGTGAAGACTGAAGATCTGAGAACAAAAGGCTCTAACGGTCTTCACTGCATTGTGTTCTTGAACTTGACTTTGTACATTTGGATGACGCAGGAGTGTTGACGCAGGAAAACTGAATTCACCGTCACTTTTCTGCAGGTTTTGTTGTGCATAATACCACAGACGTGTTGAAGTGGACCAGGTATGTTTGGTCATTGTTTGACTTAATACACAAACATATTCACAGGGATACTTTTTATAATGCAAAGGGAAAAAAATGAATACATGTGTTTATTTTTTAAATACATGCAATGCATTTCCTCCATTATGTGATTCCATGTTCCCCAAGTGGGTTTCAAGACACATTTTCATGAGAAAGCTGAATGTCACATAAATCACACTTCCAATACAGAATCAGAATCCAAATGACTTTAATTGGCAATAACGTTAGAGTTTGGTGCAGGGAGTATTAAAAGTATTAAAACACATGGGACATGCACAGCAGGACGGTCATATGCAATGCAAAGGGACAGTTTTTGCCATATATCATATTATGTACATTATTTACCTCAGCAACATTTTGAGATACACACAGCAAACTGGTTAAGAGTTACATGGGACTGAACAGTCATGGACAGAAAGGTTATTTTCTGTAAATGCAATTTGCTTTTTCAGAGATTTCTGCTGATTGTAAATTAGTAGTCTGATCTATTACTTAAAAACAGTAATATCTGATTTTCTGTCCAAATCAGTAAGTAAATTGCTTTCTGTTACAAACTAGTACTTTTTCCAATTTTCTGTACTTCAACATCTGCTACCATTATTGATTATCCTGTTGAGAAGTGTAGAGTGATCTTAATATCCACCATTCAAGATGTCCTTTCTCCCTTCAAGCACATTTGTTTCAGTAATCTAGCAACTGATCATTTCATTATTATTATTTGAGTAACTGTACGAGGCAGCCACTTTGAGACACCAGATGAATGTATTTCTACGCAACAGCCTTGTGATTAGGTTGTCTAGATGATGAAGCACAGCAAGATCTTTGTCAGATGTGAAGGACAGAGAGCAATAGTCCGTCCCAGACATGAAGTCGGCACAAAGCCTGATTCATGCTGCAGTTCGGATCGAGGCGTATTCAATGGGTTCACACTGACGGTCTCTCTCCCCTCCGAAGCCAGTGGAGAAATTAATGTCAGCATAGGTGACATTATCTGCACTCATATCCTAAAGACACACACACACATTTGAAATCGGTCAAAAGTACATCATGGTGATTTTTTGTTCTGTATATTCTTAAAAAGAGAGTTGACTTACATCGTCAGCATTGGTTGTGTAGCCTGAGTCTTCACACCGCCGGCTGTCTGAAATAACAGAGAAACCAAAACAACCCCTACAATGATTATTTTGATACAAATACAAAAGTACGATGAATCATGTTTACATTATCACTGGACATAATCCCTCTCCAGTGCTGTGCAGATTATTGTAGATTTCTCTAGTTTTTCTTTTTAACCCTTTGTTGACTGAATTTATTTACAATTATATAAAAAAATAAATGATCAATCAGATGCTAGATTAAGTGGAGATTGTTAATTTGAATATAGCACATACAATAGATATAAATTAGCTATAAAATATAAATAAGCGACATTAGGCATAATAGTAAATTTAGCTATGATGCAAATAGGCGACATTAGGCATAAAATCCTTCCTTGGTATGTGTCCAATATGCATCAAGAGGCATTAGTGGGATACATAATCCACCTCGGCTGCATTAACCCCGGTTAATGTTTGAGGCGAATTCGCAACATCCGTCTACAAGGGGTTAAATTGATTGCGTTCATGTGTATCCATATAGCCAAGATTATTTTATTTTGTAGTAATTATTTTCTCACTATGACACACACATGCCGATGACGCAGCAATCATGTGATTTTATTATCTAATTTGACATTGCAAAGTAATTCTCATCCTATGTGCAACAGTGAAGCAGAACCTAGAGGACATTAGCACATCTCACCTCAAGTCATTGCAAAGACCACAAGGCACAATTGTGCAAGGCGAAGTGTGTGTGCATGGTGTGTGTGCATGGTGTGTGTGTGTGTGTGTGTGTGTGTGCATGACCACACGTGTGGGGGGGGGGGGGGTGCATGCGTACACGTGTGGGCTGATTTGCGCGAACACAGAGGTGTGTGGTGACATTCCGGTCACCACCATATCCTGAGCCTGTGGCGTCAGAGAAGTTAGGAGGACTCACTGGTTCTTCTTCTTCTGTGCACAGCAAACAGCGCCACCGCCGCCATCACCGCCACACAGCCCACCGCCACCACGGCCACGCCAGGCACCTCCAGGTTGCCCTCTGAAAATCATGTAACATTAAACACAGCGTGTATATAATCGTAATTTCAGTTCAACTTAAAAGACACCGAATGCAGTTGCATGCACATTCATATTTTGACATCATGATACTAAATAACCCAAATATTATTATTATAACAAGATTATTATGATAATGATGATTATTATGAGATTATAAGAAACCTGAATATATTTTAGACATGTGAACTTTGTACCTTGAGGCTCAGAGTCTGGTTCTATGACGAGGCCTCTTCCCCTCCCATTGCGAACTGTAAAAAAAACAGTCAGTTCTTGTTAATGCTCAGAGACCGCTATGCCGCAGCTCAGTCCCTTTGCCCTAAACGAAAGGGTCGATCACATACGTACCTGGGATTCTAACGGGGAACCCCACCGACGTCTTGACCTCTCCATACACGGCCGCCTGGCACCTAAATTTCCTGTCGTCGTCTTTCTGAACGCTGACGATCAGAGTTACACTACACTGAGACTGTTGTCTTATCTGATGCCGGGAGTCTTCCTGGATCTCGGCGTCTGCTTCGTCCACCCATTTCAGCAAGACAGGTTCACCTTGTTGCGTGGAGCATTCTCCGAGTTCCTCGTAGGTGAGGAGGAAACAGTGCAGTGACACAGTCTGGCCAGGCATGGAGTTTGACTCTGGGCTGGATGAGGAGACTGAGAGAAAGAAAAGTTTGCAGCACAGTTTTTTTTAACGTTCCTTATCAATCCACACGGCATCCACGTGAAAACCCTTTTACCTTGACAATACTCACTTTTGAGTAGAGAAAGGACATCTCTCCTTTGTTGGCAGTGATAGCGTTCAACATCCTCAGACGTGATTGGCAGAGTGCATTTCAAACTCGCTTTTGATTGAACCGTCTCGCTCGCCCCATTGCTGACTACAGCGATATAATCACTCTTTCCTCTTGTGCTGAACTGCCATATAAAAGAGCAAACTAAATCACCATCACAAGGATAGCTAATATTATAACCCCTTCCTGGTAATAATAGGTTATCGTCTCCATTTACACCTGTAAAATGAAGACAAAGAGAGATTAAAGATTAAAAGCCAACATGTTTACCTGCCTATTTCGCAAACTGTCATCAACAACTGTGTCTCTTACCTATTTTGATGAAGGGAAGCAGCAGCAGACCCATGAAAACATGAAGGCCCCCAGCCATCCTGTGTCCACTCCTGTTCACTGTGCGTTTGTGTAAATGTACTCTTTAAGTTCAGTGGCTGTATTGTTCTTTGTTGGTCAACTAGAGATGTCACTTCCCGCATTTGCAAATGTACACAGTCTGCTTGATTTGGCCATCTCTACCAATGTGTCTCACGAAGAGTTCATCCAGGCACCTCAGTTTGAGGAAATCGTTACACAAGTGTTTTTTTCAGCACAGCAGCTAAACGTCACTCATGTCACACAGGGTTTAGATTTGTAGTATTGAGAAACAATCAATATTACTCTTAGACAAATGAGTTGAAATGCAAAAACCGATAACAAGCCGATAAATTAGAAATATACACTGATTATAGTAGCAGTGCAGTCTAAAATGGTATCAAATCATGTCTGTAAATCTCACACTACACTTAACCCCGGGCTAACGTCTTTCTTAACCCTGGGCTAAGGACGCATTTAACCCCAGGCTAAGCAGCGTTTCACACTTGCATTTCTGAAAGAGGGTTAACACTGCTTTTAACCCTGGGTCAACAAACCCTGCTACGAAGCAGGGTTAGCACCGCTTTTGTGGTGCTATCCCCGAAATGCGGTGCTAAGAACAATAGTGTGAAACGTTGTGTGGTTAGAATGTAACAGGGGTTAGAATGTAACAGGGGTTAGAATGTAACAGAGGGTTAGAATGTAACAGGGGTTAGAATGTAACAGGGGTTAGAATGTAACAGGGGTTAGAATGTAACAGGGGTTGGAATGTAACAGAGGTTAGAATGTAACGGGTTAGAATGTAACAGGGGTTGGAATGTAACAGGGGTTAGAATGTAACAGGGGTTAGAATGTAACAGTGAGTTAAACATTAGCATTCAACGTTAACCCGGGGTCTACAAGCTTACAGTGTGAAATCCTGAACACTGAATACCGGGGTCAATTAGCCCAGGGTTAAAGAAAACTAGTGTGAAACGTGAGATAAGTTAACCCAGGGCTAACATATTTAAGTGTGAAAAGCCTATGACCAGTGCATCATTCTTGACTGTGGTTTCTCTCTTTGACTGTGTTGTCTGGCACATAGGCAAACATCTACAATGCTACATATGTAGTCACAACGCTAAGGCACATTAACACAAAATATCATACGTACGCAATAGCAGAAACTGTGTATGTAGGTGGGTTTGCTGCAATTTCTGCACACGATCTGGTTGAGCACTGCAACTGCTGCTGCTACATCCTGTCCTTGACCTGCTTGTTTTCACGGTTGAACTGTTTGTTTTTATTGTTGAACTGTTTGTTTTCAGGGTTGAACTGCTTGTTTTCATGGTTGAACTGCTTGTTTTTATTTGTGTCTTGTGTTTATTGTTTGTTCTTACTGTTGTTGTTGATTGATTGTTAGGAGTCTATGTCAAAGACAATTTTCTGTCCAAGTGATAGACAATAAAGTATTCTGATATAGCAAGCGACAACTTTCTTAGAAGCTAAAATCGTTTGTGTCACATATTGTGTTTTCCTCACTAAAGTCAAAGATTAAAAAAAATACATACCCTAGAAATAGTAGATATACACTCTTCCTACCCTCCATGCCTCCACAATACTGTGTTTTATCTTTGCATTGCATTTTGTCGTTCTTTTGAGGTTTGTGTTTTTACAAGATGTAAAGATGGATGTGGACAGACTGTCAGCAGATCCAATTTGTCACAGTCAAAAGGATCAAGGACACATACTGTCTTACAAAAAGAAATGGTTAATTGAATCGGTGTTCTGTTTTTTTGTTGGTCAGCATCAAGTTGTACTGCTGTAATGCTCAATGTTCCACAAAGTGAAGCAATTCACCATTCAGTTGGTCTTATATGTATTTTGGACTAAACTGTCACTTAAGATTTCTTGCCATGATTTCTTTTATGAAATATTTTTTATTCCTCAAACAGAAAAACTCAGTAAGTAAAACAAGCTAACAGCATTGTAGATTCTGAGCTAGCCTGTTGTGAGGATGTTACCATAACGCTTTGTTTTGTAAACTGTAGCTCTACAAATACAGAGAAGAAAATACCACACTGTGACAAAGGGAATCAACAATGACACAAACATTGTTTCTGTCACAATATTACCAGATACGATTGAAAGAAAAAGCCACGGTCAAATGGCACTTCTTCAAATAAGAAGTAGGAAGTTTTCATTTCAAACAATTTGAATTATTTGATACTTTGATGACACAAAAATAAACATTTAGTTAAGTTTGATAGTGGTACTAATGGCCATGCCCCTTCCAATACCGCAAACATTTTTTCCCTAAAAAGTGATTTAATGTTGTACTGAACAACAGTAGTAGTTTCAGTTGCTTCTGATGCAGATTCACTTATTTCAAGAACTTTCTATCACAGCAGTTCTGTGTCAAAAGTGAAGCCAAGCTTTCAGTGAACAGAAAATACTAGACTAAAACAGGAAAAGCATTTCAGCAGTGAATTTACCAGACGTATGACAACTTTTAACTTTTTATTCAACCAGGTGGTCTCATGGAATTACCCGTCTCTTTTTAAAGAGACATCAAAACAGCAGCATCAAAATAAACATAAAATTTGCAGACAAACAACATATAACAATGTATGAAATACATTGCAATAAAGAAAAGGCAAAATACAATCAGAATCACATAAAAAGTAGGACCAAAGTCAAAGTTTACCATATAAGCTCTCAGGAAGGCTCCAGTCTTAACTAAACAAGGCAGAGACAGCTCCTCATCAGTTTAAGCTCACCACGTTATTTTGTATGAGCAAGAACCACTTTTGGCTAATTCACTTCTAACCTTAGGGACAGATGACAAAAACAATTCCTCTGTCCTCAAACAGTAATTTACACTAAGGGTTTGAGAGCCATGAGGGCACCAGTAATAAGGAAGCAGTTTCCCATAACTCCAGACGCCCAATTAAAAAGCTGGTCCTCTGTGACATCACTCTGACTGTGACACTACAGGGGGAGGACAACAACAGGAACTTCAAAGCTAACTGATACAAATATAAATGGGAAGGCATTTGTTGACTTAACCTCTTATAGTAATAAGCAGCAGGAAATATCACTGTACTGCAGAAAAACAAAACGTCAATGTTTTTGTTTGTGAGTTCTCCCACTGACTTCAGTTCACCTGTAACGTTATACAGAGATAAATGAAACTGAATTGGGCACTGTGAAGCCCTTAGAGACTGTAACGGTGATTAAGGGCTATACAAATAAATGTGATTTGATTTGATTTGATTTGATTTGAATTGTCAATGGCTTAGCTCAGTCCCAGGGTCATGAAATATTTTTTCCTGGATATAGGAATCAGTCGAGGTAGTTTTTTTTTCTCATGGGTGAATCAGAGGAATCCTCTGGACAGTTCATTGATAGTAATCAGCTTGATACACAAAAGCTAACTGTGAAATTTGCTGCCATTTCTGTGTAATAATTAGACGTCAAACTGCTGAGTTCCATCAGGATACAAATGTTTGACTTCTACCAGGGAGATCACAGCACTGTCCAAATGCAATATGCCAAATAAATAGGATCATATTAACAAGTATGCTTTAATTGTTGATATACATCAATTTTCACTTAAATATAGTACAGGCTCTAGCCTACACCAAATCCCATGCCCTTGTTCTCCACATTGTAGTGCAGTGGTCTACAGCGCCCCTGTGTGGTGATACAATATAACCCAATTATGCCTCATCTAGTCAGATGCTGAGTGTTTGCAGGAGGACTCTCACTCACTCTTCCATGTTACCATGAAAAACAAGTGATACAGGTTATGTTAATAATCAGTATTTGCATCAGATCAACTGAAACTCACCGAATTAAATAAAAAGAGTTGAGAAATGTGTTAGAGGAATAGAAAGTCATATTTTCATCATGCAGGCAATGAGTTTCCTCATCATTTGTGTTGATCATGGGAACAAAAACTACTACTTCTACAAAAAAGTAGCAGTCCTGGAATTGAGACATGTTGTGTGTCTTCCTTAAACCATTTGTTCAAGTGTACAAGCCTCAGGAAAATTGCATGGAAAAAGAAGCAAATAGTTACTTCAGTCTGAGTCAGTCATCTTTATTTAATCGTTTGTACAGATCAGCATGAACAAATCTATGCAAATAGGTTAACTGGCTCAGCTTCATCAGTATGTTACAAAAATAACATTTTGTAATATAATTTCTGTTATAATCTCTTCTGTGTTACGGCGAACCCAAACTGATTAAATAGACTTTTAAAACCAAACAACTAACTTAGACTGAAAAATATATGCTATATATGTATACCCTTTCCATCACTTTAAAACCATCTATCAGAATTACATCCTGTACATATTGCATGTTTCTGATGAGCTGGGCTACACATATTTTGCCAAATGCCAGTCACAAAGTTTCTCCTCTGTATGATAGATACTTGGAAACTAAACAAAACTCACAAGTAGTATACAGTCATAACCGTGACCTTCGCAACAGATAACAGTAATGATTAACACAAGCAAATATGACATGCCAAATATCCATTTGCACTTATTTTCACTTTCATTTTGTCATCACCCACCACCAGACCATAATACTGCAGCAAAGGCCTTGGAGATTTTGAAGTTTCTCAGCAGCAAAAAACATCCAAAACCCATCACTTCAGAAAACAGCACCTAGAATTGCTTGAAATCAGTTCATCCTTACTCTTGAGTCAGAGTATTTGTGGGTAAGAGTACAGGTGCATCACATTCAACATAGTGTATTGTATATATACAGTACTTCTCTTCCCCACAGGCTTTTATAGATTGTTTTATAGGCAAATGACAGTACAAATCCTAAATCCAACTTCAGACAGTTCTGTTTAAAAACCATTTACAAGTTCTCATATTTCAACAGCTAGTACATCTTCCCAGTCACACACTTGGAGTAAAACCAGTAGATTTATCTTTCACCCAGTGCAAAGGAGGAGTAGACTATTGGATGCACTGACAAATCACTGCAATGTGAGTGAACTGATAGATGAGCTGTTGTTGGAGATCGAACTAGTTTGCTTTACATTCATTTAACATTCAGGCCAGGAATACAGACCACACGGAAAGCAGACAATCCCACTCTGGCATTAGCGAGACCGACACACTAAAAATAAAATAAATAAATCTCTCATTAAAGCCCCAGTCCACATACACATTTTTCAAGGTTAGGACTTGCTGATGGAAGAATCCCTTCACAACATACAGATCCTGTAATGGAAAATACAGGTCCAGTGTTTTCGCTCTTTAAACAATAACAGAGTTATTTACAGCTTCAAAATATATATTTTTATATGTTAGCTGTCACGTGTTATCTGTCCTTGTATCCACTCAATCAACTGCAAAGATACTTTCCATTCCATTAAATTGAACATAAAACAAGTAGATGGACAGATGTGGTACCACAGGTGGTACCATGTTACATTTCTGGATGAGGTCTGTAACACGCCAATACAGTCATTAGGATAAAACGTTTGACATGAGCTTGTAAAACACAACATGCCATTCACACAACAAAATAACACATGAAACACAATGCCACCTAAAACCTTGGTTCACACAAACACTTCCCATTCGGTCCCCAAACATCCCTTGGTTGAGGTTTTGTCCACTGTGGACAATGAGATGTGTCATATAGAGAGAGCTTTAGTGACCATATTGAAATAGCAATAGATATGTTTGTTTTGGTTTGGGAGCAGACAAAGAGTGATACGTTTTGCACATGATCCTTGTTGCATGCTACATTCCATACTTTCGTTCTTGCTCTGGTCTGCAGAGAATACAGTGTAGGTACAGAGAGGAAGATAATGTGTTAATATCATAAGGCAGGAGAAAGTTTTTTCAATAAACATACAAAATAAATGACTCAAGATAAAATATATGTATATACAGCTGCAGTTCAGATTTAAATATATTATATATATCTATATATAAATACATAATATAGATAGATCAACTTTCACTTTTACATTGTATACGATATCTTCCACACTACCTGTGGCTCATTCAGTCATCTACAGCAGTGGCTCCCAAGTCCCTTTGAGACATGACATGGGCTACTGTCCAAACGTTGCATAAATTATACAATTCAAATTTTCCCCATTTTATTACAGATAACTAAATCAACTTCCCCACTACAGAAGCAACTACAATTCAAATTGTTGCTCAAATAAGTATTTTACTTTTCTTTGTATCCTCATTGAAATATAAGCCCTTAAAATAACATCAGGTAGTTTCTGATTTAAAACTGGGAGTTACTGCTCTGTTATGACAGTAAAAATGGGTTGGTATATTTTTCTCTTTCCACTCTTTTGTAAAGTGACTCAGTGGAGGGTGAGACCCCTGTAGCCCTGTCACAGGCTGGAGGGTTGGGCCTGCTGCTGTAACTGTGCATGGTGGCTTGGCTGAGCCGCCTCACAGTCTTTTGGTCCTTCCTCCACCCCACGCGCGTACATAAGGACAAGGGTGACCGTCGCAAAGGTAGCTGCATTAACGGGAAAGGCCCTTAGGAGTGTGGAGGTGAGGCCCCGCGTGAACACCATATAGCCCTCTCTCCTGACACTCTGACGCACACAGTCGGCGATGCCGCGATACTGGTAGACCCCGCCCACCCCGTCTGCCTGGATGCGGGATTTGATCACGTCCACGGGATAGGTGCAAAGCCACGAGGCGATGCCGGACATCCCCCCTGCAAACAACAGCTTGGGGATCATGTAAGGGTCGTTGGGCTCACAGCCCAGGGAGCGAGTCAGCACGTCGTAGGTCAGGAAATACACTCCAAACCCGGGTGTCTCACGAAGAAGAGTGGTGACCATGCCGCGGTTTACGCCCCACAAACCCTCACGTTTGTAGATGCGTACCAAGCAGTCTAGGGAGTTCTTGTAGAGCTTCCTCGTGGACTTCTTCTCCCCGGTACCCTGCATCTGCATGCGGGTCTTGGCCAACTCCACGGGGCAGCAGATGACACACTGGATGGTGCCTGCTGCTGCGCCAGCGAGGAACTGATTCATGGGGGTGTCCTTCCCCAGCAGGCGCATGGCCTGGCCCTGGACACCGAACACTATGGCATTGATGAAGGTCAGACCCATCATGGGGGATCCAATGCCTTTATACAGACCAAACATCTGGGGAGAAGGTCAGAGACATTAGATGTGGTATATTAAGGAGGCTTTACATCATTAAGAGACCACATTAACATCTAAGGGCAGTTCTGTCCTTGTCTTTTGTCCATTTCTTCAAATTAAATCAAAAACATTTTACATCTGATTTTAAACTGTCAGCAGTTTTGAATTACATGTATAGTCTCGTCTAACTTTGTCTTCTTGTTAAATAACCTCACGTACTCTTTATTGTCCTGCTAGGGGTGTGTTCACACTATTCCATTTTTTGGTAGAAAAAGCAAAACCACATTTCGTGTCAGTCAGTTCTCAGGACAGATGAGTCAGAAACTGAACTGTTTGGTCGCAACCAAAAATGCCATGTTCAAAATAACAGCAAAAAGTAAGACAGTTGCTGCTGCTAGAGAAGGACTGCTGGGGGAGAACCTGCAGATAGTGTAAATGATGGTGTAAAGTAAATAGGCATTACTATCATTGCCCGTCAATAAGGCACAGTGGGGATATTTCTGATTGATCCAGTATAATCTATTGCACCGATCACTCTCAGGAATCCTGATCAATTTCAGTGCACTTATATGCAATATGCAACAGTAAAGTCCATTAATGTAATTAATGTAAGCTACCTGATATTTGATAGAAGCCCTCTTTTATAGCCAGAGTGGGCGAATCGCCTGGAAACACTACAAACATTATATCTGATATAATACATCCTTATGGAAAGCAAAGGCCTTCTGTCGGTCTCGTCATCGTCCTGCGAAGAGCCCTTCTTACTCTCTGTTAGTTCAATATTATCGCGTGTGTATTTCATTTGAATGCAATGTTTTTGTTCATATCTGGTTTTGCTCATGGACTTTTCTCAACAGATTTGTTGAAAAAGTCCACGGTATCCTCTAGGAGTGATGACGGCAATTTTTCCAGTGAGCCGATTGGTGAGGAGGCGGGCTATCCGTTTAGATTTACCTCGCTCGTTACCTCGCTAACCCTTAACCCAGTTTGGTAGTACAAGCCCCTGAAGCGAGCTGTGACTATAGCAGATGTTTACTCAAAGTCAAGTTATTGATTGAAGGAGTTCACATATTTTTGCACAGGGTTTTGTTAGTTGTATTAAATACACAATGAAAGTGTGTCATATTTATTTATGCATGTTCTTTATTTGGGATTTGAGGTTATAGGGTAATTCCGGGATTTTTCAACCTGGCCTCTATATCCACAAAATCTGCTCAGCCGGCAGTCGCGAAACGGGGGCTCAATGGCTGCAATCTAATCCAGCGGGCATGTCAATGCGGTCAAAGTACAGTACCAGTCAAACGTTTGGACACTTGTTTCTGTTTCTCATGATCTTAAAGACATTTTGATATAAAGGCTTGATGCTTAAATGCTTGAAATTTTCTTAGACAAATAGAGAAGTTGATGCCTGCGTATGAATTTATTTTCAAAACTTACATTTTAATTAAATTGAAATGCACCCCCAACAAGTAGTTTTCATTTAGACTTTAGAGGTGGAGAATGCTGAACCACAATGATTAAATCATCATTTTAAAGACTCACATAGTGATTGTGGCCTTTAAAAGTTAATTTGTGGAATTTCTTTGCTTGTTAATGCCAAGGGTTTCTACTTTGAAGAATTTAAAATCTAAAATATTTTTTATTTTTATTTTATTTTTTTGGTCACTGCATAATTCCTTTTGTTATTTCACAGTTTTGATGACTTTACTATTATTCTAAAATAGTGGAAAATTGTAAAAATAAAGAAAAACCCTTTCTATGAGTAAGTGTGTCCAAACCTTTGACTGGTACTGTACGTCCACTAAAAGTGCTTGATTTTGCAAGCAACAAGTCAACCATCTTGCTTTCATAGACCACCTTTGTCAGAGTTGAGAGTTGAGAGTTGTTAAAAAAAGGTCTATTTCTGTAGCGATCCTTTATCCTCCAGTAATGTTGTCAGACACACGAATAACAATCTGAGCCTGTCAGTGGCAAAATCAAGCACTTTTAGTGGACGTACTTTGACCGCATTGACATGCCCGCTGGATTACGTTGCAGCCATTGAGCCCCCGTTTCGCAACTGCCGGCTGAGCCGATCTACCGGAGCAACTCCGAAACTTTTGGGATCTACTTAGCAGTATGATAGGCGATTTTGTGGATATAGAGGCCAGGTTGAAAAATCCCAGAATTACCCTTTAAGTTAAGGATTTTATTAGGGTAAGGATTTTATAAGGTTACTCCTCTATAATATATGAAATAATGACCACCCCATGTAGGGCTCGCAAACTCTGAAGCATGGCTGTAGATGATTTGACAGTACTACTATTAGTGGCAAGCATAAAAACAACAAAATGATAATCGCAGTTTTCAGAGCAGCCATTTTCTGTCCTCTTAATAGCTCCTCCCCATTAGCTTTCATGTATGTCAGTTTCTTCATTCTCGCCTCTGCACAGAAATGTCACAGGATTTCATGGGGTAGTCAGATGCTTTAAGTAGCTGTTCTGTGAAGGTGGTTTGAATAAACCTCTCAAGTTGACAGATTTTTTTTTTTGCAAGGGAGAAAATGTGATAAAAAGAAAAATAAATAAATAAAAAATCTCAATCCTTTAGGTCGACGGGGGAAAACAAGCTGTACAGGGGATTGGTAAATAAATAAACCAAGCAAGTCTGACTCCATGCAACAAAACTGCAGTTACCCCCATTGGTAATGTGAGCCTTCTGATAACAAAAGGCATCCCATGTAGTCACAAGACCAAGTATCTGATTTCAAGTCCACTGACCTCAGTGACTTTAAATTGGAGACCAAAACAACTAGCTGGGTGCTGCCATGAAGCCTTATCATTGCAAAATGTCTTAGATTTTTGTTCTTCACTAAAGGCAACTTCCACCAAAAAGAAATAATTTTATAGGAGCCATCATGAGCTGCAGGTTCACTGCTTTACAACACATTAGTATCAATATTAATGCCAGTATGAGATTTCCAGATGAAAGGAATGGACCTACCGACTCCTGACGTATGATGGACTGGAAACAGTGAAAGGTCCCGCGGTATAGAGGCTTATCGACATTCTGGACCTGCAGTCTCACCTGGGAAAGAGACACAGTTCACCAGTCAGTTGAACACTATGAACACAAGTAGCTTCCCTATTGAAATGCTATCACAGTCCATTGCACGACAAAACAGGAGATGGGGTAATAACAGAGAGTATGGGCGGTGTACATTACCCACTTACAGTATATTGTGATGACATGACAACTTGATGAAAAAGGTTTAAAACAGAAATTGAAGTCTTCATAATGTATATCAGGGGAGTAGGGAGGGTCCTTATTAATTGTCTGGTTCAAGGAAACCATAATCTGACTGACACAAAAACAGGTGGATTCACCTGAGCTGTACTTACTACTGTGTTATGCTGTGCAGAGCTTTATCCTTATTTACATACACAGTAAGACTTCCTCTGGAAAAGGAAGAGAGTCCCTGTTACAGGCAAACCAGGACTTGTTCCATAATCAGCTAAAAGCATGATTCATCATACCTTAACCGTGTCAAAAGGGTGTCCAACCAAGACTCCAGCAGCACCTACAAACAAAGGAAACAGTGAGTGAGAACGATATCATCGGTAGAATACATTCATATAATCACATCAACTATGTCCCACCAGTCTTTCTAAAGATGTTGTTTGTGAGTCACATTACTTTTAGACATTTTCAGTGATAAGACATCAAACCGATTTAAGGTTGAAAATGCAGCCAGCACAATTGTGTAACTTTAGGAACTGCCCTTAGGATTTCTCGGAATGTTACATAACCTGTGACCATGCAGTGCCCATGCTCACTTCTAACTCAAGCACTTGGTGTAACCTGATAAAGGTTCTAAGAGCATCATGATCCATCCCACAACCCTAGATGGCATGTCAGCCATCTATCCCATTCCCTCTCAATACATTTTGACACACAACAATAATAACATAATGGCAGATGTCTATTACAGAATTGCATCACACTGTTCATCACAGTGAACAGTTAACCACAGCTAGTTAATCCTACATAAGCACCTACTTTGTCACATGACCCAGGGTAAAAACAGCCTATTAGGACAGAGTCCCTACTGTAAGTCAGGAAAAGCACAAGTAGGCATATGTTTGAGACAAGGGTCGTTGACCTCAGTGAGTACTATGATTTGAGCACTTGGAAGCAACAAGCAGAGGGAGGTTGTGCAGAGGACGTTGAATCACACACCACACCTCGTGTGTCACCATGTGTGAGCATCGGCGTAAATCAACAAACCAACTGTTCTCTAACATTAGGTCACTATGCTATTTTGGACTTTGTCATATATTGTTTCCCCTTTTACTGCAGATGGTTCCACAAATTCTGTGAGAGGGTGAGACACCATGTGAGTTTTCATGTCATCCACTGTAACTCACACAAATAAAGCATGTGATTGGTCTAAGAAGGGGTGTGTAGTGTTACATGCCTCCAGTATGTACTATGCTTTATCCAGGTTGTACATAGGGCATTGGGGAGAAATGTAGGAGACTGGACCTGCTATGCCGGGTTCGGCATGCACAACGAGATGTGTTATTACAAGCCGGCGGAGGGGTAATCACTGCATGCTATAATGTTTTGTGAAGAGAATTCTTATTTTTATACTTGTACTAACCTTGACTGTTATTAGGTACTTGTGTTGTACCTGCTGGGAAATGCATCCCCCCTGACCTAAGGCCAGGTGAGGTTTACAAGCATTTACAGGGTAAACTCTTATATACCCACACTATATGCTGTGGAAAGCATATGATGCAGGGGTCGGGGGTCGGACAGCACAATCGGCAGGTACAACAGAAGCCCTGCCGAACAATGCACCGACCTTTCAACTTGATTTGTGTGATTACCCCTCCGCTGGCTTGAGTAAAAAATCAATGTTGTGCGCGCTCCCGCGGACACAACTCGGCATAACAGTTGTATTTAGGGAATTTGGAGAATGGCAGCAGTGTGGCAACCTACGGTGGACTTTCGAAACTGCACTTGTAAACCTGCGATGGAATTGCATCACATTATTATGGGTGGTGCTCGTCAATGTTGCTGTTGTGAAAAGAGCTAACGTTACCGATGGCCTTTCACAGACAAGCTGCGCTGCCCTCAATCAAGGTGGCTCTCGTGGCAACTGTGCTCGTGCTTAATATTAAACGAAAGAAGAGAAGAAATTGGCAGTGCAGTTGCAGCTATCATTGACTTACCTCCAATGCAGCCAGCAAGGAAGTCCATCACCACTCTTCAACGTTAGCCGAAACAGAACCACGTCCCACCTAGCTGACTAAATTCTCCAGAGACCGTATTCAAATGTTGTGACTCTGTAACCGTTTTTTGTTGTTCTTACGATGGCGCTAGCTACCTCGCTAATCTGAGGAAGTGATTGACACTGTCAGTTAGTGTCCACTTTAGCTATCATTAGCTATCTAGTTACGAGTATCGCTGCTAGCCCTGACAAATCACAAATGTCTCAAATTGTATCTTCTTCAGGTAGTGAATCGGCAGGTAGTTAATCGACTTCTGTTGTTAATAAAATACTACTATTAAACTATTTGACCTCCGTGAGCCGTTGTAGCGTGACTGTCAGCGTGGATACCCTTTCGTTGTGTCTATTTATGTAGCAAGCATACGAGCTTCGGAGGGAAGTAACTGGGGGCGGGCACCACCGGCCCTGGGCAGTAGACGCCCTGTCCAATCAGATCGAAGAGAACACGCCGACACCCCACTTCGGGAACTCATCCCCGTTTTTCATTGGCCGCACAGGGAAAATGCCCCAGTTGTTGAAATTGCGTCAGCAGTGCCGCGTGATGTTTATGTTTTCCATGAGCTGTCATGAATGCTTTGTATCTCCACGTTACCCTGGTCCCGTGCAAAGGGCAAGACACGTTCCCTTTTAAGTTGCTGCTGTTATGTTGAAAACATGTTGCATCTGTTTATTTCTGAATAATTTAAAGGTATAGGCTTACATTTCTTCCATGACTTCAATTGCAACTCCGGCAATCTTCGGCTAAAGTCGGGGGCAGTGTTTGCGACATCGGGACGTACTCGCGTGAACACGATGTTGTGGTTTTGTGTCCACCACGACAGGTCAAATAAAAGCAACACATTCGAGGTTAAGTGCACGGTAGAAGAGAATGGATTGATATCGAGCAAGTATCCGCTGCCCAGCCGAATCTGAGAGGATGCATATTGCTGACTTTGTGGCTGGATCCATTGGAGGTAACGGCTAGTGTCATTTGTTTGCATAGTAGCCTGCACCGCTGTAGTAAGACGTGTTAAAAGTGCTAAAAGGCAATGTGCAGTGTGCGATACCTACTGGGTGTAAATGGCTGTTACGAGAAGAGTAGATTAATTTACAGCCGCCACACCATTACACCAACTATTACTGTATTATTGCAATCCACCCATGACATAATGAAAGAAAAACATCTTTACTGTCCGTCATGAAACTGACCATGGCTGGCAATGGCCCGAATGTGTCAAATGTATGGCCGTTTTAGGGGATCTCAGAATGCAGATCTAATACGCTAGATTAATTTGATGGTGAATTACAGTGTAGGCTTCTAGTCAGCGGTAGAAGCTTAAGCGTGTTAAGCTGAAGTTCACAACCTTGGACACAGTTGTGTCTGTTTTGAGTCCTTGACGCTCTCTTCTCTTGAAAACACACAGGGGCATGTGGAGTTGCAGTAGGCTACCCTCTGGACACTGTGAAGGTGAGTTAAAGGAGTGTGTATTTCAAATTGGTCAGCACTAAATCAGGAGGTCATATTTTTGTCCCCATCCTTTCCCAGGTCAGGATACAAACACAAACGCAGTTCACAGGAATATGGCAGTGTGTTGCAACAACATTTTCAAAAGAAGGGGTAAGTGGCAAATTATTGTAATAAAAAAAAGTTTATATAGCAGTATAACAAAGTTTATATGATGCTTCACAGTCAAAAGAAAATGACAGCGGCCAAACCACAGACATATCGTTGGTGGTGGGATACGACACTATAGAATTTGTTGATTTAGAATATTACATTACATTACATTACAGGCCTTTAGCAGACACGTTTAACCAAAGCAACTTACAGTAAGTGCATTCAACATAGGTAGGTAGAGAACTACTAGTCACCAGAACGCGTAAGAGCATCTGCTTCCTAAACAAGCACCTAAGAGCAGAACCAGTGCTGAGGTAGAAGTGCAATAAGTTAGCTAGCTACTTTTTATTGAAACAATTGTGACAAATAAGTGAAGCATATAAGCAAGCAAGCAAGAATATGACATGTTTGCTCTCTTCACTTTCTTTCCCCTCATTTGTTCCTTCAGACGCACGGCTTCTTCAAAGGCATGTCCTTGCCCGTTACCACGATCTCTATGACTTCCTCAGTCGTGTTTGGTACGTACAGGAACTGCCTGCAGTGTCTGAGCCAGCTACGAGGAGCTGGCGGCGGCCCAAACACCAAACTAGAAGTCTTCCTGTCCGGTATGGCCGGGGGTGTAGCTCAGGTAATTCATCACGTCATATAAATGGTGTGTAATGGTTGTAATTTCAGCAGCAAATCAGACTACAATCAGTATTGCAAATTTTTGTTTCCACCCACATGCATGCACTAAAACTTGTTGCTATATTAAGAACTATCTTACATTTCACTGGTCCATACAATATTTATTTCTAAAAGCATTCTGGTTTAATGATGTGGTTGCTCCTGAGTTTGTTTTCATATGTATGCCATACCACCACACATTGACAAGCTACATGCTGAGTCTCTTCTCATCTGACAGATATCAGTGATGTCGCCAGGTGACATAGTTAAAGTGCGTCTGCAGTGCCAGACAGAGTCCATGGGAAGAGGTACCGACATGCCCAAACCAAAGTACCGTGGCCCGGTTCACTGTTTGCTGAGCATCGTCAGAGAGGAGGGCTTCACCGGGCTCTATAAAGGCGCTCTCCCCCTGATGCTGAGAGACGGGCCATCCTTCGCTACATACTTTTTGACTTACACCACCATCTCTGAATGGCTGACACATAGTGGCAAAGAAGGACCAGGTGAGCAACGTTCAGGTGGTGTCAAAGTTAAAAATGAAGAATGATATTCTCGCCAAACAATACTTTTACAATTTTCAATTTAGCACATTAGCACAATATCAGTATGTGAAAATGGCATAATAAGGTCACTCTACACCCTCTCAATCCCACAATAGCTAAACGCTGTGATTGGCTGTTTAAAATGGCCAGAGTGGCAGAGCAATGTTCAGCCAATATTCAAAGCACTTGTGATTCCCAGATAGATTTTTTGAGGAGCTGCAAGGTAAATGACCCCTGTAGTCATTTTATATCCCTTTCCAGTTAGAGAGTGTAGTGCAGTTACACTGTGTGCACCGTCCACATTTGTAATTGCCGTGCATTGCTGCATGGCAAAATAGCATTTTGTTATTGTTACTATTTTATTACTATTGATTAAAAGTTCAGTGGTGTGTTATCACTGTTTGATTAGCAACATGATGCACAGTGCCTAACATCTCAGCTGTTCACAAATCATTACAAATCCTTTCGTGGCTTATTGCTTAAATATTTTCAGAAACTGCAAATTATTTTTGACCATTCTGAATCACACACCACACGTGTACCTTTGTATCTTGCATTATAGTCTGTTAAATATCGCTAAATATTTCTGCATTGATATTAATTGCTTTGATACTAATTTAAATATTGTTTATTAGCCTTATTAGGATTCCCTATTAAAACTAATGGGTTCTACAAGCTGTAAGCTAGCTCATTAGCCTGTGATTAGCAGTAACCACTGCTCGCTATTAAAGAATGCTAACAAGGTGAACAAGCCATTCAAGGGCAACTGAATGATGAATGTAGAAACTTTCCCCCCATAACATGACAAGTGGGAAAAAATAGACAATCTAAACTTCTAAATGTGAACATGTCCCTTTAACTTAAGTGTCTTATGACCCACCAGATTGGAGTGGCGTGATGCTGGCTGGCGGAATAGCGGGAATGGCCGGTTGGACTGTGGGAACGCCCATGGACGTGATCAAAGCCCGCCTACAGATGGATGGAGCGAGGGAGGTGAAACGATACAAGGGCTTTTTCCACTGCATCACTGAGACCGTGCGGGTGGAGGGAGTCGGCGTGTTCTCCAGGAGCTTAGGCATCAACTGCCTGCGTGCTTTCCCCGTCAATATGGTGGTGTTTGTCACATACGAGGTCCTCGTCGGCTTCCTCCGAGCCAAACCCGACCGCGTTGACCCGTCCAGACTGGACTTTGAATAGCGGTGGTTACCTCCATTCTCAGTGCCTTTCAGTCTGCTGAAGCTTTTATTTCATGCTCATTATTAATAGGACAGATTTACTTCAAGACTCGGACTTCAAAAAACTGCCTGTTGAATTGTATCATATAATAGTTTCCTCTGCCCGTCCTTCGGCCTGTCTGGTACATACAGTATATACATGTATTGGTCAGTGTTGGTACTAGAGATTGAACCAGCAGCCTTCTTCTCTTCAGCAAGACAAGGCAGCTTCCTATCCAAATAGTTTTGTTGGGTGTGTTACAGGATAAGATAGAGGCGGCTTCACGTGGTCTGCCTTCTCTGATAAGATTCCCAGAGCCAAATCATGTCTTTTCTTTTGTTTTAAACACTGGGGCGTTCAGTGTTATCTTCACCTCTACATCCATCCTACCCTCACGTCAGCAGAGCACTTAACTCCGTTACGTGTGTACACAGCAGTATTTGTCCAGTCACAGGCTCGCCAATACTTGAATCTGTTGTAGTTGTATTTATTTAGAATTGATTAAGTTGAATGTAGGGTTTTAAAAAAAGGGCTCAAAACCAAGTGAATGTCTCTGTAAGCGCTAATGATTTATAGATGCATGTTTGCGTCCATATGGAGAATACCTCAACCCATTTATTTATGTGGATGTTGAAGCTTCACGAGTTGAATGTGAATGAATATGGACATTGAGATTGTGAATGAATAAAGCAAACTAGTTGAATCCTGTTTTAGTTATAAAAAGGACTATTGGTAAATTAATCTGGTGTATCTCTATACTGATCTCGTCGTCCACACGCCGGCCGGTGCAAGAATTAACCAATGGTACAGAAATTTGAAACAAAGAAAGCCTATTTACGATTTGGATTTATTTCCCCATTGAAGGCCTTGTCAGTCACTCTTAGGGTCAAAGGTTAAATCAGGCTTGACATTTATCTTGGCAGGATTTACATTCTGATTAGGGATTAGACCTCTAAACACCTTGAAAACTCGCAAAGTTCCTCCATTGCTGAGAATGTACCAAATCATTACAAGAAGAACGTGAAAACGTGTATTATGGCAGGATGTACTAAAATTTACTAAACACAAAGTTATGTCTTCATACAATTGATGACACTACAGTACCAGTCAAAGGTTTGGACACACTTACTCATAGGTTTACTCACGGTTTTTCTTCATTTTTACAATTTTCCACTATTTTAGAATAATAGTAAAGTCATCAAAACTGTGAAATAACACAAAAGGAATTATGCAGTGACCAAAAAAATGTTTAAAAAATCAAAACTATCTTATATTTTAGATTCTTCAAAGTAGAAACCCTTTGGCATTAACAAGCAAAGAAATTCCACAAATGAACTTTTAAAGGCCACAATCACTATGTGAGTCTTTAAAATGATGATTTAATCATTGTGGTTCAGCATTCTCCACCTCTAAAGTCTAAATGAAAACTACTTGTTGGGGGTGCATTTAAAAAAAAACTTTTTCTAAATGAAAATAAATTCATACACAAGCATCAACTGCTCTATTTATTTGTGTAAGAAACGAATTTCAAGAATTTAAGCATCAAGCCTTTATATCAAAATGTCTTTACGATCATGAGAAACAGAAACAGGTGTGTCCAAACTTTTGACTGGTACTGTACATATCTAGATATAGTAGGTACTGTTAAAATATGTAGGTGTTTAAATGTTGGGGTTCAAATTGCCTGTACTCTAGTGTGGAGTTGTGGCGCCATCTAGTGAACAGAGTGAGCAGCGTCTTCGGGAGTGTCATTGCACATACACTACTCTGGTGTAGGGGGAGTAAAAACATCCGAGCGATACCTGTACAGGCTTTGGATCCAACCCAAACCGTGTTCTTTTGCCTCAGTCGGGAATAGACAAGCGCACTCTTCATCTAAATGAGTCAGATTTGTGGAGGTGGATGTTGCAACTTATTCACCTCCAGTGGAGTGAGATAATAACGCTTGAGTATATGCCGTACGTGTAAGAGATCTGGATAATGATAATAGATTGTGGAAATTACCACTGACCACCCAGGGCCCCGAGCTAAGGGAGGGCCCCTAAAGTGTCGGAGTAAAATGTCTTTTATGTTCCTCAGGCGTACATTTATACATATTTTATACTTTTATTTCACGCTGCTCTGGTTTCGCAACAGGATTCGGTTGGAATGTACAAAACTGCAAACAGAATGTGATACAGCAACTGTTTTGTTTGAAACAAACTGGAACAAGCAGGAAGAAAAAAATGTGGCTAGGTTTTTTTCCTGTGCAAACAAACATTTCCCTCCCCGATACAGGTTTTGTAACTGGTGAACGTTTGGTGATGACAGCCAATTGGCGCTATGAGAACAGCAGCGTTTCAATCAGGGATGTGTACGATAACTGATCAGTAAATGAAGGTGTTGAGGTGTGTTGGAGTTGTGGATGGGTACAGATGTTTGTCACAGATGGAATAATGGCGGTGGGGAGAGGAGAGGAAAGTGGAGGGAGGCCTCAAGTGACCTCCCGTGGATAGGAATCATAACTCCTAGCTACGGCCAGCCGCTGCATTCCCTCCCAAACTCTCAGTGTTAGCGGGACAAACAAGCCTATTGTTTAATGAAATAATCTAACAATCAGATTATCTCAAAAGCAATATAAAATGGAATCCAGGACACAGTTTGAACAGATAATAGAGCGAACCACCGCCACGCTGACCCACCCACAAACATTATTACTCCAATCATACCAGCTCTGTTTGGTTTCTTGCTCTGTGAATTGACTATTATGTACTTGACATGAGATATGTGTTAAATTGATGTTTTCATCTCTGCTGCAGGCATAATTGCTGCATGCTTATCACCCCATGGGTGCAATAAAGACCTATTATACTGAACTCTGTAATGAAGGCTGTTATGAAGAACAGATTTACTTAGTGGATGAATTGGGGTCATGTTCGGTGAGACCCCAGCCGACCTGCTTTCAGTAGGTTCTGTGGCGAGGTAATTTACGTAAGAAATTGAATGTAAAAATGTTGAATGTAACATACTGGGTGCTATGATTTGGCCATACACTTTTCAGCTCCCAGCAAATTCCAGGTTCATAACCACCTTTTCCACAAAGGGACACTTTCTGAAATTCTAGGAATCGCACTCTGTACTGCAATAACAAAACAAAAATCCCTGAATGTTGCCTTTGTTTGCTGCTCTTAATTAAACCCTGCATGTCTTTTCCCCTTATGCAACAACTGCCTGCAATTATGCAAGCATCTAAAGATCTCATTGAATAAATTTACAGGCTGGCTAGCTGTGTGCCACAGCCCTGCACATGAAATCGCCAGAGCCTTTTCTCACTTGTTTTTAATAGATTTCCAACCACTTTAGAACGCTTACACACTGCTGTCTCTGCCTGCATGCCATGCTCCTGGGGATAACGGTGATCAGACAAGAGGTGAAATATTCTGACTTGACCGATTCATACCCCTTTTTATGAGCAAGCCGCTCCCAACAGCTGGTGGACCAGGTTTGGAAACAAAGTTCATTTAAGTTTTTGCACCACTCAGGATGACTGTGTGACACCTAAACACTAACAGCTTGTGTATTGGAGTGGTTTGAAAAGGATGACCGGGATTATTATTTTTTTATATATTTATTATCTTTAGTTATGGGACTATACCAGTTGTGAATATTGTTTAAACACTACTATTTTCGGTGCACGACTCATATCAAAAGAGCTTTTCCTTTCATGTGTCTTTCAACTGTATTCCTCCATGTTGTCCACATTCCTATAGCGATCCTATAGCAGCCACGCCTGGAATGCCTTTGAAAAGTAAAAGAATAAAATGTGTTCTCTGTGCATCTTAATAACTTGCCAATCCAAAATAGTGCTAAAACATATGTGATTATTCCACCACCGGGGTTTCTGTGGGTGACTCATTAGCCGATGGGAGTTCACATCTGTCTGAAAAGCTTCATTTTGTTGTCAGAATCTGTCCTCGGTAACTACCACTTGGGCCCCCATTCACCAATTGCTGTTTGGGCTATTTTGGGCGCTCTGCACTCCCCTGTTAGTGACGTGTGCTGCTGGGTAAATTTGCAGCTCCGGCGGCCTGGGCCTGCAACCTCAGATGGCATCAATTGGGAGAAAATGGAAGGAGAGAGGGGGGTGAAATGGGGAGGGAGGGAGGGATGAGGAAGAAGAGAAACAGATAAGACGCTAGAAGGAGAGGTGCAGAGGGATGGGGGAACCGGCGAGGAGGAGAAGTGAAAAAAAAACATTCAAAAAAACAAAAAACTGTTGGTGCAGGAGAGAGCACACAGGTAGAGGTGAACGAGAAGAGGTGCTATTTGAAACAGCAGTAACTATACAAAATACTGAATTAGAAATCTGAGAGTAAACATTTTTCATGAGCAATTGAGAAGAGAAGAGGAAATTCAGGTTGGATGAACTAAGAGAAAACGGATGAATTGAAGAAGAAAAAATGAAGAAAGTTGTTATTTATGACTGGTAGCTGTGCAGGGAAGAGGGACAGATGCCGGCTGGAGGATGAGGGAGGAGGAGTGGGGGCGCTATTGTACTTCAGAGTCAACTGCATTAAAGCAGTGGCAAAGGAGGGAAGGAGGGACAGAGAGGATAAATCTTCCTAATGCTCAAATTAAATTCTGTCTGAAATGTTTGGTGACGTGTTTGCACTACACTTGTTTTATGTCTGGCATGGGAGATCCACTAATGCCAAGCAGATGTGCCTTTAAAAGGAAATGCTTTCAGCTACAAATTGGAACAGAGCTTCCACTATCTTAAGGGAAGAAACGTTATATTATCGGCATATGTAGTTAAAAAGGTTGGTATTCAAATATATATTTATATATATTTTGCGGTTATCCCAAAAAAATAATGCGTCCATTTTTGTGGTTTATTTGTTGGTTGTGTTTATTCAGTTTATTCAACTTATTATTATTAACACTTTCTCTCTAGTTACGTGCCAAAATGGATGTTAATTAACTTCATTCAGTTCATATTAATCCAATTAATTTGTGGTTTAAAGTGATTAAATATATGTCAACATCTCCCATTATAAACCATCCCTCATTTCAGACAGACAGACAGACAGACAGACAGACAGAGAGACAGAGAGACAGAGAGACAGACAGACAGACAGATAGACAGATAGACAGATAGATAGACAGACAGATAGATAGATAGACAGATAGACAGATAGATAGACAGACAGATAGATAGATAGACAGATACTGGTATATTATATACCAGTATCTGTCTGTCTATCTGTCTATCTATACATGTATACATGGTTTGGCTTGTGATATGAATAAAATTTCCATTCCATTACAGACCAACACAGAATATTGAAGACCTCTTTTGAAGCCACACAGCCAGCTGCAGTAGCCTCCTAATATCTGTCATAACAGGCCACAGAGAGCGGTGGAGGGGAGAGAACTGAGCTGAACCGAAGAAGGGTCAACAGAGGGCATGAAGAAAGAGGGAGAGAAAATGAGCGAGAAAGAAGAACTGTTGGAGGGAAGGGATAATGAGCAGGCGGAGAGAGGACAGGGAAAGCAAGGGACGCGTGGAAAGAGCAACGGTGCAGTAAACAAAGGACAAGCGTGACTGAGGGAAAGGGGAGGAAAAAAGAAAGAAGAGAAACAGCAACAAAAAAAAAGAGAGAAGTGCGAGAGAGAGAGAGAGAGAGAGATAGAGGGAGGAATGGGGGGGGGAGCCGGCACGCAGCGCTGGGAGCAAGCCTCATAGCAGCCTTGATGTTGGCATCTCTGATCGCCTACTCACTCTGACAGGCTGGTGCAATGGTAGAGGGTTCAGCTCAGGTCACACACACACACACACACAGGAGATTCTTGACTCTGACGACACTTTGGCAGAGAAGAGCACGAGGAAGCCCAAAATAATCAACCCATGTGCTGAGCTAGAGACTGGCTGTAGACAAATCCCACATTTCTCCCATCAGTTCGGGCTTTCACTGCGACACAGCAGCTCCAAAATGTGCTTCAACTCCCTGAGATGATGAAATGATTGCGTCTCCTCTGTAGAGAGCACTCGGTGACATCAGACTCTGTAGATACACACTGTAAACCAGCCGTTCACCAAGCTACGTAACAAGAACGTCTTGAAACTGTATGCGTGATTAGCATTGTAAAAATAAGAATCGATTTTGGGTTTTTTTTTTAGTTGCCAGATAATGAATCTGAGCACAAAAGCTCATTAGCTGCACACCTGATTGTGCATGCAGGTCAGAGGGAACATCCGCAGGAGGAACCACACCAGGAAAGAGCCCGGTGTGAAGTGGGCCTGCAGAACCAGAGGTAACGTCATTAGAGAGACGTAACTCGTTCATCAGTCGAGGAGGAAAAGTGCAAAACAAAGCAAAAGTCTGCCAAGTCATCGAGCAAATACTGACGATGGATCTTCTTTACTAGCACTTTACTACTGCTAGTTGAACTGCACCTCTTCAACCTTCAACCCTCTGCAACAACAGCTCACGATGTTGCAATATTACCTGATGAGATGTGTGTAGCATTGAAATCACAATCCGCTCCGATAACCTTAGAAACGCTGTAGCCTCTGTTTTTATTTCCTCATTTGTTAATATTAAACTTGATTATACCCAGAATGGTGACCCCCCCCGGTGACCTCTGGCACACCCAGGATGGCAAAAGCAGATAATTCAAGGGAAAAATCAACCAAAGATCAATTCACGGCTTGTTTCTAGTCATATTGTCGTACATTTAGGTGTAATGTGACATTTACCACATAGATTGGGTTTCAAAAAACTCCCTTCACACTTTTATCCCACATGCAGTTCCCATTGAGCTCCACATTTTCATTACACAGTCTTTTGGTGGAAGGTGTTCTATGAAATTCTGACTTCCTGGTGCATACAACATCAACAGTGGTATAGTTTGGAAAGGTTTACACTAATCTTTATAACGTGAGAGGATGTGGTTGCCATATAGATGCATTATATATTTTGTTACTCATCTGAAAATAATCACCTTGCTCAGGAGTATGAAACATTCTTGGATTACATAAAGTTTAAGTGAGTAATTGGATTTGCTTGAGTAATTGAATTGAAGCCTATGGGTCTAAATCTTTATGGTTTGGTTTTCTATTTTTTCTTCTACAGTCAGTTGATGTAGAAGCATGGCTCAATCTTCAACTAGAAGGATTGAGAAAAACAAAAGCTATTTATTCAGCCCGCCCATCAGGGGGTCCAGGTTAGGCCTGTGTGTACATGTCTTCTGTCTCTTGAAGGTCTCTCGCTCCACACGGTCTACGGGTGAAATCTGCAAAAAAAAAATGGATTTCTTGCGTGGAGCTTGAAGAGAGAAAAAAAGAACCATGTAGGGATTTATGAAACATAATGTAGTAACTGTGGCCCTGAATGAACTGCATGAGCGAGCGTGGTGGCATCAAACACGAGCAACACCGGCGAGCACAGCGTACATCTTTCCTACTGGCTACTGATGCTACACGTTACCGAACGGAAAGAACAACATCATCTATTCTTTCTGTTTCAAGAAGCAAAGTTGAGACACTGCTTGTGTTTACATGTGGATTAACTAGCTTTAACAAATAGGCCTGGCAATAGAATAGAGGCAGCATGTCACAGCATCATCAGGAAACAGAGGAAAGGATTTGAGTAGTACTTCCACCAACTCCATTCCAGCCAGGCCTAATAATATTCTGATTAAAATCAATATGCTATAGGAAAAGAGAAACTTGTTAACCACACAGCAATTTTAAACACGCTAACCCTTATGTTTCCATGAAAAGAAAAAAAGGGTTGCTTACTCATTAGTTTGGAGGGTCTGTGAGGCTTTTACTGATGCTTATTTCAATAACTCAAAATAACTCAATAACTCAATAACTCATTTATTATTGTTACTTACAGTCTTCCGTAAGGCAAAGCAACCCTAACCTGTCTAGCTTATATCACAGATAACCATGAATCAGAAATAGTTTAATAAAAGCCCAAATAACATTTCAGTGATGCCTACTTGGTTTAATTTTGTGTTTAATGTGGTATATGTTCCATCTGACTGACCAAATTGCTCTGATTGCAAAAAAAAGCCCTATCATAACCAACCGCTGACCTGCATTAGACCTGGAATTTCACAATACCATCTTGTGAAACTGATATTTTGTCACAGCAAACGTATATGGGAAAAATAACAGAAAACAAGTGCATCTTCGAGGCGTGGAAAACGTTAAAAGGCACGGTTCGGGTTATTGATAAACCGTTGCACACACATATAGATATAGGGTACAGCTGCAGGTGAAGCGGGTCACATACCACAGTATTGCACAAAGCCTCTGCACAAGGTCCCTCTCAGGTTTAACCCTCAGGTCTGTGATCTGGTTTCAGCTTCATGTACGTAACATGTGAGTTCCATGAACGGTCAACGCAGTGCACAGCAAATTTACACAGTTATGTTGACCTGGAGGGCTCTGGGTAATAATTAGAAATTTTTAGCGAACAGTATGGACTTGCCTAACATGAACCTGCATCAGTCTAAAGATTAAACACAGCAAGGCAAGGGTAAGTGTTCAAACTGACGATATTGTCACAAGTTGCAGCATAGCTGGAGGTGACCTGGCTTGCTGAGGGGGAAATGCTTTGACCTGAAAAGGTTTCATAATTACTTTCACAATCAGATAAGGAGCTACGGTGAAAGCCTTCGGAGGAGAGGGTAAGCAAATGAAAGCTGTGAATGTTTGGCTTGACAAATTTAGATGCCACAGAAAGAGTCACATACAAACGAACTGTTCTGCTCTGTGTATAATTGCCTCTGGGATCTTCCCTGATACAGGCAGTGGGCAGTCTATTTAAAGTCTTCATTTAGCGATAGTAATCTTTCCCAGACACCTGACAAAAAGGAAATTCCGGAAGAAATTCTCACTACTTGTCATTTTTTGGCATGAAAATGTAAACAAATTAAAGATATTGAATAGCGGCACAAAATATTGGCTAACTGTATCAGGCTCAAAAATCCATATCAGTCGAATCCTATTGCCAACATTTTTTTTTGCGGTTCAATGGTGACGCTCTGACGGTCTGTTTCCACTTGTATTGCACATTTGCAAGTGTACATCTGCTCAAGTTAACATCTGCTCAAAAACATTTGAAGACATTTACACCAAAATACTATAAATAGCATACTAAAATCATCTTCCAGCATCTATGGAGGACCAGAACTGACTTAACTATAAATACATGAATGAATATATAAATAAACAAATAAACAAATAAATAAATAAATAAAGGGAAATACATAAATACATAAATAGGGAAAAGAATATATGCATTTATAAGGAAATAAATAAAAAGAGAAATGTATAAATACATAATTAAATTCTCAGGGAAATAAATACACAAATAAATAAATAGGGAAATAAATATAAACAGAAATCAATTAATGAGACAATAAATAAATAGGACAAATTATTATTTATTATTGTGTACATTAATGCATTATTTAATTTATTTATATATATATATATATATATATATATATATATATATATACACACACTGATTAGTTGATTTTATTTATTTATTCATAGTTAAGTCAATTTAAAGATACAAAGCATATAGACACACCGTGAATTACAGTGAGGGCTCCCATACAGTTCACCATGTATTGTGGCTAACCCCAATCTGTGTATTGCATCCTAGAGGTTTTTTTTATGTATTGCCTGACCTTTTCATATGAGGATTGACAGTATGGGCAACTAAACATGAATGTTTTGAGGTTGTCTTCGTGAACTCTGCAGTTCACACCTGTATTTTCAGTTACAATGGGTTATTTGTAACTGTTTCAGGGACAAACTTTGATGGTTGCTCATATCTTTAGAGGTTCAATCTTGAATACGGTGCACATTTACACCACTATTGACTTTATATATTTATATAGTTTATTTCTTTGAATTGAAGCTATTTTGTATGTCAGCTAAACATGATTTTTAAATGTACTTTGAAGCTGTATTTTATTTATATATTTTTTTATTGTTTGTACACATTGCTGCAAAATGTGCACACTGAGTTACACTGGGATCTTAACTTTACAAATAAATCATTTTCCATCACCGAAATCCAACCCTTTAAAAATGTGAGTGCATTTTCCCAGAATTGATATGTAATCCCAGTTTGGGGCAACGCCACTGGGGAAGCAGAGGACAAGATGGAAGATAAGACCAAAGGAATCCCAAGAGTACGGGCTATTGTATTTCTAATGGTAGTTTGTTTTTCATTTTCTTTTCTAAATCACAAGACGTGTTTGGAACAGTCAGACCTTGGTTAAACTTAATAGAGGCCAAACAGGTGGGAACAGAGCAGAATGTTAAGAGTAGCATCCAGTTCTGGATATAATTTCAGTATCTTCTGAAATAATTAGAAATTGAACTTTTGGTCACACATTCATCTGTTTTATGATCAAACAATGACAATACAAATAGAAAAAAATATTTTATAGCTTTGAAATTAGAAATTCTAATACTTAGTTGCACAGTCTTTGGCAGTGAGGACTGCTTCCAAACGTTTCTTGTAACCTTGTAATCTATAAGCTTCCTGCACCTTTCTGCAGGCAGTTTGTCCCATTTCAGTTCTTCGGTGTTTCCTTTGGATTCCTTTGACAGGATTCAAACAAAAAGCTCACCTTTATTAAATAACTCAAATACTATGTACATTATACAAATATGTGTGTATACTAAATTATAGTATATCTAATATAATACAATCTAGCACAGCATAGCATAGTATAGTATACTGTATTGTAGTGTAGAATAGCATAGCATAGCATAGCATAGCATAGCATAGCATAGCATAATGCATTATGTGGTGCTGTTATATATTAGTACTGTTAAAAGTTAATTTGGTAGTGTTAATTGAACACCAGTGCTGTCTGTGTCTACAGTATACTGTATGAGCAACATTTTTACTGTAGCATAGCTTATTACTGCAGGTGATAAAAGGAAAAATGGATCTACTGTATCCAACCCATCCCATGTCCAGGGGGCTATTACACAGAAAACGTGTGGGGATGAGGGTTATTGCACTCAGATGAACCCCCTGGGTTGAGTTCAGGAGAACATTCGGCTTGTTGACAAAGAAGCCTTGTATCCTTTTGGAACACCGCATAAGGCCGTGACCTTTTGTTGCCCTCGGCGCAGCTTCAAACTTCTGTTCACCGGCGGACCTCCACTAACTCAACAGTCTGGGACCAATTAATTACAGAATATATCTCATCTTCTTCACATGCCTCCATTTCGTTACGATGCTCAATTATATATCGTTGTCACCAATGGCTGCTGCCTCTGGTGTGACCATTATGTGGTTTGACATTCCCATGCATTTTTCAGTTATTTCTGAGCCACCTGCAAAATACTCTCCTCTTTTGACTTGTGTAACAGTCCTTGGTTGCTGTTACCTCACCTCTTCTTCAGTGCATCCAATACCCTCTCTTATGCAGCAGCTGGCTTGCTTATTTTAAATTCAGGCTGCCCTACCTAGTCAGTTAAATGTCTCAGGGTCAGAGTCAACTGAGATTTCTTTAATTAAATTAAAAGATGTTTATTTTCTATCATTAAATAAGCATCATATTTTGTTGATTCAATCAACAATTTCATGTCTTAACTGGGATATTTGTAGTATTACCAAAAAAACTGGGATTACCTTCCCTTTATAGATAGATAGATAGATGTACTTTATTAATCCCAAACTGGGAAATCCTTGTGAGAGAGGAACTAAACATCCCTGCTTCATCGTCTCTGGCCTGAAAGCTTCAAAATCATTCCTCACAAAACATCTTATAATTAGTAAAGGAAATGGCCTCATTTTGATTCCAGACAAAAAAAACAATAGGGCTCTCATGTATAGGGCCTATAGCTTGGCCAGGTCATTGAGTGACATTCCTCTAGACACGGCTCACGGATCAGATACTGGTGCCCTGATTATAGATCAGACCTCTGATCTGTTCTGTCTCACAGGGACATTCATACATTAGTGAGGATAAAGAGAAGGAAATGAAGCAGTGCTGAGCTCTGTGACTTTCAAAGACACTAGTCAGTCAGATCAACACCAGAGAAACTGCAAGTCAAAATACTGAAATTCTAAATTACAGTCATGACAATTACTACTATTACTACTAATGACTATTTTATAGATGCTCCATTGTCTCAGTTACATTGAACTTTTTAAACATTGTAATTATTTATAAAGTACTAACTGAGTTGAGACATAGGAGATGTGGAGAGCTTGGTCTGCACCCACATTAGGAGTAAATAATGATATATAGTAGCTTGGGACTCATTTCATCCATAGCCTAACAATAATCACTAAAACTGTAAAATATTGACTTAACAATAAACTAAAAACAGAACTTGGGTAATCTTATCTACAGCCCTTAAAAGCCTTTCAGCAGTATTTTGCAGTCGTTGCAGAAAGGACTGACTGAGGCAAGAGTAAAGAAGTTTGCAGGAAGGAAGCAGAGGCACTGACAACCTTATCCATTTCTCCAAAGGATTAAAAGGAGCTTATTTTGGAAATGTTTTTCGGCTGGTAAAAGCTTAAATGAACAACCCTTTCCACCTGTTCATTAAACTGGGACAGTATTTTGGCTTTTGAGGATGTATTTCCTACTGCGCAAACTCATCATATTTTTGAGGCAGGAGTCCGTCTGCAGCAGCAGCAGCAGCAGCATCTGGTCTCCCTTCCTGTTTGAATTGTGCCCATCTCAAAAGTCTGCAAGTTCTGAGGAAAAAGTATTGCACAATATCTTAGCAGCACGTGTAGAAAATGAGTCGTGTAAATTAGGATTGGTGTCAGTTCACTTTCAATTCAGTTCATTCTGGAAAAGAGCAGAATTTAAACATTTAAAAACAGATTTAAGGTTGTTGAGAGTGACTTATTTACCATACATTAAAGAAGTGCATTACCATTTGCATTTATTGAAGTGAGGTAACTCAACCTCAACCGCTGATATGAAACAATAGGCCAATACTGTTACCATACAAGTCCAGGTAAGGGTTGTTCTGACCACTACTACTAATGTACATGATCTTTTTATTTATGGCACCTATCTGGCAAAGTTGAAGTTGGGTCAAAGAGCCGCGAGGCCCGGCTAGCCCTCACCGAGCCACTTGGGAGTCAACATACCGGAGCACAAGACATGCTATTCATACAACGGCTTAACACAGCAGACGTCTTGCATCATGAAACACTGGTGCTGGAGTTCAGTTTTGCATGTCGGGAAAGAAACTCCAAACCCTCCTCTGCTCCACTTACGCCGCCAACCCTTACTCCGGTGAAACCAGGCCCACGCTAACAGTGTAGTTGGTGAGATTCAGCTGGCAGGATCACTCTCTCTGACTCTTTCTAGGGACGTGAGAACAATCAGAGGGGCCTGGTTATTGTCAGGGTCACTCGGGACTGCCACATCCCAACACAAACAACAACGCTGATTGACTTTGACTAAATTAAATTGGTTAGTCCCACTTGCATTAGACGCGCTCAGATAATCTTGGTCTCGTTGACCTGATTCGCCCTCCCGCCACATTGCTCAATCTGCCTGTTTGCCTAACCGCCGTATTTGAACATACAGGGCTTTATTTTGTAAATACCACCCTGCCAGAAACAAGTAAGCCTTAGTAATATTTTCATTAGGAGACCGGCGACCCAAGCCTCATTAGAGAAGAACAAACAAAAAGCATAAATTGCAGAGAGAGAGGCATCAATGAGTTTTGAAACACAGCTGGGCTTTCTGCAGGAAATCTTTCAGTGCAGCTTCTCTCCAACCAAACAACAGCTCCTGATCTCTGTCTTCACTTTAAACTGGAAAAACAGAATCCACCAGTTGCAGCCGTCGCAGCTCGTTTCTCGACTGCCGGCTGAGGCGATCTACCGGAGCAAATCCAAAACTTTTTGTACCTATTTTGGGGTCTAAATGAGAATAGGTACAAATAGAGCCCAGGTTTAAAAATACCGGAATTACCCTTTAACCTTTATCTACACGTTTACTGGAGAGCCGACTGGGATGTCGGTCTTACTTGTCAGTGAAACTGTGAAACTCGTGAGACACACACACATGCACCGACCTCAGCTGCTCGCGCACACACACACACACACACACATATATAGCGATGCAAGCAGGAACAGGATGCATCAGCACTCATACCGCCCAACAACTGCATATAGTAGGGACTCGAGGCTGTTCAAGAGAATACATCTGGAGTACTGAAATATTTTGAAAATCCAAACAGAAGTTTCATCAAAATATGAAACATAAATGCTTTTAGTTAAGGATCAAGGATATTCCAACATATTCCAACCACTAGCATATATTTTAACCATGTTTTTTGTCATTGTGTCCATTCAGTAGATCCATTGGCTCAGAACTGATCCTGCCTGTCATTCCTGGCCGCCTGGATATGGAAGCTTGTCCTGCTTGTCATTAAAACGTCTCCTGACTTTGTACCGCATTTCAGAAGCCCTTCAAACTGCTCGCTTCCTCTGATGTTTATATGGGTACAAGCCTTCCTCTCTCTCTCTTCTGATACTCACCACTTAAAAGTTTCTTTGATATACAATATTCCGTTTGAGCCAATCTGAACTAAACAAGGTTTCACTCAGCGAAACACGAGTCTTGGGTTCCGATCACGTCCCGGTTTTACCTCAGTATCAGGGAACAATGTGGGATTTGACAGCAGTCCTGTCTAAGCTAGGTTGAATAGAGTCCATGAATATATCTTACAGGCTGGTTGTAGTTGGGGATGGTTGGTAGTGTGGAGGAGAAGGAGGGTTCAGACCAACTGGACCAGGATGTGGCTTTATGGATGAGGATGTTTTATTAAATGAGCCTTCTGACCACACCCACAATTTACTATAAATGGCTTCCAACACCCCCCCCCCCAATTGCCTGGTTTGCATATAAAGGGCCAGCATTTAGTTTAGTTTTGAGGAGAGAAACAGCAGAAGCATTTAAGAAGCAATAGAAGAAGAAACACAATTTTACCGACTGTGAACTTGAAATAATGCCTGATCAAATTGACAGAAGAAAACGCGTATTATTTGGAAGCCTAAGCTCTGGCATTACCAACAAAATTAAACAAGTTGAATGGCAGAAAGTAACCAAACTAAGAACTAAAACTATATATTACATCCTAACACAATGTAGTGAAAGAAAATAAATAAATAAATAAAATAAAATGTCACCCAAATTCACACTTTAATTACCCTTTTTTGCCAACTCGCAACATCACACTAATCTGACTCAAAAGACTGTGTATACGGTACACATGGTGTGGAAGACGTGTACCGGTACGCACATTTATACATTCGGAAACCTGTGTGAAAGTGGGCTAAGTACACTTATTGTGTGTACGCATGGTTTATACATTTGGCCCCAGGTTGCTTGTTCTAGGATCTTCTGTCCCCCGCCCAAAAAAAGCAAACAGCTCCACAAACACATTCACAGCCTGTGATACTGCTCTGATCACACCTCAAAGGGAAAACAGCCCAGGGCTGTTGTCTTTCCAGAGCCTTAAATCACCTGCAGCCTGCTGTAGCCAATCAGGGATGGTCACAGGAATTAGGACAGCTTTGACCCAGGTGTTATCAATCACTCCTCATTTGGCGATAGCATGTAACTTTTCACAGGAAAGTCAAGGCGTCTTAAAGGGGCGGTCCGCTCCTTTCTCTTAAAGAGGCAGGAAGACTGGCATAAACTCCCCTTAAGGAAGGCCTGAAACCAGGTAAAACATTCCTCCAAGATACAGAGATTGAAACAACAACCATTACATTCTTACATTCCTCTCCTTCATACATAAATATACACTCATTCTAGCATGTACTTAGATGCTGGGGATGGAGAAGGTCCACTCCATGACAAGGCTCTTTGAGATGAAACTACACAGAAACCAACATCGCACCATAACAGACGTGGGGGGGGGTGTAGTGTATGTCAGGTGTTCGAAAGTACTGTATTGCTTAGGACAGATAACTTCAGTGACCTATTGCAAGCAATTGACCTTTGAGTTATAGACCCTGACACAATGTTTTCCTAATGTTAGCTAGTTTTCAATAGCTGTTCTCGGAGCAGGTCGGCACGTGGGGGTCAGGTGGTATTTTGGCAGTATATCTAATCTAATCTAGTCTACAGACACCTCTGGAAAACAAACCAACCTTTCCTCCCAACCGACCTCCGCTTTGGGAGTTATTTTATGTCCCAATGCACACGTAAATTACGAAAAAACAAAATGGGGGTCAGGCTGTCACGAACAGCTAGCAACAGCACCGTAAGGTAAGATGCAGTTGAGAGGGTGTATGAAATACAAAGACATTTCTGTTGATGTTTTTTTAAGAATGAACAAAAGGCCTAACTAAAGTGGTCAAGGGAGCAAATTAGCCAATGTTTTTTTAGAAGAACAGCTGACTTGCACGAAAAAGTTCTAATACTAATCAGCTTGTTAGACTAAAGCCTCTTTCAGATGTACACTTCGGATATTTTCCAGAGAATCAGGTCCGCACTTTCACCGGAGTTGCCCTTCCACACGTACAGCACACCACCGGAGAAGGTCTGTTTCGGATGCGTTCGCGACAACAGAAAATACTCCGGGTAGTTCAGGCAAGGGGCGGGGCCTGGGTGGAGCGTGAGGGAGACAGGACATGACGCAAAAAGTACGCTGCGGAAATCGCAGTGTTTTGTTTACAGCGCGAAGACGGCGGACGAAGTGACAGACTCACTCCCAGTGGCCAGGGTCGATACTTCTTCCTCACCCTTGGATGTTTGTATTATCCCGGCTTTGTGCCAGTCGCAGGATATATACGTCATCAGCACGCCCACTCGCACACACCTGGTGATAAAACGGATTTAGACTAGGGTGCTGGGTGGGTAAAGTCCGTTTGACTTCCAGACCTACTGATTCGGACATTTGCGTTCACACATACAACCCCTCCGAGTAATGTCTAGATAAGTTCCGGACTTCACTGCATGTGTGAAAGAGGCTTTAGATTAAAAATATTCCTCAGAGGAATGACTCGGATGGTGTGCTGACATTCTCATTTCACGCTAAAAACAAGCTGTCAATCTGGAGGACTGCAGGTCAGATCTAGCCTGGCACATATTTCAATCTGGGCCACAAATCTGGGTTGTCAATTCGCTCTGGCCCACTTTGTCTCAGCTGCGGTCAGTAGAAATACCGCTCCAACACGCTTTTAAACACAGTATGACACTGGAAACAGCCCTAACATCCTCAGCGCAAATATACTGGATGTCTACAGATGTGTTAACGCGTTTGACTGTTCAGAGTGTAAGACGGTGTTGATGTTCTCTGAAGACTGCTGACATGTCGGTTCATCTCAAAGTATGTTTTTTAATAAATATGAATAAAACTAACAAACTCAACTTAAAAGTATCCATCAAAGATTGGTATAGATTGGTACAACAGAGCACACAGGAAGCTTGGAAATAGATATAGTGAGATTGTGACACCATCCAGAGTATAGATCAATGCACCATTGGTCAAACACACACTTGTGAGCCCTGTATGCTGCTGACTATAACAAGTATATCTTCAACCCTGTCTTCACATTGCTCATATGTGCGTTGTTACTGGATTGAATCCAAACTATGCAGACGTCCAATCATAATGTAATCCCGAACTTTTGCAAAGCCAGTATTAATGCAAGCAAAATTGGATTTTCCCAAATCCAAACATATATTGTACGCCCAGGGCAGCAAATGTTTTGGGTTAACTGTTATCCAAAATAATATGTAGGCGTGTATAGAAGCGAAAATGTTCTACCGTATTGTTTTTGTAAGAACCTTTATTTATCCAGGGAAGGTTTGCGGTGCCTGCATGCTTTCTTTCAGCAGCATATCCTGCGACTCACATTCGCACCTGGGAGTTACAGCAGAAGGGGCTACAGAAATCTGGCTGTAAAACACTCACTTTCCTTCCAAATTTGTTTGTGTGAGTGTGCAAGTTTTGCGTGGGTACATGCAAACTTGCATGTGTGAATAAGTGCATATGGGATTGTGTGAGGATTTGTATGTGCATGTGTGGCTGTGGGAGTGTGGATGCAAAGCAGGGGAGTGCGAAGAGCACATGGTGTATGTGTGTGTGTGTGTGTGAGAGAGAGAGAGAGAGAGAGAGAGAGAGAGCAAAAGAGAGAGGGAGGGAGGTGGGGAAGCAAGGAGTACGGTTGGGTTTTTCCAGCCACACTGTCACTACAATCCCATCAACAATGAATTGGAAACAGAAAACTGTGACAGCAGCAAAGATGATTTTCTGGTGACAAAGGTACCATTTCTGCTCGTTTGAATATAAAAGTTTGCACACAAACGATTCCTCTTCGTTGTCGGGGGGGGGGAGCGGCTCTATACGTTGGCATGACAGATTGGAGTCTTTGTTCACTGGTTTGTATCTTTTGGAGTGAATTGTTCATGGTTCTAAACACTGGCGGGGCCGTCCATGAGAATAACATGTAGGAGCTTTTAAACTAAGCTGCATTTCCCTTTAAATAAAAAAAAAAAACAGGATAATACATTGGGGGGTCGACGGGGGGGCAATTGTGACAGACCTGCTGCAATATGCTGGCATTCAAGACAAAAGAGAGGAGCTTTTAGCAGAGAGCAAAATAATGCCAGGAAATGTTATTCTCCCCAGAAAACGACTATTTAATGGCAGCATTTTAACATTTTGTGCCCTTTTTTTCAATTGTTTTGCCTCCGTCTCCGAGACAGTCTGCAGCGGTGGCTTAGAGAACATTCCTAGACAGAAAGAAAGCATAAACCTGTCAGATTTATCGTGCGTAGATGTTTCAACTGTAACAACAAATACTGTAAATCCGTATGAACAGATTCGGAGCGGAGGGTTAGTTGGCCACCTAGACAAAAAAGTATCATATACACTTTACAGTACAGCAGTCAGTTATGAGGCAAGTATGTAAGTAAATCCCAGCATGCCTTTCAAATCTAGGCTAAGCCCCCTGGAATGCGATCCTTTGTCCAGTATAAGTAAGCTGGAAAACAATGCAAATTCCCCATTTATGTTGCTATTATGTTTGGATTATTTAGTATTATTATGAATGGGGTACATTACAAGGTCTGCCCCTGTTCTGTTCGGCATCAACATTTATACTCACATTTATTATCAACATTTTGCACCGTCACACTAGATGGCATGACGGCATCGCGAGTTTAAGCACAAAAGGCCGTCGTTGCCAAATAACTGTCTATTAAAAAGCATTTCTTTAATCCACTCGTAGTGAACTTTAAATTAAGCATCATTGCTCTTCTGCGTTTGTGCTGTTAAATTACTCCAATAGGTTTCTCCAAGTAATCACAGCCTTAATGGGTATAAACTCTGGTCCTCTGCTCGACTCAATACCATTCAACCCATTAAACACCTTGCAGTTTCATTCAGTTTCATTTAATTCACTTTTGATGCAACTTGCAGTTTCGTTCAATGGCCATGACTAATGTATTCATTTCAATTAGCAGCCCCAGTTAGACAAACATGTATTTTGATGTATTTTTATTTAGTCATTTATCATCATGTATGAACAACGTAAACTCTCAGGTGTAAGAATGGTTTCATGAAAATCACCTGATGGAGGATTTCACCTGCATCGACGTGAGGTGACAGTGTTTTTTTTTTAAAATATGGTGAAAAGGAAGCATCAACTTTCTGCTGATTCACAGCCACTCCAGCATCTTGACTGCATGTGCTCACATGTCTTCGCAACTTATTGTAAAACCCAACAACCGGTTTCAAACAGGGAATCTGCAACAGCGTGAACAAATCCAGTCATAATGTTCTTTTCTGAACCGAAGCGCTCCCAGTACAGAAATGCATGACTGTGCTAGAGATGAGATTGCATATGTATAAAACACCGCCAAGCTATTTTATTTATTTATATTTGGAAGTAAATGGGATGCATTCATATGCCCACCATTTGCAGTGTTTGAATTACATGAGAGCTCAGTCTCCCTAGATAGTCTACACTTAAAATGTAAGAATGGTGCAAAACCCAGGGATCTGTAGAGAAGCTAGGGGCCAACATCATATTACAGTATTGTTATTGCCTTCCTGCCCCATGGACACTGGGGTACCATGACAAGCATGTCCAGAGACACATCGCACCAATGTGTATCTGAGCAGCGCAGTTACTTTCAAATACTTTTACTATTCCACCAGCATATTTTTAAAAGTGGAGAAATTGTGCATTTCTACCACCACCGGCTTCCTCCTGACGAGAACAAATGTCTGACTTGAATTAGGATACGCTCTTTCCCAGAATCAGGCAACGGTTGTCTAATCTGTCAAAACAAAAAGCCTGTAATTAACTCCAGTAATGTCACATTTTGTTTTGACCACTTTGTGCATCAAAACCTTCGTTCTGCTTGACAGTAAATTTCTGTTTCTGTTTCTGGAACCGCTCAGCGGAAGGGGGGGGGGGGGGGGGGTGGCAGGGCACTGATTGGCATTCACTACCATACAGTGGGTTATCTGTGTTACCTTCACCTAAATAAACAAACTGCTTGGAATGAAAGATAGCGTTCAGTCAAACAGCGCTATCAGACCCCCCCCCCCCATCCCCCAAAGACTATAGAGGTAGGAGGTTATTGTTTGAGTTTTATCTCCCTCGGTAGGTTGAATTGTTAAGATATTGACCGTTTAAATATTTCGTGTGAAAGGACCCGGCACCTGTAGCTGTCAAGTAATAGAGAATGCTCTAAGTTGCAATGGGACGTTTCTTGTTAAAATTGATCAGTGAACAAAACTCCACTCCGATATTTTTACACAGAGGGGAAAAAAACGAACCGTCAGCCTTGGGTGTTGACTCAACTTGCTCTCTATATATTTCCATAAAAACTTGGAATTTATGTGTGGAAAGCCACACATAAATTCTGAGGTTTTATGGAAAAGTATATGTGCAGGAATTTATATCCTAGGCACATATAAATCCTTTATGGTACCCTTAATGGATGAAGGATTTACTACACGGCGAGAGAGCAGTTTTTGCTGTGAGTCGAGTTGGACATATGTTTTCCATCTATATCATGAGTCAGTCTGTATTAGCAGGCTCAATGGGCCAAGTTTCATTTCAAAACGGTCAGTTGAGTCCTAAAGGGTTTATTTAATTTAGATTATATGAGTTATTTCCAATTTTTAAAAAAAAATGCTCAGCCCAACACTGTATCCTGCCATATATTATTGCAATTTCATCAGGATCATCTGGTAGACTTTATATCCAGTTTAACTTGTATGAAGTTGTATTCGTATCATTAGGCATGCTGGGGCGATATGATCTTACAACTGAATGCGAGTGTCAGGATAAGGTGTCGTACTGCAGGGTGAATTCAATTTGAGGTGTGTATATATATAGTACAGTACATTTGGCCAACAGAAGGTTTATCAACTGGCGACGGTGACGAGGTCAGAGGGGAGGAGCTCAGTCAGCCGACAGAGCGGTTCAGTGACACTTGAAGAAACGTTAGGCACCATAGATGGATCCTCAAAAAATACCCTCCCATCATCCCTATCACATCAACAATGTCCTGCATATTGTTCATCCCTTTTCATGTCAAGATCCAAGTGTTGTTTATAGCCATCATACACAGGTGACCACCTACAGTACATCATCACTGTCACAAGACCATCAGACATCAGAATTTAAAATGGTCAATCTAGAGTAGAGTATTGGGGTTTTTTGTATTAAAAGGGAAAAAATAGCTCTTGGATCCAGTCAAGAATACAAATTACTGTTGAGTTAACAGAGTCAAAGAAGATACTCTGAGCAGTGGCTTATGGGATAGAAAATTGTAAACAAAAACTCTCTTCAATGAGGGGGGGGGGGGGGGGGTTCTGAGATTGCGTTGAGAATGACCCTTCAACAGATGTGAACAAAGTTTAAGTTTAGTTAGTTTAAGTTTAGTTAGTTTAAATTTAGTTAGTGTAAGTTTAGTTAGTTTAAGTGGGGTCATCCTGAGCTTCTGTGTAACTAAACTGTAAACTGCTTAGTAGATTATCTTGCTACATTACAAGACGTTACACAAGGAATAAAATATGGACTAGAACTTGGTCTGAGAAGAGTAAGCTGCATTAAGACACATGGCCAATGCTGTCGTCTGACCAACTGGTCTGACCAACTGGTCTTCTCGCCAAGACAAATTATGTCATTTGTCTCCGTGTATTTCTTTTGGTGAGTAATTAATAAAAATAACAAACAACCTTCCTGTATAAATGTGTCACTTGTAGTAGCCGGTTTGTCCACCGCAGCCACTTACTTCATACAGGTCAGGCTGTTTTTCTCACTACAGTTGTTTGTGTGTTTTCCAGGGTCAGTTCAGGTGAATCGATTTCCCGCCGTGATGTCACTGCTTGAAAAGCGCATCAATAAAGGAGGTCACCATCAACAAAGGAATTAACACTGAGGTTATGTCCTCACTGTTGGCTCCAAGAGTTCGTTTTGGGTCCAAAAACTTTGGCCTGCGAGTGAGATTTGGGTTACCAGATAAAGATTAGCAGAAAGGGGGCATGGGACGCAACGGGCAACGGGATGCCAGCACAGGAGCAAACATGTTTTTGAAAGCACGCCCTACATTTATTCTGTCTGTGCCAGACCCTAATTTGTCTTTATGAGCTTGGTGTTTACATGGGAACAGGATTCACTCCCATATCACTTCTTTTATTGCTGCACAGTCCTTATATCGGATTATCACATTTTATAAAGAATCCTTTTTTTATAAACCAAACGTTACGGATTATTACACGGAGGAGTCGCTGCCACCACCGCTTCCACTTAACTTTTTTACTGCCGTCTAAAAAACCCGCTGTTATTCTTCCACATTACATCGCTGCTACTCTTTTGGTTTCCTCCCTCCATCCCAGTGCATGCAGAGGTATGGAGATTTATGTCACAGTGGGTGTCGTAGTTGTAGCGGGGGTGAAAGCGGGGAGGGGGAGTTTAATGTGAGCCAGAGCTCCTGAGGATCCGCAAGAGTTCAAACGAGGTGACGGATTTACTCTCAGCAGATGTAGTGGGCTGAGGTCGAGTGATGATACCGAGCACGCACATGCCTCGCGTCCTCAAAAGCAACTGAATGTTCTCAATCCATGAAAGTCACACCAGTAAGGGGGTGGGGGGGGTGGGGGCGGGGGGTAAGGGTGTCCCGATCCAGATGCATACCATGACCCGTCTACCCCTTCTGTGCACTGCTGAAAAACTTTGATATTTCAATGTTTTCAATGTGTGTAAAATGTTACATCTAGTCACATTTATCTTTCTTCCATCTGATTGAAAATGAAGTCGAGTTATTTTTTCATTCATTCCACCTTTTATTTGTTTAAGTCTGGAGGAATCGTTGAGGTTACCGAGACAAGCTTAAAGAAAAGAGAAAGAAAGTAATTACAATCATGTTAAAATGACAAATAAACAAATTAAACACGAGAAAAGAATGAAAAAAAAAAATGGATTCACAATTATGTGAGCAGAGCCCCTTTTTGGCCCCCTTTTGGCCCCTTTTGGCCCCTTTTGGCCCCAGAACAGCCTGAATTCTCACACAGTTCCTGCAGATATTTTGATGGTACAAAGATACTCTACTGTGTTGAGTCATTGTCATGCGTCTGGAACCACTTAACATGATGTCTGCTTTGTCACATGGCGCATCATCCTGCTGGAAGTGTCCATTTGACACAGCAGACTGGGGTCAAGGAGGGCTTCACCTGGTCAGCAACAATGTTTAGGTGCACTGTGGCGTCAAAACAAGGCACAGTTGGTACTAAGGAGCCTAATATGAGCCAGGAAATGAATCCACACACCATTACACCACTACAGCCACTAGCATGTACTTGAAAACAGGGAGGATGGATCCTTGTGTTCATGCTGTTTATGCCAAATTGCGACCCTCCGTCACAGCAGTGGAGTCTGGCCTGGTCTTCTGCTGCTGTCGGCCACCTGCTTCATGGTTGGATGAGTTCCTGGATGCCCTTCTGCACATCACTGTTGAACTGACATGTTATTTCCCATTACCTGCAACGAGTCTTGCCGTCCTCCTCCGACCTCTCTCTTCAACGACGACTGACTGGATGTTTTTTTGTTCCATCTCGCCATTCCTGATAAACTCTTAGACACCGTAGTGTGCACACTTCGTTCAAGGGCGCTTAAATCATGCATTTTGCCAATTCTATTGATTATTGAAGCAGTAACTGAACCTCCTGACCCCGTCTGCATGCTTTACAGCTGGAGTCCCAGCCATGTGACTCCCTGTCTGGAGGACAGGATGTACACAGAGATTGACACAGATGTACACAGTGAAATTGTGGCCACACAATGTATGTTAGTTGTCAACTTCACTTCACAGCTCACATAAATACAGTACATGCATGTATAGACATTTAGACAGCTAGACACCAACAACCACACACACTCACACACACACACACACTCTCTAATCTTCTGTGTGGGCTGTACAGCTCAAGCACCCTATAACTACATTGAGTGTGGCACCAAATAACCGCACTGAGACTCCTGAAAATGCAGCTCAGTCCTCGGCCAAGCGAACTGCGGTGCGGTTCATTAGGAGTGAGAATGTAATCTGAACCAACTGCAGGAAACGACCCAAAAAGGCAAAAGGTTTTATGGGTGTAAGGAGACTGATGTTGACATCTGATAGCCAGCAGTTACTCATGCTTGAAAAGCCTAGCATAACAACATGAACCATGGGGACCACCGTCTCAATTGATGCTCATATTCAGCTATTTCTTTATGTATCCTTACCGGGTATGAACATTGGAAAAGATTAATTATATAAGTTATATTAATTATATATTATATATAATTATTAATTATATGAGATAAAGTTGCAGGGAATCCGATTTATTTCATTTGTTGGGATTTATTTGTCCCACCCCACCTCCAAAATCTCTAAACTCTCAAGATGACAGGTTACTGAAACTCTGTCCAATAAAGGAGCTACTTGTGAGTCCATGCAATGTTTGTTTACAAGTTCTGGGGTGCTTGTAACTGGACAAACGTTTCAACTATGGTTTGGACCGAAGAAAACAAATTGGAAGTGTGATCGCACCCTAAGGTTATACTAGCAGACTCGCGACCTGATGGATCCTGGTTTGAATCCCCAGACAAGTAGATGAAAGTGTGGCCAATGAACATGCCCTATCTACGGCAGTGGAGCTGCTCAGTGGCCACGAGACTTTGGCTGTACTGTTCAGTTCCCACGAAGTGAATGTATGTAACTGTATGACAGTGGAACAGGGCATTGCTGACAAAGTGTGCTCAGTCAACCTGCCTTGTATGAAAGAAGGTTTTAAAAAAAATTCAAGCACAGAAGTGACATTACTATTAAACCCTTGAAGACATAGTGGACCCACCCTGTACACATAGTCCTACACCACTTACACACATAGTCCAGATACAGAAAGCTCATGATGACCGTGAGTCAAACGTTCAGTAAGCAAGAGATTTGAGACACCAAATATTTGCACCAAACTTGTGAAAGGAACATGTGACACTCATCACCGCAAGTAACTTGGCTTGTACTGTACCAGAGTTGCTGATATGGCAACATGGAACAAGGTCTTACACACCCACACACACACACACGTGTAAAATGCAACAGCAAGAAGGTTATCTCTCAGAGATGACTGATTGGGTCCAATATCAGTAATCTAACAGAGCAATCTAGATATGTACTCACGCTCTTTCTTTGCGTTCATATCTCTCCAACTTGGCTTTACCTCTGAGTCGGCAACTTTTTTCTCTCTGTGCGATGAACCAGTAAATTCTAGTCGTGAAAATCTCACTGTGGTTTTTTTCATTGCAAAGTATGTATACCTTGGTGTGATATTCAGGCTCATATCAACAAAGTTGTCTCATGGTACTGCTGGGCTGAAGGGCTGTTGATCATTGACCTGACCAAGATAAATGACAGCGTGTTTTGCTTACTCTGCACGTTAAGGTCATGTATGTGCCGTTGTTGCATGCTGATAAGGTACAGTACATTACCCTTTCACATGTTTCTGTTAAAGACTGACGAGGAGGAAAAGGTGAAGTTAGGATAGCTACAGATTATGAGCATCACCCAGAGATAAAGCATTGAGGGGATGAGCATGTATATATGCTCTCTGACCTGTTGAGCAACATGTAGCTGATTTGCACAGCAACAGGAAGTACAACTCATACTAATTACGGGAAAACACATGTATCTGTTTTTGGTGTATACGTGTCAGGTCCACTCAGAGTGACCCGTCTCAGCTAAGGTGGGTTTTGTGCAACTAATATTTGGTTTGCCACTTAATTTTACGCCTGTTTAAAGCAGTAATGTTCAGCTTCTGACTCGTGAGTATCAAGACAACATCAAAAGATGTTTGGCATAGAGAAAGAACATATCCAGTCAATATTTGGGACAGTGAGTAATGTGATTCCATCACAGGCTGAGTTAAAGTATGACGCAGATGATGATGGGAGCTACATCACGTGACTCCAAATTACTGGTTGACAGAGGTTGCATAACGCATGTAAACAAATACAAAATGTACTTTCAGAGCTTGTTGAAACATGAGAAAACAGGTAAAAACACGGGCACTCACACACACACACAAACACTTTACTCAAGCTAGACTCAAGACCAAAAGTGGTTGAGCCGGACCATCCTCAGTCTGGTGATTGATCCTGAGTAGAGTATTTATACCATCAAAATATCTGCAGGAACTGTGTGAGAATTCAGGCTGTTCTGGGGCCAGAAGGGGGCCAAAAGGGGCCCTGCTCACATAATAATTGTGAATCCATTTTTTTTTCATTCTTTTCTCGTGTTTAATTTGTTTATTTGTTATTTTAACATGATTGTAATTACTTTCTTTCTCTTTTCTTTAACCTTGTTATCTGGGTAACCTCAACGATTCCTCGAGACCTAAACAAATAAAAGGTGGAATAAATGAAAAAATAACTTGACTGGACTCAGGACTAAAGGTGATTGATCCTGAGTACCCCTCAGTCTAGACTCAGGACTAAAGGTGATTGATCCTGAGTACCCCTCAGTCTAGACTCAGGACTAAAGGTGATTGATCCTGAGTACCCCTCAGTCTAGACTCAGGACTAAAGGTGATTGATCCTGAGTACCCCTCAGTCTAGACTCAGGACTAAAGGTGATTGATCCTGAGTACCCCTCAGTCTGGACTCAGGACTAAAGGTGATTGATACTGACTACTCTTAAGAAAATTCCAGTCCAGACACACACTCCATATGAAAAAAGAAAAGCCAAATGGAAAGGAGTATCAACAGCTATCTGCATTCTAGGCACACACACACACACACACACACACACACACACACACACACTACAGAGTCTTGTGAGGTATCATCACACACTTGAAGGGCTGACACTTTGGCAGCATGTCAAGAAGGAAATCCAGCGCGTCGTGTGGCATGCTGCCCATAGCTTGCATTATAAAAACACACCTCAGATGAACCGGGTGTTACCGCGCACACGTGAACCCAATAATCTCTCTCTCTCTCTCTCTCTGCATTTCTATTGCTCTCTCTCTCTGTCACACACACATGCACAGGCGTGTGTATCCCGTACTGCTGTTCTAATAAAAACGCGTGAGATAAAGACTCTCGATATGCATTTCTTGGAAATCGTCGTCTGCATTCTCACCACGGTTTCTAATCTCGGTGATGAGAGCTGTCATCGTTTCTGATGTTGTTTTTCTTTGATTCATTGCTTTTGTTTCTCTCTCTCTCTCTCTCTCTCTCTCTTTTTTTTTGTATCCAATCTGCAAACAAGACGCTAAATTGGGGGATTGTAATAAAGATGCAGTGACTTTATGTTTGTAGCTCAAGAGCTGCTGCAACCACCTCACCACCTCTTTATTGTCATTGCACAGAGTACAAGTACTGAGACAACGAAATGCAGTTTGGGATCTAACCAGAAGTGCAAATAGCAGTAAAGTGCAGAGTATGTACATAGTGGTAGATAAATATAATATACACAGTAAGGGATGGATAGGAATATGCTAAGATATATACAGTATGGACAATATTGACAGTAGGAACAGAGTGAGGTGAATACTAGATATGTACAGTATAAACAATAATGGCAGTATTGACAGGGTACAAAGTGCAAGGTATACGCAGTGCAACAAATGTAGATAAATAGTATATAGTGCAGGTCTAGGACTGGGAGGTGTCCGGGGGGTTTATGTACATAATCTACTGTTCTTAGTGATTGGAGGGTGGCGACCAAATGTGCCATGAGCAAATCAGATGGTGTTTTATGGAAGCAACCATTACTCTCCATTCAACCATTTCTTACTCATCTGCCAGACCAGGTGATAACCTCAACATACAGTGGTGGGCAAAATTATTAGAACACTTGGCATATTTAAGAGGTTTCAGTTGTTTTTGTTCAATTGGCCATTAAAATACCCATAAAACGAATGAAATATATACAAAGTCATCATTATGCTCTATAAACCATAGAATAGAGCCATCATAAGGAGATTTACGTCATTTTCCTTACAAAAAACAAGCTAGGCCTATTTCACTGTCAATGTCACACAATCTTGTTCCATTCAAAGGAAAGCCTTTGGCGTGAGTTGCAGAAGGCATGGGATAACATTAGTATTCAAGTTCTCAGGAAATATAGTGACACTATGCCAGAGAGATGTGCTGCTGTAATTGCTGCAAAAGGTGGACATACCAAATATTAAAGTTAAAAGTGGATAAAAACAGTAGGACTCACTTCATCTGATATTTGTTGTGCTCAGAGCAACCATCTGCATGTTTCATGAACATTATGAAATGAAATTTTTGTTTTGGAGGCAAGAAAAGGTCAATATTTTCAGATCTGTCAGGTGTTCTAATAATTTTGGCCACCACTGTATATTGGCTGTCTAGAAAGGGCTGGTGAGGCCGCTACTGCACTGATTCCCTTAAGAGATCAGACGTGCACGATTAATTGCTGATCTGCCCGCGCACACCGAGTTGCCGTCCACTAATCCTGGCATTTCCATCCCCGCATTACGTATTAATAGTAGGAGTTTGGAGGGAGGCAGGAGTGACTGGGCTATTTCAGCAGCCTTGATCAGGCTTATAGATGTTGACTGTTTTATATTAAACTTTGGCATTGCTCTTTGTTTGGGTCACCTCAGGTAACCTCACGTGCTGAGCGTGAGGCCTAACGTGAGGGACAGCTTTCTATTGAGATCTTTAAAAGGATCATTCTGGCCACGGTGAATGTTAAGACCGTTTTGCAGATTACCCTCTCCCCCTCATGCAATTCCTGTTTTTCTTCCTGCTAACCTGTAGCCAGAGGGATTTCACAGATGTCCTACATCTACATTTACGCCTTTTGGAGAGGTATATATATTTTATTTTATTTTTCTGTTTTCAGAATCTGACATTGTTCTGATGATATATGCTGCTACATATTTTGTGTTTTGCCTACTTCCTCCAATGTTTACATTTTAGACACGCCTACTCTTGTCCCGTTTGTCCAAAGAGGTCTTTTTTGAAAATGAATTACAAAAAAAACGGTCATATGTTCAAACAATTTTTTATGCTTTATTTTGCGACGAAATTTGGTTTTGATATCGTCTGAGTTGAATTCTGTCTAGAGGTAGGGAAATAAGTCACATGATAACTGTTCCTCTGGTAATAGCATGTAAAAATCCAGAGGAATTTTTGAAAAGGAGGAGACGGGAATGCTGGAAAATGCTCTTAATATTAACTGTGGCCAGGATTAGCCACCCAGTTCCTTGTTGACTGATTTACGATTGGCTCACTTTCCCTGCCTTGTCCAAAAAATAATCCTTCACTGCACAATGTAGGAGTTTTGCAAGGTGCTCTGTAACTGTTGAAATCAGTGAGAAACCCCCCTCCCAGTCTATTTGTATTGGCCCAGTTTCAGATTGTATAGTGTGTATTATTTATTCTTGTCCATTACTTTTTCTTTATTTTCAGTAATAGCATATTCCTCTTGTGCCCTAGTTGTGTGGTCCTTTCTGGGTTGAGGTTACACATTGACAGTATACAATGTCTTCTTCCCCTCAGCTGTCACCTTGCTGAACTCGGCACCACGGTGGGCTATTTGGGGGTTGCTATTTATCTATATTTTTTTGCACTACGTATGCCTTGCAGCATATATTTTGTACCCTGTTCAGAATATCATTATTGTTTATACTGTACATATCTATTCATTGCACACTGTCAGTATTGTCCATATATCTCAGCATATTCACATCTATCCTTTTCTGTGAATATTTAACTACCACTATACATATATGTACATACTCTGCACTTTACTGCTATTTGCACTTCTGGTTAGATGCCAAACTGCATTTCGTTGTCTCAGTACTAGTACAATAAAGTTGAATCTAATCTAATCTATTAAATGAAGGATAGTTGCAAGACAATTCATTTGACTGCCATACTAGCAATTACCCTGCATAAGAGCCTGATCTCAAACATTTGGCTCACATATTCCTTGAGAGAGTACAAACCTCAAAAAACTACTTTGAATTAATGTTAACACATTTCAGCCAAATTCACAATCCACATGGTAAAAATATCAAGAATTGATGTAAAAAGCAACCTGACCTATTTCCATTTCATTCCACCTCCATGATAAACATTAGAGATAGAGAGTGACAAAGAGTTTTGTCATCTAGTTCCTGAAAGTGGTCCACCAACCATCCTTTCATTACCCAATTAGCCAATAATTGAAATCCCAAGAGTTGTATAAAATCTGTTATATACGGCTTGATCCAGTCTCTATTGGCCCACTGTGCTTAGGCTATCAGTCAGTTTTATAGTACACTTACAGCACAGTAATGCCCTTAAACTCTGTACGCTGTACTCAGACAACAAGGAAACATGTCCATTACTTCAAACAGCCAAACTTCTGTCAGATGTAGGCTCGCTTACGCAGACACAACTGTGGAACAACTCATTTCCTACACCTCGCCTGATTCCTCGCTGTAATCTCTTCAGTCTAATCTAATTCATCATCTGCATTTGCCTGCATTTACCTCGCCTGATTCCTCGCTGTAATCTCTTCAACCTAATCTAATTCATCCTCTGCATTTGCCAGTAGGGGTCTGGTGTCGTTGTTGACAGTGTCCTGTCCAAAGACTGAAACTGGCCTGAGCTCCATCTATTCATCTCTTCTCTTCCTCATATCCGCTCACTTCATCCCCTATAATCGTCTCCTCCAAGCTGTCAGTCCCCATTTAAACCAAAAGAGTTGCAGTTGGCCAGATCTCCGTTCCAACAGGTTTCCTTTGGTTGCAAACCCGGGTCTAGTTTTAACAATGTTCATAAATTTCCCTATAGCACTTAAAATACATAATAAACAAGAAGTTACAGGAATCTTTATCACTGCGTCATTCCTGTGCTGCTGCATCCTGCTACGTGTGTGTGTGTGTGTGTGTGTGTGTGTGTGTGTGTGTGTGTGGCCCTCCCACCCCTGCTTAATGCACACTTGAGGCACATGAAGTACGTCACACTCGCTGGCAGCATCGTTGGAACTTTCCCTCCGATAAGATCTGGGGTTTGCACTTTCAACATGCTACGGCTCACGTCGTCCGTCTCACCTGATCCGCTCGTTAAACCTCATTTTCTCGCCCCTTGAGTTTGTCGTCCATTCATTCCTTGTTCTCTCCTCGCACCCCAAGCTTGTCCCTGCTCCTCAAAGATGCCCTGACCTGATGTGAAGCCAGTCCTCATGTGCAATTTCTGCCTTCCTGCCTCTCTCCCCTGCTGCTTCTCCCCGGGTATGAAAGCGAATGCCTGCTGTTAGATAAAAAGGCTCTCTCCCAGTGACTCCAACACTGAGTAACACATTTCCCCCTGCTGTGCAGCTAAGCTTAAACCCAGAGTGATGCCGTGAGGGAGGGTGGGAGCAATAAAAGACAAAGATAGAGAATGAGAGTAAGGCTGAGATCTTTTCAGGCTTGTCCTCATTTCTTCATTTCGCTCTTTCACTTCTTTATTTCAGTGAAAAGAACATGAATGAATCATTTATTCCATAAAACATTGATGAGTAATCCTTCTTTACCCCTTCCCCCTTTGGAACAGCTGTTAGGCAGCTTTAAAAAGACACCTTCCCCACAGCAGTCACTCAGTGAAATCTGACAATATGTGTTACACAGTAAGCCGGCTGTAGAAAGACATATGCACTTCTGTTTGACATAGTTCACACCTACAGCTACAGGTAGCTTACTAGCTTCAATAATATATCGTTCTATGAAAATACATATCACTGATTGGAGAGGAACTCATCAAATGCAAAATGAGCATTCATTGACTACCTCAGTTTCCCAGTTTTTCCTAATCAGCAACGAAGCATGAATTCATAATGTTAAGGAGTGTAAGCCGAGAGACGTATCTCAACCCTCCAAACAAACAGCACAGTCACAAAATAGAAGTTGTAGTGCAAGGTGATTTATTGGTGCTCCCAAAATCCCCCCAAAAAAACAACGTGTAAAAAGTGAGTATCAAAAAAGGGAAAACTATTCACATATATATACAGCCAAGAAAACCCAACATCCATATCCATAATATCCACAATGTCCACAGGAGCATCAATAGCAGTACTTTACTGGGCACAACCTGACACCTTCTCCCTGGAGAAGGACCCGTATAAATACCCGTATAAATACTAAACATTGACGCATTCCAAAAGAGTGCGCATGCGTGACATGGGAAATGGCACAATATAGCCAGCCCGGACACAGCGGCTCGTTTTAGGACCCAGCGGAAGCCACCCGACTACACACACCAGAAGAGCAGAATGACAGACAGCAAACAATTCTGATCACAGCAGTTGTAATAATAAGTTGAAAATAAATGATGGAGTGACTATACTGGTACCTATCATTAATGTTTAACTGTGGGGAAATGGGAAAATGTACAAGTTAGACCAGTAAGCCATTGTATTGTGTGTACTTGCTACAAAAGCGGAACTGTGTATGCACGTGTGTGTATGTGAGTGTGTATAAGGAGTGCCTCTACCCAGTGCTGCCCACAGCCAGTGACAGCTTTTCTGTCACATTACTACCGACTTCTCCTGAGGCAACGACGTTAGGCAGCCGAAATAGGTAATCCGCTGTCACATTCTCCTCCCTTGCCTTATGCCGTACCTGGAACTTGAAGGGCTGGAGTTCCAGATACCAGCAGGTCACTCTGGAGTTGTGATCCTTGATGGTCTGGATCCAGGTCAAGACATCCACTTGGACGAGGAATCTCCACTCAAAGTCCGGACTCTGAAGGACTGGAGAAGAGCACGTGGGATTTCAGGGCCTGAAAGGCAACCTCACATTCCTGTGTGCACTTCACTGAGTTGCTGGCCAGCTTTCCAGTGGGACTGGTCAGAGGTACTGCCAGAGTGGAGAATTGAGGGATGAACCTTCAATACCACCCTACCAGCTCCAACCTTGGAGCACCCGGTCCATAAGTCTCTGGAACGTTGCTGGTGCACCATGGAGTCCAAAGGGCATGGTGGTGAATTGCTATAGGCCAAGTGGAGTCCTGAAGGCAGTGAGCGGCTTTGACTGCTCGTCCAGGGGAACCTGCAAGTACCCCTTACAGAGGTCCAGGGTGGTGATGAAATTGGCTCTTCTAATTCTCTCAAGGAGGTCATCTATCCAGGGCATCGGGTTGGCATCGAAGAAGGAGATGGGTATTCTTCTGGAAGTCAATGCAGATCAGAAGGGACCCATCTTTCTTAGGGTACAATGACAATGGGGCTGCTCCATTCACTCTCTGAATGCTCGATGACCCCCAGCTCTAGCACTCTGTAGGAGCGCTGGCACACTGGACACTGGTCAGGCTTAATCCGGATGGAATGCTTCAGGGTGGTGGTTCGTCCTGGCTTCTGCTGGAACGAGGAGTTGTTGTTGGGAAGTTCCCAAATACTACCTGCAGCTCCACTGGCCGATTACTGTCTAGATGAGAGGTCCACGTTGCCAGGCTCCTTCCAGGCCTCCACTACTCCTTCCGAGTCATCTTCCTCTGACACTTCATGGACCAGAAGAGATGTAGTCCTCGTGGCACCTTCTCTCTCTTTCTTTTCAGGAGATTGACATGATATATCTGCCGCTCCTTCTTCTTGTCTGGGTGTAGCACCTCGTAGGTGGTTGGAGAAGTTGGTTCCCTGGTCGGTCAGGAACTTTTGGGGTGGTGATGGAACGCAGAGGAAAGGCTTCAGGGAAGCAAGTGGCATAATCACACACCACAAGGATGCACCGATACCCTGAACTTCTCTTCTCCAATGGCCCCACGATATCCATCACAATCCGGTGGTTGCAAATCTCTCTACTATACCCACAGTCAACAGGTACTTATGCTTGTCCACCTCCACAGTGAGCTCTGCCCGCTTACAGTCACCATGCACACACTGAACTATGGTCTGTTTGCTATAATCTACAGCACAAGTGGGGACATGACTACTACTTATTAAGGTCATGGAGCTACCCGAATCCAGGAGAGCTGTAACTGGTTTACCATTAACTCTAACAGGTACCAACATAGATTCTCCCTCCCTCTCCTGGTCCTCACGATCATCACAGTCAATGCAATGCCCTTCTCTTGGCACATAGTATAGGTTTTGATCCCCACCCCCTGGGATTGAGGCTCCCTGCACTTTCATCCTCAGAAAGATGAATTTTAAAACTTTATTACATAACAGAGAGTGGAGAGGCACGTCGCCATAGCAACGGCAGTATAAACACTGCTGACTACATGTTGTGGTAAATGCCAGGCATGTTGTCAAGAAGGCACTGAGCATTCACCAGCCTTGCCAGGGTTGCCCCACGAGGGTTAGAAACAAAAGATGATTGAAATAAATGCAGTTAAAAGTTCATTCAAGGGTTTTTTGCTGAAGATGACGACATGATTTTACATAGCAGTGTGTCTTTAGTGATATTGAATATTGCTTTGGCGTGACATTTGCCATGTAGATATATTATTCGGGGGGGTTCACACAAAAAGTCAATTCCTACACAAGCAAAAACAAAACATCAAAAGAAATATAGATGGAAGAAACCCCAAGGAGCGTACAAAATAAAAATGCCCTTAGAAAAGATAATACAGATCAATAGTTAAATTGAAATATTAAAATATGATGCAGAACAAGAAACAATATAGAAGAACCAGAGACAGACTGGAGCAATGGAAACAAAAAACTGATTAAATAAATCATCAAACTGTCAAATCAACTCACCATTTTATTATTTGTTTCTCCAACAGCGAATGCAACATGTTTCCAAACCTTCTGCTGTCTGTTACACAGCTGCATCACCCTCACAGCACAACTGGCAGCGAGAGGGGGGGGGGGGGGTCTGCAGTCCAGTCGAGTCTCAAGTGATATTATATCACAACCAAGAATGAACCGTAGCCACAGAAAAAAAAAGAAGAGAGGCAGACATATTTTTAACTTCAGACTGGAGTCCACAATGACAACACTGTCCACAACCCTGACACAACAGGGGGGAAAGCCTCTTGCCCTCAGGCCCTCTACTCGGGTATGCCCCATCTCGTTTTTGTTGCATTTCTCTGTGAAGCAATTACACTGAGTAGGTCCCATCAATATGTTGTTTTCCAGTGTTTGTATGCGCGGTGTGTGCGTGTGTGACAGAAACAGACAGATCACACATCACATTCATTCACATCACAGTCACATCATCAAGTTTTTGAAAACTGTTGTCGCTATCCATCTCTTTGCTCAGACAGAGCACATGATCAATGACCATAAACACATTAAACATCTGAAAGCATTGCCTGTGGGTGCGAATGCATGTGATGAATGGTACCGTGAAGAAGAAAAAAAAAAAAAAAAAGTATTGTCGGTTCCCAGGTCCGGACTAAACAAGCTCTGACGGCAGTAGCACATTAGCAATGACAGATGTTAGGCGCTCCAAGGACTACGGGGAGTCATGTGACCTTTTCGTCGTGACAGTCGCGATGTCATCGGGCCATGTGCCTAATTGACCTATTACAGTCCAAGGTTCATGAACTTCAACAACTCTTCCTCAGCACTAAAAACCATCAGAGAGTTTCTCATCCTGTTTTGTGCTGATGTAAAATGTGGACAAGCTTCAATAAAAAATGAATGGGAGACTTTGTGGACTCATATAATGGTTGTTTACACTTTAATATGATTGACAGGCGATCTATTCCAAACCAGAACATCACCCTGGGTGCTTTTACCATTACTTGATTACTTAAATTACTTAAATCTTTTCCAATCCATGCTCTGCAGCTATATCTTGTTATGACATAATAGCTTAGGGGGCGGGGGAAAAGTTCCTCTCTCGGTAACGGAAGATGAAGTATAATCTATTATAGGAACCGAACTGTTTCAGAGCAAATTAATAAAATGTTTTGCTGAAATTCGCCGTTACTCCATTTTAAAATGCAACCCATTACTCGCTGTGTTGCTCTCGAAATCAGGATTCTATGAATGGAAGATGAAAAAGACAAACTGACTTGGGACTGAGACTAAGACATTTTTTTGTAACCACTGTAAAGAAAGGAAGAGAATATGATGGAGTGCCTTCTGCCCAATGCATGCTGGGATCGGCTCCAGCCCCCCGCCACCCCTGAATAGGAATGAGTGGGCACAGAAAATGAATGAATGAATTCAGACTTTGTATTAAAAAGCTGTCGAGAGGCAATAATATCTAATATTTTACATCTTCGTTTAAAGCACAATTGCTTTATCTTGCATCTGCTAAAAACTGTGTGTTGTGTGTGTGCTCATACAAGATGTGTTCTTGGAAATATCATCATTAATATGTGATGCCTTGATTAAATGGGTAGTGGATGTTGTAAGAGAGGCAGAAGTAATAACATGCTGTAAGACATACCACTAGCTCCAGTTGGGACAAACCAGCGGGATACGTACTTCCCATCTGTGCAGTCGGCCGCACAGTCGGTCTTAATGCATGTTTGGAATCCAAGTCTTTTTCATACCATTTTTCTGCGAACAGTGGAGGCAGTGAAATATGAAAAGGATAATCGTCACTAATAATAATCGTTCAGGTCATGTGCAGTGAGAGGAAAGTGGTATCTAAACTATGCTCAGCTCCACTCTTGTCTATCAGCTTTCAAAGTGCAAAGGTCACTGGCGGTACTGAACAAGATTTAGTTGTTTAGCTGACATTGTTATCCAGAGAAGTTTAGATTTCTCTGTGTCTGTTTCATTTCAACATCAGTCTCGGATAAAACTTTGTGGGGTTGGTTGTCCTTTTTATATTGTTCGATAGGTTAAATTGAAGATATATTGAAATTGAAATTGTTAAATATTTTTAAATACATTTTTTATGCTGAAGATGCTGAAATAGGCTTAAAATGTGTAAAATATCTGTTTTTATGTATTGAGTACTTATTGGATCTGGAGGATGGAGGGACGGTCCATGGCATTTAAGAAAAACCTGAAAACCAAGCAGGACCTGCTCTGCTGCATTCACTGAAGCTTTGGAGGTTTTTCAAGTTGTGAGCCGCTGCATACCTACGGGCAGGTTCGAGGCCCTTGTTGGGTGTAAGACCATAATATATAACTGAGGATGTCACAGTGTGCAACACAAGTTGAATCTTTTGATCTGGACAAAAGAGTTTCCTGATCCATAACGTGCCTAGCTGGCTCTGATGGCGTGTTATTGCGGCCATCGACTCGACTCGACTCTCCCTCAAAGAATAATTGTCCTGCTGTGAAGTGGGTGGCTGTGACAACCGTCCTCGTCTGACCTTTGAGCAAACTTTTTTAGCTAGCCACCACATGACGTCACCTAGCAACTCTCAAATTGAAACTGAAAATCCCACAAAGCCAAACGTTTTCTCAGAAAAAGAGGGTCGCTTTTTGGTATGGAGATAGTCTGGCTGTAATTAGCACTCTGACAACCGGCCCCAGTTTCCCCCTACACCAGAGGAAACAGTGGAAAAAGGCTTTATTTGTAATGTATGTGTTCATAAGCAGCCTAATACATAAAAGGTTCAAAGAACAAAACAGACTAAGAATAAATAGAGGATTTAGAGCAAAGGTGAGAAGAAGCGGTAGGGGAGAAGAAGGGCGGGGGAGGCTAAAGTGTACAGAAGACTATTTGACCATGCTACAGGGAAATGACTGCAAACTAAAAGCATCCAATACCTCCAGAGTTGACATTGTCACCGTCCTGACCATATAAATATTGACAATTCTGCACTTAGAGAAGGGTCGCCTTTCACAACACCTTTCTGAATACATCAAATCCATATAATCCAACTATGAAAAGCGCCAAAACTATCAAAGATGGGACTTATTGGTTTCCTCAAGCATTCATTTTACCAAAAAAAAGTGCCTGGACTGTGATATTTAATATTTATCAGTTAAAAAGCACAAAAAAACGAGCGTGGTGGAAAATGGTTCTTGAGTTATAAAGCAAAGATGAAGGTCGGTGAACACGCCTCCACGCTGTTCTCCAACCTTCACTGCCATCAATTACTCTGACATTCATGTTCCACGGGGGCTACTAGCATGATCTAACCAAAAGTGGACACCTGTGGTGGTATCTGCCAATGGCAACAACATGCAACGTTGGGTGCAATATAGTCATATATCACTACAAGGTTCCCCCATCTGTTAAACATGCTCAACAACAAGGGCAAAACAGCCTGAGATCGGTGTACAATGTAAACTAGCGCTGGTGAGTCAGCCTGACCCCGGCTCTTGGGTGTTTGGACAGACTGTCCTGACTTGATCGAGAGAGTTGCTGTGCAGAGAGAATGATGCGGTCCCAAGTGAAGGAGATGTTTCTCATCAAGCTCTTTAAATGATATGGATTGAAGTACATTTACTCAACTACTGTGCATGAGCCTGTTTAATGTTTTAGCTACTTGTGCTTTTTTTCTTCTCAGTTTAGCACCTAGTATACCATATATAAAGTACACCACAATTCCACATTATCCTTTATAAAGTTAACTGTCACCTTTACTTTACACGTTACTTTGAAGAAAAACATTTATATGCCAAATATGCTTTTAGGAAGCAATGACACTGAACATCATATTTACAGGTTAATGCTTTGAGGCCTAAATGAAATACAAGAACTTCATCAAATGCATTTAAAAGACCTTTCACTTGCGTATTGAATACTTTTATACTTCGATACTGGATGGGTATACTTTGTCCATACTACCGGTACAAGGCATAGAGTAACTCTTTGGTCACAATGATCATGATTAAACAAACAGGAGAGACATCCAAATGAAACAGTGACACACGGAGAAAAGGTCAATATCCTCTCACCAAAGGTAAATATCAGAAAAAAAACGCAAAATAATATGAAAATTATAGGAATAACAATACATTTAGCTAGCATGACGTTACATTAGCTACACCACATAATGTCAGTACCTAGGTGATGATGAAAGCTGCACCAGAGTACAACTCATTTTACAGAGCATTCAAAATGAATAGAATAAAATGCATACCTGGAGGTAAAGAAAAAGAAGCAGCAATTAATTGGAACAGTTCCCAAATAAACAAAAGCTCCTGTAGGCTATAAATAATGTACTAATATTAGTATAATATAACATGACTTAGCTAGTAGTTCTTGTGTCAATAAAGTTCTCTTTAGCGATAAAGGTGACAATAATCTACAATGCAGTTTGATTTCACAATAAATGGCCCAAAAGTTGAAATGGGGTGGAAACATTTTGAAACCCAAGGAAGGAAGTGAGGAAAAGGGGGCACATTTATAGTTGAACCACATAAAGTTACTGTACACACATTAAGGTACTTCTGTTGGAAGCTATGTTGTGTCACACCGGGTAATACATTTTATATATAAATGAACACGTATCTCTATAACACTCTTTTTTGAAATACTTTTTTGAAATATCCTACCCTTTTTTCTTGAGATTACTTCTTGAAAGCTTTTTATTAGAGGATTGTTTATAAGGTATTGTGATGGTATTTCGGATCATTTCAGATCATCTCCAGCTCCTTGGACATGAATGCAATTTCTAGAGAACTTCCTGTTTTCACTTTCATCAGCCTGCAGTAAAACTACACTGCCAACGCAGAGCTGAACACACACAAGCTTTTCATTGATTTGAAAATGTACACGTTTCCTATTCTAAATATCCCATGTTTAAATAGGTGAGGCTCCTAAAGCTGCCATGAACTCTGTCAACACCGCCCCTGTTTTTCCTGTTTTGTGGTCTTAAGGATACTTTTAAGATCAACATGTTAAATTGGGTCAGTATATAAAAAAAGACCAAGGATGGCAAAATGTAGACTTTTTTTAAGAGTGTAAAGCAGTCTAATTGTTTAACAGGAAATCAATAGCATATACGTCTGTGTTGCATTGCTATATGTAAAGTTTGCGGATGACACAGTTGTGGTGACACAGTTGAGCTCTTGTTTACTGGCTCTTGGATACACTTAGATACATTTATTTGTCTTAGCTCTTGTTTACTGGCTCTTGGATACACTTATTTGTCTTAGCTCTTGTCTATTGGGTTCACTTATTTGTCTTAGCTCTTGTTTTATTCAATTCTCTATTTGTCTCATTTGTTAAGATAAGTAGGTTGCTAACTTATTGCACTCTTACATTAACACTAGTTATGCTCTTAGTTGCTTGTTTAGGAAGGAAATGCACTTGTGATTTCTGGTGACTAGTAGTTTTCTTACCTACCTTTGTTGAATGCACTTATTGTAAGTCGCTTTGGATAAAAGCGTCTGCTAAATGACTGTAATGTAATGTAATGTAATGTAATGGTGGGATTGATCTCGGACAACGACGAGAAGGCCTACCTGGAGGAAGTTGCTGATCTGTCACTCTGGTGCCAGGACAACAGCCTCCTCCTGAATGTCACCAAAACTAAGGAGCTGATTGTGGACTTTAGGAGGACACAACAACAGAGGACGTACTCACCATTGGGGATTAATGGGACGACTGTGGAGAGGGTGAGCAGGTATAAATACCTGGGAGTCCACATCTCCGAGGATCTTACATGGACTTCATACACGGACACTCTGGTGAGGAAGGCGAGGCAGCGCCTTTACCACCTCAGGCAACTGAGGAAATTCAAGGTCTCCCGGAGGATCCTTCCTGTCCTTCTACTCTGGGGCTGTAGAGAGCATCCTGACTGGGAGCATCACTGCCTGGTTTGGCAACAGCTCCACTCAGGACAGGAAGGCTCTGCAGAGAGTATTGCTTTCGGCTGAACGTACTATTAGAACTACACTCCCCACCCTGCAGGACTAGTACACCAGGAGGTGCAGAACCAGAGCCTGCAGGATCATGAAGGATCCTCACCACCCCAACAACGGACTGTTTCAGCTGCTGCGGTCAGGCAAGCGCCTCCGTAGTCACGCTGCTAAAACAGAGAGACTGAGACGGAGTTTCTTTCCTCAGGCCATCAGGACTGTGAACTCTGACCTCACCAGGGCCCCCATCAAGACCCACACACTGCCCCTCTTATACACACACACACACACACACACACACACACACACACACACACACACACACACACACACACTTAGGTAACGACTACACATAATTTATAGCTCATTACATTCACACGATTTCCCCCATCTACCTCTTATTTTATATTTTATGAAGTGCTCTTACTGTATATATTGAGTTGTTTTATATAAGAGCTCTAACTGTAATTATTGTAATTTTATTTTTTTTCATGCTGTAAATATAGTGTTGGTTTTTTTACTGTTAAATACTATGTATACTGCCCTTTGCACATTCCCGTGAGCATTGCCACTTTTCATTTCACTACATGTATGTGTATGTGACAATTAAACTTCTTGAATCTTGAATCTTGAAGAGTAGCCTCTTACATAGTACATAGTATATGCTACCTGCAACATCAACCCCTGAGCCTCCTGCTTTCTCCAAATTGTACTGTAAACTGTAAACTGTAAGTAAATTATTATTTCTTGCACTACTTGTATATTTTTTGTACATTTCTATTTTCTTTTTTATACAGTTTGTTGCCCTTAAATTGTTTACTGTATAGTGATGTGTGCCTCTCTCTTGTTCTGTGCTGCTACATAACTGCAATTTCCCCTCGGGGACAATAATGAGCCATTTAAATAAAGAGCCATCTATTGAATGGAGAGGTTGTCCAGTGTCCTTGTATACATATAGAGCATCCTATATGAATGAAAACTAATGCAAAGTTTCATGCACATTGCTCTAATGAATGCCTGCCTATGACTATATGGACTGGATTGTCCAAGATAATAGGAATAGCCTGCGAATTCTGTTTTATTTTCCTGTTGATGGTTTTATTTTCAAGTTATTTAAGTGGCCCAGATAAACAGTCAATTCCAAGAAGACCTATCCCAGGAAAGTCCCCAGCGTCCTCCTTGATGACGGACAGTATCATAAACCCGGTAAAGATGGTCTTGGGACAGAGTAGGGAGCTGAACAGAAAAACATCGCTGGCCACATCAAGATCACATGGACCTTAGTGGAATTCTTTATGCTTTGCCCTTTGAGGATTGTGTTTTATTTTCACAACAGCATCATATTAAACTGCATCTGTCTGTCCCGGGTTTTATCTCTTTAGTTTCGGTGGTGTTGCTGGGCTGACCGCTCGTTTCTGACTAGACTGATAACCACAGTGGGAACACAATGTAAAAACGACCTATCTTTCGAAGACTGACTTTTACATCAACACAGAGATTACTTATTTCCAGGGGTAAATGGCCGTGCTGTTTGACGCGATAGCGAAAAAGCCACCCTCTCTAAAGATATACAGTTTGGTGTATCAGTACTGTTCTCGTGGACAAAGGACACTGGTGATCCAAGGTGATGTATCAGTGTGCAGCGAAGGCTCCATGCAGCCACAGCCAGGCCTAGACGGATTAGCTTGAAAGGGACTTCATGACGGTTGCTTAGTAACCACAAACCTACTCAAATGCTTGACGAGCATAAGGGACAGGGCTGTATTTTGACCGTGAATAGTCAAAAGTGCTGTTGACTGCAACCTCAACGGAGAAATAAAACAATATGATATATAGGCTACAAATGCACAACATGCCTCACTACTGACAGCCCTAAAACTATAGCACTACGATAGTGTGTGTGTGTGTGTGTGTGTGTGTGTGTGTGTGTGTGTGCGTGCGTGTGCGTGTGTGTGTGTGCGTGCGCGTGCACGTGTGTGTGTGTGTGTGTATGTGCAGTCTACCTGAGACATTGTATATTCAATGACTCTCCAGTGGCTTTGCTGCAGGCTCTTTCTGGACTGTTTTTCCTATTCTGGGATGTCCTTGTATGACCCGCGCTCCCATGCCAAGATCCAAGCTGTGTCTAATGAAAGTAAGGTTCCAGCAGTTTATTTCAGAAACAAAATTCCCTGGCAAAAAAAAAAGAATCAAGGCTCAGGCCACTAATGTTTCATTAAGCCATACTTGTCGAGCGGTGCTGTTGAGAATGTGAAAAGTAGCAGTAGCTGTGGGATTGTGGTGGCAGGCTAGAAGGTTTAAAGAGAAAGAGGTATTTACACATAGAGGAGGGACCTTTGTGTGTGTTTTTTAATCAAAGGAGGCCCTTGTCCTTAATGAAGGAGCTGGGAAAATCCTAATTGCTAGATAAAGGATGATAGCACTGATTTTTGTTCTATCTTTTTTCAGTGTTATAATGCTTATTTGTTTTATTTGTTATATGAAATTTTAGGTTTTATTTTGTGTTTGAGTAGTTTGATCTGTATTCATGAACATTACAGTATAGAAATCCTATTTAGATATTAAAACAAAAATCACACAAACATGAGCCCTCAAAGTCAATCGCCTATTAGTGTGTGTGTGTGTGTGTGTGTGTGTGTGTGTTAGGGGAGAGGGAGGGGGGGTCATCCACGAGGAAGGGCTCGGTGGTTAGAGGGACCGAAGTCTGCACCTTGGTATCTAAATTCATACGGAAGAAAATATTTACCCAAGCTTTCTTCGGAGACTTATGGGGCGCCCGTCCCGACCTCTAGGACTGCGGGGTCACACGCTGAAGCCAAGCTGAGCTCAGCAAGCCATAATGATTCTAGGAAAGCAAGATCCAGTCCAAGAAAGCAACACACTGGCCAGGAGTTCTCAGCAAATAAGCTCTTTTCTCCCTTCAGCCTGGTTGTAAAACAGCTGAAAGACACCGGTGTCTAATCCACATCCCAGACCAGCTCGGCTTGACTGGTCTTTGGGAAAAGGCAAACTCACAAACACTCCCCCGATTACTGAGCATCGAAACTGAATGCATCCAACTGGTTTCTCTGTGCTGTCGGAGGAGGCTCGGTTGGCTTGATTTTTAATTCATGTTTGGTGGCGGTCCAAGTTGTTGACATAGATAAGGAGGATGAAACTACTGGAATTTGTATGGTAGAAGAAGAATGACGACACAATGAGTCAAATGTGTGACCTCATTTGAACGGATTTGGAATGCCGCGCATGTGCGTATCTGCGTATGAATTGAGCGCCGTCTAGTGAGCTCATAAAGGCCTATAGGTCTGCTAAAGTCAGCGTAGGGAGCTCGCGGACCTGAGAGGGGAAATGTCATAAAGTAAAAACGTTGAATTCCGACGTTTATGTCCTGCACTCTTTACCACTGCAACTAAGTGGTAAAAAAAAAATCTATATGCTATAAAAGATTCATTAACTGTCATGGCTACACGCATACATCTTGGTTATTTTGTTGAGTTCACTGGCAGGTTTTTTTAAACGCGGGTTCATGTCAATCCTAATAGCCTGCTCTAAAATAAACAAATCCTCAGTTCATCAAATGATTCGCCTGTGTTTTCAAGAGTTACAATATTGAAAGAAAAATAACTGAAAAGCAAGTTTGCATGAAGCAGATCCCGCGTCTCTCTCTCTCTCTCTCTCTCTCTCTCTCTCTCTCTCTCTCTCTCTCTCTCTCTCTCTCTCTCTCTCTCTCTCAGGATCTTTGAAGCGGAGAGTTGACGGGAGGTAATCCCCACCATGTGAGTGGGCGGTGCGGGATCCGTAGGCGTGTTTTTTCTCTTTTTTTTGCTGTTGAAACGCCGCTGTACCTATAAAAAGAGCGGCTGGTAGCGTTAGATAGTTTTTTTCCCGATGGGTAAAGGTGACTAAATACTAGTTGTCTCTCTAGCCTGCCCAGCCGCATCCCGTCGGCAGGGGAAGAGATGATGCACGACTCCGGTGGTGTCCAAATGGCGAGGACGCTGAAGCACGCAGCCCTGTGCCTGATGCTGCTGCCCCGGTTCCTCCTGGCCGCTCTCATGCTGTGGCTCATGGATTTCTTGTGCATTAGGAAAAAAGTGCTGCTGAAAATGGGTGAGAGGCAGGGCAGCCCGGACGACCCGCCGGTGTGCGTCTCCGATTCCAACAAGATGTTCACCCTGGAGTCGCTCAGGGCCGTGTGGTACGGCCAGAAATTGGACTTTTTCAAATCTGCCCACCTTGGGCACGCTGCGCCCAACACCGAGGTGGTCCCGGTCCGAGCGGAAGAGCGGAAGAGGGTCCGGATCCTGGACTGCATGAAAGGGAAGAGACCGCTCATTCTTAACTTTGGGAGCTGCTCCTGACCGCCATTCATGACGCGCTTGGCGGCGTTTCAGCGCGTCGTGAGCCAATACGCGGACATTGCTGACTCTTTACTTGTATATATTGAGGAGGCGCATCCGTCGGACGGCTGGGTGAGCTCGGACGCGCCGTATCAGATCCCCAAACACCGCTGCTTGGAGGACAGACTGAAAGCCGCCCGGCTGATGCTCTCGGAGGTGCCCGGGAGCAACGTGGTGGTGGATGATATGGACAACTCGTCTAACGCCGCGTACGGAGCCTACTTCGAGAGACTTTACATCGTGAGGGATGAGAGGGTGGTGTACCAGGGGGGCAGGGGTCCAGAGGGATACCGGATTTCTGAGCTCCGGGCTTGGCTGGAGCAGTACAGGGACGATCTGATGAATTCCCAGACAGCGGTGCTCCACGTCTAGCTGGAGATGCTGAGCTCTGCCCGCTGCACGGCCCCCGTCATGCTTCAAGTGTCCAGTCCACAGTGCGAAACTGTTCAGATGCTGCTATCAAACTGTTAACACATGGCACATAATGTTGTTTCGTTGTGTTTTCATATAAGGTATACAGGACTCCTCAACAAACACCAAGTCATGTTCGAGCCTGTTAGGCCAGGCTGTTATGTCGTGCTCGTCTCGTCTTAGGGATATTCTTTGTTTTTGTATGGAGAAGTCTTAAATCATTTGAAACTGTGCGGAATTCCACTTATCTACCAGATTCAATTTGTGATCACTTTATTTTTCTACAGTATTCACGTGTGTGTGTGTGTGAGCGCGCGCGCGCGTGTGTGTGTGTGTGTGTGTGTGTGTGTGCGTGCAGGCTAATATCTTACTCCGGTGTTCCTGTGAAGTTCGGTTTTTAAAAGGTGAAGCCAGAAAACCGATGCTGATGTTTCTGACACTAGAGTAGGACGGTATTAGCGACGATCGATTGCCAAACGTCCTGTAAACAATGTATACGTCATTGAACAAATGTTTTTAATAAATGTCATATCACACATGGATTTAATTTGGAGTGTGTGGATGAAATGCACCTCGAAGTTCTTCCTTTTTTTTTTTTTTTTGCCTTTTGAGATTTTGGTCAGTTTTTTGTTTGGTGATTCAAGGGAAATAGATGAGTTATTTCATGTCTCAGGGTTGTAGCTCCAAACAGCAACCACTGGCTGACTGGCTGTTCGTTTCTGCCCTCTCTTGTCCGTTTGCTTCATAAGATTGCTTCCTAATCATGCACTTTCATGCTTGCCTCATGGGTTGTTTCTTGTTTTTGTTTTTTTGTTTTTTTTAATTTTTATCTCCACCCACTTGTTTACCATCTTGTAACCAAATAGTTTTGCCGGGCACTAAAGTTGCAATAAGATAATATTAGTTGGCATAACCAAAAGTGATGTGGGTAACAACCAATGAATTGCCCTCCTCTGGTCCCTCTCCTCCACAGTCCAATTAGTCCCATTCTCTGTGTTGGGCAACTGAGAGGGGGGGGGGGGGGGGGGGGCAAGTTAAAGACCTTAGCCAATTGAATACCTTGAATTGAATACCAAGTCCTTGTGGCTCGATGGCCAGAATGATTAGCAGATAATTAATTTAGTTTCAGTCATGAACAACAGAAGGATGCCCGGGCTTTTCTAATGTATAGTGAGGGGTATTTAAACCTAATGGGCAATTTCATGATGGTTTGATGTGAAACCTGTTGAAGGTCTTCAGAACGTCTGTTTTACAAGAGGACATGTTTGACTTGTCCTATTCAGGAAGGAAGCGGATCCCAAAGAGTCACTGTATTATGTTGGGAAGAAATCATACTCATAAACGATTGGTCGATTGATCGAGCAAATGTGTGTGTTTGTTACAAAAACATTTTGTGATCTGATCAAATGGCCTTTTGTTAACATGCTGTTTTCCCTCGATAGGAGGATTTAGGTTGGAAACTGAAGGAAGTCAAGACGGCTGTGTTGCCCAAAGGTGTGGCGTGCTCTACTGGTGTACCGCGTTTCATCTATAATCCATCTATCTTCATCTCCTCCTCACATGCTCATTATTTCTGGGATCTCGCTTCTCGTTTTCAAGTCGCTCCTGTGTGGTTCAGTGTATTCAGGTTTCCTTCATATGTCAGTTATATCAACATATAAATTGCAGGTGTGTTTTTCATGTGTGTGTGTGTGTGTGTGTGCCATGAGGGTAAACTGAGAACACAGCCACTGACCTGCTCAAAACACTCGAAGCCTGCCTTTCAAATCAATTATAGCCCTTGAGGCCACAAAGACAGCGCTAAAATGATAAAAGAAGGTCAGTCAATCAGTGATGTCTGAGCAAAAAGCTTTGAAAATCATGGCGTGACCTCAGATTGACTGATAACGCTAACCTGGGAAAAAACAGGCTGTCATCAAGAGAGCCTTACAGAAGCGAAGGTCAGCCCAGGCCCGTATCTTGCCTGATTTCAAATAATCAGTGAACTTTTTCCCAACGTTTAAATCTACACTCAAACCTAGCCTAGAGTACACTGTGTACATTGTTTGCGGGCACACTTTGTACACTGTGTGCACCACGCTCTAAATTCCCACAAACAACAACAACAACAACATAACAACCTTGGTGTGTTGTGTGAAACCGGATCACAAGTTCATAAGAAAACGCGACGCCGTGGACCGTGAAGAACCGGTGGTCCTAATGGGCGTCCGTGGCAGGAGGTGGCACCGTAATGAGGCACAAGGAGATTGGGTGCATGTTATACTGGCCGTCTTCTTTGTAGTTCAGGCTGTTGGAAAAAAACAAAAAAAACAAGCTGAGGGATACAACAGGGGCTCATGGCTGTCACACACAGAGTTCACATCTAACTGTTAATTACCCACAATGCAGCGTGTTTTCCCTTTGGCTTTACCAAATCATGCCGTTTATTTTCATCAAACAATTGTCCAAGTAACGCCCTGACATGCAGACCGGACTCTACGCTCTAATTTTCATGCTCTTTCTCATTTTGTCTATAGATTTATTGAGGTACACACACAGAAACACACAGAGATGTGTGTGTGTGTGTGTGTGTGTGTGTGTGTGTACATGATGTGTGTAACCATAATGGGATAACAGGGATAACAGGGACATCTGTGTGGTAATATGGTCAAAGCTGCTCGTCCTCCTGACTATTTCCACCAGACCTTTTATCAGTTCACTTCCCTGGTCACAAGTTAATATATCAAGGAACATAACGACAACTCCCACAGTGAAACATGAACGTAACGACAGGCCAGGGGACAGACATCAGTTAGACGGTGAACAGAAGACAGGGTTTCGAGATTCATGTATCCATGTTCGGTTCATGAAAAAATATCATTGTCATTTGAAACAAGGTATTTGTTTAGTGTGACACAAAATACACCCGTTTGGAGGGATATCTCTTCATCTAGCCAATCCCATGACTTTCCATTTAGCCTCTGGCCTTTGGAATCATGTGACGTTTCCGGGCTTAGAAAAGTTATAAAACACGGTTTGTAACCATGGAACAGCATATCCCCTATGAGGAGACTCCCTCTATCACCCTCTAGGAAACACTTCCCTTCTTGACCTGAAAATAATAGCTAGGAATCTGATTGTTCACCAGAGACAGACTTAGTGTATTTGACAAGTACAGTTAAATGCACAGGAATTTGTTTTTGGGGGTCATTGGTGCAGGAACATAATGAAGGAACTGAGCAGGACATACAACAGGCAGTGCTATACTAGACTAGCATATCTCTCTACAAAAAATGAGCGCGCATTCAGGCAGCATGGCAGGCAGTAGGTCACAACTGTAAGTCAGAGTCCAGTAATGCAACACACCACGAGCCGGAGAACTGGATAGAAATTCAGAGAAATAATTTGCGAGCCAGACAAAGTTCCAGAAAAGAGCAGAGCAACGCGGCATGGAACATCTGCAGATAATATGACTAATGCAAGGTTGTGCAAACAACACATACCAGTAATGACCAGCATGAAGGGCACTAGTGGGATTACACTCAGTTCCATAGGTTGCGCAGACAACACCAGGCAATAATAATGTGATGGAATGAATATGAGCAGCAGTGAATAAAGTAATTTCCCATGGCAGGTGATGGAGGTGGGGGGTGAAGGGGGGTGGAGGGTGGAGGCGGAGTGCAGACTGGAGAGTATGCCGGCACACATGGTTAGTGTTCATGAGTGTTAAGCTACTACTGTATTGAAGGTGTCTTGTCGGTTTTGAAAATACATGATAATTATTGTATTTCTTTTATTCAAGAGGTATTGGTATTAGGTAGAGGTATTTTTAACAAGATACACTTTGATATTATTTCGGTGCATCTGTGATAATGAGACCTATTTAAATGACTTGCACAGGACACACACACACACACACACACACACACACACACACACACACACACACACACACACATTTACTGCAGTTACATTTACTGTGGTAAATTAAATGTAAATGTAACTAAAAATGAACATAACTAGATTGCAAAAATAGGAAAGTCTATGTGTAATGTGATTACATGTACTTTTTAAAACAATTACATAAAGTTATTGTTTTATTGTTATGAACTCAATCAATTGAAATCATGAACAACAATTATCAGTTTCAAAGAGTTTCAAACAACTGAACCGTGTGTAACCATGTGAGCATCTATTCAACACCGTTTATCGGGTGAAATAGAGGCAACAAGTTCTTAAAGCTACCATACGCAACTTTTTGACATTAAAATAACAATAAATATAAATAGAATATAGCTGCAAGCAGCAATGAAGGGGCCGTGCACAAGACGGAGCAGCAGCAGCAGCAGCTAGCAGTAGTTGGTAGCTGAAGCAGCAGCAGCAGTTGAAGCAGTAGTTTTGTGTGTCAAAGGTGTCAAAGGTGTCAAAGGCGTCTGCAAAGGTTTCAACAGCATCTCTTGTCACAACAAGTACAGGCTGTGACAATGTAAATTGTCACCTTTCTTAAACACCAGCCAGGGCTCGATTTCACAACCTTTGTTGCCATAGGCAGGTTGACCTGGGAAGTGGTTCAAGGAGTCGTTTTTTCATAGCATGACTTGATGAGTGCACGGTTTCAAAAGCTGATGCTATTTTGAAGGGTCCCTGGTGGTCTTAATGTTCAAGAAATTCTTTGGCCACTGTGGACGGTCCAGATGGATTTTTGGTTCTGATTCCATGTACGATAAAAACGTAGTTCACCTTTACTGGTTAATCAATGGTAGACTTCCAATAGGGATCAGCAAGATGCACCAGCAAGAAGGTTTCCTCACATTTGAGCCGAGTCTCTGAAAATCACAGATCTATCTATTCTATCTATCAATCTATTTCACTGATTTTTTAAAGTTTCAAACTTTAAACCGCTGCTGTAGCGCCACCTTTGGGAGAATTGGCTCCATCTTTTAGTATATGCCGCTTGGTATAAGACCGGTCTATTGTGCAAAGTTTTACAGGTTTTTACTATTGGGAAGGCAGTTGTATAGATGTATAGAAGAAGAAGAATTATGTGGCCATCAAGGTTAGCCAAGCAACCACAAGGAATGGTATTTTTATTGTTTGTTCTTATTGCTTTTATGTTAAGAGCCTGTCAAAGACAGTTTTCTGCAGAGGTGATAGACAGTAAAAAAAAGTCATATCTGGGTGACTTCGAAAGATAATATTTGATGATAACACCTTTTGTTTTGTGTGACTTTCAGAGAGGTGTGAAACAACTCCCTCTGTTCCTCAGGCAGCTTGTGTGTCAGACAAATTTGACATCTTTTAGGATTCATGTACGTTCATGCAACAGTTGAACTTCTCTGACCCTCTTCACGACCCGGCTCAACAATCATTTGTATGTTAGCAACAATTGCACTTTTCACACGCAATTAAGGATAAAGCCCTTAAAAAACAAGAATAAAAGTTGACGAAGGTTTCAAATCAGCACCTGTAGCTCATCTCAACGACTCAACCACTGATCCACGATGGTGAGGCCAGATCAATCATGGTGTCATCATCAGGCTGCTGAAGAGAAACAGCAGAAAGTATGTAGAACAAGAAGAATAGTCAGGAAACAACGGAAGGCCAATGATGAAGACAATAATTTTGGGATGGAAACTAGATGAATCATGCACAGTTCTGTGTTTTTTTCTATTGGAAAAAAAATGTCAGTCTGGCAGCCAGTCACTCTGCATATCACCTCAGCATGGCATCTGTACCCCGGTTACCATGGCAACGTGGTTGCTATGAGATCAATTTATCTGGAGATCTCGCAGTTGCAGATGTCACTGGGTGCTGCTCTCAATAACAAAGGCTTGGTCAAATTACAGACAGTTAGGGCTCAAACCCAATTCATATTCTGACCCCGACGGACAGAAACGATTCTAATAAAGAAAGAGGAACGTCACGGAAGCATCAGATCACTTGGATGTGTTTTTGTGGTGAATCCTTCACAGCTTACGTCATCACTGTTGGAATGATATCGTTCAACTTCTGATCTATCCGTCCAAAACGATCAGCATATAATACACACATTATACACACCGTCAAGCAAAACCTGCCGATTTGTGTGAGGTAATTAATAAATCAGATGAATAGCGCAGCATGCCTGTCAAGATCTGTGTCACCTAACAGCCGCTTGGCACAACCCAGACTTCACCAGAAATAAATGACCTTTAGTAGACACTAAATGGAAAGATACCTTGCTGACTTTCCAACAACTTATTGAAAAATATGGCATTGAGAAACAACAATACTAACAATACATTCAATTAAAACATTCAATTAGCGCAAAAGATGTATATTTCTAATAACCACCTGGAACAACCACCACTATTGGATAGCACCAATATCCCAATAAACATATGGCGAAAAGATCTCAACATCCACACCAATAACAACTTTTTGGAATAAAATCTGTAAGATCATCTTCAGCATGTCAAGAAACACCAACGTCAGGCTAACGAAGGCTAACACACACACACACACACACACACACACACACACACACACACACACACACACACACACACACACACACACACACACACACACACACATCAGAAACAAGCAGTCATTGTAGACTCAACCACCACACTGTCACTGTTCCTTAGATGCAGCATTCCAGTATCCCCCTCCGTATGCATTCTCTGATCTGTATACACTCAACACATGTTCAATACAAAGCACAATACATCTACTTGTACCCTGACTAGCGCCAAGAAAACAATGCTAACAGAAAACAGCTCACAATGATCGGATCGCCTAACTCAACAGATCTATGCCTTACTATTTATTTAATGTATTTATCTACCGCTACATATGTACATACTCTGAACTTTACTGCTATTTGCACTTCTGGTTCGATGCCAAACTGCATTTCATTGTCTCAGTACTTGTACTCTGTGCAATAACAATAAAATCTGAATCTAATCTAATCTAATCTAATCTAATCTAATCTAATCTAATCAATGGAACAACTTTTGTTTTGTCGGTATCATTTGTTGTTGCTGTAGTATTTGTTGTATTTGCCCATATTGTGTGTTTTTGTGTGCACTAATTGGTGAATAATAAAAGAACCCCCCAAAAAAAAAAGATCAAAGCGCAGCTTGATACAGTCTCCTCCTCTCCAACCTCACACTTCTCCTCCATCCTCCCCCACTTCCTAGCTGTAGGACTGCGCTGTGCAGTGCTGTCCCTGCATGACGCATGTCCCTGCACCTCTGACGCGTGCATTCGTGCAAAAGTGGGAATACCACCCACTTGCTTTCCAGTAGTTAATACCTCTTAATGGCCTATGAAAATCTGTTTATTTCTCTTCTGACCTGTGAGCCCACTACAGAGTGATGGTTATACAACAATGCGCATTTCATGTGTGTGTAGGAGGGAGTTTGTTGGGGCTTCATGGTCAGCATGGCATGGACCATGGCTCATGTTACAGTCACTCAGTGGGCACTTTATTAGGTACACCTTGCCAGTTCAGGTAGCGCTCCCCTTTAGCTCCAGTGGATCCAACCAGCTGCAGAAAACGGTCCACGGGGATCTTGGTTCATGCTGACTCAACTGCTTCGTTCGGCAGCCCGTCCGTGCTGCAAACACCCTGTTCCTCCTCTCAAAGATGCTCTACTGGGTTGAGATCTAGGGACTGCACGGGTCATTGGAGTGAACTAAAGCCACTGTCATGTTTCTGGAACCACTTAAGACGATGTCTGCTTTGTCACGTGGCGCATTATCCTGCTAAAAATATCCATTGGACACAGCAGACTGTGGTCATAAAGGGCTGCACCTGGTTAGCAGCAATGTTTAGGTACACTGTGGTGTCCAAACAAGGCTCAGTTGGTTTTAAGGGGCCTAATGTGTACCAAGGAAACATGCCCAACATGATTACACCAGCACTATCAGCCTGTACTGTTGACACCAGGCAGGATGGATACACGGATTCATGTTGTTCACGCCAAATTGTCACCCTGCCATTAGCATGTCATAAGAGAAATGAGGATTCGTCAGACTAAACATGTTTACACTCTTCAATCATCCAGTTCTGGTGATCACATGCCCACTGCAACCTCATCTTCTTGTCGTGGAACCCAGCATGGTCTTCTGCAGCTGTAGCCCATCCACTTCAAGTTGTGACAAGTTGTGTGTTCTGAGATGCACCCTCTGCACATCGCCGTTGTACCCAGAGGTTATTTTCATACTACTGTTATCTTGAATAAGTCCTCTCATCACCCACTGGACTGCCGTTGGCTGAATGTTTACTGTGCATGAGATGCTGGAACCATCACACCACTTTCAAAGTCACTTAGATCACACATCTGGCCCATTCTAACGTTTAGTCAGTAAATGAACCTTTCAGCCGTCTTGAGCTCTCTTACCTAATAGTAAAGTCAAACTGAGAGCAGTGGTTATACATTATGATTGAATCAAATTAATTAAATTAAGTTTGCACAACTTCGTTTTTAATAATTACTCAACTCGAGTAATTATTTAAAATTTAAAAATTTCGACCTCAGGTGAGTTTTTATAGTACTAGTCCGATGGCTAATACACCAGTTTAGCTCAGTCCATGTTCTGTAGGTCAATTACACCAAAATGGGTAATTATTTCTTCACATATTTCACTGTTCCCTCAAGGCTTTATGCAACAGCCATACGTTAAAAGAGTATTAACAAGGTCTGTGATTTACTGAGCGAGCGTCACAGGAAACTACGATCTGTCAAGGATCAGCCTGTTCTGGGTTTTTACAGGGTGCAGCTTAAAACAGTTTTTTTTTTTATGAACACCAATTCAAATGCGTGCTCTCCTGGGCTGCAATGCCATTCGTCTTCGTTAAGTAACTATTTCAACAACATCAGAAATGTACACATCTGCAATGCACTCTTCGCTCTTTTAGCAATTTCATTCAACAGGCAGCTGGTTTACTTGTGGCTAGTGGTGCTGAAGGTGAAGTGGTGCTGAAGGCTGCACCGTCTGTGATTTCTATTCCTTCCTCTATTCCTGTGATTTCCATTCTATTTCCCCTGAATGTGAAAAATCCAATTGCCTGTGATTGGTCGGCTGTCAAACGCTCACAAGACCGCACCATGTAATGAACTGACTGTGATTTAGGTGGATAACCTTACCTCGCCTGTTAGTTCATTTAGCTAGCATATAAAAATAGAGATAAGACAGTCAAACTCTGCTCACAGCTGCTCACAGGGAGGGTGGCTGGGTGTTATTAATGTACCTTTTGCATGCTAGTAAAATCAGTCGTTTGAATGTGACACCATGCCTCCAATGTACTGAGATGAATCTGATCAGGTGTGGTTATCGATTGTAGTATTTGCAGAGAAGTGAGGTAAAACATCAGCATTTAGTTCACGTGTGTTCAATCAAATCCAACACATGCATCACTTGTACTGCGACACAATAATGCGCTGCAATAACACACTGAACAGAGCCAGAGTTTTCATGTCCTTTTGTTCTGATCGTATTCTGTAACATCTTATTTGTCATAACTGATGAAAAGTCACCTGAGGCTTGCCTGCGATGCATTCTGCATCAACTGTGTGTAACAGTTTGATTGTCTGTCAGCCTGACTTAGTTAACCCTGTAAAGTCATTTGAGGCTTGTTTGTGATAAAGGGCTATATGGAGGGGTTAGACTGGACAGGTGAAAATGAGAGATTAACAGATTAACAGGCAGTACAGACTGATCATTTTAGTTGTAATACTACTTTTTGTGTCTTGATTTTAATTCCAGATGGCTTTACCCCTTCACGCTGAGTTGCACCTTCATGACTTAAGGTCCACGCCCACAGCAAACTCACAGATGAAGCTGTGTAGAAACAAGAAACTCTCTTAATATCTGTCTTAATTAATCTATCTTAATAAAGTAAAATATGTTTTCTGTCATTCAGAACATGCAGAGTGTATAACAATAAAGTCACATAGATGTGTTGGATATACAGTAATTTAATAGAAACTCTTCTATAGCTTTAAAAGTTCCAAAACTATTTAAATGTATATTAATTAAGATTGTCCTGTTATTAAGAGGGAGTCAATTAAATCTACAGCAGGTTCACTTTCTCCGGTTGCTGGCAGGTAGACGGTTGTTCTATTTGTGGTTGTGGGCTCATAGAAAACTGGTCTATCTCCTGTTCCAGGTCGGGTCTGTAAACGGGCCTCTAGCCGAGCTGGAAGGAAGTGACCTCTCCCGAAACAAAGATGAAATCCGTCACCCATGACAGTACAGGGCGCCTGCTAGGCAGCAAGTTTTATTTAGTTCCACCGGAGTTCATTCTTGGAGTCGTCCTATATAGACATTGTACGTCCAGCAGGTTGCGTATTAAGACTGGCCTTTTAAGATCACAAGATCATTGAAGATCACAAGATCACATTGTCTGAGGCATTTCTCATTAATGAATTGGATACAGATCATAAATTAGATTCACGAGCATGAACCGAAGCCTGGGTTAACCTAATGGATCAAATGAAGTCCAGTAAATGAGGCATTTCCTCTTGCATTGTTGCCCCACCAGAATCAAAGAGAAGTGGTTTCAGACCATGTATGATTCAAATTCAAAAAGTATTGTCTAAAAGTGGCTTCTCATGTTTCTCCAGCAGACAGCTAGCAAACTGATTGATTACTTCCAGCTTCCTTCAATACTCTCTAGACCCCCCCAGTTCATACCTTCTTTCTTCAAGAATTAGCAGCTTTCCTTACAGAATTTCGATGCTCAGAGTTCATTGTACATATCGACAAAGCTGATGATCCTCTCCAAAAGGCATTTCAGTGATACTTTACTGTACAATGGTCTTATTCCAGTGTAATCTTCTGTAATAACCGATGGAAAAGTATTGCAAGTACAATAAGTAGTTATTGCTTGTTGTTTCCTCCTCTGAGCACAAGAGGTTTGAGAGGTATTTACACATTACTGCGAAGCTACAATAACATGCAGGTCAATACATTAGAATGAAGCATTGTAAAATAAAGCATTTCTGTCTCTTCCGGGCCCACCCACTGTCGACAGCACCCCCGTATCTACAGTCCTTAGACATTAACACCCATTTATGCTTCATCAGCGCTAATCTGAAAACTACTATCAGTTGGCCAATTCACTTTGGCAGTAATCAGCAAAAACCCAGTTCCTCTCTCTCTCTTTCCCCTAAGTACTCCATTGACAGTATATTAGTCGATACTAGTAAACTCCTATATTCCCAAATACTCAATTAAACAAGCCACGTGTAAAAAAGGATTGTAAATGGCATGCTGTTAAGCCAGGAGTCAACCAAACAATAATACTAACACAAATGATGATGATAATAATAATACAGATAATTTAAAAAAAAATACACAATACCCTTTTTCTGTTATTGCCCCTTTGTCATTTTCATGAGCTACACCTTTACCCTGTCATTTATAAAAATTGCTGACCATCTGCTATTCTGCTATTCTTTATTTCTCAGAAGTTGGAGTTTAAAGTGGCAGCCAACCGTTCTTCAGATCGCAGGACGCGACACACACAAACAGCTCTTCGCACCAGCCGGCCGTACCAGTTCTTGGTTGACTTGATTTGATTTGCAGCATTTGATAACTTTGATCACATTCTCATGCAGCTCCTAGAAAATCCCGTTAGCCCGCTCAACAAAGCTCTTATTGAGCTCTACAGCGTTTTGAGCGTGCCAGGATAATCCTGCAGGGGGACCCGGGACAAACATGTGCAATGGGGCCCCATTACGGAGGTCGGCCCCATCAAATACACACCCAGCTCTCAAACCATTAGATTGGTTAGACAATCAACACTAAAACTGCTCAGTGTACAACTATTAAAGATAGGCAGTAACTACAGCAACTACAAGGCTTCAGGGGTCCAGTAATCCAGACGTACGTGGTTTTAAGTTGGTTAAAACCTGATATGCTGATAACAAAATCAATAAAGAGAAATCAAACTGATTAAAACTATTTTTTCCTGGTGACAGGACCAGTCAGCTTGGCACCAGGTGATCACTGAACCATTTCAACTGGATCCGCCAGGGGACGGTTCAGATTGCTCGGTCACGCTCTGTCGTCTGTAAAAACATCAAGTGTGAACGCAGCTTTAACTAAGTTGTAGAAGATATTCACTCGTTAAATAACCGTGGCAAAGAAACTGCAGCAGATTGGTTAGTTTCTCCGAGAGAGAGAGAGAGAGTGTGTGTGTGTGTGTGTGTGTGTGTGTGTTTTATATTTCTAGGAATGTGCGATAAACTGATGGGTTACTGTGAAATGTCTTTATTATGCCGTTTAGCTGATACTGAAACATCATTATTTATATCACTATGTCACTTTTTAGAGTCAAAACAACTGATAGTTGTTGTTGTTGTTTGGCTACTTGGAATCCTGTTGGCTGAGCTGGTTAAGGTGCATACCATGTAACTGAGACATCGTGGGTTCGAATCTGGCCTCGGACCTTTGTCATCTTTCCTACCTCACTGTATCTATCAAATAAAGGCAAAAAAAAATGCCACAAATTATCTTTAAAGTGCAAAACTTTGCGGTGATGCCTTGATGGATAATAATTATTATTATTGATTTGGGGAAAAAAAATAATTGGGTCATTATTGTGGCTCCCATTAGCACTGCGAATTACATGAATTCTCCTTTCAGAGGCCTTTAAATTTGCAATGGATTTCATACCAGTAATAGCAGGTTATTATCAGGCAGCGGCTCTGCAGTCTAACAGTATACATGCATGCACACAGCCAGCGGGGGGGGGTACCTGAGGCGGGGGGGTGGGGGGGTGAGATCGGAAGAGGCATTCTGCTTTCACACTATAGCTTTTGGAAAATGTGCATCTAAATAATTTACCTGCGCTCCATACCGCTCGCTCGTTACCTACATCACCCACCGCACGCAACCTCACCCGCCGCACGCAACCTCACCCACCGCACGCAGCCCCGTGCACATGCACAGTAAATCATTTACCCATGCTGTTTAGATGAGGCCTCTCATCCGTACATCCCTTTCTGCTCCTGCTCACCCGAGTGGTAAAAGAGGACACGAGTGCAAAGGGCCTCTCTCTCTCTCACACTTCTCTCTTTTCTCTAGCTAAAGGTCCACGCTTGGCTCCCAGTGTTTCCTGCCTTTTGTGTCCCTTTGTGTGTGCGCTGTTGTCTCGCGGGGCTCCAGACAGTCAGGTGAGGTTGTGTTGTCTGGCCCCCACACAGACCGTCAGACGGTTACATGCGTCCCTTGTACAGACTGACTGCTTGTGTGTCCGTGTGACTTCAGCAGACAATGGGGGGTGTCCTCCGGTGCTCCAGGTATTAGACGGTCATAACGGTGTTGTGTGTGTGTGTGTGTGTGTGTGTGTTCCAGACAGTCACAGACAGTAGACGAGTGTCCTAGTAAGCCTGACAGGCAGTCGGATTATTGCTGAAGAGATTGCCAGTTTTATCACTCACACACACACACACACACACACACACACACACACACACACACACACACACACACACACACACACACACACACACACACACACACACACACACACACACACACACACACACACACACACACACACACACACGTGGACTACAGACTAGATATATCTATAGATGGAAAGACGTAAAAAGAGGTTGTAGGATCAGACTCTCTATTATCAAATAATGCAAAATGTCAGTGAGTCTTTTCTTCTTTACTCATGTAGAATTCCTTTTATAGACAGACACACACACTTTATTTACCTCCTCTTATATCAAATTAACTTTTTTAATCAACCTTGGAGTGTTTTTTTTTTCCTTTTATATTTGTATTACTTTTTTTTTGTTTTGTTTTGAACGTGCGCAAGAAACTCTCCACTCAAGTTTTCAACCCTACAGCCGAATTCCACTAACTTCCACGCAGCACATAATCGTTTGTCCTCTCTCCTCTCCCGCTGATGAAGTTAGCCTCCTTCAAGCCGGATAAACCCAAAAGGGGAAGGAGGCTTTCTCCTGTCTCTCTTGCATGAGGGCAGGATGCTAGACCGCCGCCGGGGCCTGATCCCAAGTCCCTCTCGCTTTGATGCCGAGGTCTTTGATGCTGGGTGTCAAAGCATCAAAGAAAGGGACCGGGTTGCATTCTTGTACTCTTTTAATATAACGCGGTGCGAAAGTGGCAACCTTCCATTCTCAGGGTTGAACACTCAAAACCCACAAGGTGTGGTTGGTTACTTTTGCTCAAGAGGATGCGCAGAGCTTTCAGCCGGCATCCTTTTGAGAAGAGAGCAGGAGAGAGGAGAGAGGAAGAGGCGGATAACAAGACCACGAAGCAGAGTCGATTCCTGCTGCTCCGTATCTCAGACCCCCCAGGGTGGCATGGTGAGTCAGTTTCTGGCTCATACTCCTCCCATGGTAGCTGGTCCTTCCTCTAAACCATTCATCCACAAGCTGTTGAGGGCGGCTGCTACTGAGTCATGAAGAGGAGGAGGCGGCACACACAGGCAGGCAGACTGACACACACACACACACACACACACACACACACACACACACACACACACACTCCGCCGACAGAAATCCATCCAGCATCGGACACACGGGCTGCACAGAGTAAAGTAATGCACGGTGTTGAAAGCTTTTTCCTAAAATCTGATTGGATGTAGTCACAACGGGGTTGGACGCTCCAAACTTTTGAGCCCTGTTTCCATGGCGATAGGTGCCGACATCTCCTGTCGTGACGAGATGTTTTTTTTTGGTTAAAAGGACCTCGGGGTCGTTTGCAGCAAAGATTTCAACAGAGACAGTTGAAGGAGGCTGTCGGCAACGTGATAATCAGGACAAACAAAACACCCAATTTCAATCAGAACCGGCGCAGCGCTTTTGACTGCGGGCGGAAACGAACCTAAATGACCTTATCTCAGAGAGCAGGAAAAAGATAAGAGGAGCAGTCAGATTGAGCAAGAGAGAAAGAGAGATATATACACAGAGTCATTTCACCGCCCACAAGCTGTTGACGTTTTTTCATTTTTCGGTGACGCATCAAGCATCAAGCCGCTCAGAGGAATACTCTCTCGTAGACAACTGTGGTGATAATGAGGACACAAGTTATTTGTGAGAGACAATTTGAATGGTCATTAGGGGAAGCCAATGATGCCAATGTCAACTTATTTACTTGAGAGATTCCCGCTGCTTGTTCAGACAAATGTAAGACTGACGCAACCGTCTATTGGAATGCGTCGCGTCACGCTAGAGCAAACGCTTGTGTTTTAGTCCCATTTGTTTTCTCGTCCCCATGCAGGTTCATCTGAGTTCAGCGCAGATCCCAGCAGGGGTGCTAGACACGAGAGGGCGGGAGGGTGCCAGCCTCGACGGCTGTCTCCAAATGAACGGGAAGCGACCTCAAACAAACCGGTCTCAGAGCTGGCTGATGGAGGCACCTAGCAACGTATAGAATAACAAGCAAGCGATGAAATGTGTTCAAGACAATATAGAATACAACTTTTGATTTCTAATGCTAAGAAGGCATTGACAAATGAGGTTTGTTCTTTTGATAAAAATGCTGACTTTTCATGCACAATATCATAAGTCTCTCAAGGCTCTTCTACTTCCACTAGACTGCAAAAAGAAAAAGGAACAAAAAATGTATTGTCTTTAATGTTCAGCACAATTTGTGACTCAAGTTTTGGAAACAGCATCGCAAACATTCTTTAGAACTTTTAAAAATGAACAATTACATGAACAAAACAAATCCCAAGCTATAGACTTTGACGTGTTCTCGTGTCAGACACAACTGCCTCAGTAAAAGTTGGTACAATGCATGGATGAAAGTGATACTGTAACTCGATCAGAAACACAATGACCAGAAATGTTCCTCCCCCCCCCCCCCCCCCATTTCCTCCAGAAGGTGGCGTCATGGGACTGTATTGTGGTTGGCCACATCAAAGAAAGTTCAAGGGCATTGCATTGAAATTGGCTTTTAAGCGGTTATATTTCAGAAACGTTCTCCTTAAACGTCAAAAGCATTTTTTTGCTTTGTTTCGTGACTATTGAGTAATCAGTAGGAGCTAAAGACGAAGGAAACTAAAGATGCTTTATTATAATATCTCATCACCAGAGATGGTTGGAAGAAAATTAAGCGTGCCTTTATTAAGTGTGTACCTTTCTATCCCATAACCACCAAAATCCCAACAAAACAAAATGTTTAATACAAAAGTTAGGGAACAAAAACGCTTTGCAAATCCCCCAAATCAATTCTCATGCCATCACGCTCAGTTTGTTCAAGGCCGTGCCCTAAAAGCTCCAATAATCACTCCTTTCCTACACTACCTCGTCCTCTCCTCTCCCCTCCATGACTCGGAAAAACCGACGGCCATGCAATTACGTTGCCTGCCGTTTTGATGACAAAAAGGAGATGTGAAAAGCTGCGACGTCTCTAAAGAGTCTCCTCTGGCAGCTCTCCAGCGAGTGTAGATGATGATTGGCTGACAGCGTCGTCAGTGAAGGGCTGTGCTTTTGAGATGCGAGGTGATTGCGCAATCAATTAGGTAGTATGTTTATGGCAACTTATATCTCGGTACAATCAACTGACATTTCAATTGATTGAAGTACAAAAGCAGTCTAAATTTAGCCCGTCACCCTTCCCTCCCTCCCCCCCTCCCTCCCATCCTGCCCTACAAGCGACTTCTTAATAGAAGAGTGGTAATCTTGGTGAAATGCACCCAAGTTTCTTTGTGACCTTAACAGAAAACAAAGGTGAAAGCTGTAAAAGGAAGAGAAAATTTATGTTTGATTATACACCTTTTAGGACTGACAGTGAATAGGAATCAAATCTTGAGAAGCACTTTTCCAATGAGGAGGTATGTGTTCATGTTTTGGGGACGGCATGTACCCTACAATCAGAAAAGCCCCCGAATGTGACCGACACAGCTGCATCCCTGGCAGGCCGGCGTCCATCTGAGTAGCAGAAGACAACGTCGTTTGAACGGGACCGCCTAATAACGACACAAACAATTTGGGTTTTTTTTTAGGATGAAAATATAAAACTCACATGTTCTCTTTATTTGCTGTATATAGATAGATGTACACCACTGGAGATTTGGATAAAAGCACACACAAAAAGCTGGGAACGTAACTTAACGGAAAGATGTCGGATTACAAATCGATAAAAAACTATCCAAATTCTACACGGTTTCTAAATGTAAATAGTCACATGTGTTGATGTCTGTGCCACATAACAACTGTCTGCAGTCGCTAATAACCTCTGTTTTCTGTACATGGGGTATTTGTACAAAATATGAAATCTACCATTTAATAACAGTTATAACATAAAATAAAAGTACATTATATGTACAATATTAGATGAAGCCATTTAGTACGAGACGTATACTAAAGGACACTTGCAATAATCATTCTTTTCAAAGAAAAAAAGAAAACAAAGCTTATGTAAAATGCAGAGAGCTCCAAAGAAGCCATTATTAAAGCCATTTCATGAAGAACAACAGTCACCAACGGGACACTGGATGACAACCAGACTCACAACGTGCTGCTAGGACAGCGCACCAACAATCCCAGAGGATGGGAAATACTGAAGGGGTGGAAGAAGTTTCCACAACAAAACGTGGGGTATAGGGGATGGGGGGGTTTTGGTAAAAAGCAAACATCATTGGTGAATGTTATTCTTTAAGACAAACAAGGAGAGAACGAAACAATGTGATGGTGGTATTATTTACAATTTGCACATTCAGTCGAAACACTGACAAGATCTGCAGGCAAAAAGGAAAAACAAAACCACAACAAAACCAAAAAAAAAAACTTGCAAGCATCCAGAAGCAGATCAAACAGATGTCAAAATAAAAGATCCCTAAAGGGTAGTAGGCTTTTACTGGGAGAGAACAGCCAGTGTGCAGGTCTGGAGGGGGTGGGGGGGGGGTCAAACAATGGTACTGTCGACCAAGGACACAAACTAAAAGTGGAATGGGGTAGAGGGGGGCACATAACGGGAAGTTGCAACGGGAGGTGATTTCCTCTCCCATGTAGGCTAGCTCGTATCGATACACGGACCCGGGGGGGCTGACCCCACACGCCACGACAGACAGCATCATGGATTTCAATGAACTACTAGTTACTAGTTTTTCAGTTACGCTTCTATCGTCTTTCCTTCAAGTTTCGTCAGGAAGTGCTTCTTTATTTCAGTGGTTGGGGTCTTCTCCTCTCTAGCGTTGCCACTACAAATCTGATTTGTAAAATTAAAAAAAAAGAAAAAAAGGCATGCACTGTCACCAAAGCAGCTTGGATGCTGTTAACAAGGAATACGGATTTCAATGCATCTGTCTGGAAACTAACGGTACAGTTTTGAATGGTTTGGCATTGAGATGACGCTGCTACTCTACTCTCAGCTGAGCCAATATCCCCTTAGACTATAAAAGGCACTGTGAAAAGAAAGGCTTGTGTTCGACTCCATCAGACCAAACACACCTTATCAATGACACGTTCTAATCCCTAACAAGCTTTTTATAAAGAAAAAAGGGTCTTGCTTGAGAAGAGTAGAAAAAGCAAGCAATCAGCACAATTTCAAATCCTTTGATTCCTCTCTCAACCCACTACGACACTGTGTCTCTATCAAAGTGGGAGTTTGTAAACTCTGTACTAGCAACTACATCCCTCTGACTCTCATAAGCCTCGTATGAATGACAGTGTCGTATAGTGTACGCTAATGATCACATTAAAAACTTAAATGACCGGATGTGAATGGTCAACCAAAAATAGATCCACAGAGATTCAGAAGCACAAGGATTTGTCGAGGGATTCAGCGTCCCGTGGCAAATCCCCTCTCGTTGTAACTGGTGCAGCAAACCAGGCTCGAGCTGGACTTCCGAGTACCAATCAAACAAGAAATGATGAAGAACCATTTGACCATTGTTTGAGCCACCAACACACACACACACACACACACACACACACACACACACACGCACACGCACACGCACACACACAGCCACCTGTGTCAACGTATTTCCTACACATTTAGAAAGATCAGTTTAGGAGAGAAAAGTGAAGTTGGCACCAAGCTAGGCTTCTACACAGGAACAGAGATCCAGCTGGATGAAAGAACCTGGACCTCTGTCAGGCCAGCACTTTTGGATGAACAAAGCTGCGTTACGCTTTTAATCCAGACACAGATGCACCGCCGAGTCCCAGATGACCCTGTCCTGGCTAGCAGAAAGATCCATGAATCATCACAGGACATGGAGAATGGACCTGAGGAAAGATATTAAGCTCTTAGCAGCTATATAGATGGCAGGAAGTGTCTTTTAGTCTCCTTGCTCAGGTGAGGAGAGCCCATAATATTCATACTATGTAGGAAAGAATATAAACAGCCGTCTAGTTTAAATGATGTTATGAGAAAAATAGCTCATGTTAAGTATATAGAAACAATTTTATTTTCAACAGATTTTTTTTTTAATCAAACTAAAGAAATCCTGTCGAGGTTACAGCTGGGGGCTCATAGTTGTACAAGCACCTGACATCTATAAAGAGGAGGCAAGAGAAAGAGCGCTCACATACAGAAGAACAGAACACCTGAGAGAAGTGGCCAGAAGGGGGCAGCACAGCACCCCTAAAACATTAACAAGTTGAGAGGGAGGGGGAGAGGAGAAGAGAGAGACAAAAACACTATCGTGGGTGAAGTTCGGGGCACAGTGCATGTTCTGGTCATGCAGGACCGTCCAGCGCCACTGACATCTCTGCTGGACTATAACTGGAAAAAAAAAAAAAAAGGGGGGGGGCGGGGGGGGGTTCATCAGGGCCAAGCACCACTTGTCCCAACAGAATAACCAGGGTTAGATGTCTGCCTGTAGACATTTTCAGTGTCAGGTGGAGCTGGGACTCTTTTAGTTCAGTTCAGTTCTGTGTTGTGCTGGGCTGGACTGAGATACCATAGTTCTGTTGTTGTGCCGGCCTCCGTGGGCCTGTGGTTCCTCTGTTGGATGATGCTGCTGCTGCTGGTTTACGGTGATCCAGGGTGGTCTCTTAGTGGCCGTCGTGTGGCGTCAACATGTCCTCGGCTCTCCGGTGCGTCTCCAGGGCGTTGACGGTGCAGATGTCCTGGGGAAGCTCTGATTTCCTCCGCATCAGTGGACGATCCCTACGCTGATCCCTCTGGACCTGGAGGGAGGGGGGGGGGGGGTGAGGAGGACAGGGGCAAAGTGAGTCGGGGGTCACATTCAGCACAAATACACACTGTAGAGGGGCAATAGCAACACGGACGCCCCCCCTGAACACACACTTGAGCATCTACAATTCATAAGACAGTGAACAAGCTGCAGAATAGGTTATGTGCTATGGTTGGGTGATTGGATGAATACATCGGGGGATCAGCAACAGACTGGAATCCATCGCCGGTGGAAATCCCTCTGCCGATTTCTTTGCCAATTTAAATTACCTCGATATGTGACAATTTAAAATGCAACCTAGCGCAAGGCACTGAGGGTTTCTCTCAAACTACATTATAGGAATTAGTTTTCATTGACACCAAAGCCACGTTGAACACAGGGTCTAACTGCGACATCTGCTGGCCAAAAGTGAAATTGCAACAACGACCAAGTTATTTGTTACAACTTAAAATAACATTAAGACATAATATCATCATAGGTCCATTAGCAACCTCAGATTATTTCCTTCATGCCATTGCAAACTGTGGCTTTGCACTGCTTTACTGTATTTACTTTGTATATACTTTGTCAAATTCACGTCAGCTTACTTGCAGTAAAACAGTTTATTTACCCCTACATATTAGAAGAAACAAAAATGGTAGGTTAAATAATGGTAGGTTATTTGGTCTTTTGGGTTAGTCAGCCACTACCAACTTGACTAGAGTAGGGGACGCAACGTATGGCTGCTTTCTGAAAACAAAAAAACTGAATACAGTAACAGCCTTTTGACACAGTTCTCTCGTGAGAAGTTCAGGTTGGCGCAATCTTGCGAGAAGGCAAGGCTACATTCACAGAGCATAAACCCGTAGACTAGTATCAACAAGCTAACGCAGGTCAGCTACATTGTAGATCAAGTGTCCGTCTGTTGTTTGTGCCTCCAACCGCAAAAGCTGATGTCACACGACTGGCATCACACAAGCACATTCGCTGCTACACCCGCAAACCAACATCCCCATTCCTTACCTGTGTGGCTTCCTCCTCTACCGTTCTCTTCAGCATGTTGACATCGTCTAGCAGTGGACAATCTGTGTCCATGTCCATTGGACTACCCAGGCCTGTTGAATCAATGTACAACAGGAACTGTATAGGGACAAGAGAACAGAGGGAGGGACTATGAGGCACCACGCCGTAGGCTGCATGACCCAAGTAAAACACACTGAACTCCTGAATGAACTCCTGTGCATGCTCCTGCTCGTCCATTATCCACAGCTATATGCACATGCCTATTATAAGGCAATGAGGCTTTACATTTGAAATTGTGCAATTACATGTATGAACTAATGATGGCTCTAACAAATGTCATAACACCAAAACATTGAGGGTACAAGTTAGAAAGAGTTCAAATAAAATGATATCAAGTAACAAAACAATTATTTTGTCACAATAAAGGCACATGGGCAATCTAGCAAAAGGTTTAGCACCGGCCAAACATAATAAATTCCAGTTATTACATCAATCTAGTGGTAAAATACAGAACGCCGTTTGGTCTTCCCATGCAAACAAACTCTGTCAGGCACTTACTAGCAGTGAGGAGGTACTGTAACCCTTAATTTTGTTTTGATCGGTGATCGGCCGCTCACACTGTTTAACTAGTTAGTCAGTCAAAGATTGACTACTCTTATCAGCATCAACACTGCCGACTGAAGGAGGTAAGGCATGCACATAAATCATCTTGTCGTGTTGAACATGTGAAAATTATCTTATCTTAATTAGATACTACTCAATAAATAAATAAATAAATAAATAAAATAAAAATACACAATTATTCTCTCAAGTACCACAAATTAATTTGATAGTGCCCATAAGCGTCAAGTGTCTGATGATTGACTGATTGTCTGACTTGAATTTGCCCCTGATGCCCACGTCTTGCACCGTGGGATATAATTAGTATAAATCTGTCAGTAAATTAGCGATTCTGAGGTACTTTAACAGGTAAAAAATAACCACGTATTTGCTCCAACCTGTCTCTTACCAAGATAGAATCACCTGGTATATGGGATGGGTAGAGGAAAAACATGGGCAGTACTTCTACTTTCTACACCCCTGGGTGTAAGTAACACTCATCAGAAAGTTGTTTGGGAACCAGTAGTGTGCATGGATGTGAGAATGATGTTCTAAGCACAGTTTATAAACCTTGGTGCATATGGGCCACCGTACTGATTAACGTCTGGTGTGAGATGTCTGAGTTGTCAATGGGACTTGAAACTCTCGGCTCACCTGTGGGTTTGACTTGGCCAGATTCTCAATCTTCAGCCACGCTTCTTCTCTCTCTTTCCACTTAGCTTTCTCTCTGGCACACGGGACAAAACAGAAACAATCATTAGAAACTTGTAATGGTAAGCCAATCCAATCAATTAAATGTCACAAAGTTATGCTTAACCACCAGCTTGGACACCGAGCAACAACTCAACACAGGCAGATATCAAACACAGGCAAGCATATACATGGGTATTATAAAATGACACACTTTATAAACTTAGAAATAAAAGGAAACTACTGTAAAGTGTGATTATGACAAGGACTCTTGCTTGTAGTATAGTAGATGGAGTACTGCAATCCAACTCTACCACGCTGGACAGGGCTGCCATCACCCCCTCTGCTCAACCTACAGTATCTATCTAAAGCAGGCGGCAGGCTTGAGCCTTACTTGCTCTTCTCTGCCCTGAACTGCTGGGTGCAGTCGTCAAACAGCTTCTGGTTCATCTCCATGAAGAGTTTCAGAGCATTGTAGATCAACCCATGTATTGTCCTGCAACACACACAAACAGAAGATTACTGAGGGCCAGTCAATTCATGTACCTACACTACCACCACATCTCCTTGAAAAGAAAGGCATAAAGACAAATAAACAGCCAGTGTTGTGACTCACTTGTTCCAGTGGGTCTTGGAGTTGCGGTAGAGGGCTGGGAACATGATGGGCAGAATCCTGGCAGCGTTGTCACTGATCAGGCTCATGATGTACTCATTGTTCCAGTAGTACAGAGCTCGCTCTGCCACCTAACCACACATTTAGTTGATACCAGAGTTACATATGTATACAGACAGAAGCAACACACACAGATCACTACACTACACAACAAACACTAACACAACTGGCTGGCAAACACATACCATATAACAAACATACACAAACACATACACACAGATCAGGTGCATGTCGGACCTGAAAGTGCGGGCTGGACACACACTTGGCCAGCTGTCTGAAGAGGGGCTCCATGACTTTGACGAACTCAGAAGGCTCAATTACGTCGAGGATCTCCTCCAGTTCATTGAGGAACATCACCTCCTTTGGACTGTGGGTCTTTGGCCAGTATTTCAACAAAGCCACCACCGTCTGCACAGACAGGACAACAGGCATACCTTGGCAATGAGAAATCAACTGTGTGAGATAGAACAGACACAGTAATGCAGTGGGCATACAAGGGTGACAAATGAGAAACTAGAAGGCACTTGGAAAGCGCAAACCCCCACCAATGCTAAATAATTCTCCAATTGGTTATGGATATAATAATGTAACTCCCAGATGCAGATCACCACCAAAATCAACTGTTCCTGGGCCCAAGCCCCATCTGTCCACCAAATGTACAGACAGACAGACAAACCAACAAGGAAACCTTCTTGTGGAGGTAATTAAAGAAACAATTCACATGTGAAACACAAACATTAGCTTAAGGCTAACCACACTCATGGGAGCCAGAAGACTACTGCAAATAGATTCTGAGGCTGAGAAATACAAACATTGATCGGTCTGTGTATCTGAATAGACTATAGTCTAGTCCACTACTTAAACCCAATGAAATCAGATCGATTTGAATGTATGCTGTTCTACTGAAATCAAACAAGCCAAGCAGGAAAATGGTTGAGAATATTCAGCAAAGGTTTAAAGCCTAAATTGAGATGTATTTTCTCTCAACCATTTCAAAACCCTCAGATGGTACAACTAGGCTAGAGGGCAGACATTAAATACCTCCCAATTTAGAGATAAGCACCTGCAGTCTCAATATAATTGATATTCCTCCTGCATCTCCACCACTCCTGTAAGCATCACTTTGAGAGATTACATGCAATACTTAATGATGGTGCTGTGGTATAGAAACACACACAGGGAGGCCTCAGTTACACATCACATGTCAGAAAAGCTGCTCCGATCAATACTATGGAGGACTAGCAATCAGCAGACTAATCACATGACGACTGAGCATGCTACTGAAATAGTTTCAAACAGAAGACTGAGCATGCTATGCTTGTGTATAGAGGCATTAACTGAGTTTAGTGTGGGCATGCAGGATAATGAAGTATCAACATCTGACTGAATTCATTGAATCAAATCTCACCGGTTCTGTGAGGGTGCTATCCTTCTCTAGGAACTGCACCACACAGTAGGCCAGCTAATGGAGGAATAAAGGACAAAACGTTATTCATTCTGATAAATTCACAGTACAATAAACATTGATTTAATAAGGTTTAGTTCTTAGCAGGGCCATCAACAGCGTAAAGTTTCATCAAATAAGGTAATGACTGAAGATTGTCACCTGTGGGTGATAGACACTAAGAGACTTGACTTTGTGCAAAGGCAGCAGAACTTTCAACAGGAAAATCTTGTGCTCCTCTTTCAAGGGTAATGCAAATCCATTGATTATGCTGCAATGATAAAGAGAAAGAGACAGTCATAAGGGACATACAATGCCGTAGGCGTCAACTAAAAGCCAACAAACGGTTATTGGTAAAGACTTGTTTAGCCTGCGGCAATACAATCAATAATACTGTGCTGCTGAAAAAGTACACAGTGAAGACATTCTAATATTAGCAATAAAAACATTGAGTGGTATGTTCCTCCTCTGCTTTTTTCTGAGTTCAGCGATTATGACTCAAGCAAGCAGTAACTCTGGAAATGTCGGAGACAGTTGTATGTGTCTTTTTACTACTGCAAAAACATTATTGGCAATGAGACAAACTTGTTGGCACTTGTTGAAATATCTTACCTGCCTAATATTTCCAGTAATTCTGCTATTCCATTATGATGTTCAGTCTCATAAATGAACCTGAAAAACAACAACCAGACCAAAAACATGGACATTTAGCAAAATAAAATCCAGTAGTCTTCAGAAAAAGTGTCACTAATACATCTAACTCAACCACTACTAACCTATAAAATATGTTATTAATCTGTTTCCTGATGTAAGCTCGCAGGCCCAGGAACTTCCCATAGATGCGATGTAGAGTGGTCTTCAGAAAGTCTCTTTCCCTGGGGTCTTCACTGTCAAACAGTTCTAACAGCTGTGCACCAAAACAACAAAACTGTCACTGCACAAAAAGAGACACTGATAGCAAATCCAACTGACGACTGTATTCATTTCAAATACAAAAATCTATGAAAGAGGAATAACTACCTACACAGTGCTCAAGCATCATACATCGTTTGGACGTGCATACATTGCCTTCTTGTCAAACACATCTATAAACATTGTACACAAACTGCTATTATTAAACACTCACCTGCATTACAAATCTCTGGTCAATATACTTCTTGGCTATATTTGGTTGAAAGTCGGGCGACTCTAAAAACCGAAGGAAGAATTCATAGACGAGCTGTGAAAAGAAGGGCAGAGACTAACACACTCCAAAGTGACAGCAGAATGGGTGGATACTCATACTCATAACGTGGAATGAGCAACCAAGGTGGTGTGTGTGTGTGTGTGTTGTGTACCTGTAGATGTGGCCATGCAGCCTCTAGCGTAGGCTCATCTTCCTCTGGGTCAAACTCGGCCCCTGTGGGGTTGGATGATGGCGGCAACGTCCTAAACATATTCACAGCAAACTGGGGAAGAGACAGAAAAAGGTAGGTCAAAACAAGGATCAGTGGAAACTGAATTGGTGCAAATGAGATTCAGACATTGCCTGCTGAAGAAAAACCACAGAAAGATTTGTACTTTCACCTCAAACGACAAGGATAAATCAGTACAGTATCTTGAGCTGGGCATATCATCCCACCCTTCAAGATTAACACTTCATTTAACTGGGTTAAATGAAGATCTTTCTGGTCCAGTCACACAACAGAGGGACATTCAAAATGGCTTGAAAACCAGCAGACTGGCTAAAAAAAACTTTTTAAAAAAACAGTGCTGCAAACCAGATGGAGCACATGCAGAGGAATGCCAAGACCTCATGCACTCCCCTGTTCATCAGTTTGATGCAGTTTTTCTTTGATGCAGTTTTTTCACCTTTGTACAAGCTTATCTACCAGTTTAAACTGATTGTTTACAAATACACAAACTATATATTATTTGGGGGTATATCCCCCCCAAATCAAGTTCTGACCTAAAGGAAACACTGGAATCATTTGGAAGTTTGACTTGATTTTACCTCTTGTGCTGCTCTGAGCAATTAATAGGTTTAGTGCTTATACCCGAAACATTGGTTTCCCAGTTCCCAGTTCATTGGTTGCATGCATCACCTCTCCATCTTCCCTCTCGGTCTATTCTCACTCTTCAGAGAGCACACTTAGACACCCACTCCAGAGTGCCGCAGACCGGAGGACATACTCGCTCATGATCATGTTTATATTCCTACTAGAAGCCACTTCCTTTTTCCCTCCAGAGAACGGGACTAATGGCAAAAAGGATCATGTTACCCAACGGGTTACCTAATGAGAGAGCCTAATGAGTGTTCAATGAGAGAACAAGGACTTGTGTTATAAAATAATGTGTAGACCCTTACCATAAGAATACACTCTTTATGGCTATAAGGAGTTTGTCATGTCAATCTCCACACTTTGATGATGAAAGCCATCAGTGCACTTCAAAGTGTCCTTATCATTAAGGGGGCAGGGGAAGGGGGCTGCCAAGAATAAGAGTATATTTTCATGCTGATTTGGCAGCTCCCTTGCATTTTCTGCTGCATTGATCAAATAGAGCCAGGGCAAGGAGAATGAGGTTACATTTGCACCTTGATCATGTGCAGTTTACCATGTGGTATTGAGACAGGGCTTTGATTAAGATCAAAGGCTTTTTAATTTGGCTGGGGAAAGCAAACCTGGCACCATAACACATCCAGGCCACAACCTCAATCAAACCCATTTCAATCTAATAAAGATACAAGAGCAGTTCCACTGCAACTACACAGTGGTCGACTACAGCCCAAGAGACTGGAACAAGTTCAGACCTTAGACCTATAGATGATCCCATGTATAACAAGGTCATATGGGGCGACATTCTTCAGACAAGTGACCACTGGAGGGGGAGAAAAATCCAAAATGTTCACTTTAGACTAATAATGTCTAATAAAACTTGAGAAACTAAGACTTGTGTTGAATTTGCTAAAACACCAGGCTCTATTTCTAGCAATATGGAAGGGTTTATCAAAGACTCCAAGGATAACAATCATGTTAGATGTGTGTTAAACAGATCCTTCTGAGGTCAGTGACTGAGGTCAGTGATGCTCATGTGAGTTTCCTGTGACTTAGTCAGGAGCAAAGAATGAGACTAAATGGGTCTGAAATAACCAGTAAGTATTCCTGGCAATCACAGTAGATTCTCTTCCCGTGGTGCAGAAATAGAATAAAGTCCAGATTAGATCTACATGTCTATACATGGCGTAAGTGTTGTGATCAGACAGGTGATGTTTCAACCAGATCGGGGTTCATTTGGCACTTTTTGTGGTGTGAGAGTCCCATGAGGTTTGGGGAAATCACAGAATGTATTTTAAAGTTAGTTAGTTTGTATACATTTCTGATTGACAACGTTCTTGGGCACTATCAAGCAGTAAACCGCATCATATCTAGCATGCTAAGCAGGCTAAAGCAGATACTATGAATTACTTTCAAATACTATTTGACTTCAAAATAGCTTTCATCCTCCTCATCCCCATGCTAACCCAAACCAATCCACTCCTGTACTGACCACGTGCACCACCTCTGGGTAGATGGGCTCTGTAATGACATTCCTGTTGTGGGTGATGTACTCCACCATCTCGCTCAGAGCCGCCCGTTTCACCTCCTTCCATTTCAGGTCACTCAGTGGGTCTGAGATAAAATCGAAGAGGACGCAGCACTGCCGCAGCTTCTGGATAAACAGCTTCTCCTGCTCTGCAGGGGGAACATCTACAAGACAGAAAGGGAAGGCATCAGACTTGTTGTCATCGTCATGTGAGTATTTTGTTTGAAAACTGAAATCAAACTCAACAACCATCAAAGACTGCAATAAGTCCAAGGAGGTTGCCCTGAATCCAAATACACTAAAAGTAATGCAAAAGCTAGACACAAAAAGTACAGAAAAAAATGTTTGGTCAGAAAAATGATTAGGTGGCCAAAAGAAAATAAGATACTGTACTGTCATTTGTTAAATGATACAATATTAGTCAATGTTAACCTCTGCAACCATGTAGTTCATGTGTGAACATGTAGTGACTTTTTCACATCAAAGACTTCATAAATCACTAATTGTGTCACCACTAAATCAACACAACTATAAATCACCTCAATCAGCCTCCGGGAATATGGAGGCACAGCTGTCTATGATCATCAACTTCCAATTTAGGAACCATTACAACTCAGTGTAGTCATTGCACACTCATCATCGTCGATGCCCCAGCCACCCTTCTGTGCCTGACTATGTGCAACACGCATGATCGACCACACAACAGCAGCCTCAAAATAATCAATGTTTATTACAAAGAAGCCACGACACTCTCACTCATCACATTATTATACAATCTGTACAGATGGATGTGCTGAAATGGTGAAGCCCACTTTCACTGAAAGAAAAACAATGCTGCTCAAATTTGACAGCATGTCATAAGAGAACATACTCCCCTGCACACCGTAAGTGTGACAAGTGTCTATATTGCAATTGTTTTTTAGACTAGATAGATTATTAGCAAAAATCTATTCTTTATACTCTTTCCATATCTAACCTATGCTGAGTTTTGACTAGTAAGTCTTAATGTGTATGTCTTCCTCACAGTCTAAGGTTTCTGAGTCAGTCTCCTCTCCCCATGAACAAGCTGCATGTGTACATCACCATAGTGACCGGACTTTGGACCGGGGGTGACCACTGCTAATCAGAGACGCCTGCAGGCTGCTGCTGCAGTAACATTGGATATTAGGGTCAGTCTGAATCGTATCCTGCTGATTTGCTGAGCCTATCAACTGTGGCTAAGAGTCAAGTCAGCCTTGCTAACAGACATGAAACGGACTCACCCTGTAAAACATAGTTAAGAAAAATAGATTTTTTTGCACATTCAATTCAGCATCCCAGAGAAATGTTAAAGACGATCAGCAGCCTTTTTTCATATGATGGTTGCAGAAATGAAGCTGAAAAGCACTCAGGCATAGTGGGAAGGATTTAGGTATGCAATAAGTAGGACCTGCAACACAACTATATACTGACTCTTTATGATCAGAGTAACAATTACTACCAACTTTTCTATCAATGCTTTTTCCATTTTTTCTCCATGTGGTTGTTGCTGTCGGTGACAACCTGCTACTTGTTGTGTCTCCGATCGTACCACTGCCCCTCCATGGACCCTCTCTGGCACATACCTGTTAATGAGGTGGAGCATGTGTCCACCCTTTTACCAGGAGTGTGTCATCTCATCTACCCCTGTATGTCAAGAGGTCTACCTCAGGCCTGCTCCTGTTACACAACAGCACTAGGGTTTCTGAACAGGCCTAAAATATTAAAAAGGGACATGCTGTGCAACGGCAGACTTCACACACAGGCCTCGCTGCATGGCTGGGCCCATAACCTTTACTTGCCTACAGGCGCCAGCTTGTAGTCGGGCAACTATGGACACAAATTGCCCTCAGGCATCGATCTGGCATCCCACTGACCACTGTGAAAGAACATGTACCAAAATGAGGGCAGATTGGCCTATGGGGCAAATCTGGTGCAGACAGCAACACAAACAGGGGCTTTCGGCTTTATATTAATAATTATCCTTGGGCTCTTAATCTTTTTCAAACCCCTCATGAGTTTTAGCACCCACGCAATTCACAACGGCAAAACAAAGAGCCTTGTGCTTGCAGCAATAGTTAGTGTAGGGATAGGCTCCGTATTTGAATGATTACCACTGCATTCCCACAGGTGTCTTTGGAGAAGAGATGATTACAAGGAGAAAGACAATACACTAGCCTTCCATCCACACACCCATTTAATATCTGTTTGTTTTCCATACTTCACAGAATACACTTAAAACATTTGTTGTGGGTCCCATCTTTAGGTTTATCTGATGAAAGAGTGATTATGAATCCTGCTCTGAAATTGAGCAAAAACTATCATGACACTTCCACTTGCATAGCATAGATCTGTCAAATGACACCATTCACAAGAGGCACACACACTGACAACAGGCTCTGACCTCACTTCCTTTGACATCAGCAGTCTTGGTGGGGGATGGGGGACTCAAAACTAGCCCTCCTCCTTCTCACTCTCCCCCTCCCTCCTAAGCTAAGCTATGCAATGCCCTAGCAAAAGCCTTCCTCGTTGACATACAAACACAATCCTTCGCTTCCTCCTCCAAAAATACCCATGCCACCAAGACAGAGGATAAACGCCCCCGTAGGCTCTTTTAATAACTTCAGGAAAAGTCATCAGACAAATATTTCCTTCTACAAAATCCCATTAAGCATCTACAGTTGCTAAATGGCAACAACATTCTTACCCACCTCCCCTCCACATACACACAGAGCAGCAAAAGAGGCAGATCTCTTATTCTCACCTCTAAAATGCATGAGGGCCACGGGCTGGAAAGGCCCATTGGAGCTTGGTGCATCCAGAACCATCCCGCTGGCAGCTCTAGTACATGCCAACATCAGAAAGCTGAGGCAGGAGAGAGGAGAGCAGAGGGCAGCCCAGGCTAAGGCGAGGAGCCAGCCTCCATTTTAGCACAAACACTCGGAGCAGAAAATGAAGCTCCCCTGCTGCTGGAGGGAACCAGCTAGTTAGTGATGTCATCCCTCACAGTGGCTGCCTGGTTGGCTGGCTACGGTCACATGGGCTGGCTGTCAGAATAAATAAACATGAAGCAAGGGATTGGCTGGTGGGCGGAGGGGGAGGGGTGGGACCTTCACTGTGATTGGTCTGTCAAAGTTTAGAGCATGACAAACTTTACAGGTCTAACATCAGTTCATCCTCTCCTGAAATTTAAACAATAATTATTAGGGTAAAGCCAGAAAAACAATCTCCTGTGTAACATGTAAGCTGACTTCTGCAAATCAAGGGAGAGGAAATGTAACACTTCCTTTTGTCATCTCACTCAACCCACAACAAACCCGAACATCACAACTGATGTAACAAATGACACAAAAAAATATAACCACAAGCTACTGGCGTGCAAGCCACAGGCACAGGGGTGCTGGTCACATATATAATGTGTATAACGTGTAACATGAAAACTAGACAGTTAACTGAGGTTTGCCCTTATGCCTGGTGTGTGTGTGTGTGTGTGTGTGCATGTGTGTGCTTGTGTGTGTCTGCCTGACAGATGGCTCTGCGGGAGCACAACCCAAGCCCAGGTGTATGTGACAGAGAAACAGGAAGGCAGGAAGTCTCTATGTGAGCAACACAGGATGTGCCGATGCAATGAGCAACGCTCTGTCTGCCTCAGCAGCAATGAGAACAAAACCGTGCACTGTTGAACATGAACTAGGCACTGGGCACATCTACCCCGACGCAGACAGTAATGCAAGAGAATTAAACTCACTCAAAGCTATGTGCAAATAAACAAGCCCTTCAAATGAGGCTAGGTGCATATGAATGAATGAATCTCAGTGTTATGAATACAAGACTTGGATTTTCCTACCGAGCTTTCAAAGTTTTGGTAAGAAACTAGCTAACTTGAGTGTGTGATAGGCGTGAGATATTAGTACAATTGAAATGTAGTACTACTGCACATCTCATGAAACCACTCTTTAACCTTGCAAGTCATTCCACCCATTGTGATATTTCTGATGCTAATCAATAAAAAAAGAACAATTCTCTATTCTACAACACAAAAACCCATTGTGTGTTTCAGATGGTTATTATTGGGATAGTTTCAAATCATTCAAAATCTTTCCCAGCAGATACGGTTAACGTTGCTCCCTGATTATTGATATTAGAATCCTGTATTGGTTTGACCCTAGTTAACAGTGCAGTAGAGGTTCATTTGGCCCAACCTCAGACGTCCAAACCTGTCCAGTCATGATATATAGTACGTATTCACTGCCCTCTTGTTTCATGAAAATATGCAATTCCTTTCTCCAATCACAACAATAACAAATGTTGGTGGATCTACTGCTACATGGGATTCCCAAGACAGATCCCTTGTCTTTATGTTACATTAAAAGGGAGAATGGCTGATTGGTCGTGAAGATGGGAGATCAAGTCTGAGTGAATAAAAGGCTCTTTCTTGCCGTTTCGTTCCCTAGTCATGGGGCAAGCTCCCATCAGAAGATCTGTTGTTCCCACCAAGACTAGGCCACCAACACACACACACACACACACACACACACACACACACACACACACACACACACACACACACACACACACACACACACACACACACACACACACACACACACACACACACACACACACACACACACACACACACACACACACACACACACACAATGATTACCCATCAAAAACTCCTTTGGCACATGCAGCCACCAGGCTTGAACCTTTTACCAAGCGCCCATGCTATTCCCAGTAGTGAAAGGGGAGCAAACTTGTGAGGCATCATGAGTCTGTCCTAGATGGGATTTTACGGTTTTTGTTTTAGCACAGCTTTCCGAGAATTCAGTGTTGATAGCGTTAGCCCTGCCTAAATATAAATGATTAAGTGGTTCATCTATGGGTCTGCTGATCCCTCCATCACCATGTCTCTGTAATAAGTGCTTAGGGCTCAAATCTATCTGGAGAAATAGGTCCATCGACACAGTTCTGGACAAGAGCCCTTTTAGGAGCAGCTGAACTTCACTTTGCCCGTAAGGACCTTCCAAGGATAGAAACTTCACTCACATTCAAACCTGAGGTGCCATGTTTGTTATGTCAGCTCTGTAAGATCGCCATTAAATATATATATATATATATGCCTTTGGCCTCTAATTTTGCAGTGTCTAACAGTGTCCTTTTTAGTTTAGTTGGGTGTGTATTTGCACATGATGAGTGAAAATATGTGAAGAGACAAACACTGAATATAAACGAGTTCTGATCCTCAGTTCTGATTGGCCAAATCATGTTCAAAACTGTTACTCGATAAAAATACACCTGATGGCGTAACTGTTAAATATTAATCACCACTAATACTGCTACTAAACCTGTATTTCATAGCAGATGAATATAATTTGATTATTATTATTATTATTATTATTATTAAAAATAAAACATTTAACATTTTAATTCTCTTTGGTGTTACTGCCATTTTATAAAAGCAATAAGCAAAAATATTGCTGCCCATCTCGTTTGCCAAAGACCACACAGAGTTTAAATGTACTTTATGGTGTTTGATGGGTTTGTGAGTGTAGTTTTCCTACATTTTCTACATAGAACATGAAATAAATGGTGCACACTGGAGAACATTGTTTATACAAAATCTTTACAAATTGATCACCTATCACATTAGACTTTTCAAAATATTAAAGTTGTATGCACAAGCATTAGGCAATACTAATTTGTAATTCAAAATATGTTTAGTTGCACAAACCAGCAAGAAAATCTCAACAATTCCAAACAATAGAATAAATCTCATCCCAGTTGGTTTGCCATGCATGGCTGATATATATGGGGCAGGTTACATCACATTTTGTCCCAGTTAGCCAACATGACTCAATTAAATAGTCCACACAACGACCAGCAGGTGGAGACAAACTCCGTGGGACATTTATTTCCAAGCAGGATAGCTCCTCTTTTGAAAGGGAACACATGCAGAGGCAACAACTGCTGTTGTTCTGTGCCTTTTGGCAAGTGCACTTCAAATGAGACCATAATGAAATAAAGAGGCACCTGTTTGACGTGCTGCCTGGGATGTTTCTCTCAAAACACTGCAAGTTTATTTGCTGTAGTTAAGAGAATCAGGCTCTACTTCTCCAAAATACACCCATTTCTGTTTAATCAAAATCAACCACTCCTATCCCAAAAACATACAGAAATAGGCAACATGTCAGCATCTCATCAGGTCTACCGGAGTAAGCAATAAAACTGCAAATCCAAATAATCTGCACTGGAGTTACAACAAGAGCACTAGGTTTGGGTGTCTACTTTTGGCCAGGGTTTTCCATTTAGCCAAAACCTTGTAACCCTCCCGGAAAAGCTCATGGACAAGTGTTTGCATCAGGAGGTGGTGAGCATGCCTGGAATGAAAACAGGCCTAGCGAGGTGCCTGTTTGGACAGGACTAACTGATAACATCTACCGGGTGCCACGGCGGGATGATATCGGATCATACAGAAGACACTAAATGACGAACAAGTGGCACATACCAATACCACAGCCGGTCTCCCCTCAAGTCAGATAGTGGCTCCACTTTGTCCCCTTAACCTAAAAAGAGGGTTGAATCGTCTTCCAGACATATTGATGCTGAATCTTACGCTAGTATAAGAACTTTGAACTTTTATTTTGCACTAATGATTAATCTTTTATTGCACTCCTTCAGATTATTAACTCCCTGTCTGGGTTTATAAACTGATGTTGGTCTGTATGGTTTATGTGGCAATTTTTTAGCGCTATGCTCTATGTTTTATTGTGTTTTCTAGTCAAAATAAAAAATGTATAATAAACAAAGTTAATACTTCTAGTAGAAACATCTAGTAGCTGAAAGAAAGCTAATAAATAAGAAGATTCACCACCCAAACAAAACTGCAAGAGCTGTCTAGCCTACACTATGCATTACATTATAACAAGCAGTCGATTAGCATCATCATGGGAGACAGAATTGGGAATAAAATATTAGTTTAGTCAGAATTTTTAAATGTTTTGGTTTAATTCTGCAGCGGTGGGAGTGCAAGTAATTTCAGATCTGGGAGTCTGGGTCCCAGGCTTGCTTTCAGTCTCATTTCCACCATCTGTTCCATTGCTTGTTATAGTTAGTATAGTTTGTTATTTGGACATTTATATTGTTATACATGTACTTAGTGAACTGTAATTCTTATATTTGTTTGTTTTGGGTGGGCAAATGAGGTCAAATGATTAATCTTTAAGCTGCTGAAAAAAAAGTAGGGGAAAGCGCTGTTCTGTATATACATCATTCTCCCATTCCCAGGAGTCTGACAACAGTGACCATGCCACGCTTTTCCACGTAGCACTATACTGGTACTGGGCTTGAACACGTCACTCTTGGACAAACATAACTGTATACATCTGCCAGATTTTTCTACAAGGAGAGGAGGAGGAGAGGGAATAGTAGCATAGCTGCCAGACATTGCTTATCTGGGCACCGGCAACATCCTGAAATGCAAGGACCCAGGCATTAAAGCCTTATCTCTGGATTACCCCTAAATATAGACGCTTGGGTTAAATCCAGCGCAAAGTCCATGCCATGTACGACCTCTGTTTGTTTCCATGTCTTGCGTAATGCCACCGTCAACTCTGTGTTATAGTGAGGGTGATGCAGCAGGGGATGTTCAGAGACATCTGAACATGGAAAAAGTGTGTGAATGACTGAGTGTGTGCTTGTAAGTATGCATGTCTGTGCTGTGTGTGCGTATCAGTATCAGGATTACAGGGATTCCCAACATATAAAACATAACACTTGGGCAGCCCATCTCTGTGGGGGTTTTTTAATGCCCAAAGGAAAACTTTGCTTTAAATATAGCTTCTGGATAAGTGCAAGAGTCTTGGTTTTCAATGCATTATTTCTGACCATAAAAAGCTTGTGATCTAAGAGTGTCGACAATGACCCATCCACATGCAAAAATAACCACTGACAACATTACCACCAAACCTGTACTAAAAGTCTTAAAGCGTCTGGCTCATATCCTTGTTCCATTTTTAGAAACCAAAGTGTATGGGACGGTAATGCTCTGAAACATCAGTTCAGAGCATTGGTTAGGTCATTATGTGATTAGGTTAAGTAAGGTTGTGTACAGGTAAATACCTTTGAAAGCCGGCAGCTTCTGCAACTCCCTGTTGTTGCTCAGACTGAAGCGAGAGGAGCTCTGCTTTTTGTCCTTTTTGACAGGTGTCTGGGAACCTGGCTGCTTCCCCTTTAGCAGCTGAGTGGTAGGAGGCACGCTATTGCTGCCCTTCCTGTTGGAGCCCTGCTGAGGGAAGAGAGAGAGCCATTGTTGGTGACACTGAGATAGAGCAAGACAGAGGTTAAAGAGGCAATCACTGAATTTGAGAACATCCTTCAGTACCACTTTAGGGATCTGATATATAGATGCAGTCAGCTGAAGACAAACAGTCTCACTGCCAGACTTTAGATGGGTACAGCCTATGGCATGCTGGTATAACTGAGGTCATAACCCATGCTCTAGCCGAATGGAGAGAAAGATACTGCTTGGGGTTTAGTGAAGACCGCAAGATTGTCTAGAAGATCCCAGCAAAGCCACCTATCAAGAACTCCTTATCTGTCCACCAAGCCACCCAGCTGTGAGCAGAAGACTTGACAAAACCTAGCTTATCCCTGCATCCACTAATACAAAATCCCACAGAGGTTACATATTGTCTTGGTGTGAAATCTAGTAAATGCGGGCAGTTTCTCACGGCTGGTCCCACCTGCCTGCTGGGATCCATTTGTCAACAAACACCTGACAACACAGGGCTCACTTCAACAGATGCAGCTGTGGAGCTGTGTCAGCCCGGGTCACAGGGGATTTATCAGTTTCAGTTAAAACCCAGCAAAACTTGGCTGCTGTCTGCAGCACTACAAGACAGGGGTTTAGGAGTTGGGCCAGCTTAGCAAGCTTTCTAATAATTGGGGAAATTCATTTGAGCCAAGATTAGGTCTTCTCTCCTCTCCTTGCCAGTTCATAAACCAAATGTTGAAGTGTCTGTCATCAGTTTCTGCTTTCATGCTATGAAGGCCTCAGACATGTTTGTCAGGGTGGGAACATTGTACGCATTGAGTTGAGGTAGAACTCAAAGTGACTTGAAAACACTTTAACTGGTGCACAGATTGCATCAAATGAGAAACAATGAGATGAGAACAAATGAGAACAGTGTCTTGAGCCAGAAAAAGAGCTGAGAAGGCCATGGCACAAATATAAATACAAAGCAGATGCTGTAAAGTGTCCTAAGGTAGCATGAAAAGTGGTATCTACCCACAGACAAGCCAGCTGCCGTCTACCTCTCCCCAGACAGACACACAGATACAGTACTCTCTGCAGCCTTTTACAGCTAATGAAATAGGAATAAAAGATCTTGCAGACAAATACTAATACTCTATAAACTGTCATTACATTGCTTGACCTGCATGTGTATAGTATAGTAATGTTTTTATGGTTTCTCATTCCTGAATCAAACATCAATAAGCTGACAGTGGTAACCAGAAGAGTCTGAAACTGAAGGAGGGGCTTAGAGGGGGTAATACAGCGACAGCTTGCTGCCCAGTGATTTCAATTTGACACAAGGTTGGCGCATTAGCAGATCGGCTGCATAGCTGCTGACACACAACAGAGAGCAGATAATCAAGGATTACTACCCAGGGAGAGGAGGCTAGGGGGCAGACACCACCGTCTTAAGAAACTGAATACAGAGGGGATGACCAAAACTCTAAGCTCTGCATAACTGATTGATGAGGTATTGACAGATAAAATATACAATATAGATAAAAGATAGCGTCGGCCTCATCTAAACACATCTGCTGGAGTATTCTGAGCCTGGCAAATGACATACATACAAAACAGGAATCCCCAACCCCAACAATATAAGCATACCAACTATCTAATAATAGGTAGGTCCACCCTTTGCTTTCAGAACAGCCTCATTGAAATGCTTTCATACAAGCCCTGAACTGTGCGCAGTGGGATATTTGATCATTCTTTTTAGAAGGAAACTCTCCAGTTCTTAGAGGGACGAAGGAGGTGGAAATCTTCTTTCCATAAAGATTCTGTGATGTGTGCATCTGGTAATTGGGGAGGTCATAGAAGCCGTTTGACTTTGTCCTGATGTTCATGGAACCACTGGAACTTGAATTTGTTTAGTAGTGTGTATGAGTCCATTATCATCGAGTAGTACAGAAGCATCATGAGGGAGCCATGTTTGTACCATAGGGTGCACCTAGTCCTTTAAAATGGACTCATAATCCTTAACAATTATAGAACCATGCAGTAATCTGACCTAATAACTTCCTCAAGATGGCTGCCCATACTATTACAGATCCACTACCAAGGTCCAGAATTAACACCCGCCAAGCGCCAAATGCCGTTAAAATTGGTCGCTGGTGGATAAACCAATAAGGGTCACCCGCCACAGTGGGCAGTGACATTTTGAGACCACAAAATTTTAACGCCTCAGTTATATACCGTCTTTGCATGTTCTCAAACTTTGTTTCTTCTGACCGTTGTACACTCTCTGACTGTGAGCCAATGAAATCAAGACAATGAAATGATGCAATGCCACTGTATCAAGCAAATTAGCTGCCTATTACATTGCTCTACACAAAGCAGTAGCGTCTAAACTTCTGTTTCTCTGCTGTCTGGATGGTTAACTAGCCGAATGTTAGTAGAAATCTAACGCTATTCCCATGTGGCAACACATATCACTAAAAAGAAAAATATAAATCAAAGCTATATACATTAATTACTTTGGTTGGTACAACTTATTCTTTAATTTCATGAGGTTACTAGTCCTTGGCAGGTGAGCCAAGAAGTTAATTTTGGACACCAAAGTTGGTAACAGATAATGTCAATTGCATCTTTTGGCTTTCTCCTAACATAGCCCCATCCAGATGTAAGAAAATGGTGAATAACAACTCAGACCATGTTACTAGTTTTCCATTGCTCAGAGATCCAGGTTTTGTGCTCCTTACACCAGGTTATGCATCTTTGTGCATTGGTGTTGGATGTAAGTGGTTTTCAAATGGCAGCCCTCCAATACCTATGAAGCTTTATGAAGCTCACAACATACAGTTTTTGTTGAGATTGTCGCTGAGGTGTTGATTAAATTCTGTGGTAATTTTTGAGTCCCGAGATTTGCGGTGTTTCGCACCAATCCTGTTAAGTCTGTTAAGTCCTAAATCTAGCCCTGTCAGTGATGATCTATCCTCGTCAGGTGAATGTCAGATCTCTTTTACAGCTGACACATACTGCTGCGTGACATTCAACTTAATGACGTGCCCATGTAGCTACCTTTGTAGATGTTATTTAGTTACTTCAAAGTCCTTTTTCATGGTGTGTTGCATTTATTTTGTACAGCCCCTGGATTTTCTACCCCGCTTTAGGCTGGTTTACTGATCAGGACAGCATCAGCTGTCTTTCACCAAAACATCACACAGGGCTGCATTGAAGACTGGTAACACACTCCACTTTCAAACTGCCCACAGTGACAATTTTAAAGTCAGTGTCATTTGAACTTGTGTCAAGCAAAGTCCCATTTGACTTCCAAGAAGTGTCTGTGCAATGTCCCTGACTTAGCCTACCTCATGCTCTGAATTCTCTTGTCCTCCACTCTTGCCCACTTTTCCAGACTTAGGGGACTCCTGAAAGAAATAGTTAAAACCCTTAAGTGAGCGCGACATTATGGGATAATAGGGTGGAAAATAATGTTAAACAGTGAGTTATTTAATGCTGTCATGCATAAATCCTAGCCCACACAATCACACACTCGTACTTGACCCAGACAGTTACACACTGGCAGCTCTGCTCCTAGATTGCTAACGTTACTTCAAAGCTAGTGAGCAGTCACACAAGCCCGATTTTCAATTTTAGTACCAAAGGCATACATGTACATAAATACACCTGCATTGTCTATATGTGTGGTTACAATACAAATCCATTGCTATAACGGTAGTTTATTTAAAGCAGCACAACCTAGCAAATGCCAACGCGTTAGCAGGCTAGCCGCTAGCTGGTGAGGACTGCTGGCTAGTCCCCCTCGCTCTCTAGGTGATGGGACACTGCGCTGATAAATGTCTTGTAGTAAAGATGTCTATTCACAAATATATTGAAATACGCCTGGGTGAAATGAATCATACTTATAACATGTTCCCAAGTCTCAACTCACCTTCTCTTTTTTTGTTTTATTCGGCATTGCACAAACGTAGCCGCCCTTGCTCCCCTTCGGATACTCCACAACCAAATCCTCCTTGACAACTCTCGGGGCACCACACTGTGGCGGTTCGCCTGTCCCCGCTGATGCGATAGGCTGCTGCCCTGTCAGGTGACTCCCAACGTCTCGTTTTGACAGATTGAGATTGGGAAGAGACCGGGAGCTCTCTGCCGGCGAGAGAAATTACAACCGCAGCTGAGACGGCGCACACAGTTTGTTCAGGGCCCTGGCCAGCACATATCCTATACTTCTAAATTCATCGTTTCTGCCCCATTCAGTCCTGAACTCCGTGAATGAGTTTTCCAACAAGCCTCATTCACATTACCAACTCTTCTGCTGGCTCATTTCATTCTTTTTTTTTTTGAGGCAGATGCCACCTGGTGATTGTTTGGGGAATCGATGTCACATATCCTAAATCAACGAACACAAGCATCCTCTCCTGGTGATGGGACAAGTTTACCAGTGAAGCAGGAATTTAACCCTAACCCTTAACAGGATTAAACCCCAGTTTGAGGTCAGGACCCCATGGGAGTTCACCTGCTATGATCACAGGCAGAATAATCCCTGTAAATGTAGTAAGAAAGTAATAAATACTGCCAACCACTTGTGGACAGCTAAAGTGCCACGACAAATTCCTTCCCTATTGTCAGATGTCACTTAGGCCAGCTCTTAAAAAGGCAACCTGGAGAAACCAAGGTTTTTGCATTCTGTCATAAAGTAAAACATCCTAGACAAATTGGGGTCAGGAATTTATTGAGCTAAATATGGGGTCACCTGTCAAACGTTGTGAAGCCAACTTGAACCCTCAGCCAGACTAGAAGCCTTAACCTCCAATTCATAAGTAATTTTCTTGTGGCAACTAGCTTTTAAGTCATGAATGGATAGATACCTCAGTTGATGCCTGTATATGAACAATTGGTTAGAGGCACTGTATTATTATTATTATAACCATCAATCCAAGTTGGAAGACTCAAATTTCCTCAATCACTTTAGAGAATTCAGCAAGGGTGAGCAAAATGTGACCGGTTAACATGGTAAACTTTATTTCTGGATTGCACCGTTTCAACAGTATCAATATTTTGATCAGATATTTACAATAAAAGTCACAGACAAAGAATTTTGGAATGTCAATAAATACAAAAAAAAATGCATTGATACAACTGAAAATACAAAAAGTGATGACTTAAAAATAAAGTAAAGTTCTAAAGGAATGAACCTGAACTGCATATGTTCCAATGGAAGGGGAAGCTGAGTGAAACAGGGCAAAAAGGGGTCTGGGGTGGGGTGGGGTCATTCCAGGCTCATGAACAACATCAAACTCTTGTCATTGTGGAACACTATTGCCGAACACTTTCAGGCAGATGACGCAGGGTCAGTCTAGTCAACCTCCTCCATCCTGGATGTGTCATCATCCCCTTCCAGAGGGGGCATGTCCTCGACGGGGGCAGAGGTGGGCTCTTCTGAGGCCAGGTCATCTTCATCAATACCTGAAAGAAGCAAGAGGAGGTGGATTATGAGCCACCGGCTTGTGTTACACAGTAAAAATAATACATCAGTAAATCACAGAAACATATAGCACATTCAGGTTATACTCAGACCAATGTCCTTGTTTGCTAAAATATGCAAGGAGCATAGCTCAAATGTCATAAAAAAGATAAACGCTATATCACTGAAGACGCAGGTACTCACCCAGCCCAAGCTTGATCATCCTGTAGATCCGGTTGGAGTGGGTCTGGGGGTCATCCAAGGTGAATCCTGACGACAGCAGGGCAGTTTCAAACAGCAGGATGACCAGGTCCTTCACAGACTTGTCATTCTTGTCAGCCTCTGCCTTTTGCCTCAGGGTCTCCACAATGGGGTGGTCAGGGTTGATCTCCAGGTGCTTTTTAGCAGCCATGTAGCCCATAGTAGAGTTATCCCTCAGGGCCTGGGCTTTCATGATCCTCTCCATGTTGGCCGTCCAGCCATAGGTGCTGGTGACGATGCAGCAAGGGGAAGAAACCAGGCGGTTTGAGACAGTGACCTGTGGAGGCAAACAAGAGAATTCATGCCATTTTCCAACATAAGATTGGGAAAAATTACCCAACAGTGGATCAATGTCAACATCAAATTGATTTGTTAAACGGGATCTTAGGGCTTTGAGGATTCAGGTTGAGGCTTAACATTTCACAGATTGAACATAAACTGTGTTAATTTATTGGTTAATCCACTCACCTTCTCCACCTTCTTCTCCAGGATGTCCTTCATAATCTTGCACAGGGTCTCAAACTGAGATTTCTTTTCCTCCTGCCTCTTCTTCTCATCCTCATCCTCGGGCAGCTCCAGGCCTTCCTTGGTCACTGAAACCAGGTTCTTTCCCTCAAATTCCTTCAGCTGCTGGACGCAGTACTCATCAATGGGCTCAATCATGTAGATAACCTCCAGGCCAGCTTTGCGAAGGCGCTCCACAAAGGCAGAGTTAGCAACCTGGTCTTTGGTCTCACCTGAAATAGAGACATGGCAATGTTGTCAAACAAGATGTATACTTCATATAACAATCTGGAGTGATAGTGATAACAGACTGTATATACTTTGGATTTTCAAATCTGCTCTTTGGATTTGCATTTACAGTTTACAGTTGACTAGAAGTGAATGAGAATCTTCACCAGTGATGTAGTAGATGTGTTTCTGGGAGTCCTTCATGCGTGTGACATAGTCCTTGAGAGAAACCATTTCATCCCCCGTGGCTGAGGTGTAATAACGCAGCAGCTCTGACAGTTTCTTCCTGTTCTGGGAGTCCTCATGGATGCCAAGCTGGAAAACATGGGAGTTAAATACTCATTAATTACTCAGTATTGTCTGTAACATGCAGTGGGAAACAAATTGACATGTAATTCTAAAGGCTACAATCACAATTAGGTGGTTATCATCTCCAAAGACACGTTCAATTGCATTTATTCAACAGCCTTCCTAGGGAGAAGCTCAGGTTACAGTAATTGTAAGAATTATATTATGTGTTGACCCTCGCTACCCTGAGAGCCTCCAGTCAAAACAGAAGATGGCAGTAAGGAGCTCTGAAAAGGTCTCAAAGCAGCTTATCTGGGGGACAATATGGCGAGAGGATCACACAGGTGTCTACTGCATGAAGGTCAGACGGACAAGCAGTAACCAATAACTCAAATTCAAAAGGTTCAAAGATAAACAGATGGCTTCTTTTATTTGTTCAGATTAGCACCTTTGGATCAATTTGTAATCTGCTGCCACACTATGATTTAGAGCTTCATTTGTGAGCTCATGAAAACACACACTACACACAAGGAGCCTGGCATCATCTTGAACAAGACCTGGTAACTGACCTTGATGTTCTTTGAGAACTGCTCATAGCACTTCTTGTAGTTTTCCTTGTCTTCAGCCAGCTCGGTGAAAAGCTCCAGACACTTCTTGACCAGGTTCTTGCGGATGACCTTCAGGATCTTGCTCTGCTGCAGCATCTCTCTGGAGATGTTCAGGGGCAGATCCTCAGAGTCTACCACACCCTTGATGAAGTCTGATGGGGACAGATAAAGACAAATAGGTCAGCCATACTTCAAAATTAATTTCCTATAAGATATCATCTGATTGATATGTATAGAGATGACATTAGCTATTAGAATTAGCACTAGTCTCTAATGTCTCCAAATAAACTGATATATGTAAGGGGTATGAAGAAGAGTGGAGATGTGACAGGAAAATGCAGCAGTTACACTACAGTTGTTCCTTGTTTATGTATGTAATTACTATCATGGCCAAGCTCTGGTTCCCAGATATATAAGGTTCTGTGATGTAAATAAAAATGGAGCTGCAGTCATAAAGACTTAACTACATAGCTTTTACCCTTTTGACATTTACAGTTACACCATCATGTCTGGTTGTAGTGGGTGCGGGAGACAAATTACAAATGAATCTTCATACTTTGTATTAGATAACATACCTATTTGTTGACATTTGGTGATGTTAATTTAGCTAGAGTTGTCCTCTTTCTCTCGCCATTGTGAAAGTTGCCAATATTAATTTAGGCTACTGTTAATTGGGGCATGAGAAATTGATTTTGGCTTGCACATTATTGGCTACAGAAGGAGAAAATATTACTGTCTGTGACAATGATTTGGTTAGTAGTCTCTTTATACTCGACTAGTTAAGATGTACCTTAAATCTCCATGACGTAATTAAACAAAGACACGGCTTTAGTATCAAATGATGCATTTTCATGATCAGTTAGGATTTAAAAATGTGTCTAATGTGTAGCTGGCTTTAGCCATTACAGTTGTGTCAAGACTCACTGAGGTACTCGGGTATGAGTTCATCACAATTGTCCATGATGAAGACCCTGCGCACATACAGCTTGATATTATTCTTTTTCTTCTTGTTCTCAAAGAGGTCGAAGGGCGCGCGACGAGGCACGAACAGCAGGGCACGGAACTCCAGCTGGCCCTCCACTGAGAAATGCTGCGGGAACACACAGGTTGATCCGGTCATTTATCCCAAATTTCTTGTGAAGTTTATATTACTTGTATCAAGACATATGGACAGTATGCTTCCACATTCAATTAGCATTAAAACATACTGAATGGACTGGACTTCCTCACCTTGACAGCCAGGTGGTCCTCCCAGTCGTTGGTGAGACTCTTGTAGAACTCTCCATACTCCTCGTTGGTGATGTCATCTGGGTTACGGGTCCACAGGGGCTTGGTCTTGTTCAGCTCCTCCTGGTCGATGTACTTCTCCTTGATCTTCTTCTTCTTCTTCTTTTTGTCTGAAGACTTGTCATGGTCGTGCTCGTCGTCAGAGCCGACATCCTCGATCTCAGGCTTGTCCTCGTCCTTATCTTCCTCTTCCTTCTCTTTCTCCTTCTCCTCCTCCTCTGCCTCTGCCTCATCGTCACTCACCTCCATGTCACGCTCTTTCTCCACCTGAATAAAATGTAAGTCGTCAGTCACTGGTTATAACTGGTAAAATCCATGGGTAAAATTAAAGTCAACAAAAAAAGTTAAAATTAACAAAAGCCTGTTCAAAGAATACATCAAGTTTTGGGCCCAACTTCCACGCTCAGTGATGAGGACATCATCCATGTGTCCAGGGTATATCATTTACTCCAGTGATACACCGGAGCACCGGAGTGAAAAAAAAAAATTCCATGGACAAATGGATGATTTTGGTGTCCTCACTTAACGGTAAGTTGAGCGATGGGCCAATCTCCCAGAAACTTGGGAGTATTCATTTAATAGCCCATGATCTTACAGTTGCTACGCTATGCTGTTTTTCTTTAGCATTCTTTTCTACTGTTGCGTTTTTATCTTACAGCAGGTTCCAAGTTAATGGTGCTCTTTTAAGACTGTGCATAACAATATGATTGCGAGCTTACAAAAAGTGTGATGGGGTAGCCAATGAACTGTGAGTGCTTCTTCACAATCTCTTTGACCCTTCGCTCCTCAATGTATTCTGTCTGGTCATCCTTCAGGTACAGGATCACCTTGGTGCCACGTCCAATGGATTCCGCTATGAAGGAGAAAAACATGGGTTAGTGTACAGCAAGTAAACCTGGAACCAACTGCAATGATATTCCCTTGTCAACAAAAGCTGCATTATTAAGTATAGCTATTCCTTCAACAATGAACTTAAACTGTTGGAAATAAATGGCCTTGGCATCACTTACAAGTGTCCACTTTAACAGTGAAAGAGCCTCCGGCAGAGGATTCCCAGGCATACTGCTCATCATCATTGTGCTTGGTGATGACTGTCACCTTCTCGGCCACGAGGTAGGCGGAGTAGAAACCCACACCAAACTGACCGATCATGGAAATGTCAGCTCCGGCCTGCAGGGCCTCCATGAAAGCCTTGGTGCCAGATTTGGCGATGGTTCCCAGGTTGTTGATCAGGTCAGCCTTGGTCATGCCAATACCTGTGTCAGTCAGGGTCAGGGTGCGTTCCTCTTTGTTGGGAGTGATTTCAATCTTGAGGTCCTTGCCAGCATCCAGCTTGGTAGGGTCAGTGAGACTCTCATAACGGATTTTGTCCAGGGCCTAAAGAATGAACCATAAATAAGAGATTTTATGTCAGCATTTTTCAAACTAATGCTTTTAGGATTATTCAATAGTTTAGTGTTATATATCTCGTGGAGCTGCGGAATATGGTAGTGAAGAGAAAAGAAATTAAACCATTAACCCATTGCACAAGTTCAATAAGCGTCTGCATACAGGCTACAATCAAACATACCAGACGGAGTAAATAGAACCAATAGTATGATGAACTTACATCTGAGGAGTTGGAGATGAGCTCCCTAAGGAAAATCTCTTTGTTGGAATAGAAAGTGTTGATGATCAGGGACATCAACTGAGCAATTTCAGCCTGGAAGGCAAAGGTCTCAGCCTCCTCCTCCTCCATTGGTTGGTCGTGTGCTTCAGGCATCTGAGCAGAGGGGACAAGGTGAATGAACATTGCTCATATGTCATAAAAAGAAAAAATGTGCATTTATTGTGATGGAATACACTGTTTGGGTTATACGGAGGGCATTTCTATAGACCATGGTATTTCCTATTAGCCAGCACCATTTTAAAGCACAATATATGTAGGTCTTTGCAATTAACTTGACAAAGAATAAAAAGTGACCCAACTGTGTTGTCACAAGGAATAACACCAGTCACTTTCTAACAATAGCATTTTGTTAGAAAGTGACTTTTAAAGTTGCACTTTAAAAGTGCTATGCTTTATGCTGTGAACATCTGGCATCATGTTCCCTTTGTTACAGATCAATTCCAGCAGGATGATTCTGTGTATATGTTATACAATATGATGATGTAAAGGTCACGGCTACTGAAGGAGCAGTCACATCACTCGTCAGTAGTGCTATTTTGCCACATTAACCAAAAAAAAGGATCAATAAATAGGTGGTGATAAGCCTCATATCACATTAAATGTTAATGGTGCTGGAGCTAAAGCCAGTCAGTGAATTGATGGAGCAATGAGGTGTGCATCGCTCATGATAAAGGCAGGTGGTGTAACAGACTGTCCAGTTCTGCTCACTGCTGTACTTCATTTCTATAATCCATCCTTGGGAAACAGCACTAAATCCACCTGCTTCCGTGAGGCAAGTTACATAACATTAATTTAGTTATTACTTGTTTGTGCACCAACTGCAACTACAGCAAAATGCATTCATCATGAATGCTCTTAGTAAACTATGTTGCGCTTGTTAATTCCTATGATTTCTCCACCAATTTACATTATTAAGGTCAATGAAAGAACCGAGACCTAATGCCAAGCTAAAACAACTAAGAAAGTATCAGCCAGTATATGGGGAGGGCACCCTCACCTGCCACTTAATCGACGCGGTTGGTTAATGACTACCCATAGAGAGGAGCACGTGGTTTAAAGTCCCCCTCAGCATCAGGCAAAAAACACCCCACCTGCCGGTTCGCCCGACAAAATGCACGTTTCTAGAAGCTACCAGGACTCTCCGGCAGTTTCTATAGGAATCGAAAGCGTCTCCTCACAACCTTCAGACAACATTTTATGAGCGACCATCGCTTCTTTATAGAACTAAGTAAGTTTTGAAATATTGCGAAGACCCATCACCTGAAAGCTTGAGAACCCTTTCCCACTGGGGTATCAGATAATCGTCATATTAGGTTGTGCGCCTGCCATCACTCATAATTCCTGGTTGGCAAGTGTCGTGCCTGCAGCATGTGGTGCATGTGGCTGCTGTCATCGAGCTTGAGTTAACCAGGGGATAATGTGAGCTGGGAATTTGTCATGACAATCTTGGGGAAAAAGTTTTGCAACGTCCCAAGTAATGCAAGGAAAATAAACGAGGTCACACTAACAATGCATTAACGTACATGAACGAAAACATATTGAGAAATGATGTTTGTTGTATGGTCATTCAATTAAAAAAATTGACATAAGATAGTTTTATTTCCATCAATGACACCATCATCATTAGCGACCAGGCATGGTGTAATATTTATCCTCATGTTGTGTTTCATCCGAATGTCAACTTCGAATGACAACGGCTAACGTAAGCTAGGTATCTAACGTGACAGTTAAGCTAACGTCACCTAACATTAAGATAAAATTAATGTATTATCTCATTGTAATCGTGCTGAAATGCTGTAAAAAATATATATATTGTTTTATCTATTTACCTTGCTCCTCAGCGTACCTAAGATTCCGTTTTGAAACCAATGGAGATCGCTTCGCCTACACGGATAACCCAGAGATGAGAATAGGAGGCTGAGCGGCTTTTCTATCCCTTCAGAGTGTTCGAGAAATCCTGAGCTTCCAGAATCGTCTGGAATCTTCCTAGTTGGCCGATGACAGGCTCAGTGGTCTGTCAGTCATATTCATTGTAAACGCCCCTCTTCCATTCAACTCAGTTAAGAAGGCGGGTTTTAAGGGGGGGCTGTGCTAAATAAATTCAGCGAAGACTTTCAACTGAAATAAACACTGAATGAATGAATGAAATGAATGAAACGAAACAAAAACCAGGCTAAAGAACTACAATCCAGAATATGTACATCATTTCCCCCATCTAATATGTCACCTTTCAACTAATCTGAGTGTGTAGGAACAAACAAAATGCTGACAAATTCAGTAAAATGCAAACGTTTCACAGACTCAATAAGAGAGTGTAGGTCATATTTCTAAATACATGTTTTATTACAAATCTGTATTCTTTCCATAAAAAATATTTAACAGTTACAAAAACAGCCAAGTCAAATTCCCATTGACTTTATATTAATCTTGATATAGTTTCCAGTTGTTTTAAATAGGAAGCTTGCATGATGTATTCCCACAGTTAATCTTAATCAACTTCCTCCATTCTTGATGTGTCATCATCTCCTTCCAAAACAGGCATATCCTCTTCACTGGGCTGAATGTGGTCCTCAACTGCTGAGTCATCATCATCAATGCCTGTGAATGAAAAAGAAGCATCCATTAGCAACAAAAGTCCCTTGATAATAATTGCCATTTAAAACAACCACACCAGTTCTTGTATTGTCTGCATCATCTGCAGCCAAGGAGAAGCTTCTTACCCAGACCGAGCTTGATCATTCTGTAGATGCGGTTGGCATGTGTCTGAGGGTCGTCCAGCGTGAATCCCGAAGAGAGAAGGGCAGTTTCAAACAAAAGGATGACCAGGTCCTTCACAGCCTTGTCATTCTTGTCAGTCTCTGCCTTGTCCCTCAATGTCTCAACAATTGGATGCTGGGGGTTGATCTCAAGGTGCTTTTTGGCTGTCATGTAGCCCATGGTGGAGTTGTCCCTGAGTGCTTGAGATTTCATGATCCTCTCCATGTTGGCCGTCCAACCATATGTGCTGGTGACGATGCAACAGGGGGAAGACACCAAGCGGTTGGAGACTGTTACCTGTTGATGATGAAATTCTGGATTATTATCATGATCAAATACAATATGGACCATTATAGGTTAGTTTTGAAATGTTCTAATAATAAGAGGAGAGATAGAGGAGAAATATTACCTTTTCAATCTTCTTGTCAAGGATGTCCTTCATAATCTTGCAAAGGTTCTCAAATTTAGTTTTGAGCTCCTCCTGCCTCTTCTTCTCATCCTCATCCTCAGGCAACTCCAGGCCTTCCTTGGTCACTGAAACCAGGTTCTTGCCATCGTACTCCTTCAGCTGCTGAACACAGTACTCATCAATGGGCTCAATCATGTAGATGACTTCCAAACCGGCCTTGCGAAGGCGCTCCACAAAGGCAGAGTTAGCAACCTGGTCTTTGGTCTCACCTGTGAAAGAAAACCAAAATGTAAATCCATAGATTAATGTAATAAATAACTTTTCAGAAAAGTAAGAAGTAGAATAACAAGAGCATGAACATGGAGTTGAATAACTAACCGGTGATGTAGTAGATGTGTTTCTGATTGTCCTTCATGCGGGAAACATAGTCCTTCAGTGAAACCATCTCATCAGCTGAATTTGAGGTGTAGTAACGCAACATTTCAGACAGCTTCTTCCTGTTCTGGGAGTCCTCATGGATGCCCAGCTAAAGAGGGAAAAAACGAGATATTGTATGATTAATAACAAAGGTTAAACTCAATTGAGAAGTTGAAATATTCCAACTGAAGGAGAACTGAACAAATCAATTCAGATGAATCAACTGACCTTGATGTTCTTTGAGAACTGCTCGTAACACTTCTTGTAGTTTTCCTTGTCTTCAGACAGCTCGGTGAAAAGCTCCAGACACTTCTTGACCAGGTTCTTGCGGATGACCTTCAGGATCTTGCTCTGCTGCAGCATCTCTCTGGAGATGTTCAGGGGCAGATCCTCAGAGTCTACCACACCCTTGATGAAGTCTGATGGGGACAGATAGTAGGAGAAGTTTTAATATAGTTATGGATAGCTACTAATACTAATGAGTTTTACTATTACTTCATTATTGGGATACTCACTGAGGTACTCTGGCATCAGCTCCTCACAGTTGTCCATGATGAAGACCCTGCGCACATACAGCTTGATGTTGTTTCTCTTTTTCTTGTTTTCAAAGAGGTCGAATGAAGCCCTTCTGGGCACGAAGAGCAAGGCGCGGAACTCCAGTTGGCCCTCCACCGAGAAATGCTGCAGAGACCACAAGTGAACTTGTTAACTTCAGAACCGTGACATCCGCTGACAAAAAAAATCTAGCAAACACTTTAGGTAGTTGGTGAATTTGTGTCACATCAAAAGATTCACCTTGACAGCCAGGTGGTCCTCCCAGTCGTTGGTGAGGCTCTTGTAGAACTCGCCATACTCCTCGTTGGTGATGTCATCGGGGTTACGGGTCCAGATAGGCTTGGTCTTATTCAGCTCCTGAGCGTCAATGTACTTTTCCTTGACCTTCTTCTTCCTCTTGTTCTTGCCCTCCTTTGTGTCCTCGTCCTCATCAGAGCCCACATCCTCAATTTTAGGTTTGTCCTTGTCCTCGGCGGCATCCTTCTCAACCTCCTCCTCCTTTTCTCCCTCCTCCATGTCCACTTCTTTCTCCCTAGTCTTCTCCACCTTGAACATTTGAAAAGAGTGGTGGTTTAGGATTTTTTTGTGTTATTACATGTTTGTGTTATTACATGTCAGCGTCATGAAGATGTATGAAGATGCTTATTACTTAGACATATATTGGGTCGAGAACGATATGCAATGATCTACGAGAACTTACGTAAAGTGTAATAGGGTAGCCAATGAACTGTGAGTGCTTCTTTACGACTTCCTTGATGCGCTTCTCCTCACAGTATTCTGACTGGTCCTCCTTGAGGTGTAGAATCACTTTGGTGCCACGGCCTATGGACTCACCTAAAATTTGTAAAATATTGAAGAGTCAGAGCAGTGCCAGGTCATGGGTCAAACTATGCTCACCATGCAAGTTATTGATCGGAGTGAAATAGTAATAAGACCTTACCTGCATCCGTTTTAACTGTGAATGAGCCTCCAGCTGCAGACTCCCATATGTACTGCTCATCATCGTTGTGCTTGGTGATGACTGTCACCTTCTCTGCCACAAGGTAGGCGGAGTAGAAACCCACACCAAACTGACCGATCATGGAGATGTCGGCGCCGGCCTGCAGGGCTTCCATAAAAGCCTTGGTGCCAGACTTGGCGATGGTTCCCAGGTTGTTGATCAGGTCAGCCTTGGTCATGCCGATACCTGTATCAATCAGGGTCAGGGTACGTGCGTGCAGGTCAGGTGTGATTTCAATCTTCAGATCCTTGCAGGACTCAAGTCTGCTGGGGTCTGTCAAGCTTTCATATCTGATTTTGTCCAAAGCCTGTGAGAATGGAATATAGAAGTTAAACATTGTTGTTTGACAACAATGAAAACAAGAAAAAAGTGCCAATTAAGAAGTATTTTATTTACATCTGAGGAGTTGGAGATGAGCTCCCTAAGGAAGATCTCTTTGTTTGAGTAGAAAGTGTTGATGATCAGGGACATCAACTGAGCAATCTCAGCCTGGAAGGCAAAGGTCTCAGCCTCCTCCTCCATTGTGTGTCCGGCTTTCTCTGGCATCTGAATCAAGGGAAAGAAAGTTTAGTTGTTTTGACTGCATACAATTTTTCAGATAGGGGTTGAAACTATGGATCTCATAAATCTGTCTGAAAGAAATTCTCTTATCCAAAAGTTAAATTTGATTTGATGAGCTATAATCTTCGTCTTCTATCATGGAAAGCTCCTGCTCCCCTATTGCAAAGGCAGCCATATGGCTTGTAGAGTCAGGGGCTGGGAAGGGGTCAGATATTGCTGGAACTAGATTAGAGGCTCTTGTTACACATGTCCCATCTGTCAATCAAAGGTCTGCCATTTGAAAAAAGGGTGGAGTTTCTGGTGCCTCTCCCCCACTGCCAACAGCTGCAACATATGTCATATAACACCTTTCTTTGAGAGGGGGAGATCGAGGGTAACACTTCTGGTCAAGATGGAAGGAAATACTTCGTTTGGCATTTGTATTAGGATATCTAAAGTGCTGCAATGATCTATCGCCTATTTTCATGAGAATAGGCCTGTTGTATTAATTCATCAACATCAGACTTTTTTTGAGGAAAACTAAAACACATAATAAATAATGAAAAACAAATCTTCTAGTTTCATGGATGGATCAGTCTGATTCCTTTGCATTAAAACAATCTAATATTGTCCTGATGGTTATTATCTTCTTCACTAATGTTCTGTAGTAAGATATGACTCTGCTGTAACTGCTCTTTGTGCCAACCAGTTTTTCTGCCCATCCGCCATTGCTCACACTCAGGGTCACCCTCTTTGCCATGTGCTCCTTGCATGCTCTGCTCTCACAAAGATATTGATGGCAGAGAGACTATTCAGAGAGACTATTCTGCCAGTTTTAATCATAGATAATGGATATATGAATTAATTGTGCACTATTATTATGTTTCATTGTGAATGTTTATTATGCTGTTTATTTTTTGTATGTAGTCTATTAGCTTTTAAACCTTTCCTGCCAGTGTTCCCAGCATTTAGCACCCAATGAACTTTTCCTCCATTCAAAAGTATTTGCAATGAACCTCCTTCTAAATTACAAGACAGATACAATGCTGTTCTTCAGTTTGGGTGTCCCAGTCTTACCTTGAATAAAATCCCTTTCTTCAGTTATTTGTTGAATATAAGTCGTTGAATGAATCACTGAGCTTGTCTTCTGCTCTTCTTGCAGATCTCCAAATCCCTGCTGCTCCTGTTGTGAAGTAAGTCTCTATGTGTGTTCGAGTGAATATCGTTTCACTATATGCTGACCCTACAGCATGCTTCTGTCTTTATATACTCAAGGGGTGGTTTCTCGAAGCTCCCATTCAGAAGCTTCCAGAAGACATGTCCCCTACAGTACTCGTGTAAGGGGGGCTAAAGAAAGGCTGGGGAGGGAGATGGCTGTAAGAGAGACTCCAGAGCCCTAAAGTTCATGTGTCCTTATAGGGCTGCAGAGTCACAAGGGGTGCCTGTCACTCAGGATGAGGGCTTTCCTGATAGCTTGGTCTGACACAAGCCCCCCCCCCCATACCCCCTGTTGGCGTCACAGCTGTGCGCTGGCTTTGCTATCACCTGCTGTCTTGGCACCCCTTTAAACAGACACAGACCATAAGGCTTCCAAGAGAGAGCAGATGTTTTTTTAGCGATTGACTGGAAGTTTCAAGCAGTTGGACAGACCACCAAAGCACATCTCAGAGTTAAGGCCCTCCCAAATCAGTGCTACATGCTTATACTGGAAGAATTTTCTCTTAGATTGTGTGTGTGTGTGTGTGTGTGTGTGTGTGTGTGTGTGTGTGTGTGTGTGTGTGTGTGTGTGTGTGTGTGATAGAAAGCACCAGAAAGACTGGAATTATCTGGCCTAATGTGGATGTGTATGACTTCAACTGGCCACAGGATGGCAGTGTGTTACACTTGTTATGTAATCCAAATGTTTGGTGACTATCTCCCTGTAACTCTAAAAATTTGGCCCACAGTTTAAATCAGGGGATGTATTCATGACTCTTCTTAGAATAAGATATGTTGGTCTGAGACTAACTCATCTCAATGGTGTTGCTTGAAGCTTGAAGCTTTTCCAGTTTGGGATACCCTAAATCACCACCTTCCCCCCACTTGTTGTGCCACTTCCAATAAAATCTAACTTAATGAAATTGTGTTATAGTTATTACCTTGGGCAAAAACAATTAATTCAGGAAATAATTGATTTTTATTTTTGTTATTGTATAAGCAACTGAAAGGATTTCATAACATTAAATCCATTGTCATCTGCATTATGTCCAAAAGCTAGCCTATGTTTATTGTTATGTAGTTTTCCAGGGTTTGTGTGATGTGAAAATGCAATAAATCATGTTTGGAACTTATAGTGTGTCTGTGGTACTCATACATTGTGGTACTTGTATCTACTGTGGCATCACTGTAATATTCCAATAATATCCCTATAGGTAGGCTAGTAATACTTTCGCAGCGATATTTGTCTAGTTTCCTAATATAATAACATGTTTTTTTCTATAAGGGGTGCCATCACTGCCAAAGCAATGAGTTTTCTAGTTGTCTTGTCTCTCACATGACTGACAACTAGGGTATATCCGAACGCATGGCAGTTGGGCTTCCACAGCGGAACGCATGCGCTGTCAGTAACATCCGGGGCTTGAACAGGATGAACGCCAATTTCCAAGATGGCGGCGGAGGGAGGAGGGAAGGAGATGAACGAAATTAAAACTCAATTCACTACTCGAGAAGGCGTCTATAAACTCCTCACTCACTCTGAATACAGCCGCCCGAACAGGGTGCCTTTTAACTCACAGGGCTCGAATCCCGTCAAAGTCTCCTTCGTCAATGTAAACGACCAGTCCGGTAACGGCGACAGAATCTGTTTCAATGTGGGCCGGGAACTGTACTTTTATATCTACAAAGGCGTGAGAAAGGTAAACAGCTTTGACTACAGCGACAAAGCCTCCGTTGACCAGAAGCAGCTCACGGGCAACTTCAAACGTGTTGCATAGTGGCTGTCAGTCTCTTTGGCTCTATTACTGAAGTGCGCAGATTGCCAGGCAAGGCCATGTAGCTGACCTAGCTAACTTAGTTATTAGCATTCCTAGCTAGCATCGCCACAGTTTGTTTTTGCCTCGACGAGATGTGTGCACTTCAAATTCCAACAGCCCCCCTGCTAGGAGTATTGAGTCAGTGAGTAACAAGCTAGCCTGGCTGCTGTGACATGAGATTATCTCGAGAATAAATGAATTGCTCTTGGACAGTACATGCTTTAACCTTGGACGTGTGAGGAATGGCTCGTCATGAGTTGTGACATGGTGTTGACATCCCGTGTATGTGTATCACTTCGAACTGGAAATTGCTGTGACACTGGATTATTACACATTACATTATCTGGTAGAATGTTTTATAAGGCGTTTTTAGTACCTATTCGTTACACAACAAAGATGTGAGTTTTCAGCGTCACTTGTGTATGTTATGACTTATGTTTTCTTTAGTGTTAGAAATTAAACTGTTCAGTCGCTGCAGATATTGTGCTCGAAGTGCGGAGATTTTATTTGTGATGTAATGTTGCCCTCTTCTGTCAGGGGTTGGATGTGATGCGATTATGTCACAGTTCAGATATGATGCAATGTGGACTCAGTGGTTGGTTGTACACAGTGATGATGTCATTGCAGCAAGCTACGTTTGTCTACATTAGCAATGTTGGTAATTGTGACAATAATGATGATGTGGTTGTCCCTAGCACAGCTACAGCCTGTGCAATCCAACAGTAGCAGACCATCTTCCGAAAGACAATGTAGATGAGGCTTTTAGCCTAAGGTCTCCACTACTCCACTCCTATGCAGGGTACATATATTGTGGTCTCTAGCTATCATATATTAGGGTATGCACCATCAGAGGAAGTTTAGGAGTTATTTCACTTCTAAACTTTCACTTCTTCCTAAGACTTGGCCTCAAACCAGGCAAAAACAATACAGAGGAATGGAATGGAATTTAGAAGAGTGATAGTGTTATTCTTCAGGAGCAAAGTCGAGCCTTGCTAGGTTCATGGTGGATATAGCCAAATCACATTCCTAGCCAGTGATGGCTGGACTGTAGGTTTTATTTGTCGTCAGTAAGTCAGTGAAGCAGCAGAGCAGAAGAGAGCACATCAAACAACTGGAGGCCCAGTGGATGAGAAGGATTGTCACATAATCTTGTTCCGTCATTCTCCTGTGATCTCACACTGACAGATTCCACTAAAGAGGGAACAGTCATGCCTTTTTAACTGACTAGGAAGCTATTTAGTGTGTTTCATGTTGAAGTGGCTGGTAGAATAGGAAAAAATGACGGAATGAATTTACATGTATGGATTTGGCTTGTGGCTGGTTCTGCTTTTCACCAACTTGCCAGTTTTCACTAAACGTTTCCTGTGTTTACCACAGATTGTTTGATTGTTTATGGTGTTTGCAGGCTGGGGTGGGAAGATACAGTTACCAGTGCATTTAAAATATGCACTACTGAACTACTGTTAAGAACTACTGTTAATATTTTATTAAGTTTGTGAAATGTTAGATATTTGCGGTGGGACTATTTGGATTGTTGTGGGCCGGCACTAACGGATATATATGCATAGGGAACATAAGTATTCCAGACAGACATAACTTAATCATTTGCTATTGCACATGGTCAACTTTTTGAGGGAACTTGCCCTCTATTCATGATGCCTACTAGTTGGGTTGCATGACTAAAATTCAAAACTTTCCCCAGATCAGCCGTCCTATTCTTAGATTGATATGAATGTGGTCCCTGTGCTTTCTGATAATCAATTCCAGAAGTGAGATGACTGTCATCCCACAGCAAGTAGTTCAGACCCAGCCTTTGAGGTAATAACTGTTGTGAGGCTTTTCATTTTGTGGCTGAGCTAGGCTGGCAATATGCCATTTATGTTTAATAAGTTGGACACAGAACATCAAGATATAGACCTACCCTATCTTGGGCTGTTTTTCCCTTAAATGCTTAGATCTAGCTTTCAGCTGTTTCGTCCTTCTGCTTAGGTAAATTGTTATGTCATGATTTGTGTATAAAGTCTCACGTTTGTGTAAAATGTTGTTCTAGCATTTGGGGAAAGCTTATAAGCAACCTGGTACTTCTGCCAAAGAGCCCAATTTCATTTAGAGCTGCCTCTCTCTTGACACATCCGTCAGCATTGGAGTTTCATCCCATAAGCCTCCCGTAAAGCACTTGATTAGACCATGACACCAAGAGACATTTACACCGATAAAGCATCAAACTGTCGTTTACAAATGAACACAGGTCTGATGCCAAATACATATCTGCCATAACAGGGGCTCTGTTCATCAGGTCTATACTGTTGTTTTCTTTTTGTTCCGGCTATAGGCTTAACCATTATTTTATGCATATTTTTTATTTTCAGTATTAAAACTGCCTGTTCGCCCGAGAAGAATAGGGTCAGTTTTGGGTGTAAACATTCAGAATAAGCAGTGAATCGTGATGATGGTTATGCCCATTTTGTAGGCTTGCAGTGGTCTAACTTTTGTGATATGTTACTGCAAACCAATTGAATGCTTTTTTGATAGGCTTAACACACCACGTTTTAATTTTTTAAGCGCTTGAGAAAGGACTTTAATCATTCTGGTATCTGATATAAGTGAAGTTGACTCACTACATATTCCACGTGCCCTCATCCACCTGTTGGTAGACATAGGCACTGCAGGTTAACCTACATTTCCTTCTGGGGTTGCTCTTTCCCTCCCTTGGGATAATGACTTGCCATGTTTCAGAATTCATCACTATCACGCACCAGGAACAGTGTCTCTGAGGCACCAACAGAGAGTTTATAGCCATGCCAACTAGGCTCTCGTTGTAGTTGTCCTCTGGCAAAGTTTTCGACTCCTTTGACTTTAGCTTACGTAGGTGGTTGTGTTTTTCTGTTGACTAAATGTTTAATTGGCTCCTTTTTCAGTCTTCCTGTTCCTAGAGAAGTTGTCCATCGGCAGTGTTTGAGAGAAGCATGTAATTTATAGGCTTGATGTAGTTTGGTGTGACTGAAAGTTGAATGGACTCCTGTTTCAGTCGTCCTATACCAAAAATCCCTGGAGAGCAGTCCCTAGTAGCTATGAGACTCATAGCTGTTTTATGAGTCTTTTAGGTCACTTGTGAGGAGAGCCTATGTCTTCTGCAGCTAATATACCTAAATAATGACTAGTTATATGTCCATTAAAGCTCTTAGAAAATTTATATTGTCATTCTGGAATCTATGATTTCTTTCTGAATTTCTTTAAATTGTGTCAAAACAGTTATCACATATAATATCTCTAACAACAAAGTAGAGTAGATGAGGTGCTCTGTGAGATCTGCAGTTGTGGTCAAAAAGAATATCTGATATCTGAAATGTTTGTTTATTTTGAAAAGCCAGTCTCTATGTATTGGTCTATTTTTATACACTGTGATTCAGCAAACAACCCCAAAAAATAATTCCTCTGTTTTTTCTTCTGTTTGTTTGTTATCATTCAAGGCTGCTGACCTTAGTAAGCCCATAGACAAGAGGATATACAAAGGAACACAGCCCACGTGTCATGACTTCAACCCGCTCACAGCCACGGCGGAGAGCGTCTCCCTGCTCGTGGGTTTCTCAGCTGGCCAGGTGCAGCTCATCGACCCTATTAAGAAGGAAACCAGTAAACTCTTCAATGAAGAGGTGGGTTCTACAGCGTTTCAAATGTTACACATAGACCAATAGCAAAAGATGCTAGTTAGTAGCTAGATACTTTGCTGTTCCTAAAATGGACTAGATAGATATTTAATCAAACCAACATCATGTTTTATCATCTGTGCATACAAGCTTTTTCATATATTACTCTATCCACCATCAGTAAGTTTGTGGACTTACGCCCTGACCGTTCTCTCTCTCTCTCTGTCTCTCTCTCTCATACTGTGTCCCCTCCAGAGACTGATAGACAAGTCGCGGGTAACATGTGTGCGATGGGTTCCTGGTTCAGAGAGCCTGTTTTTGGTGGCTCACTCCAGTGGCAGCATGTACCTGTACAATGTGGAACATACCTGTGGCACCACACCACCTCACTACCAGCTCCTGAAGCAGGGCGACAACTACGCTGTGCATACCTGCAAGAGCAAGTCGGCCCGCAACCCCTTACTCCGTTGGACGGTGGGTGAGGGGGCACTCAACGAGTTTGCCTTCTCCCCGGATGGCAAGTTTTTGGCTTGCGCCAGTCAGGATGGCTTCCTGCGCGTGTTTGGCTTTGACGCTGCCGAGCTTCATGGAACCATGAAGAGCTACTTCGGTGGCTTACTGTGTGTCTGCTGGAGCCCCGATGGACGATACATCGTGGCAGGAGGGGAGGACGACCTGGTAACAGTGTGGTCATTCTCAGACTGCAAGGTGATCGCACGGGGGCATGGTCACAAGTCGTGGGTGAGTGTGGTGGCATTTGACCACTGCACCACCAGTGTGGAGGATGGTGACCCCCCTGCTGAGTTCAGTGGTAGCGATGAGGAGTTCCATGAGCAGATTCACTTTGGAGGGGGCAGAGACAGGGCCAACAGCGCCCATTCTCGTCTTTCCAAGAGGAACTCTACAGATGGTAGGCCCGTTAGCGTGACCTACCGCTTTGGTTCAGTGGGCCAGGATACCCAGCTGTGTCTGTGGGACCTTACTGAGGACATTCTCTTCCCACACCTCCCCCTGTCCCGCACCAGGACTCACACTAATGTTATGAGTGCCACAAGCCCTCCTGCCACTGGGCAAGCTACTACTGCTGCTGCTACCACCACCACCACCACCACCACCACCACCACCACCACCGCTAATCCCAGTGGCACCAATGGCAACAACAGCGTGAGCAGTAGTAGTAACAGTGGCAACCCAGCTAACTCCCTCCCTAGCACCCTGCCTCGTTCTAACAGCTTGCCACACTCCTCCAACCCAGCAGGGGGCAGCACCCCCAATAGTCACACTGGCAGCAACAGCAGCACCAAGGGCAGCAGCATCATAGACAGCAATTTCATCGCCACTGGCGTTAGCAAGTTTGCCACACTGTCGTTACATGACTCGCGCAAGGAACGCCACGAGAAGGACCACAAGCGCAACCACAGCATGGGCCACATTAGCAGCAAGAGCAGCGACAAACTCAACCAGCTGAGCTCGTCTCGGACGGCAAAAGCGGACGCAGCAAAGACTCTGGGCACTATGCTCTGCCCGCGCATGGAAGACGTGCCTCTGCTTGAGCCACTGGTGTGCAAGAAGATCGCTCATGAGAGACTCACTGTGTTAATCTTTCTGGAGGACTGTCTGGTCACAGCCTGTCAGGAAGGCTTCGTTTGCACATGGGCCAGGCCTGGGAAAGTGGTGAGTGACGGGCCTCTCACGGACGCTGTCATGTGACGCCTCTAGGCTAGCAGATGGTTTTCGACTACAGGCCTTTCCTCACTGTATTCAGAAACTCTTTTATTCTCTGTGTGCAAGCACAGGTTGTTTCACATACGATTTATACAGCACCCTCTGCATTTTGATGGTTAATGCCACATCACTTTATATTACAAGTTACAGTCTTGTTTGTTATCAATGCATCTCTGCCTGTCTATCTTTCCACAGGGATTACTATCATCTCAAAACAACCCGGCCAACTCTCCTAGTGGAACAGTAGTATAGCCCTGGTGGTGGTGCTGCTAACAACAGCTCCATGCGACAGAGACGGGGATGACCAAGGCCAAGGCCCTGCAGCGCTGTTCCTCACACTGTCACACATACACACACACACACACACACACACACACACACACACACACATCACCTTCAATGTCATCTTCATTCTCATCACTACAACCACCCGGATGCTGTCTTTTTGACACTGCTCATCTTTAGATAACTGATTATGGCCAAGTCAGGGTAGAAACTAGACCCCATTGACTGGGCGGGGGGTATGGAAGTAAGAGGGCAAACTTGAAATTGTCCAGGAGGTTGGGGGTTGCCTGGCATGTTGGCCATATCAAGCCTTATCTAGTCTGAAAATCTAGGACCCTATTTTTTTGTGCCTGTAGGTCTTGGAAGACTACAAGGTGTAAGCAGTACGGTGACGCCTCTACCTAACCCTTTTGATGTGTGTTGGGATAATTCAGACATATTTGACACACCTCGTATATATCTTGTTTTTTCAAATGAATTTCCAGACCATAAAGGGAATAGGATGAGGGATTGTTCTGGGGCAGCGGCATCTCCCCAGTGTGGCACCTCTTTCAGTTTCACCTCCTGGGTGGTCCCTAGTGCAGCCGTGGTCTCGCCTTGCGTTGGCAGCAAAGGGAGACCGGAGCAGTTTGCTTCCTTTACCAAGAAAAGCTTTTAATCTTAATATCACCGTTTGAGTATTTTTGCACTGATTTTTATTTTCTTTTCTTCTGTTTTTCCCATTCATTTTGACTTCATGATGATGTTGGAACACAAGCTAAATTTGTCTGAGGTAGCTTTGGGTGCAGTTGGGGAAACGGCTTGTCATTACCCTCTGTCTCAACGCTGGATGCTGCAATCATAGTTTTTTTTATGAGGAAAAAGAAAATTGTTTGCACTTAATAGTTTGTTAGAGGAGAATGGCTTTACAATTTTGGAGTGTGTAAGGACTCCCTGACAAGGTTGTTGAAATATAAATAGAATTAAAAACCTTTGTATCTATTGAACATTTATTTTAATATTGTTTCAGATTAAATGGGCTCTGTATTATATGTAAATATTGTACTTCAATGATTTATGGGTGAAATGATCATTATTATTACACTAGTTCAAAGATCCTCATTTCAGAAAATAGTGATATTTCTAATACAGAAAATATATACATAATATTAAAACAAATCTTGAATATGCAGGTTAAATGTTCCTTTTCTGTTGTACATAAAGAGAATTCAGGTGTATTTTTATTAATGAAACGTTTGGTATAGGAGATGTCTATCGAAATCCTCTTATCTAACAGGTAGTGCTGAACGCTAGCTAGCCTGTCGCTGCAGATTCCTTTACAACATAGGCAGGTAGGGCGCAGACGCAGCGGTCTAATTCAGCCATCACTCAGAGCTCAGGTAAACCACGGGAAGACTGACGCTGGCATAGCTCCCTCACCCATTAGCACCAGTCCCACCCATCGACATCCGTGTGAATTCACTTCAACTAACAAGAACAAGACTGATAGACATTAAAAAGGGTAGCACATGGATTCTGTGACCCCAGGCTATTGCGAGTAGTAACGACTGGGCCTGACGCTGAACCTCTGAACGGACACTTGTCGATTAGCAATTGATCAATGTCAGTTCTTGATGATGGTGTAAATGCTTGAGATGAGGGTGTTTTTGTTTTTTTTTAAGCGCCCGCATAGGAAGATTGAGGATTTTAAAAGTGGGAGCCTTTTCCTCCATGTGACACCTATTAAAACAGCTTTGACAGACCACATGTCTTTGACCTCAAGTTCTTTTTCTGTTTCTGTGAAATCCCTGTTATTTGTTGATCACAAATACTCTCACATGAATCAATGGATTGTAACCATTACCAGGCAAATCATATGTTTGATATTTTACACTAAAATACGAATCCATACAACAGCAACAAACACGCTCTTGGAAATCACTGGTTGTGCTCTATTTGCACTCCTTGGATGCAAAGCATTGCAGGAAGCACGTACTGCCTCGTCTGGGTGAAAGAGGACAGGGTACAGCAGTGGTCACTGTGCGTAACTCCATTGTGTAACAGGAAGCCTCTCAAATGTACAGGAGAAAGGCTGTGTTGGGGAGGATAGATGGCACAGTAAAATGATCTATTTCTCTCACCTTTTGTATTGGTGTAAGTTGATACAGTTCACTTGTATGCAGTTCTGCCCGTGTGTGTGTGTTTGTGCGTCTTGTGTTGCGACTGGTCTGCAGCAGTGGGTGTGTGTTGTCGTCTCTTCAGAGCCCTGCCCATTCACTGGGAGCTGATAGCTTGCGTCTCTGCCAAGCTGCAGTCAGTGCGGCACACACAAGATGCCTCTATTTTTAATCACTGATTACCACGATAGCCAGACTCTCCAAATTTGCTTGTTGTACACTAGAAGCATTACATGAATAGATACTCTTGACAGAACAGACAGACAGCTTAACTCACTCCTGTATATTGAGGCAGGGTTGCACTGCCACTGATCAGCATCCAGTTAAGGCGGTGCGGGCGATGCCAGGCGCAGGTCTTTCCTCAGACTCTGAACAAGTATGACTCTGGTGATACTGGAGGGTTGAGCCATGCCTGCATTCAGAAAAAGCCTTTACCACCACACCATGAACGACTCCATCCTTGGTAACAGAGGTTGATGCTGCACTATGGGTTAAGGTTTGTGTGTTGATGGTTTCTGCGCATTTCTGATGTGACTATTTAGTAGGTGTTATTCAGTATAAGCCTTCAGACACAGCCCTTATCAATACCCGTACCTGATGTCATGGAGGACACAGCCAACGCTCCACACATCACAGTATCAGCTGGCACAGTATCAGCAAGTATATCTGTCCAGGGAAGTCTGGAGGACACACTCCTATGGAGATAAAGCCTCCTAGGTGAGAAAAAGAAGATAAAGATAAGAATGTTTTCTGGTTTGACATGTTTAGATTATCTCATTACTGCGGAGAACATGAACCAATTTGTTTTATTTGTTCTCTCTCCATAAACAATAAACTTTCTGATATGTATTTAAACAAACAGGACAAGAAGATTATGAAGGTAGGTCAAGTCTAGTATCAAAGTATGTAGTATCATTATGATCTATGAGATGATAAACTCTGGTCTCATAGATTGGCTTCTGGTTAGAGTTCCCTTGTTTCACCAGTGGGAGGCAGCAGAGGAGCTGTTTTATCTAAATGTATTTTTTGTTTCATCTAATGTCTTGTAAAAGTTGAGTATCGCTGTATTGCCGAGGCTGGACTGCAACGTCTATTCACCGGCGCTATCCAACTACTGGACGGTACGGGGGATTTGACCTGCTCCGTTACCGACCTGGGCCGGTGCACCCCTCCTTAGTCGACCTGGCTCCCCCGGGCTCCCCCAGGAGCACCATATCGATACCGATCTTAGCGAGACGCCGGTTCAACATAGTCCGTCGCAGCCCAGAGCTCCCCAGCTCATTCGAACCGCCAACCTCAGCCTCCCGGTGACAGGGATTACAGGCGCGCGCCACCGCACCCGGCGAAAACCCATCGAGCGGAGAGAGCAGAAGTACAATGTGACGTGGACAAGCCATGGCAGGAAGAGAAGTACCTGAGGGGACTAAATTGTTTAATTAAAACAATATCATTAACAAATATAGCAGCACACAAACTTTTTTATATTCACTCCTTGAAATAAAATTGATTACAAAAGAAAGAAAGTAAGAAAAATGCCTTTAGTGCTTCCTGGTAAAGGTTGATTGTTTCTGACAACAAAGTGGATTTATACTACTTCCTTCTGAAGAATAAAATAAAATGCAACCGATTATAGTACATTATAGACACTAAACCATTACATGACACCTAGTCTATTAAAAGGTCCAACCTTCTAGGACAACATACAAGTCTAACAGCTGAACAACCTACAGGCCCAGTGCAACGAGACTGACCAGGAATATGAGCTACATTTACTTTCATTTAATAAAAATTTAATTTAATTTTGACTTTCTTTTTCCCAATCTATGCTCTTTACTGTTTTAGACACTAGACGACATGTTTCCTCCCACTATGCTCTAGCATACGTGTAGTATGTTGGATGCAGCAGGTACTGTGTACACTCTCATATGAGATACACCATAGTTAGCCCATGGGAGGCAGTATTGCTCTGACAAATGAGAATTATGTTACACTTGGTAGTCGCTGTAACCATCATGTGGACTTGTGTTATTTGATGAAATGGGAGAAATATAGACTATCTCTCTTTTTACAAATATGTCTAGTACTTCGTGTATATTTTATATCCCAAATGGGAAATGAAACTCCTCCATAATGTATGAGCCTCTTAAAAGATGGACAACCACTCACAACCATTAAATGGATACCATATTTTTACACTCCTAGCAGTCTGTGGAATCAGTATCAAGGCTGATGGGAAACGTGACAGGCAGGCTGGAAAGCCGGGTGCATTCTGTCAGGGAGTCACTCACCACAGAGAGGAGGTCTGACTGCCCCCTGATCTCCCCCGGGCTGCACAAATCAATGCTGCATTACGCTGAGCAAGTATCAGCCGGGATTGGTGCTTGGCAGATGTCTTACATAAAATCATCTGGGCTGCATAGAATAGCAATCTAGGCGAGTGAATATCACGTGCCGAGCATCAGATATGAAAACTAACACTATGTGCTGTCTGTACAAAATCTGCCATTGCTATTCTATATCCTCCCTGTGGCGCTTTTTGTTTTTGGCTTTATGCTGATTACTGTCTGAATGTCATTTCTCGTCAATCTTCGACTCAATGACATTAATTCCTTATTTCCAAACCTTAGCAGCTGTATATAGCATTCCCCAGTCATTTGATTGAGTTATCTAGCAGCAATCAAACCACCGGAGCTAAACCTGGTAAACAGTTGCATTTATCTTGCACTCCCAGGGAAACAGGTCCTGTTTGAAAGGAATCCAATAGATTGAGAGAGAATCCCATTGCTTTTGTAAGGTTCTGCATTACTCATCTTCTCCAAGTGATATAACTCCCCTGTGTGCGTGCCTCTGTATTGACCCGCGTTTTGTTTACCCAGCAATGTGTGCAATGGTTATTAATGATTAATAGTTTCTCAGGGCTCAGAAAACCGAAGATGGCGTACTTCTATATAACACTGCCTTGGATAAGTTACTGTTGCAAGAGCTATGAGCAAAGATATGACATCATCACATGGGGATATTGATGGACAGACAAAATTGATTCAATGCCCTGAAATGAAACCTTGAGTTTGCCAAATGAACTGTACCCTCAGTGACGGATCTCCACCGAGGAGACGAGGTTATGGCTTTGGTATCCAACCAAGGTTTTCAAATTAAAAGTCTAGGTGGATATTTATTTTATGTTCAGACCAATAGCAAGCTTAAAAATGACTGGGCAATGTTGAGAACTGCGGGTAAGCCTGTAAGCATTGGTACAGCGTAGTGTAGGTGACTATACTATAGATAGATGTGTTTGATGAGGTGTTGATAACCCCGGTGATATGCCCACACTCACACTCAACCTGTAACATTTGGATTAGGTGTCTAACGAGGTCCTGTAGATTCATGACAGGTGTAGCCTGATGTCATCTAGGGTCACCGAACCTTTGCGGGTTAGCGCATCGTTCTTTTGACCTCTGAATTTGACTTCTGTGTGGATGGCCCCCCCTGGATTATTTATGGCACATGGGATTGTTACATCACATCCTGTGTTATCCTCCCCCGTCTCCACCCAGATCTATGCCTATGTGTGCATTGGTAAATATTCAAGAGGTAGTTCATTGTAATTGACATCTGTGAAAATTACAGAAAATGTTGCCATTGAAACTCCACTCATAATGTGTAAATAAATATCTACTGATATATCTGTGTAGGCAGATCATGACTCTTTCTTCACAAATGGACAGGGCAGAAGAGGAGCAAAAGGACTGCCTTCCCTTGCAGCCTGAGGTTATTTTGTACACAGGAACGCTATAGTCTTTATGATCTGTGTGTGGAAGAAGCGTGCAGTAGCCCATCAAGACAAAAGAACACCCACACACTGTCTACCTCTTGCCATCATTCATTTAGTAACGTTTCAGTCTGGGACCCTCTCGAGACACGTGCGGGGAAATCTATTTCTAACATACAGTGAGTTTGAGGAGCTCAGCTAAAGAATCCTTGGCTATTAAAAATATCTCAAACAACAAATTCTCTTCCACCCGCTCAATAAATATAGCTGAAAAAGTCTCCCTTTCCGTCATGTTGGTTCAAAAGGTGAAAAGGTGTAATTGAAGTGTGCGTTTCCTTTTTCCTGTTGTGCCCCCGGATCTGGAAAGTGGGTAGAGATCTGTCCAAGTGAGCAGCGCAATCCAGTTTCAAAGGCTTCAGCATCAGTTCACCGTTAGTCACCAAGCATCATGAGCACGGAGCCTCTTCCTCCTCCTCTATTCTATTCTAGTCGATCCTATTCTATTCTAGGCAGCTTTCCCCTTGAGGTGCAGGCTCAATTATTGGGCCTTCACCACGGGAGCAGCTATTCACTGGTCACATGACCCGAGCACAGCAGCCCAGAGTCACATGCCTTCACACTAGGCCACACTACATGAGGAATTAAAGTTCATGGCTAGTTAATAAAATGGGACGTTTCACCCTGCAGGTCACGTGGTTTATAGCGACCCAGGGAAGGCTTTGCTTGGCCTCGTCAGTGTAACTCAGTCTAGAAAACACTTGAATTGATGTGCAACTGTCGTAAGCACTTTGGATATAACTTAATATCAAACAAGTCATATTAGATTCATACAATATTTAGGCATTTTCACGTAAGATCCAAATGCAAAAGGCCTAGAGCCTCGTATGCCAGAGGAAGTGTTTAATGTGTATGGGGAGCTCAGTCAGCGATAGTTATTCCTGATTTTGAGCAGTGTGCCGGATCAGTTGTAAAACATTGGCCGGGGTGGGGTGGGGGTGGGGGTGGGGGGGGAAGGGAAATCAATGCCGCCTCAGAGAAGCCACCAAGCTCGGCCCTTAGCGGAAAATGTCAATACTGAGCCGCACTCTAAGCACTTGTGTATGTCAATGTAAATGCACCTTCTACAGCAACTACAGGAATGAGGAAGTTGTATCGGTGTCTTGGGAGCTCACCGGAGGACTCTGTACACTGGGAAATCAAAAGCTCGTCGGCACGTAGACATAGTAGATTGAATTGGATGGACAATACCCAACTACTGCACTTTCTTACACACACTCGCTCGGTCAAAGCTGTCTTAAACGTGGCCTGATTTAAAAACATTGTAGTTTCTGCAATCGGGGGACAATAAAGAGCCATCTATCTATCTATCTATCTATCTATCTATCTATCTATCTATCTATCTTCTTCTATGAGGCCTTGTAGTGCATCTCAACTGAGTATCAGCGGCGTGTTGTGTACCGTAAGTGACGTCCTTCTGCAGTCGTGGAGTAGCGAGACCCCGGGTGTGCTCTAGATACCTGTTGAAGATCAGCTAAGTGGGAGGTTATTTAAATGGAACAAGGTGTCTCGGAGGATCTCCTTTGATCTCAGCAAATTTACGCGATATAAATATCTTCAAATTAATAATGCATGCACAGAGGGATTGCTAAGTCCACAGATTCACCGAACGTATGGCTGCCCCGGTGAGCGCTTCCCTGCTTTTTCCAACTTACGACTATTTAGAGATGATCTACATTATAGTATATTAATATAAAATCATCAAGACTCAATATAGAAAACACTAGAATATGTTGTCTGGTAGATCAGAGACAAATACACCTGCAAACAATGAGTAAACTTGTCAGGAATCAGTTCATAAATGATTCATTGTAAAGACATACTACTGATAGAGGCCCAAATCCATCATTCTTTTTATTTGGAACAGTCCAGTAAACAGGCAATATGAAGAATAGTCCATAAAGATTTACTTTTTAAAAGGCTTTCCTTTCTTTAAAGAGGATGCAAAAGAGATAGTAATATATAATAGTAGCAATAAGGTCACTGTAATCGAAGGTAACTCTTGCAGAGTTCATGGTCCCTGATATCCCCCCAGCCCCCGTTTTTAACATGTGGTGCCACGCCTCCGGCCCCGTTGGCTGGCAGTCTCTTTGTTATCAGAAGGTTCTTTGGGAACAGCTGGTTCCCACTGCTCTGCAAGATATTTTCTATCTTGGTTTTCTGGCTGACGGGCATGCAGGCAGACTTCTTGTGATGCATGCCGCAGTCTCCGGCATGGAAGACCCGCGGCGCCTCGCTGACCATGACCTTCCAGTAGGAGGGCAGGCAGGTCACGGTCAGGTGCTGCAGGGACCAGTCCCAGTTGTAGTCGTCGTAAGTGCAGAAGGCGTTGGTGCATTGGATGAGCTTCTGGTACGTCTCTCTGCTCAGAGCCATCCCCATGTTGTGCTCAGTGGACTTCCAGGCTTTTACCTCCACCTTGTTTGCTTTGCTGGAGTAGCCGATGTGGCTGTAGGTCCCCAGCGAGAGGATGTCACAGTCAGTGCACTGCTCCCTTTTGAGAGCCGACATCAGTTTTAACAGATGGAGGAAGTCTGGAGACAGGAAGTGGTCCTCCTCAATCAGCAGGACCAGACCCTTGTGGTCCTTTAGAACACGGACTCTATCCCATACAAAGTGCAGCTTCCACCACCAGTGGTGCTTGGTCTGGGAGAACTTAGCCTCGCGGTAGTGGCCGAACGAGTCAGGGTACTCTGCATTGATGCAGCCCAGCTTTAAGGCGTCTTTCTTGGGAATGTCTCTGGGGCAGTCCCTGGGGTCGTTGCCCGGGAACTCCTGGGGGTACAGCTGGATGCTGAAAGGGAAGAAGACCTGGAGGACCTGACAGAAGTCAACAGAGGCCACCACCTGATTTATCTCGGGGGACCAGAAGTCATGGCTGAATATCAGCAGTATGTTCTCCACACCCCTTGCCTTCCGCAAACTGTCCACCAACAGCTTAAGGTAGTCTGGCCGGTTGTGGACCTGAACCACCACAACTAGATCATCCTTCTGCCGTACCGCCTTGAACTTCTCCTCGTTTCTTATCGTCTGGTCAAAGTTGAGTTGGAAGACGATACCCCGGTAGACTAAGGTGGTGTTGTCTACCTCTGGCCTGGCTACCTTTTCCTTGTCCTTCTCTTTCTCTGGGTGAGTCTCATTGGCTTGAATGATAGGTGGAGGCACAGACGCCCGGCTGACAGCAGGTGTGGCTTGCACCTGGTTATTGTTGTTGCTGCTACTACTGATAATGCTGCTGCTGCTGCTTCTCCTCACACTCTCCAGTTCCTTGGGGAAAGAGCCACTGGGGTTCTTCTTCTGCCTCCCACTGCTCCAGAAAGCTAGGCCACAGACGACAACCACCACAGTCAGTATCACCACCTTCCTCTTGTAGATTCGGAGTCTCATGATAGGCAGTCAGCCTCTTCCCGAAAGGAGAAAAGTTGATTGTAGAGATGTGGAAAGCACAGGTTTACAATATTGATGGCGTGCTTGGCGCAGGGAGCAAGCCTGATTATAAAAGAGCTCTTAAGACGGTAATTGTCGGCAATGTGAACTGTTGGAATGTAAACATGGATCCCTCTGGAATGTCAGTGGCGATGGGTGAATATTCCATAAGGCATGGCGGTTGGTGGGGAGGCAGCAGGGTAGCGGTGTGCATGAACCCACTGAATGAAAAAATAAAATAAATAAAAAATAGTTAGGCATATTATGGCAAGACACTTAGAAACAGCAATAATAAATGCATTTCAAATAGCGGGATACTGGACTCTGCAAAAAGAGCATTACTGCAAACACAAACTTCACTCAGCCCTTTCTGTTGTTCTGCACAATACCCCATCTTCAGTTACGTTATCAGTGATCTCTCTGCGTTCCTATCTGACCTCTTCATCACTCGTGTCGGTGCTGAGAGGTACTGTCACAATCAATACACATATCAAGACATGAACAAAACGGATAGAGCTGTGGTGCAGGCGGGCAATAGCCTTGATCAGGCCCGGCTTAACCTAATGGTGTACAGTGTACAGTGGCACAAACGTTGCTAGGGTTGGGGATTCAATTCCTACTGGACCCCCCTCATAATAAGAAACTGTGCACTCCTGGTACTGTGACACATATGGTAATTGCATGGTAAACATGTACTTTATCTAGCAAGGTATTGTTTAGATTTCTTCTTGAAATACAATAGCTTGCAGCTGGCAAAACAAACTGTTTCATAGCCTTGTCTCGTGCATGTCCCCAACGATTTGCTTTAAGGTAAATTCGTTTCCATTTACTTGCAGCCTTACCACGATCCGAGCAGTTGAATAATTTGTTCCGAGTTGAAACCTCCGCCTCGATTCTTTCACCCTGCATTCATTTACCACAATATAACCAGCGACTCTTTGTATTCGTTGTTTCAACTATCCTTACCGTATTTTCCCGGTGTACACAAATAACGTAATGTTCCACAGACAAGCTACTAGTTTTTCTGTCTTGAACTGGCCGCTATGAGGCACGGCGAGCAAACGACACCGCTCCTAAACCTGTCGATGATTTCCATCGATTAAAATACGATACGTTTGTTCACCGATTAATGCTCCATGTACTTGTAACGAGCGAAAAAACAACTGTTGGCACGAGATGTCTACATGACAAGCGGTATCCACATGCTAACGGGTAGCAATGCTCGGCTAGCGACTAGCAACCCGTCCAGATGAACCCTCGTAAACAACATCGTCCATTATGAACCAATGAAACCATTATTACCAGTAGTTTCCTAAAACTGGAGTAGCCGTGCGGTCCTTTCAACGAGAAACATCAGTACGGTGGCGTGAGATTCTCATTCTCCTCCATTCCTCCCATCCGGCTCCCGATGTCTGCATAAAAAAGCGACTACCCAGCTAGCTATAAAAATACCAAATACTGAACCACTGCCTGCCTCTGTCCCACAATGCACTGGTCCAGCGGGGGGCACCCAAACACCCTGAATAATGCCACAGTATCTCTGCTGCTGGTGATGCATAGCCTACTTAACCGTGTGAAAGCCACACGCACATCTTCATATCATTTTTTTTTTCAAGTTCATCATAGTTTTTACTGTATTTTTCATAATTTCGGAAGTTCACCACAAGGCCTACTCCACCTTAACGCGCTATGATTGAATAGATACTCAAAACACTTCAGATTGTTGTCTCAGTCAAGGCATAGATTGATGGCAGATGATTTCCTGTTCATGTCAAATATTTGTTTGTTTAAATGCCATCATGGTGAAAATGGTGCCTTGAATTTAAGTCAGTGGAGAAACAACTGACTTGATGATTTCTCAAAACACCGGAAGTATGCACAGTACTTGAGTATAGTTTTTTTTGTGTTTTTTTTAAATATTTTTTTTATTTTTTTACCCCTGGTTTTGAAGCCTGGCAAGTTGTATGTATAATGTATATATAAATGATCGGTGGTTGATGTATATTGTTATATATATATGTGTGTGGTAAATAAAAAGGTGGGTGAATTAGTTCCAATCGGTGATCTTCATTATACTTTTAGAAAAGCATTAATGTATGCTGTTGTATGCTGTATGTTGTCCTTAAAAGACCCTATCTTCATATAACTTACAACATTTGGATACTATTTACTATGATACATGCCATGAATTTGTGTTGCAAAGCTTCATAGCAGCCTAAAAGGGAAAACTGAGGTGGCTTTACCCTCCACTGCATCACTAATTATTGTTATTATGGCTTACTACTGCCACCTGGCGTCAGCGACAATGCTCGACACACTGCAGTCCTACCGGCCACCAGGTGGCGCCACCGTGGATTAAACTACCGGAAAGAAAGATGATGACAGTTTTATTTGCGCATGCGCGTGCCTTCTTCCTTCCTTTCCTACACTCGAGCGAGAGAGACAAGATGGGCCATCAGCAGCTCTATTGGAGTCACCCCAGAAAATTCGGACAGGGATCCCGATCCTGGTCAGTCCTGCTCACATTTTGTCAAGTAGTGATTTAGGGTTTTATTGGGGGTCAGTTTCAGGGTTTCTACGGTTTTCTACACTCGAAATGTCGTGTCCGAACGTGCACCACATGGACAGTACGGTTGAGCTAATATGGCGGCGAATGTTGCGCCTGGGTAAGGCGCGGATGCTCCCGTTACATTTACCACCATCATTTTGGCGAAATAAACCTTTCCTCGCCAATGCTATGAACATAGTTTAATATTATTTCTGGGGTATGTCTGAGCAAACAAGTTTCAGAACAACTTGTATTGGCTAATGTTTGGCTTAGCCCTGAGACAAGTAAAGAATGACCTGTGTATACAGCAGCTAATGTTGTGCTAAGTTGCACTCCTCTGCCATCAGTGTGAATGAATGATGGCTACAGTCGCATGTTGTTTCATCAGTCACTGGCGCAAGCTCATGAACATTTCCTTTACTTTTTTTGCAGTCGTGTATGCTCGAACAGGCACGGGCTGATCCGTAAATACGGACTCAACATGTGCCGCCAGTGCTTCAGGCAGTACGCTAAAGACATCGGCTTCGTGAAGGCAAGTATTGGCCAATTTTCATTCTGTTCATGTTTTTGTTGCAGACTCTTATTTCCTAAACTTGTACTTTTTGTTTTGATGTAAAGCACGTTGTAACCTTGTTTTGAAAAGTAAAGGCTACTGAATGAAGTATTGACTGCTGTGAGGGACTTGAACAACGTGGCAGCTGCACTAAATCTATATTTCACTGGGTAGCCTTTTAATTCATAGCCAATTATTGTTTGCACCCATACTTGAACATGGTGCATTCGATTCCAATATCGTTGAGTTGGGAGTATTTGGCTTAATGCTGCAGGTACATGAATGTAAATTAACCTTTTCTTGGTATTAAACTGTTTGTGTTCTATTTTACAGCTGGACTAGATGTACTGTCCTTGAGTTCCCTCACCTGTGTCAAGCAATCTCTGGAAGGCGAGCCGAGATGGGATAATTCAGTACAGCAAATAAACGTTTTCTTTTGTCCAAGATGTCCCTCTTCTGTGTCTTATTCTTGTAACAAGATTGTTTTGTCAGATTTTGTAGCTGTACATGGGCAATGGTCTTTGTAACCAGCCATCATTGAAGATGAGTTATATTCCAGGCTAGAAGCCTTTGTCAGACATTGGAATTAAAGATGTTAGAAGAACTTTGAAGGAAAGATGAGAAATTATCACAAAGCTGTTATAACTTACCCTGGCAGTAAAGTGCGTTCTGAATGTCGTGAGGTTTAAATATTTGCATGTGTATTCCTAGTCAGGAGCGTTTTCCTGTTTTGCATGTGTTGTAAAATTCAAAATGACTTTCCAAGTCTGATAGTTTAGCCTTGCTTGGCTTGCCAGTGATATGTATGCAGTATGGGTAGGATTTTATATAATGGATGACACTAGAAGTGATGGGTATCTGCAAGTAGTAAGTGCATCGGTTCAATAAGATGGACAAGCTCTCCATCCTTGTCTAGTGGTAGTGGAGGGGATCGAAATACCAATGGGCAATTGGTTAAAAGGAAGATGCGAGAGCAATATTGACTGGCTGTCCCAGTTTGCTAATGCAGGAGGATTATAGCCTTTTGTTCAGACCGATTGAGCCATACCTGCCTGGTCCAGACAGCAGTAATGAGAGTGGGTGGGATCACCTTACTCTAAATAACAGGTGGGAACTCAGTGGGAGGTTGTTTTTTGTAACTGGGTAATAGTATAATAGTAATAGTAATTAAGCATTTCAACTCCTTTCCTCTAAAAAATGCTTTAAAGGCTATAATTCAGTAACATATATTGGAGCTATTTTGCCAGTATTGGAAAAGAGGAATTGATCTGTCTGTCAATATGCACTGTAACACTTACCTCTATCCTGAATTAAGATTGTGCTGAAGGGAGAAAAAAGCGATTGATGTGTTTTTGCAATTGCTAAGATTAATTTCCAAGTCAGCCTCCATTTACTTGAAACGACAAGCCTCCCTCAGAGCCAAGAACTGGTTACGTGTAAAACCATGAAATCCATTAAGTGTTCAATGCACAGCGTTGAGCTCTCCGTCCCCAGTAGAGTGGTGTATTGCTTAGTGCGTTCTGACATTGGTTACCAAACTTTAGTTCAGCTCAGCACAGGAGCCAGCCACCTTGGCAAGGTGGATTTGATGCAGAGCCAGATAAAGACTTTGGCCCGGTTGTTCTATATTAATTGATGCCTTTTTTGCCCTGTCCTTAAAACAGGAAGTAAAAGGTGAGGCACTAGATGGCAGCAGCACTTCACATTGGAATTCAAGGACAGCATACACATGCAGGGAGACAATGAAAGATGTTGCACAATAGTGCTGAAAAATACAAATCTCTGTGCATTCAGGTATTCAGGACACATCACATCAGATACCTGAGGCGTGTTCAAAATATACAGTATATTCAAGAACAAGCGTGAGTAGGTATGAAAGGTTTTGCGAAGAGAGAAACAGCATCTCTACTTGGGTAAAATATTTTCAGTACTCTTACTACCTCTTCTCTCAGCAAGACCATAAATGGTTCATTATGAGCCAGAGGTCTGGGATTGGTCCTTTTTGTTTCTATCGACAAATCCATTATGAAAGGCAATATCCCTTTTTATTGTAAATAACAGATCTCTTTGTTCTCATTACGATGAGATGAAACTTTAATGATCCACGTGGGGCGATTGAGCTGTTGCAGCAGTAAATAGTAATGGGATACAGTAAAGTAAAATGCAATATAAATAAGAACACAGAGTGAGCGTTACACAACCTACAATGTCACCACTAGACCATGCTGAGAAGAAATGCATGAATCAAAGTATTAAGTGCAAAATAGCAGTAGCAGCCTACAGGCAAAGAAGAACAAGATGTGCACACGTGTTCAGATTGCACTTGTCAAGAGATGTGCACCGATTCATATGCAGAAAAGTCCAAAATGGTTCATACTGACAGCTTGGGGCTGTTTGGGCAGAAAGCATTGTACCGTCTGATGGCTGTCGGCACAAAAGAGCGTCTAAAGCGCTCGGGGTCGCACCTTGAAGTGATGAGGTGGAAGCTGAAAGCGCTCCATTGCTGCATCAATACATCAGCTCACCGTAGAGAAGGTGGCTGGGAGGTGTCGTCAATGATGAAGGTGAGTTGAGTCCTCAACCGCCCCGTCTGCCAAGGCCTCCGGGGTGGCCAGGCTCAGCCCGGTGACGCAACCAAGCCCCCTTTTTCATCGGTTTGTTAATCCTGCCTGCTTCCCCTCCCCCCCCCCACACCTTGGCACTGCCTCGCCAACACACCACGGCCAAGAACAGTGCTGGCCACGTCTGATTGATAGAACATGTTGAGCGGTCTGTTGCTTGTTCATACACTGAAAGACTTGAGCCTACTCATGAAGAACGGTACACTCTGCTCTTAATTGTCTAGTTCTTCAAATCCGGGCCTTGGGGGGTCCAGAGTGCTGCTGGTTTTTCACTTCTACCAGGAAGTTAATTGTATTCACCTGGCATCCCGGGTCTTAATCAATCCCTGATTAGATTAGATAGATTAGATTAGATTATCCCAGTTAGAATGGAAACTACCTGGCAGGATCGAAAACCAGCAGTACTCTGGAGGACCACTGGTGTAGCGCATCCACGTTGGACCAGTCTAGTTTGTTGCTGATATCCAATAGTGTGTGTGGGTGCGCAATGTGAGGGAGTCTACAGCTACTCTGGAAGATGGGTTGAGTGGCGGTAAGACATGTGCACTCCCACTTTATTAACCACGAGTGACACAAGGATGCTGTTATGATGAGGACGTCAGGTCCAAGGAAAAGACGACGTGTGCAAACAGGCTTTGTGAAGCTTGTGCGTGTTGTCATGTGAATGTATTTGTACTCTCTTTGTTTTAAACCGTAACTTAATAATCAAGGTAAACCTGAAAAAAAACAACCAGCCAGAAGGAAAAGGAACGCTTGTGCGATGGCCTGAGGGCCAAATTGTCAGTGCTGCTATTTGACTGCCTGCCAGGCACATTGCACAGGCTCTCATCCATCTCCTAGATTACAGGGAAAATAAGTGAATTGAAAATGTTACGCTGCACTGTTGGCATGGAAACATTCCACTGGGTTTACCTGCTTTCAACTGTTAGCAGACCAAGAGGCACTTCTCATTGAATGCGGCTGTGAGCAAACACACTCCCTCAATTTTGACTGAGAGGGATTTGTGTGGCTTGGGTGAAGGCAAAAAAAACCAAAAAACAGATGCAGCCAGAGACAGAAGGAAAAAAATAGAATGGTTCATTTAAAAAAGACCATTCACTAAATTAAACAGTAAAGGTCAGAAACACACAGTAGTTTTGCCTTTGCCTTTCACTGTGAAATGATGCAGTGACTCAGGTACAATGCAAACTCTTGGCTTTAATTTGGGGATATTTCACCTGTAATAGATGAAAGTTAGAGAATTCGACATTTTCTCTATGATGTCCATGTTTTTATCCATTTAGAATATATTCAATAATCTAGTCATTTTCTGTATCTAGTAAAAACTCTTAAAAGTACGATACTCTCTAGTCGTCTACAACCCATAAACACCATCTGGCATCTTATTCTGAGGATCTCTTCCCGACCCTTTTTGCATTTCAATGTATTCCTATGAGAAGTTAGCAACAGGCTACACTGGCTCTGAATTATTACAGTCCAGTATCAAACCACCCTGCAACAATCATGCCACTGCTTACGAGCCTCAATTTTGGCATGCCAGACTTTATATAACATGAATTCCCTCATAGAGTTCTAAAGAAGATTAATAAAAGGAAATAAATTGCTAAAGTAATACAATCTTGAACCTCTAGCAAAAGCTTGAGCTGGTTTGATAACCCAGTGGCTTTCTCACTTGCGGTCCAACATGTGCTCCATGCCACAACAGAGATATCTAGAGCCTATACTGCTGCAGTGAAATGCAAAAATGCTGAGAGGAACATTGTGAAAAAGCATGCATGTTCATCATGGCTTCAGATACCTGCAGCGTGAGACAGATGGTCGCGTGTTCAGGCGTCATAGTCATCGTGTAATTTCACAGCTGAAGTAACAAAAGTGCAAAAGCCAGAACATGAAAAATGTGTTGCTGACCAAATATGACAAAGAGGAAGAGAAGCCTGCACGATGCTTTGGGAATCCAGACGGTGTTGGGTTTCATAAAGCTATAGCAAATACATTACTGTTTGCAAACTTTGCATGCAAAATAATACATCAAACATTACATATTTATCTGAACTCAACTGGGTGAATAGTTTGTCAGTGTTTTCTTTCAATGTGCATGGACATCTAGTGCCAAAACTATGTGGACATCCCTTCTAGTGAGTGGATTCAGCTATTTCAGCCACACTCATTGATGACAGGTGTATAAAACCAACCATGCATGCCATGCAGCCATGCAGTCTCCATAGACACACAGTGGCAGTAGAATGGGCCGTACTGAAGAGCTTCAACTTTTATGTCTCCTGGACACAAATGAGCTCCTTTTAACACCAAGATGAGACTAACAGCATTTCCTCCTATTTCTCAAATTCAACTCAGGAGAAACAACCACATATCAGCTCATGTTGATCTCACTCTGATCAAAACAAGACATCTCCAAATGAGCTGAAATAAGTGTCATTTAACTCTCCAGAATATGAAGCCATAAGATTAGAGAAATATCTCAAAGAAACTCAGTACTGTTGCATTTTCTCATTTAAGCCACGAGGCCAACAGCCATATAGTAGGAGCGTATTATCATTATATATGTCACATCTTCACATTCACCTCATAAAGTCTCAAGAATCCTTCCTCTCTCTCTCTCTCTTTTATCTCCTCGCTGCTCCTGAGGAGGTTTTAGGAGAAACTTTTCAGATGAAGGTGATCACAAAATGAGACAAAATTGAGATCTCCCCTGTTTCTCAGGAGATGGAGAAAAAAAACCTTTACTTCTGGGTAGTGCCAACTGTAAAGTTTGGTGGAGGAGTACTAATGGTCTGGGGCTGTTTTTCATGGCTCCAGTGGAGAGAAATCTCAATGACATTCTAGACGATTCTGTGCTTCCAACTTTGCGGTGACGTTTTTTTTTTTTGGGCGGGGGGGGGGGCCTCGCCGCTTCAGCTTGACAATGCTGTTCTTAAAGATGACATCAACCCTTCCTGAGCAAAATCACTGCTGTCCATCATCCAGGGAAAAGATTCTGCAAAAATCTAATTGGGCCTGAGCACCGGAGCTAAAGTGTGGAGACAAGAGGAGGCATTCAACGTTGAGTTGACAGGAGATGTGTGCTGCTCCCCGGGGAGGAGCAGTCCAGCCACCGTTGGGAGAAAGATGCAGAATGGGATCAGGCTGTCAGCCGGGGCATAGGTAACCGAATACGCCATGCCATTTGAAGTGGAGAGTACAGTAGGAACAGAGAGAGAGAGAGAGAGAGAGAGAGAGAGATGCCGGTGTAGGGCATGCACAGCAGGAGAGCAGCATTCACCGAACCAAAAAGATGAATCAAAGAGCGAACATGCTATACGATGATCAAACAGACACACCGCCTGATCCACGCCGACATCTTCCAACTCTGGCTGGCGGTAGTGTGTGAATGTCTGCGAGAGAGAGAGAGAGAGAGAGAGAGAGAGAGAGAGAGAGAGAGAGAGAGAGAGAGAGAGAGAGAGCGGGAGACAGCTTGTGAATCTGTCAAAGAAGAGACACAAACCACAGCGAGGTTTGGTTTAAAGAAGACATGGAGGCTTAAGCGGGAAAAAATTAATAAATAGATAATAACACTGCACTCTGGTCATCCTCAGTTCGGGAGACATTGTTGAAGGAGGCGATTGATCGTTCCCATTTTCACTTGAAAACAGGCGATGAGAAAAAAGGAAGGTTGGTTTTTATTAGTGCGTCTGTGCAGGTGAAACAACTACAGACATTGCCTCGGTGACTCACTGCAACAATATGATAGTGGAGGTCACTTGCTTTTTTTTTTTTTTTTTTTTCCCCCCAGTGTTTGACTTACCTGCCACTACCTTAACACAGCACAGTGCTCAGGGGCAGCAGAAAACAATATTACTCATAAATTGAAAAGATCAAATAGTGGCATTTAACAGTCCGCAGAGAAATGGTGTCACGGAGGACCCGGTCTCTCAGTCCTCCCCGGGCTAAGAGGATGTGATGTTCTGTCAGCATTGTAATTTATTTCTCTCACAGGTCATGGCTGGGCAATCGCACCACATCCTTCGCCTGGCTGGGTGGGCCCCGGCTATAATCCCCCATTACAGTCAGCCGCATGTACACGGGCTCTGAACGTACGTGTGCTCAGAGATATGCATGTGCTGGAGTGCTTCATCTCTCCTCCCAGAGACCAGACATAACCATAACCCTTTTTATGCGGTATGGAAATGTCCGCCCATAACCGTATCTGGAATCCCTTTAGCGCGCCGGCTGGGGTGTTAACCTTTTAATTCATAACGCGGCGCCTGAACGTGACCCCGCGATAACATTTTTCATTCCTCACCTTTATGAATCTTTAAGACAAGCAGGCTTAACATGATTTACACGACACTGTTGACATTCACTTGATTCATTCTCATATCTACCTGCCTGTCTGCCTGCCTGCCTGTCTATCTATCTATCTATCTATCTATCTATCTATCTATCTATCTATCTATCTATCTATCTATCTATCTATCTATCTATCTATCTATCTATCTAACTATATATCTGTCTGTCTGTCTGCCTGCCTGTCTGTCTGTCTCTCTCTCTCTCAGTCTCTCTCTATCTATCTTTCTGTCTGTCTGTCTGTCTCTCTCTGTATATCTTTCTGTCTGTCTGTCTCTCTCTCTGTCTCTCTCTCTCTATATATCTTTTTGTCTGTCTGTCTGTCTGTCTGTCTGTCTCTCTCTCTCAGTCTCTCTCTCTCTATCTTTCTATCTATCTATCGCTCTGTCTGTCTATCTATCTTTCTGTCTGTCTGTCTCTCTGTCTCTCTCTCTGTATATCTTTCTGTCTGTCTGTCTGTCTATCTATTTGTCTATCTGCCTGTCTCTCTCTCTCTCTCTCTCTCTATATATATATATATACTACTACTATTAGGTGGAGGATTCATTGGTTCTCGATACCAAAAGGACCTGAGATGCCACCATGACAGAGTGCATGTTTAGTAGAGGAGAGTAGAGAGGAGTGAACGTCTCAGAGAGAAGAGTACTGAACCAGGTTTCCTGTTCACTCCAGTTACAACGCTGTTATTAACCCCAACTCCTACCATAATCATCCAGGCTATCACGCACAACCTCTCTACAGACTGACCCACATGTCAGGGGAGGGCCGCGTGGCACCGACACAGTCCTTATGCCGTCAGAGCGGAGAGGGCCATTTTCCTCTTGAGCGAAAAAGGAGGACGGTGCTGCGGTTGAATAATCTCTTTCTCTCGCGGTCCCTCTCCTTTATTATCGCTTGCAGAAACGTGGCCGCCACAACAAAAACACCGCCCTCTCCGGATCCAGACCCGGATCGAAAGACGAGCAGCTGAATGAGTCGCGTCACCTTTGGCCGCGAGGTTGAACAATTATGTGACTGACACAGTCGCTGCTCAGAGCTGCATTTAAAATGCAGATCAGCCGCATCCGTCATGGAAACGTCGCCCCCCCCCCCCGCCCACCCCCATAGCATCTCTTCATAGCCTGCCGCTTTGACCTTTCACCACTCACCACAGATGATGTTTTCTGAAGCGAGAGAGCCTCCCATCAAGAGGCTGGCTTTCCAATACTCACCCTGACAGAGGACGCCTTAACTTTTCAAAGCCATAATTTGAGCATCAATGACATGTTCTTGTGAGGAACAGAGCCTCCACGGTGGGGTTATCTACATTTTCATCATGTATTTTCTCCCATGTCTCAATGGTATACAGGCTATGCATTTTTATTCACTGAAATTCGCTTCATTTTCCCTTTGAATATAAGTCTGGGGATTTTCCGCTTCCTCGGGCTCCTCAGGAGGTTAAATCGCGGGGTTACAGAAAATGGTTTCCTCGCCCAAAGCAACGACAAGCGCGGGATTAAGAAAACACGCGGGAAGCGGGGAGTAAAGCGCGTTGTTATTTGATGTTGCGATAGGGGCGATCCCCGGTAGATCAGGCCTGCAGCAGCGTGACCTGCCCGCTCTGAGTGCTGCTGCTGGGACCGAGAGCACATCTCTCTCTGGGGCCTATCGATTTCACGCTGTCCACCCACCAGAGGATCCGATACCAGTTAACATGATGCAGAGTCCACATATTTAAAAAGGCCGCGGGGTATCGGCGGACCGAGGGCTCTGATGGGGCGTAATTGAGAGCGATAAGGATCGGGTCCCGATTGATTAGGCGCGTGTGTATAAACAGAGAGGGAGATCAATGGAGGCGGGTCAATGGAAATTATAAGCATTTTAACGAGCGCGGGACAACGGATTAAAATCAGGAGCTCATATTGGGAAATTATGAGTGAGTAAGAAACACCACTACCACCTCGACTACTACTACAAGTACTATCCTGCCGCCTTTACTACCACTTCTACTGCATCTACGACTTCGGTTCTACTACTACATGCACAACTACATATACTGCTACCACCGAGGCCATAGCCATGGAGTCAACATTGCGGGGTGGGGGGGGACCAAATTTCAAAATCAAAATTTGAAAACTCATTTCCTCACTTTTGAATACATTTGAAAGTAATGAAATAGAGAGACAGTAGAGTGTTTGACATCGATTGTTCCTGGCTTCTGCTGGGGTACGGCAACACCCCTTGGACAAACCACACGCAGAACTGCAGTACACCGTAATACTAGAACCGGTAGTAATAATAATGGCAATTTGTTAAGTTTAGTTATGATTACATTTGCTAATGATTTTTTCAGACGGCGGTGCGTGGTGGCCTGTAGCAAGACAATTTTTTAAAATGTATATTTATTATATCAATATATATTATAATTACGGCCCTGGCTACCACTTCATCTATTCGACTGCTTGTACTTCTAATCCTACGTCTTCTAGTGACGAAATATTTGAAAGTGTGTCTGATTTGATTATTTCTCGGCTTACTCATCGTTTTATTCTTTATTCACCGATTTTCCACAGAAACCGGAACGAGGCGGTTACATTTCATTGTGATGAGTCTCGGCTGTGAGCGTCACGTTGGCGTCTCATTCTTCACCTTCTCTTTCCGGAACAGATTTCTCTCCATCATTACACGTGGATCTGGAGCGGCGCTCGATCAAGCCTCGGGATTGTAGAAATACTACGCGGCGAAGACGAGCCGAGTTCAAACGGGGCCGACGACGCCCCACCTCCAAGCCCGCCGGGTGAGCCCGGTCAACCTCCCGTGGTCGGGTGGGGGGGAGGGAACGCAACAGGGGCGGTGGGCAGGCGCCGGTGTTGAGCGAGGTAAACGATAAGGTTTCTGCACTGTTGTGGACAGCAGCGGGGGGGGGGGGGGGGGGGGGAGGATTGTGGGACGGCGCTTATCTGTCTGTGTCAGGGTCTATCAGCATCTGTCATGTTTACTCCTCAGGTGTGCCCGGCTGCTGGCTGAACGCTCCTCCATATCAGCCGGCTGAGAGCTAACCCGGAGCGCAAACAGAAAACCCACCCACCGCTCCCTCCCGGAGAACCTAACCCCCTCTCACATGCTCTCTCTCCCTCCTCCTCCTTCTTCTTCTTCTTCTTCTTCTTCTTCGCCACATCAAACGGCATATTGCATTCCTCCCCGTCTCACCGTCTCATTCTTCCCCATCATGCTCTCTCCACCTTGGCTTGGAGTGGATATGGGGGTTGAGCGATGCCATAACAGGATATCAACAAAGGGTCTCGAGCCACGTCGGTACATGTTACGTCTGTTCCAGTGGAGTGGCAGAGTGCTCTCGAGATCCAGTCCATTTCCTTTGGTTGCGGTTGATAAGGACAATTGCTTCTCTGCTCATAGATAAAAATAGTGTGTCCAGAGTGGACGGGGTTCCGGTGAGAGAGAGAGAGAGAGAGAGAGAGAGAGAGAGAGAGAGAGAGCTGAGTGAAATGAAATGCACTAAATTAAATTCAAGACTAGCCACTTAAACCATCTAAGATTGGAATTTCAACGTCGAGTAGGAGATGTGGGTGTGAGACGCGGAGAAGGAAGGAGTGAAAGCGAGAGAGAGATATTTGAGAGAGAGAGAGAGAGACTTTTCTAAATGTCGCAGGTGGGAAATGTCAGGGAGTGAGGTGGAGAGGAGTCAAACTGAGTGGGAGCAGGAGGTTGAAACCATAATTAGTGTCTGTGAGTCACTCCGAGTGCCCCCCCCCCCCCCCCCCCCCCGTGTGATGTCACCACCTCCCCCGCCCCCCCTCCCCCTGTCCACCGCTGAGGACCGGCAGAGGGACTAGCACAACCCCGACCTATATGGCCTTTTATGAGGAACATGTTGTACTCTCCGCTGTTTTTACTGCTTCAGTCTAGTTTAATGACCTCATCACTATATTGTGGGGTCGCAGTGATGCCGGGGCTGCTAATGCATGCGTGTGTGTGTGTGTGTGTGTGTGCGCGCACGTCTGCGTGTGAACGTCTTATCTCCGACAGAGCGTGTGAGCAGCTGCTGCACGACTGACGGCAGAATCAAGCCGTATCAGACGGTCGGAGTAAATCAGAGCGACGTACAAGACGTGCCCCCTTCTCTCTGTATGTTCTTGTTCTGAGGCAGACGAGATTTGTCTCACGACGTTTTTTTTTCCTCGGTAAAGTCAAACATCCGCTTGATCTCACGAACCCGCGTCGCAACCGCACACGGGCAGTACCACACGACAGTGAAAGGTGAAGAGGAATCAGCTCACACACCCCTGAATCTTTTGAGTCTTTTTCAACGTCTTTTGCTGGTGTCTGGGTTTTCCGTCCGTGGTTGTTCCCACGTGAGTCTCAGGCTTGCTTTGCTTTTGCTGCTGTCAGGAGCTGCTGACTGGCGGTTAGACGCACACCGCGTTAGACAGATGAGACAAAATGGAACGAATAGCGCGGAGCATCTGTGTCAGACCTAACAATGTATTTCAACAGACAAGGTGGGTGGTGAGCAGTCAGGGAGTCTGAGCAAAAAATAGCCCCCCGCTCTGTGGGGAATATAACCAGGCTCCCGTCTGTCTGGTCTCATTCTCGTGGCGTTCAGCTCTCATGAAATTAGGTGCTACTGGTATTTTCCACACACACACACACACAAGAAAAATAACACACACAAACACAAACACAAACGAACGGGTACAGCTTTACTTTGTGCTTTTAAAAGGATGTGGGACCGGGGCACGGCTTTCACGGCGGATCGCCGCAACCCTCAGCACGCCTACACCCTTTGCTCAAAAGAACTCCATTAATCCATACTCAGGAACAGGAAACAACATGGAGGCAGAGTGTTGTGTCATGGTGGTATCATCACATCTCTCTGTGCATCCGGTACATGCCATTTAGTGGCCTTTTTACAGCAGCGGTGCTTGTGTGGGAGTGTGTGTGTGTGTGAGAGAGAGAGAGAGAGAGAGAGAGAGAGAGAGAGAGAGAGAGAGAGAGAGAGAATGTTGTTATCATTGTTGTCTTTGTTACTATAATGTATATTCTTTTATTCTTTTATTATTATTATTTTTATTATTATTATCAAATGTATTTGTTTATTATTGTTATATATGTATGTATATATGTATATGTATATATATATGTATGTATGCATGTGCATTTTAATAGATACCATACTACTGTAAGTATACATACTCTAAGTATACATAATACTTAATATTTAATATAATATTATAATATATATATATATATATATATATATATATTTTTTTTCTTCATTACTTGTGGCATGTACAACATTTACATGTTGTAAATGTAAATGTTGTAATTGCTTTGGCAATATAAGCACTGTCTTTTCATGCCAATAAAGCTTTTCAAATTGAATTGAATGTGTTTTTGAGTGTGAACCTGTGAGTGTGTGTGCATGTGTGTGTGTGTGTGTGTGTTTGTTTGGAGGAAGGTACAATGTAAATGTAAACATGTGTGTTTGCTCTCTGGGCGAACCTACAAATAGATAGTGTGACATTGTGCTATCTCTTTATTAATTCATAAATGTCGGAGCGGGTGGCGGCGGCGCGGTGACGGGAGGATTTTAAAGTGTTGTTTATAAAAGTGAAGGGAACCTCCTCTCCACTCACACATCTCTTTGATCATCATGAGTTTGTCTTCACCTCTCCCTCCACTCCAGCAGCCTTTCCATATCAATCCCCGTTTTATACATACGTCATCAAAGCTGCTCGAGGGCAAAACAGCAACACGAAAACCTCCGCAGAGGCCGGCCGGGTTCGATTTCTGACTCGCTACCCGAAACCAAATGGGAGGTACCCGTTTTTTTTTTTGATGCTCGAATCAATCTGCATTCATCCTACTCTCACGGAAGAGACACGGGGGAGGTGAAGAGTTCTCCTCCCGTCCCTGATTGAATGCCATTGTATAAAATAGAAAAGCGCACGCGGGTAAAATATGTATCGACTGACGTGAGAGCTTTTTTCACGCTGAGCTCGCCTGCTGCGTTCTTGGAGATACTGCACTTTACAAACCGGCGTGGAAATCGGCCGGGGGCCGGGGCGCTTTAGCGTTTCAGCCAATCGGCACGCGGGTTGATAACCCGGGGACGCTACAGATAAAGCGCTGATATACACGAGACGTACACGCGGCGGTCTGTTTTTTTCCATTTCTGAAGCCTGAAGCCAGTTTTTTTTTTTTGTGTCACGGCCACTGGTGTCCTCGCAGCCTCAACGCCGCTGCTGGTTCCTTCCACGCTGGTGACATTTAGAGCTTTCAAATAAAGAGCACTACAGTCAGCTCTGCCAATCAGAAGCTGGTTCGCTCCAAAATCAATTGAATCAGGTCAATGAAATGTAAAACAGCGTCAAATCGATATATTTTCAAAGTACAATCGGCGATAACTCGAGTAATTTGCTACTCCGTGATTCGCAATATGGCGCCCCGTGTTGAAGGACGCGCCCGCCACGGGCTTTCGTTTGCACTCTGAAATGTATTGTCTGAGCCTTTGATGTAAGGACTAACAGCACGTGACAGCTACACACAGTGTTTACATGCAGTCTGTGTGGAATAATCCCGAAGAAAGGCTCGAAACTAAAGGAGCTCATGACTCTTAATGAGTTCAAAGCGCCTGTCAGATCTGGGGAAGAGGAGTCTATTGGAAACTGTCAATGCGTTTAGTGTGATGATGTAAGTCGCTTTGGATAAAAGCGTCTGCTAAATGACTCTAATGTAATGTCCATGCTTTTTAATTTTTACGCCTCCACTATACCCTCTCTCGCTCTCTCTCTCTCTCCCTGCATCTCTCTCTTTCTTTCTCCTTTTTTTCCATCGGTTATATTGTTTCATTATTATGTGCTGTCATGTCTCTGCAACTTTCTGTGCTGCTGCTGCCGTCTTGGCCAAGTCTCCCTCTCCTGAAAAAAAGTGATTTTTTTTTTTTAAATCTCAGTGGGACTTCGATAAAGGTTAAGACAAAAAAGAAGTTTAACAGTTTATTTACACTTGCAATTTTCTGTCAACAGGAGTAGGGTATTACAGACGTGTATTTTGAGTTTGGATTCCATCTACAAGTCGAACTCTTAAAGAGCATAAACCCAATAAGGACGAAACTTGGTCTGCAAAGAAATCCAGATTGTATCTTTAACATCCTCTCGTGTTTTCCCGTGACAGCTGGCCTTTCCTTGCTATTGTTTCTGTCGGCAGGCATGCGAGCATCTCAATGGCCTGAACCTTTGCCTAATGCTTGCGCCTACATATCCCGGGAGTCGCCGCTGAATGATTCATCGAGGGTAACGGTTCACATTATACATGTAAGGAAACACAGCTTTTAATTTAATATCTCTATTAGCAAAACATGAATTATTCACCGGCTGCTGCAGGGCGTTATTTATAATCAAGATTAGGGGGCGACAACATGGAGTCGGTGATTTATGAGCGCCGGGGTCAAGATTGTGCTGTCGTTGCATCTCCCCTTACCTCGGATTGCGACCGCGTGCTTACGCGCGGACCGGCCAAAAAAAAACCTCCCGTCTTAGGGGAGGTCGCAACTTCATTACGCCGTCCGGGATCAGCGTGAGAGACTGACTGCTCGAACAAGCTAGCACCAATTATTGAGATTAATTCGATACAGCCTCCCCAACCTCGTTCTATTTGGAGCGTCTGCTTAGGCTCAATGAAATGATGATGTATGAGGCGTAATTTAGAGAGAGAGAGAGAGAAGAGAGAGAGAAATCACCACGGCTGACTGTGGCCAAATGCAATTCTAGATGAACTGTTGCTTATTAAGAAGTAGGTGGGCTGGAGAAACGTACAGGTAAGCGGTTTATCAGCGTTAATAAAAGCTGCAGCGCCGAGTCCAAATATCCATCTATAGCTACGTATGACTGGAGATTAAATCTGCTCATTTCGGGGGGGGGGGGAATCAGTGCTGCTGTTTTATGGCGGTGGTTGATGAACATTACGCCGCCCCGGTGGCCCCCTCGCGGCGCCTGTAATGTGCAGAGTAAACTGCGCCGCTCTTCGACTAGGCCTCCCTGAAACATCACCCCGTCGAGTTCGCGTTGAGGGAAACGCCGCAGAAATTGCGAAGAGGCTTGCAAACCGTTGCGACGGCGGTCCAAACGTCATTATTACTTATGAATTACTACGAGAGCTCATTTGAGCAGCAATGAAATCTTAAATGGGGTTATGAGAACATCATCACCACTGTGTATCACTGAGCTTTATAAAGTAATGGATTTAAATGGAAGCCCACTGCGCTGGCATTAATGAAGCATGAAAACCATTCCCAGTTTACAGAGAGAGAGAGAGGGAGAGAGAGAGAGAGAGAGAGAGAGAGAGAGTGGGCGGGGTATAATGGCAGACAGCCATAGAAGGAAAACGCTGCTTTTTATCGTTTCATCCCAGTGAGTATCAGGGTCAGGGTCAGCTGTAGGTCAGATGAAGGACATGTGGAGGGAAAAGAAGGACAGATAAATGATGATTGAGATGTTTTGATTGAACGACTTTCTACTTTGATTTCTGATTTGGCCAACCCCCCCCCAAAAAAAATCTGTCTCACGTGTTCTAGGACTGGAGTAGATGCACATCTTTTCTTTCATCATCAGCGAACCTCACGCAAATCGATGCACGTGCGCGTTCTGCCGCGAGACCTCCGCATTGCCTCTACATGCCTTTCAATTAGCGTCTGACTGACAGCGCTGCCGACCCTGACCATACATTCAACTTCCTCTGCGTCACAGATAGATTCATATGTATGTGTGTGTGGTGAGGGTAGAGAGGGGTTGGGAGGGGGGGGGGGGGGGGGGAGCGGGGCAGGGGGGGGGGAGGTGGTCAGAGAACACAACCGAAAATATCTGACCTTGAAGCAGGGACCATGATTCATCTTCCCCTCTGTGCAGCAGATGCAACCCGCTATCATCCGTTCCTCAAAGAGTTCCACGTTTGAACAAAACCCAATTTAGTGGGCAGGAGACATCCTTCCAGTGTTGAAGTTAAATCAAATATATTAAGTTAGATATGGTAGAGGAGATTAAGGTAGTTAAAGACACGTACGCGTATTGTTCGACAGCCATCAGAACAAACACCGTTTTTAAAGCCCTGTTTTTTTTAGAAAAGGTTGAAACAAGCCCTGTTTTCCCAGCATGGCTGTGTGTGTGTGTGTGTGTGTGTGTGTGTGTGTGTGTGTGTGTGTGTGTGTGTGTGTGTGTGTGTGTGTGTGTGTGTGTGTGGACTATCTGTGCTGTAGATTCATGCCTTTGTGGATGCCAGCAGCAATGTGTTATGCTTGCTAATGAAGCCCGGGGACGAAGAGAAAGAAACCTTGTTTACTCAATGGAGATAACAACAGCTCAATCACCTACCTGACCTGAATACCGAATCGGTGTCATTATTAAACTGAAGACAACTACAGGAAGATAAGACCGTCCGTTCGCCACACCGGGCCGGAGATGAAAGCCGACACGTGTCACCTGTGGACGGCGGAGCTCAATCATCGGACGGACCGGGCGTGACAGGTTTGCTTACTTCGTGACATTGAGGCGGAAGGCGTTTAATCAAATGAACTTTCTGCAAGCGGCGGGCAAACGCTTGCAGAATGTGACCACCGAGGTCTTTTTGAGTGCATTACGACCCCCGGCGCTCATACGTTGCCATGGCATCTTCGCCGTACGGCAATCAAACCCCGCGACGCACAATCCAGCCAACTGGAGACCATCTGGAAGCCTTTTTCGGTCCCGCGTACCCGGTCAGCCCTCGCCGCTGGGGAGGACCGGCTATAGCTGGGAACTAATCCGAACTAATCCATTTATCATTACGGAGTTGAATCTGTGATATTGCTTTCCGTTGAGTGCCGTGACAGGTGCCGTCTGACGTGCGCGCATGCATTAGCCGGATGTACGGAGGCGAGCTTAAGTGAAATGTCACTTTTTACAGTATGCCTGATTGCATCTGCCTCTCGGAATGACACGACCCAACCAGAGCTCACAGGAGGCTTCTGCGGGTGGATATTAATTTCAGTCAGATGTGCCCCCATGGTGGGGGGACACTGAGTGCATGAGTGCGCACACACACACACACACACACACACACACACATACAAGCTAGCATGCACGCGTGCACACACTTTCATTATCACAGTGCTTTTATTTCCATTACCGCTCAGTTAGCAGTTTGAAAAATGTCACTTTCGCTCTTTATTTATATGGTCGTTACAACTTTGTGTGTGTTATTTGTTTGTGTGTGTGTGTGTGTGACCCATGTTGTGTGTACTTGGATGTTATCACCGTGTGAAATGTGACGGGCGGCCAAGTTTGCATTCCGCTCTGCGATCATACGAAAGCAATTTAGTGGGCGGTGTGCACGTGTGCGGCGCGCGTGGCGTGTTTATGGCCGTTATTGTAAATGTGATACATGAGCCAGCCTGTTTCACAACACTGCACATGACGCCCTTCAGAGTCCTGCAAATAATCATTCAACGTTCACAGAATAATCCCTAATGGTGGACGCCGGGCTCAGGGAGACTCAGGGAAAGAAAATTTAAAAACAACAACAAACAAAAACAAACAAACAAAAAAATTTGCCTCCCAAAATCCCCCATGGTGACTTGCACACTAAATGAAAATAAGAAAGAATAAATCATTCTTTCTGTGCTTGATGAATAGAGGAACTCCATACCCTTCCTTGCACCAGAGATGTTTATAGTTTCTGGTGTGACAAATCGCTCCAGGAGAGGCTCTAACATCACTCTCTATTTTCACGCCCTAGGAAGGAAAGAGCACGTTTAGTTTTATTTCTTCATTCCTACGCAGGCATTCAGAGCGGCCACTCAGCAGTATTGGGTGGGAGCAGAGGAAGCCGTATTATGGCCATAAATTGGTCCAGATGCGCGTGTCTTTGGAGACATATCGATGTATCCATTACTGTCAGTATTACCAGGAGTAGAGTGAGCAAGCTTACTCTTGCAACTCCAAATTGCCATGTATGAAACAGGAACGCTGCTTTTATCCATTACTTCGCCTCCACAGTATGCATTTTTCAAATCATTACCCAGCCCCTATGCATTAGGCAGCAGGACCCATTACAACAGAGAGCAGGATAACTATACTCTCAAAGTCTATCTTTTCCATAAAGTAATTTGTAGCAAAGGTGTTTCAGCCAACCCTCTGACAACGGCCTGGAATATTGAAGAGTTTGTGTCATTCTTAAGTGCCTTGTGTGTGTGTGTGTGTGTGTGTGTGTGTGTGTGTGCATGTGTGTGTACTGTGTACTACTGCCTCCTGAATACAGATGGTCCATTAGGGATAGAGAGCACTGAATGACAGCACTTGCTGCACTTGCTATTCCCTACAGCCAACATAGGAACAATTACTGCTAGACTCACTGAACTAAGATGCTTAGATGTTAACAAAGGCCTTTTACATTCGTATAAAGTATCCAAGGTGCTGCTTGTCTGGCAAGCTAGACCTCAGTGTGTAGCAAGGACAACTCTGACTGACCATTTCATGCTCAAAGTTCTGAGCATTGTTTGCCACTAATTGCCACTAATGAGTTGGCAAACAATATGAATGCAAACAATCTGTTCACCGGGGTGAGTAACTATCCAATAACACTGACATGTATATATATATGTATATCCAGGATTATTTGGTTCAATAAGGAGATGTTCCAATCAGAGCACATTCAGTCCTATTATTATTGACTCTGACTCTGAGCCATTCATCATAGTAGCCTCCCTGACTGAAAGAGAGTGTTTGCAGCCAGGGTAAACATACTGTAGCCTTGGTAGGTACAATGAATTCAGTATTTGGTATTAGTCCACATCAAGGCTGGAAATTAACAGGGCCTTAGGGGAAAAATGCCCTTGAAAGTTCATAAAATGCCACTGAGCTCATAAAATGCTCTTAAAATCAGTTCAAACGGGGCACAAATGCCCTCCTAATCCTTCTTCTTCAATATTATAGTCAGATTTATGACCAAAATAATATGGGCAAAGATTGTGGGATCATTAAGACACTGGACTATGCTTTCCTTTTCCCCAGTAGCACGATATTACTAGCTAGTGTGACTGACTTTCAGCTAGGCTCACGCTGATGACCAATAGAGTCCAGAAATACAAACCAGGCGAAGCTCCTGATACTACGGCGCTGTCAATCAAATGGAAAGTGTACTCTAAAACGAAACAATGCATAGACGTCCAATCGGATATAAGTGTTCTTGTCTCGTTTAGAGGAAGGTTGACTCGGCGGCATCGGGAGCGGTTGAGCCCGTCTCACCGGGGAGAAGCCGGGCTACTTCCTCAGGTGTCATCAATCCGCCAGAGTTGTATCTCGGACCGCCGCTGTCTAATCCGTCTGGATAAGTAACAACACTAAGTCTTCATTTGCCTCCTTCTGCAGCTCGCCGGCCCTCATAAATAAAGTAATTAACTTGGTCAAGGCGGCGGTGGGGTTGTGGTGGTGGAGGAGGAGATGAAGATCGCTTCCTCACACACCTCCCTGCACATACACACATGTCCTGCCCGTGGCTGTACACTCCTGTACACACCTGCACAAATGCTAATGTGTAAAAACATATGTAATCATGAACACACACACACACACACACACACACACACACACACACACACACACACTTCTCCTTTGTGTCCACGTTGTCATGTCAGTGCAGAGGCCCCGGATGAATACCGATCAGCCCTCTACTCTGCAGCTTGGTAAATAAACACAAACAACGAAGGCAGCTAATGGAAGGAGAGACATCACAAAGGACCGACGTGATGTGAGGATGTTCAGCCGGGGCGGCTTCTTTCACGACGCCGTTAGTCATCGGTGGGGTAGAAGACGCGTCGGCAATTCCGCTTCACGCCGGGGAGCAGGGCATTATTTCATGGGAAACGATTCTCGTCTAACGTTTCTATTTGTCACGCGTCCTCGTATGAGACTCTAAGCCAGGGGTGTCAAACTGTGTGCCATGGAGGGCCGAGAGTATGCAGGTTTTCGTTCCAACCCAAGAATACAGCAGGTGATTTCAGTGATTACCACACCTTCAACCAGAGAGGAGGGACTAATCAGTGAAATCACCTGGTGTATTCTTGGGTTGGAACGAAAACCTGCATACTCTCGGCCCTCCATGGCACACAGTTTGACACCCCTGATGACCAATGCTGACTGACCCCAGGAATCAGTAGTAATGGGATCACTTCAACACTTAATATTGCCTATTTGCCATTATTGATAAAGACGAGTCAGGGAATGGCAGAGGCCAATGCACAATCGAAGCGTGTAATTGATACCATTGCTATTCTCCTGAGTAAATACAGGTTTTTAATGTGTATTATCGAACAACACTGAGAGCTTGAATTTTGTTTCTTGGCTAGTTTGTTAGCTTCATAGTGAGCTCCGTGAGAAAAGAAAAGACATCAACGTCTTTTTAAAAGTCCAATGAGATTATTAAATGGTCATGAGTTGAAGCAGTTTGCTCCTTGGCTAAGAGTGAGTGATAATTGGGTGGGTCTTGTCACTGCGTGTGCTATGTAAGTGTGCCAGAGCATTAACAAAGGTTGAGAGTCACTGATCGGGTCTATTATACTCTCATGATACTGCTTTTACTTCCTCAGCAAATCGCTTCCTCCAGATCTACCAAAAACTCGGAAGTAACCTCTGCTGCTCCCCCGGGGAAACAGATATTACACAAAAAGCCAATCTATTGCAGAAGGCTTGACAGAAATCATATACATTATTTTTTGAGGCAGAGGAAGAGTGAGATTGGGGGGAAAAGTAATCCATTTTAATAGAGCTGTCGCCGTATTGCTGGCAACTTTCCCTCCGTGCACCTCTTTTCAGTTCCATATGAGACACTACATGGCAGAAGAGTGTGTGTGTCAGCACAATAGTGTAAATAATAGAAGAGCCACAGCAGCAGTAGGAAACTGCAAGACTTTAAATAGCTTTGAGGGGAGAGAATATTTATTCACTTTAATGATCAAGCCCTTTATTGACTTTTTGGAAAATCCAATATTCAGCCTGCAAGCCAGTGAGAATCTTTTTCATCGCACTGCAATTCCAGGATGATCTCTGGGACAATAACCATTTATAACCTTCAAAGACACCTGCATGCACACCCATACACATACACAGACCCAGACAAAGACATATATATATATGCAATCATGAACACACATACACACACCTACCTGGGTTGCAATTGAAACTGTAAATGTAATCATCAAATGAAAATGATCATATAACAAAAGTAATGTCATCATCAGCCAACTGGTTAATCTTTAATCTTAATCTTTAACCCTTAATAAATAATAAAAAAAAACATTCATGGAGGATTAAAATAATAGATTACTTCTGTCATCAATAATCAGTAAATGATTACTTTCTACAGACAAGTCATCAGGAATTAGCTCAGATCAACAATACACACTCACGCCGATGAGCGAAAAATGTATGGTGTGTACATGCACACGTACACACACACGCCTCCTGTCACCTGTGTCATTGGTCACCCCTGAGCTTATTTCACTTCTTCCCAATGTCACACTCTGTTGGCCCTCACCCGGCTGTGGGAGCCAGAGATGAGACAAAACATGATTTTGTCTGGCAGACAGTTTCTGGCACTGCATTGATACATGGTAATCCAGCTGTCAGTGGGGAGCTGGAGGATGAGAGCTGCATACACACAGAGAGAGAGAGAGAGAGAGAGAGAGAGAGAGAGAGAGAGAGAGAGGGGAGAAACAGAAAGAGAGAAAGAGGGAGACAGACAGAGAAAGAAAAAAATGGAGAATAACAAGCACCACATGTCATGTTATGTACTTTATAGAGGCTTTGCAGTTGCATCACAAATCTTTAGCGACCGCGGCGGGCGCTAGCGTGGACGTCCACCGGAAAATTGTGCTCAAATAATAGCGAAATATATATCTTCCTGCCGAGGAAAAAGAGAGATACCTGAAAAAGATAGTCACGGTGTGAGTTCGGCTCAATTCAAAGTGAATAGTCCGATAAAGTCTAGTCTTTAGCCCTAGTCTCTCCTAGTCAGCTCAGTCAACCTGAACAAACTGTTGATGTTTGACTTCATCATCTATCGCTAACTAGGCTAATTTGACAATGGATGTTAGCATGTTGATACTAGGCGACCATGCAGGGGTGGTAAAAAGTAGAAAGTAACGCTTCAGGAAGTAGAAATCCTAACCACGTATTTGCTCCAACCAAGATGAAGAATTGTGCTAATTAGAATCACCTGGTATATGGGATAGGTGGAGGAAAAACACGGGCAGTACTTCTACTTTCTACTTCTACTTTTTACACCCCTGCGACCATGTAAGACATTTAGAAATACAATATGAGAGTAGGACCTCCACACAGCAAAATCCTCTGTAGAAATTCACCCTGTGCCAGTTTTTTTATAAGAGTACACCCAATTTTGATCGTTCTGAACAGCTGCCCCAGAGCCATATCAGCTCTGTGAGTGGACAAACACTCCAGTCAACACTTGTCAAGGAAAAATCAACACTTGTGAACACCGGGAAATGTGCTGCGCACATAAATTTTAAGCTTTGCAGATTTGGCATCGTGACTTGATTTTCAAGGTCAGGCCTCATTTCCCAGCGTTCCTAGAGTGTTGCTTTTCAAATGACAATCGAGCTGACAAGTGTTGATATGGCTCTGGGGTGCCCGTTCAACACAATCAAAACGTGATAAATTGGCTGTGATGGGTGTGGGCTGGAAATACTGGCATTATTTTTAAGATAGATTTCTAACACTCTCAGGGTTAAATTAACACTGGTAACTTTGCTGTGCCAGAGGATGCTTTAAATCACCCTCTATAGAGAAATACTACTAGTTTTTTGGACTAGTGAAGCACAGCAAGCAAAGTTAAATTCACCAACCGCCAATGCATGCACACTGTGGGTTGTTATTCCTTGTTTCGGCTAATGCTGTGCACACCGTGTTGATTCTTGGGATAAAACTTACTCTCGGTCTTGTAATACAGATTTGGAAGGTTTGTTTTCTACTCTTTGCTTCTTGCTGTAGGAGTGGAGCGTAATTGGCATAAGTAAATAAACTTAGCACTATAAAACTCCCCGTGGATACATACCGAGCAGCACCAAAACAAGCGGCGGTGGTGGGGAAAATACTGAGAAAATACCAAACATGTGACTTGGAGCAGCAACAGTGTCTGAATAGGCGGTCTACCGTTTTGCTATGATCAGATTGGGTCAGTTCACGCAACCGATTTTGCAACTACCTCACATTTAGAGCAGTGTCTGCCTCATAGAAAACATTATACAGCATCATCTTGTGAACAAAATGCCATCACGGCCTGAATTACTGTACCAGCATGTAGCATTAACAGTCCTGGAGCCCTGAGGAGGGCACTGTGGAGACATGGACGGAGACAGACAGCTATGGATTAAAAAGGGGCATTCAGCACAGAAGCTTACTTGGTTAGACCGAAGCACTCTCCTAATAGGGGTCGTGGGATCGACTTTCTAATGCATCTTGATAACTTCCTCTGGCCTAGGGGGACCGCGGAGAGAACGGCGTAATGGGTGAAAAATGAGCCGATGAATAAAACGGGTTCCTCTTTTTATGTTGGGGCAGAGACGTTTGTTTGTGAAACGCCACGGATCACACCTACAAACAAATGCCTCTCGTGCACACTTTGCTCTGTCTCTAGTTCCTCTTTTACATCACGAGTACTGTTGACAGATCTAAAGCACAATGGGGGCGCTGCTAGCCGAGAGTCCAAACTGTTTCAAATACTCAGTTGTTGTTTAAACCACATATTTGGGCTGGCGTCAGATGCTCCTGAGGTTGAATTTCCAATTATAAGGAAAGTGTGTGTTAACAGCAAGTACATAACCTCATAAGCAGCATGGCCAACACCGAGTGTGTGTGTGTGTGTGTGTGTGTGTGTGTGTGTGTGTTTGAAAGAGACACACTTAGTGAATGGATGGGCAACTCATCGATAATTGGAGTGCAGAACAGATTAAGAGAGGAGACAATCATTTCTGGAGTAAATAGCCGCATGCTTATTGTGACCAGTTGAGTGTGTCATTGATTTATTCTTAAACAAACTCAGAGGAGGAGGAGACGCTCAACGCTGGGCAAGGGCCTCAGTGACAACAACACATGAAGGCCTTTGGTCCAGAGACAAGGAGTCTACAGACCTACCTAGTTTTTGCCAGATCAGTGAACTAATCTCTCACCTGCGCAGGAGGTATAGAGTTGGTTGCTTATTTTCTTTGATTGTTTCACGTCTGAACTGAGACTTCCCCATCTGTCACACACAGATTCCCCTTTTGTTTTCTGTGTGTTAATCGTGGGGTGAGTTAATCGCCTGCTGCCACTGTTAAATAAATCAATGAATTAAAACAAATGTAATAGAAAAACAAAAAGCAATCACAGCTTGTTTTGATGAATTTCAGACCTTCATGATTGTTTGATTTTATCAGTGTTTTTCCTGGGAAACTTTCTTGAATTTGACCGTAGGGGAACGTAGGGGAGATAGGGGAACAAATCCACAGCATGTCTTTGAACTTTTTAAGACATTTCATTTCATTTAGAGTCATTCCAGTCCAGGTTCATGTCTGGGGCAGTTAAATCCACACAGCATCAGACCACAGAGAGTTTGAATATACCTCCAAAATGACACATGGCGGTTTGTATGTTACAATAACTATAAGAGCGTGTTTGTGAAGTGAGGTGAATCACCAGTTGGAAGGTCTCTGATGCCGAGGTAACATATGTGCGTGTTTCTGGGACACGTAAGTGGAAACTCTGCCGTCTGGTAGTTGTCAACTGTAGCAAACACAACGTGGACAGCATGGTGTAAGCATGCAGAGAAATATGAGAAAAATATGAGATTTTGAGTTAAATCCAGTTTTAAATCCAGTGTTTGGGTGAGGCTTTGAATGTTAAGATGACATATTTTGAATCTCTTTGCCTCTCTAAGCCGGTGAAGGGTAGAGAGGGTTTTTTTTCCCCCTCTCCCTCAATTGCCTCACTTTTGGAGATCAAAGATTGGCGAAGACCCTGTCATTCAGAGGGAGAAGCCTGTATTAGCAGCAGGCTAATGATACGAGATGAAAGTGGGCATGAACAAAATCAAAAACAAATCTACTTCAGTTGTTCTCCTTTTACCTGACCTGCCACCCATCCTGTGCTGCATGCAGGTGATTTTGCACACTGAGCAAATTCGGCCATTCAACCTGCACTGTAAATCATTACTGCTGTCAGATTTGAACAAAAGAGAAACCTAAGTTGTAGTTTTAAAACTGAAAAATAACACACAATATTTATTATATTGTGACACAAGAGGGTTATAGAAATCAATATAATGATTTAGTGTTTAACATCAGAAATAATGATGACTAGTGATGAACATAAGATGACACAATAAAATGATTACGATAGCAATGTAGACAGGAAGTGGAGTATTGTGGATGAGGCCACTTTCCCAATACTGAGTGCAACAGTAGTTCCTTTACAGATTTATCGACACAGAGATGTTGTTGAGGAGATGGATTTCACAGAAGAGTAGTTCGGCATGACCTCGAAGGCCTTGCAGCAGATCGGCGTACCTCAGTGTAACTCCCTTGTAATATTTAAAGAGTACTCTTAATAAAGTTTTCAGTCTCTCGTTGGACATCAAAGAAACTCCTCAGAGATGCAGTTTTCTCGGTTCTCGATTTCTCGATTTACGGTGTAGCAGGATCCTCTTGGGCCAGCGGACATCTTTATTGCAAGAATGACTGTAATAAACAAAGTGCTAAGGGAAGGGTGTTAAGGAAAGGGTGTTAAGGAAAGGGTGTTAAGGAAATAGTAACAGGAAACGAATAGTGGACATTTCTCATTTACAATAGTTGGACCTGTATATGGAGGATTGTAAACAAGAAACAAGACGGTGGTTCTTGACTTGGTTTGTATTATACCTACTCATGGCCAGCCACATAACCATTCAGTGTACATGCACCAAAATCAAAACCAAGTAAAACTACTTTGGTTAACGTTAGGCAACTAAAAACACTTTCAAACCTGGGTCATCGGAGCTGAAGGCAAGTGTACACACACCCCTCCACCACGTCCTCACTTTTCACCGTGCTATTTCTATGTCAAACTACTGCCTGTTTTACTCAACGTGTGCAGTTATCATATGGATATATATTATGCCTTACTATGCCTTACTCTCTGTAACTCTAGCTATAGAAGCTGCACAGGTTCATACCTTTCTGCTTTTAATATTCTGTCTGAATATGGGAACAAACAAGCCAAAATGACTTGGAATGAAATGTCAGTTATTGCAGCATTTCCACAAAACGATTCCTCAATGAAACCTGACATGTCTAGTCCAGATATGAATACTGCATGCTAACTATGTTATGCTTTTAGGAGCACAGTGACACTAAAAACCTCACAATGATGCAGAAACACGAACACACGAAAATAGAGTATATACACATGCATGTACAGACACAAATGGGAACACACACAGACGCACACACACACTCACCGGGTATTTTAAGGCAATGTCTTTGTCAGAAGACAACACGTAAAAGCTGGATAAATGACCTGGGAATTTTAAATCAGTGCATCTACAATTGATGTCTGATGTCTGTCCACTCTCTCTGCATGTGAACAAGGTCAGGAAACGCATATAAACACTGACAATGCTAGTTAACTCTTTGGGTGCACCCAAGAGTTAACTAAATGAGAGTTAACCATGGTCCACCAGCTGGAATACAGTCCCTGAAGCTGCATTGTTCACCTCCATTACGTTTCAGTGGATCTGTACACCGTTACAGCAATACATGCAATACACCGTTTGAAAGCATGAGATCTCATGATTCTATGTACATGATTTTTCCGAAAGCAACAATCCCCTGTTTTTGTAACAGCAGTGCACACAAAACGGCCTCGCTCAAAATAGTGACTCCTTACCTTCAGGCTTTTCTAGAAGAAAACAAATCACAAAATGTTGGTATCATAATCACTGCATGAGTCCATCGAACAAAACTAGTAATAGTTTTAAGCGATGCACCTCACCAGGTAGTTCAGGGAAATGTCAAGAGAAGGGAAAAAATTCACAACAATTATTTGCACTCAGGTCCAAATACCATTTGTTTTTTCCATATGTTCTGTAAACACTCTGTGAACATACTCAACCTGCACTTGGGGGGGGTGACATTTTGATTGACATCTCTTAACCAGCTGGAGGTACTGTCCTGGGGGCTTGTTTCCAAGGTGAAGTGTAATCAAAACTCTATTAGTTCGTCTGTTTGCATGCTTGCCATTTAAAAAAAAAAAGCTTGTGCCCCCTTGATGTTTTTCTTTATATTGGGGGAAACATATAGATATCCACACCACTGTTGAACCATTTGAGCAAAATCTGAAATAGTGTTCACAGAGAAAAATATACAATATGCACACAGTAGTGGTTGAATGCTTTGGTACACACCACAGTGCCGGGGTTATGCTTTCAATACTGCAGTGGAAACGTGCCAGGGCCAATTTCGCTTTGTTTAAAGAGTGAGAAAAAAATATGGATCTAACAAACTTAGAAATTTGGATGAGTCACACTAAGCTCATGTTGCGAATCCCATCTGAAAAACAATAACAAGTACAGATTAGGTACAGTCCCATGGTACATTAGTCATTTTGCAAGGTACAGCTAAGTTAGCTAAAAAACAATTTCAAAACACACTGTAAATGTGCACCAATCTGCCACAGTTCATGTCAGACGTGGTTGTGAATCGTAAACATCAGATCTACAAAGTCCTTCCTATTGGTAGATCAGATACATTGCATTGCTTGCACTGTTCATTTGTCTTCAATATATATGTAACATGTTCTGGTCATGAGAGTGTTCAATTTACCTTGAACATTGTTATTTATTCTCTACATTCTTGGCATGTCTGTATTTATATGTACTGGGTAGACATATATACTATTTATATGTACAGCCTCATACATTTCTGAATTTCTGAATTAGTAAGCTATGGAAACATGCTGCAACACTTATTGTGCTTATTAACCACCACCAAGCTAGCTGAGCTAATGTTTACCTATCATGGCCAAGTAGCATGCAACTTGCAGAATTGTGATTTTCACTAGTGTATGACAGTATTTTGACATGCTGCCAGGTTACTAAAATAATACCACACAGCCTGCAAACCATTTAGCTATCTGGAGTCATTTAAATCCCTTGCCATGATTAAACTGATCCCATTCACACATGCATTCTGAACTGATGGTGGCATACTGAACAAGGTCTTTGACAAGGTCTGTTCTGCCCCTATCATATTAAAAGTTGTGCCTCAGTAATATAGTGTATGATACACACTGTACTCTTAGCTGGTTTGGAGAGCCCTGCGTTCTTTTCATTTTGATGGCCTTTTTTAGCAGAATTCTTTTCAATAGTACATATTGGTATCTTACATATACACAATGAAATTCACACAAGCTTAAAGTTTTTCATAACCATAGTCTATAATTTATCTTGTCAAATGGGCCATTCTTTTAAACCCAGTTGTGTGTAATAATTATTGACAACAGACGCTCCATACTGCTGATCAGTCACCCTATAAGGATCACATAACCATTTCTTTTCAAGAATGTGCTGTTCCAGTTCTCTTCAATTTGCAATGCAAATTGCTTTATGACATAATCTGAGCATTCCAAGGTTCCATTACATGTTGTGAAGCTGGCCTTTGTGACATCATACATTCATTTATGAATGCATAACAAATTAGGACATTATGAAAAATGGAAGTGTGTCTCAACAAAATTGTATCTTCTTTTATCTTCAGAAATGATGGCTTCTCAAGTGTCATATTTCATTTTGTTCAGAAAAAACAGGCTTTCATACAGAATTGCAAATAATCATCTAATGGTACATTCTCTTTGTGCCTCAGCTGTCTTAAGTAAAAAAATACTTTAATGGACTGCACACAGTCATTTAGAAATAAAACAACTCCCTGTGAAGCTCCACGTTCACAGCACCAAAGTTGGCTGCAATGTGTGTTTGTGTTGTCTGTGTACAATTACTTTCTTCCAATTGGTCAGAAGTGCCTCCCATAAACACCAAAGGCAATGTCAGGACACATGCTATCTATCTATGGCTGTTTAATTCCTTCTGAAACAGCCTCCTCGTTTTGTCTACTTCCAGTGTAACGCAAGCTAATCCTTGCACGCTTGTCAAGTCCCCACTTTGTAATGCTGTGTCTTTGGCTTGGAAAGCTGCCGCATTAATTCACTCTCAACTTATTCATTGAATGGGGAGGGCATTAAAATTCACCCAAGTCCCTCATCCCTTTGTGTCACTCTCCAGTGGAAATGCCTACGAATGGAAATGTTATTTAAGTATGTTGCAAAGAATCACATTTTTTTTAAAGGGGCTCCCTATAACACCCCGCTCTTGAAGAAATCTTGAAGAAAAAGATGATTGCTTACTCACACATGTACACTGGCCATCCGTCTCAACTGATTAGATAGTTTAGAGCAACAGCGGGCCCATTTTATGAGAGGGTGTTGGCACAAAAGGGTAATTTACATTTTGTTATTACAGCCAAGGGTCATAAATGTTGCTTTGGCATGGCTGAGTGTTTATTGGAATGTGATAGAGAGGTTATTGACTATTATTAAGGACTATATACTCAAAGAATTGAATTTTATTGGCTTTCAAATGGCCATAGACGTCATAGTCTGGATATAGTGTGAGCTGTACACGTTTTCAAGGTTAGCTGAGAACTTACTTTTACTTTTATGACAAAACGTCGATGGAACACGGAAAAGATATATCACGGAAGCTCTCGGTGACGTGAATGGTAGCAAAGTAATGGCCCTCGGATGTGTGGAAGGAGGTATTCCGTGTCTATGATCTGTTTATAAAGTGGTCTTGGAGGTGAGATTGGGTTATTCATCGGTGTTCACACAGCAGCGACGGAGACGACTCGGGGAGATGAACAGCACAGTTTACATCATTAGTTTGTCCGTCGGCGACACGGTGTTTACAGAAAGATGATCACGCCAGGCACAGTCCCAATCTGGTCAGGTGTACTCAAGGCTGAGCACTAAAGAGAAGGCAGGCTGTAATTTTTGGTCAGGCTAATGGGCTATTTCTCACCTCTGCAGAGCATAACTCTGCCATCTGCTGCAGGGAGTCTCTCTCATTGCCTCGCCCCTCTCTCTGGAACATTGGATGGACAAATGGCAACCTGAGAGCTGCACTCAACAGCTGAGTACAGGGCTCAGCTCACATGGACTCTCCGCACTATCCTCCCTCGCCTCATCCTTTTGTACCCTCCTCGTCCCTTTCTTCTTCTTTTTTTTTTGCGGTAACTTTTCTCAGTCTGTCCACAGATCAGCTGCACACACACACACACACACACACACACACACACACACACACACACTCACTTACGCATGAGTTGAACATGGTCAAATGTATGACTCCTAAACCAAAAAAGCATTTCTTAAAAGGTCATACCACTACATAAATTGAATTTGAATTGAATTTATTTATTTAAACAAGGGCCAGTGTACATTAATCAACATATCAAAAGACCTATTTAACATGTAAATGTACTCGAATTAGCCAAAAAGCTAGTTTCCATCGATAGACCCTTTTGCCAGATGGTGATAGGCATCCTAGAGCATGAATACAAATACAACTACTTTGTTATACAGACAAAACAAAAACAAAACAAAAGAAAACATTTACAGTACAATAGACAAACATCACTGAATACAGGTTTAGGCGCAATTCATCATAATAATTTAAAAAGTGCATTCACAATACACACGCACGCACACTCTCTCACACACACACGCACGCGCACACGCACACGCACACGCACACGCACACGCACACGCACACGCACACGCACACGCACACACACACACACACACACAGCAATGCTGACACTGTTGGTTCTCAATGAGCCACTTTTTAACACTGTGCTTGAATGAATAGTAGGATGAACACTCTGAACAGGATGAATAGGTGGACTTGAGGCTGGTGAAGCCAGCCAGAGGAGGAGGAGCCAATCCATGAGTGATCTTATAAACTAGGCAGACATTTTTGTATTCTATGAGGTTTTCCCAGCTGAACAGATCATACTTTTTTAGAATGTGGCAATGATGATACCGGAATGGCTTCTTGTCTAGTGTTTTGAGTGCTTGTTTATATAATGATTCCAGTGGTTTTAGAGCTGTAGAGTGTGCAATAGACCAACTTATCAGACAGTAGCTAATGTGGGAGAGAACCATTGAGTGAAGGTATAGCTTTGCCGCTGTAGTTGATAAGAAGTTTCTGATGTACCTAAAATTTGACAGGTTGAACTTGACTTTATCGCAGACCTTTTTGATGTGGGTTTTAAAACTAAGGTTTGTGTCGATGTGTACTCCTAAGTACTTGTACTCGGAGACAACCTGTAATCTCCTTCCAGAGATGAGAACAGCGTCTTCTGTAATGCTGCTGTGGCCCTTGGAGAAGAACATATGAAGAACAAAGAACAAATGATGATTACCCATTCGTGGCCGTCCTCGATGCTTAATTGGGTTTAAAAGCATAAATGGAAATTAGTGCTTTCAGGCAAATGCAGAATTAATAGTATATAGAAAAATAATAATTTTCCTTGACCTCTGTGTCCTTGTGGAGTGTTAATTATTACTTATCACCCTCACTTACTTACTTAATTATTAGTGGTTTACATTAAGTCATGTTAGAGCACTTCACTTCTATTATAGCTGCAAAAATAAATAATCACTTGGTTATGGCCTTCTGTACACCCGTACTGTACAAAGGTAAACTGAGACAGATCAAGCGTCAGTTCTGGTTTCCATTCGGGATTGTGCCTTGGCCTACTCTGTCAAGTCTTCTCAAGTGGGACAGATAAGCAAAAGCTGGAGGTGATGCAATCAGACCACTGGGGCAAAGAAACTGACAACTCCATCACCCCTAGTCAGCCAGCCGGACAGCCAGAACTCAGAATGAAACTGGAGAGGAATGCATATCCAGCTTCAAATAAATCCTCAATCTTTTGGTATAGTTATTTCGCCTCTGTCTGTGGGTTTTACTCAGGAGTGAACCGGGAGAAGAATGCATACAGTATCTGCAAACTAGTGTCACGGTAGCAGACCCGGCCCGTGGCATAGGCGGTATAGGCGAATGCTAGGGGGCACTGTCCAAATGAGGGAAGAAAAACAGCACCAAAGGAAATACGAAAATAGACATTAGCACAAAATCACATATACAATCGCTCAATAATAATTAAATAGGGCGCCAACGCTAAAAACGCAATACGCCTACTACATGCCGCTAGGCAATCAAGTCATGTATGGGAATGTCTGCTCTGTTTGTAGGGGGGGGGTCTACCTGGCAGCTCACGTAACGCCATCAACACATCAAAACAACGGGACACAGAAAGTGAGCAAAAGTCATGTCAAAAAGGACAAAATGTTCTGGTGCTAAGGGGGATAAATACAAAAATGTTGTGTTGGTAACAAAGAGTGGTGTCATATTATTACGGTTGGGGGAGTGGGCGCCAGTCTGGAATCTCGCCTGGGGCACCAATTGATACCGGGGGCCGGCCCTGCATGATACAACTGGGCAGGAATCCGTAGCCAACAGTCCGACATGACGCCCTAAAGTGCTTGTACTCCATCTTGGTTTCCCTCTTTCTCGTTGTGACCAGAAGAGAAAGAGTCCCTGGATATAAAAAGGGTGAAGAAATGAAGAAGAAATTAATGTATTTTTCAAGGGGACATTTACCACGCTTAATTGCCCTGATTAGCCGTATTAGGAGACAGCTTTCAGTGCCTCTCTTTGACCTCAGGACAGTGGCAAGGTGAAACGTAAGACGGTTACGGTCACCAGAGGCCAGTCCGGGAGAAGAATATTACAACGATTTAGCAGAGTGACAAGCCAAGCCTGGAGGCGCGGCGCCGTATCGCTCATGTTCCCTCGTGTTGTACGACAGCAGGGGCACGCCGCCCTCTCTGCCGCCCTCAGGAATACCGTAACGACTCTCTCAGCTTCCGCGTGCGCTGATGTATGTGTGTGTGCGCGCGTGCGTGGGAGTACGCCGCGTGCGCGTGTTTATATACATGCATACGCCGCGAGAACAAGCCTCGGCTCTGCAGAACAGGAGGAGTCATGTTTTCTCTGATGAGCAACACAGACAGATGATTAGGCATTGTTTTTGTAATATGGTGGCGTTCTGCCTCCAGCCTGGTGATGCCGAGGCTGAACACAGAGGCATCTGTAACCGCATCCCCCCCCCCCCCCCCCCCCCCCCGAGTCGTTCCGAACACGTACTCGGTATTCCTGATAGGGCAGAGCTGGCTAGCTGAGCCCTGCCTGGCAGCCTGGCGGATCCACTGTGCAGAACCCGGCTCACGGTGCCACATTAGAATGGCATTACAAGAAACAACAGCAACCGTGCACAGGCTCTGAGTCAACTGAATAGGGCTGTGTGTTCAAACAGGAAGGGGGAATAACCGGTCCAATTTATGCTGCGTGGATTTATGGCAGGCTGTCGCACACTCGGTACGGGCCGTTATGCTTGTGTTTTCCTTTTTTTTTTTTTCTCAACGTTTCATTGATGTGACGGGGGTTGAGACAAAAAAAAAACGAGCACGAACACGCGCGGGTGTCTTGGATGTTGGTAATGCTGCAGGGAAGGAAACGTTTTCACCAGTTGTCTGGGCGTGGAGCAGACAAATTGAAATGCTCATAATGTTCTTAACGCTGCGGAGGAAAGCCACTAAAACAGCCGAGATGGAAAGGATGGGAATGTGAATCCACTGACTGTAACGCGAATCTCGAAATGTCATCAGTGTCATGGTGCATGCGATGATATTTATATCCCTTCCGAGCACTACTGTACTGTACTGTGAGGTTTTACTGTCTCTTTCATCGGTAGGCTCCTGTGGCCACTCTTGTCCTGCAACGTTTTTTAAGAGTATAAGCCTGAGAGATCACTGCGCTCCAATAGAGACAGCACTCAAATGCATATCCACACATTCATAACTCTCTCCTGCAGAGGGATATATTTCAGACATTTATGTTGATCTGAATCGGTGCAGCTGACACTTTTTTTTTTTACATGCACACCACTTTGACTCAACTTTGTGTCTGAAGGTCTATTGTTAAGGCTAAAACCTTGAGCTACTGCAGTCTCCTTTTGAGCGATACTTCAGGATTTGAAATAAAAAGAATACGGCAGCTAACATTTCCAATAGAGTCGTGCTCGTCCGCTCATTGATCCGGGGGGGGCGGGGGGCGCTTCGGCTTCACCTCACAAAGGGCCTAACCGTCACATGTCAGTTGCAGTCATGGGGGAGTGTCGCGGGAGAGAGAGAGAGAGAGAGAGAGAGAGAGAGACTGGGGAGCCTTTGATGTCTGTTGAAGTGGAAATATAGAACCTTCCATCTGTTCTCTGCGGTGAGTATGGGATAAACCGTAGGATTCATACTGAGATTCTCCCCTCACTCCCATCCACACCCCCCCCCCACCCCCATTTCACCGGGGGCCCCGCTGCTGCTTACTTTACAGAAGCCACTCGCATCGATTCCTGTGATATCCCCCTGCACCCCATACCAGGCCGGATCGCAGTGTTTTTTTTTCTTCCATAAAGGGCACGATTGAGGGTCGCCGCAAAAAGGGAAGATGAAAAGAAACACAGAGAGAAGGTCGTCTGTGGACCTCCTTTAAAAGAGCATGTGATCCCGTACCACACGGGGGAAACAGCAAACAGTCCTTTCCATTCGCCTCCAAACACACACCTACTGTTTTTCTTCTTTTCTTCTGAGGTTTTCAACTGGAAGGCGTGTTCTCTTTTTCCCTAGGTAACTCCGGGAAAGACAAGATTAATCCCTGGCACACCGCTCAACGTTTTCCCCGTCGCCCTGACACAACTCCTCATTCCTCATGTCTCCCTGTGACCTTTCCTACACCGACTGCACAAAAAGTTATTTCAGTAATAACTCGGCATTCATTCCAGCCTAGAGTTCCACAAACAACAATGTTGGTCTTGAGACTGTTTTCAAAAAAATGCTGGTGTCGATTCAGCAATCCATTGTATTTAAACACGCAGTTTTTTTTTTTTTTTGCTGATGGGCAAAAACGTCGAGAAGATTTAAAGCCTGCGAGGTTGTAGGAGGGAAGCACCAGATGGATAAGGGCTGTCTGTCGAGTGGCTGCAGGACATTAAAACTGTGTCTTTATTACTTCTCATTCTCATCTTCAACCCCTCTACCACACGCACACACACACACACACACACACACACACACACACACACACAATCACAGAACATTCCCCACTACAATACAGCTGAAGATGGCAGCTCACACGCTCGGAGGAAGAGGAAATGTCAGGATTATATAAAAGCGCGCGGCGTAATGAGATGATAATGGCGTCTCCCATGTCGGCGTGTCAACACAAGGATGAACAGGCTTCTGGGATGTTGCTGTCAATAACCTGCTGGAGCAGATAGAATGACATTACAGTCAATTAGGTCGAGAGCTTGCATGGATGCGTCCCGCGCCTTCGCATTTGGTACCACTTGAACCCCCTTCGCGGATCCGGATGGCACTTTGCTTGTTTGCTGTCGGGAGAACGGCCAAAACGTGTTGTGACGTTCCCCCCCCCCCCCCCCCCGTCGTAATAACGGACAACGTCTTGTAGTTTATGTGCAATACAACATTTAAGGCAAAGGGCAGTTTGATAACGATGCTCGGGAGACAGCTAGGTGATGGGATGTAATTGCTGCTGGCGTCGTGAAGATATCAGTGGTTCAGAACATTTTGTTACGGCTCTTTTTACATGGGAATTTGAAACCTAATGAGCAATGGACCAAAAATAACCGAGCGCGTCGACAGCCAGGGTGAAATATTTGATTATGACACCTCAGTGAACGCTCAACGTTTTGCTCCACGCGCGCTCGTGCTGAAATGTTTACGCCAAAGCTTTGCGAGTTTTTGTTTTCTTATAATGAGCGTTGCCCGCGCTGCCTCCGCCTCCTCCTCCACTTTCACAGAGTTTTTCCCGCATTTTCCCCTCAGAACAACATCACAGCGCCCTCTCGTCTCGCGAAAGCCTTCTCATCCCGATAGAAACGCATCCACGGGCGCCCACAATAAAAAAAAAAAAAAATACAGATTCATTTGACCCCGAGTGTAGAGTCTGTTTCATCTTTCGTAAACTCACCTCACCTCCACTCCTCTCCGCTCTCCTTTCCCTTTCACTGCGCCTCTGCTCCCTCCCGTGCGCTCACATCACCGTCTGGGAAAGCCTGATAAGCTCAGAGGCAGACACCAGCATTTGGGGCGTTAAGTTGAAGAGCTGCCTTCAGACAGCCGGTAGGTTGTCTCGACTGGAGCACAACCTTCCATGCAGGGAGGGTGGGGAAGTGGCAAAGAGTTCAGTCTCTGTCTGCCTGTCTGTCTGTTTTGCGTCCATCCTACCTGTCCGTCTCTTTGTCTACTCTTTGTCCCTCTTTGGCTTCCGCTCCTCGCAGTTCCAATGCCGAGCGAAAACGCGCGAGAGATTTAGGGTGGACATGTTTGTCGAAGGCACTTATATGTGTCATTTTGCAGGTGTGAAAGATTATCCACCTTCAAACGGCTTATGCGCTCCCAATCTGCGGGATTTTCTCTACCCAGGGCCGTAATTAAACAAAGCTCATGTTTGTTCATTTGATCCTTAAACCCAGACCTGATTAACACTGGAGCTCGGGTTGTCACAAGCTCCTGGAGTGCATGTGCCCAAACTATTAGTCACAGCCCTCTGGTGTAGTTTGCTAAAGGTCTCTAAAAAAAAAAAATCGGTATGTCTGGCGTGCAGAAATACATTCGCAAGTGATACCTTGGCGAGATCCCGGTGTACGGTCATCGGCACGTGGCTACACTGGGTTTGGTGGTAAAGGTCTGGATTATACTCACAGTGCAATTTTGGCTAGACCTTTTCAATAGCGCGGTTCACAGCCCTGACTAGCACACACACACACACACACACACACACACACACTCACACACACACAGAGCACACTTTGATTTGGCCGTTACATGTCCTTTATCAACTTATTAATGAAATTCTATCTGAAATTCTATCTAAATTATATCTGAGGGCTAGCATCTGAAAGCGGCAGCTGGAGAAAGGTCAGAGACGACCCCCCGGGGCTGTGTGTGTGTGTGTGTGTGTGTGTGTGTGTCCAGTCCTCCGAGAGGTCATTCAGTCTGTTTCTCTGCTCCTCTCATCCCTGTGTTGCTCCCTGACCTCCCGCCGGTCGAGGATATTTTCACTGATGAATACTACAAGTGACACAGCACATGTCGGTGTCACCCACCTTTCTAACCTTCCCACATAATGAAAAGCTCATGTGGCTCAAATAAAGCCACATCTGAATTGTCGGAAATGTGTGTGTCCACAAACGTTCAAAACAACTTGCACTGTAGCTATTTACAGTGACTGTTGGATGCTGTCAAGGGCATATAGAGTGGTGCAGGGATGAGGTATGTTTGTAGGCCAACCCGGAAGTTAGCATCGCCCTGGTTCCCTCGACAAAAAGCCAATGGGATTTTTCCATTGGATTTTGGATTATTGCAGAAAATAAACTCTGTGGCAAACAAAAGTTCATGATGCTTACACGTTTTGTTCAGCAAGATAATCTTCACAAATGAACACCACTTTTATGATTTTTGAAGCGTAAATACAATCGCCAGAAGTAAAAAGCTAATGTTAGGCTATAAACGAACGTCACCACCACTAAAAATACTATAAATTGATAAATCTACAAGTTGGAAAGTTTGAGTTAGAAGAGTTTGGAAGACCACGACAACTAGAGGCTGTAAAAGCGGACTAGTGAGTAGATGAGTTACCGGGTTCGTCGTGATGCGTTTAACTTCCCGACAACCTCTGTAGTCTCATTTAGCCACTTGTTAGCAACCGCCTTTTTTCAAGACACGTAAAAGCTTCAAAATTCAAAAGAGTGGGGTATTTACTGACGTGTTTTATGTCATAGAACAAAACGTGAAAACCTCTTAAGCTTGTGTTAACCACAGACCTTATTTCAGGCATCTAACCAAAAACCCATTAAAAAAACCCATTGACTTGGAGAGGGAACCAGAGGTGCAAAACTGCTAACTCATTTCCTGGTTTCAGGACTCATTCCTGCTCCACTCTATATCCCCTTCAGTCACTTGAACAAAACTAATCACTCCAAATTTCTTTAAGATAAAAATAGAGGTTTGTTAGGTTTCAATAGTTAGTCCAAACAGAACAGTTCTATCTAAACCAGAGCTGAGCCCTGAGCCCAAACCTTACAAAAGGCAGCAAGTGTTAATAATGTAACAAGAATGAATTACTAATAACTGATTGTTCAACAATATGTCTGAAGGTCTAAGTGAGAAATTCAGCACAACCGAACCAAAATCCATTGAGCCCAGTCAGCTCCTCTCTGGTTTGAATAGCTTTAGATAAAGTATTGCATATGGCCAACTGCTCCATGGCTGTCTGTCTGTCAGAAATCCTTTCTCATGTATTTATACCTCGAGTGGACGTCTCTACAAAAGGACACACATATATTTGCCAGTACTGGTCCCGTCCTCCTGTTCCTTTCATTGCCGCCAGCCACTGTGCTAACCGCTTCAACGGTAGCTCTGAACGCTTTTGACGTTTCGACTGCTGTTCCATTGTCTTTTCAATAAGCACAGTATCGGCTAAATATATTCACCGTGGCATCAGCGATCCAGGCGGTGACCTTGATTGAGAACAATGGGAATGTTTTGAGGCGTCCTAATGTCTCTACTCACAGATGCATCTTTCTTCCCATGGCCTTTCATGCGTCTCTTTGAAACCCGCCGCCTTTGTGGTGCCAGCGACATCACAACATGTTAAGGCATTCCCTCTGAGGGGGATTTTCTTTTGAATATTGTTTTTTTTTCATTTTCTCTTCACTGACACATTTGGACTCTGAACCACATTGCAGTATTTTCTCCCCGGCACAATACACACATCAGAAGCCATTTTGTGGTAATTCAAGATCAGCTTCCCTTTGCTATTATCAACACATTTAAAAGCACACTGCTCTCATAGCTCCCGCTGGAGTGCTTTAGTGTCTTGCCTCGTCCTCTGAACCACAGATAAACTGGTTAAATATGTAGGGAAATCTGCATGACTCTCTCCATATGAACCCCCTCCAATGTGGATCTTGCCTTTACTAGCATCCCTAAATGGACTTGCGCTCTGCAAGACTGCGGATCCCAGGGGAAATGCAAACAGATGTAGACAGCTCTTCCTGGACACTCACTTATTCATGTGGGGGTGTTGGAGGAAGGATGGAAGGAGGGGATGGATAGTGGGGGGGACCCTATTCACAGAGGCACATGAGCCCAGGAGGCTGAAAGCTGCACGGTCTAATGCGATGCGGGATGAGTGTACTGAAAGGCTTTGCTGGACAGATATCAGATAAGGTCAGGGAGAATGGGATTTGCCAGCCTTTCCTGGGGATTTGATAAGTAGACCTTTGCCAACATGTCCCCTGTAACACGACACCTCGGGCCTCAGTATGAAGATTATCAAAGGTCCGATGGGCAGTGGAAAATAAGAAATTGGGTAGAGTCTACAATAGGTGATAATGCCTAGATTGACGACTTAAGATGAACTACTGCAGAGCGATAATTGAAGTGTTATTTAGTTGAATCAAATACTGAACAGTGAGAAGAGAGGGTGGAACGCAAGAAAATTAAATGTCACTCCTTGTGTGAATCACACGGGGTCAATGCAACCCCCCTAAAAAAAAAAATTAAGGATATGGAAAATGAAATTGATGGGGGGAAAAAAAAACAAAAAACGAAAACCGGCATCAGACACCATCAAAAGTCTAATTTCTTCACATTTCAAACCAAATTGCATTTAGACTTCTATCAACTTCACAGGCTGTCTGGCAGCTATTTCAGAAGTCCTACGCCCCTCTGATGATAACTATAATGCCATACAGAGGGGATTTATTCAAGTTACTCATGTTATTAGCCCCGAGATCACGCCGCTAAATATTACTTCCTGATGTCCATTCACAGACAAGACGCCCGAGTCCTACTCAGCGCCATTTGACTGTGTCACTGTGAACCCCGGGGAGAAGTTAAGCCGAAAGGAATCAGTGCATCCGAGGGGAAGATGCATCAAAATAATGGCAGAAATATCATCGCCTCTATTAGAGTCATTGCATCTTTCTGGTCACATAAGTAAAAAAAAAAAAGTATATTGACTGATACGGTGGAGAGGAGACATCTTCCACAGTAAAGGAGGAGGAGGAAATAATCTGTCATTTTCTCCACCTTCCTCGTGCCTGGTGTTTAAACAGAGAGAGAGAGAGAGAGGTTTGGGGGACACATGAGGACAGGGTTTAATGGCAGATGTGTTACGGGGCTCTAGGAAGTGCTGCAATGTCCTTGAGCGTCCCACTGGCATGGAGTGTAGCGGAGTGTCGTACTAGACCGTGGGGTTAAGAGTGTGAATATACAATAATGAACACAGACAAAAGGAAGATGGATCACATTAATCTGAGCAGCGGCAGCAACCCCACCCAAACTCGCCTTTTTTTTTAACTGCGAATACTGCAGTTGTGTAGCTGACACCGCAGCCTTCCCATTTGATGAGCAATTAGCACACCCTCGCCCGAGTTTGTATCGTGATGATCCATTCATTTCCGCGGTGTAATTATGTGACTAAGGCTGCTCATTTGGAAAACATTGAACTCATCAATCTTTTTGCACCCGTTTTCTAATTCGGCCCATTGAGAGAACCCTGGGGGACACCGAAACCGCACTTAATTGTCCTCATTCCAGACAGCGTCTAATTACACCCAGTGCTTTAGATCTCGTTACAAAAAGTTCAAGATCCTCCTCGCCTTTCTTCCACGGAGCTGTGTGCATGGGGGGAGAGAGAGAGAGAGAGAGACAGAGAGAGAGAGAGAGAAAAATTCCCTCATCACCTTGCCCTCTGGCAGCTGCGCCCCGGATAAACAAACACGCGTCGCTGCACATCAGTCAGCCGGGTTCGGGAGCTGAGGCTTGATTAAAAAGCTCCCTCCGCTGTATCTCCATGGCCTCGCTCCTGTGAGTGCCCAGATAAATAAATTAATGAATAGCTCTTGTTGAACTAATGGAGGGAGTGGGTGGTTGTCTAACAGCTGCTGCACTGTATTGTGTGTGTGGGGGTGTGGGGGTGTGTGTGTGTGTGTGGGGGGGGGGGGGGGGTTCGTGTGATTGAGCGGTGACCGACGCAACGCTCAGCTACACTGTAAATCAACGGCGTTCCTGATCAGCAAAGTGAAACCCCCGCCCTCTCTCTCTCCGGCGGCTCGGCGGATGATTACCGGCAAAGAGATAATTGTGTCCTGAGCAATCCCTCTCTCTCTCGCCTTCTCACCTCTTCCCTCTCCTCTCTCTCTAAATTCAGCATCACAACTGGGGTTCAGCACAGGTGTTGCGCCTGGGGGGGGGGGGGGAGGAAGTCACCACCCACGGTCTCTGTTTAACTGACGCAGATGGCAACGCAAACTTCAAAAACTTGTGGTTTTCTATTGCTGCGGTCCGAACAAAGGTGCTTACTCACACGAGCCGATCCGTTTGACCCCCCCCCCCCCCCCCCCAAAAAAAAGTCCAGTTCGTTTGACTGGCGCGATCGCTGCTCTGCAGAGGTGGGCTCGGGCTCGCGGGCACGCATGATGCGACTGATCCCATTTAACCCTCCTGTTGTCTTCACATTCTGTATACACTTCTTGTCCTCCGGGTCAAAATGACCCACCTTCACTAAACCCCCAAAATAAAGCAGCTTAATTGAATTTTAAACACCAAATCTATTTTGCCTGAAGAAACAATTTGTCATTCACCACAAATTGTGTGAATACCTGAGTTTAACCTCTTCACATGGCAGAAAGACTGCATTTATTCAGGAGACACCACTCGTTTCATTTTGACTGTTGGGTCATTGTGACCCGAAGACAATGTTAGTAAATTTATTTGTACAGCTTACATGGAAATATGAATAAAGGCAACATTTCACTTTTGGGGTCAATCTAGGAAAAGTCATCACATTTCAAGTTGAAAAAATTTATTTTAGGGGATTTTTCTCTGCTTTTAAACTCATTTTCGGGTCATTTTGACCCGACGACAACAGGAGGGTTAGGTGATGATTTATTGATGAGCGCGAATTGTAGTCGGCGAGTAAAGCCGCAAGATTCCTCCCTCAACGTCAGCCGCCTCCGTGAAAATCTTCGTAAAACGAGGAGCGCGACGAACCGAAAATCGCCCGCGTTGCGTAACCGGTAAATCTATGAGGCGTGCGAGTAGGTGCCGCGATGTCGCCGAAGCCCCGAAAACCCCGCTCCGAACAAAGCCACGCAGCAAGTACAATCGTGAACTCCGTCGTGTCTGAGAGCGCTTTTCTTCAACGCAGCAGCCTTGGGGCGGTCAAAGACACGTTCTTCCATTTCTCTGCTGAGTGATGCGGAACATACCAAGAGCCGTTATGTAAGGCGTAAAGCTTTCAACGTATCCGCCGCGGGTTACGACTGCAGGACGTGCTATTGTGCGAACTGTCATTTCATTTTGTGCGAGAGCCCGGAGGTAATGGAACGGACGCATCTGCTGAAATGTACTGCAAAGCAAATAGCTTCCCTTGCAAGCGCCACGTGGAAAGTGGCTGAAGGAACGTTGAGGCTGTATCCAGCAGTGAGCAAAAAAAAAAAAAAAAAAGATGGGGGACATGTTTTGGATTGGGGAGTATCTTTGTGTTTGTGTGTGTGTGTGTCTTTTCTTTCGTCTGTGATAGTTGGTAGACAAAGGCAGACATTTGACGTAGGAAAAGGTGCAAACACACACATACGCACATTGTCTTGCTCTGTCATGTGAAGTATCACACACACACACACACACACACACACACACACAGACCCCTGCAGCCATCTGAGCATCAAGGTCAAACCAACACCTGAGTTGTGTGTACCTGAGCCAGATCACACAGCTGGCCCACTGCGACGCTAATGACCTTGCCCCCCCCCCCATCACCCCCCCCACCATCACACACCCACAAACACATGTACACACACACACAACACGCATTATACACAAAGTTAGATGTGAACACCATCTTAGGAGACATAGAGGGATTATTTTCAGGGGGGCAACACACTGACCGACGCTCTCGTCATCACCAGTCAAGCCGCGCCGCGCCCCTTTAATTCGATAACGCCGTTATCTTGACCTCTTCACTCTCACTTCCCAGTGTCAGACCAGCCGCTGATCGAGTAATCTCTCTCCCTCTCTCGAAGGCGTCGTCATCGAAACAAAGGTCCGCTCGCCGCTATTTGCTTCTGGTTGCCGAAGAGGAAGTGAAATTTCACGGCCGGGCCGCAGCCGAGCTCGTGTCTCCTAACGTACGCAGGGAGTCGACGTGTAAACACTTCAGCAGACTTTCAATATCATACTGAGGCTGGGGGGAAAAATAAATGGAGTCTGAAACATTGCGCGACAGCTCAAACCTGAACCTGATGTGACATTTTTGTTGGCTACCACCCCCAAACCTTCTATCAGCGCCTTTTTTTTTTTTTTCTTCTTCGTTTTCACAGAAGCCATTGTTTGTCATACTGAAGATGCCGTAGGACACGGCGGGAAAGGGAGCTTCTGGGAGTTTGCTGAACAAATAGTGGCTCTACCAACTGAAGTTTTCCTAAAGCTTACAATGCGTTGTGAGATGTACCGCGGGTGCCCCGGGGGGGGGGGGGTGTCCAGGACAGCAGGTTTGAGTCCTGCTACAGAGGAAAGACTAGGTAGAGTGGGCTAAGCAGGAGGGCGTGCCCCCAGGACAAGCTGCTTCATCATCTTATTGATTTTTTACCACAGCTTAACTGACTAGAATGTAGCCAAGGAGTTCCGTGATTGATTATTGATATCAAAGAGTCTCATCAGCTCATGTTATTAATGAAGCATCTGCCTCTGGGAGTCACTCATCACAAATTCATGTAGGAAACGCGGAGATAACTCCGTGTGTGAATGTGTGAGAGGGTGTGTGTGTGTGTGTGTGTGTGTGTGTGTGTGTGCAAGTGAGAGAAGCACCTCTGCGCTGACTGAATCTTAATGACGTTCATTGTTGTGATCGAATGCGCAAATGATTTCATCACATATTTATAAAGTCTTTTTATTACATTTTCAAACAAAGGGAATGAGAAAAAGAGAAAAACAAACCCAAAACAAAAACCTGGTTAATCAATTACACAAATCTAATGATAATTATATATATATATATAAAATATATAAAAGGCATTGTAGTCACACTATGCAGTGATATACACACAATAGCCCAGCGAATAAAGAACATCTGATTGATGAGCTTTTCTCAGCCTCTACTCTAATACCGCACCTGAATCCGGGCTGTCGATTCTCTTCTGTCAGCTCATCTAACGCTTCTAACCAATAATAGGAACAAAGCCAGTGTGTGTGTGTGTGTGTGCGTTAGTGCTTGTACAGTGTGTGCATGTACACCTTGTTCTCCTCAATGTTCAACATCATTTTATTAATTTGCGCCATTATCAAGGAACATTCGCCTCACAGTCAGCCTGGACAGCTCAAATCACACAGAGGTGGGTTTAGTGATATTTGTGAAATCAAGTAATATTTGAGTATGATTCTCCATACCCTGGAGCATAAGTACAGTATACTTATTCTGCAGGGTATGGAGAATCAATAGGCCCAACAGCGGGAAGTTCCTGTGTAGAGCATGGCACCAACACTGCCACGGTTAAAGGTTTGAATTCCACCTGTGTTGGATTTGATTGAGAGGCACATATTCATAACAAGGTGAATTTCTCCTCCTTATTTGCTAATGATTATTGGTCGGTTTGGGCTTTCGCAGTAGCTCTCTCTCTTATGTCAAAAGTGTCAGCAATAAAAAGCTGGCAGAGCTTTTAAATGGAAGTAAAGTGACGTCCTCCTAATGGAGCTGTCACTCTTCGCTTTGTTTGCCCTTGCAGGGTTTACGTGGGTTGTCGTTAACGAAATTTGCAATGGCTCGATGCGGCGTCACGTCGCGGAAATCTGCGTTTGTTTCGCTGTCGCACCACCCTCACGCATGTGCTGCGTTTCCTATCTTGACTCAGAGCAGCAGTTGGTATATGTGTTCATTGAAACACAGTTTTGGAGTGCAGACTACTAGCTGGCTTGGCTGGAGTTGCACTGTTTCAGGTCAATGGACTGATCAACCGTGTGCAACACAAACTCCAGTCAGTTAATCCAGTTTGAATGTGATGGTTTTACTTCATGTAGTATCTGAACGCATCAGCTCCCCACTGTTACAAATATTGGCCTCAATTAAACAGCATGAGAACAGTTTTCTTTCATCATCATCATCATTAACGAACCAACTCTCACACACAGGAAGTGATAATGACTTGTTAAGTCATGTTAAGTATGTAAATCTTCTTTTATTTCTGTTGTATTTATTTCGTGAAGTTTGTAAGCCCGACTTTGAACGGTGCTATATAAAAGAAGTACCGACATGGCAGAAAATACGAAACAGAAAGGGCTTGACTGAGGCGTGTGAACAAGGAGGTACAATCATCAAGACTGGAGGAGATAAAAAAAACCAACACCTGTTATTCTTCTCAAATCAGATATCACACGGCATACTTTAGCAATACTTTGCTCTTATATTTTCTACACAACTATTATTTCCATCAGGGGGAATTGTCATTAAAGCTTACTGTAGTTTATCATCATAACACTTATAAAGCTTATTAGAAGTCGTCTGCACCCCAGGAGGATGAAGACATTCAATGTTATTATATCAATAAACTATATAGGAAAGAGAGAGACACGGGTCTACGGTTGGGCCGCTTGTGTCGCTCTGCCTCTCTGTTGGCGTTAGGCTAAACAAGTATCAGTGTTGCGCAATCGATTCCCTCAAGGACGGCGCCACGCCAGCTCACCCGGCGGATCACACGCGGTCCCAAAATAATAGATTTCTTTCTGGGCGACGCGCATTAATATGCCGTTGTCATAAAAATTAGATTATTGTGTCATTTCTTCCCACTTGATATATAATCACCATAGTAATGTAACAGTGATTAAATAAAGAAGTCCTATCCCTCTGCTGACAGTTTCCCTATTAATAAAATGTCAAAATCAGGCTATCTAATGCATATTAAAAGTCAGGAGGCTGCATCCTGGCTCACCGGCTCCAAGCTCATCTCAGGTGGTAATTTGTGGCCTATTTTCCATATAAAAGAGACAGACTGCAGTTAATTCAACCAGCTGGAAAGCCAGGAGTGTCTAACGCTCTGATATAGTAACCCGCCCCTCCACCCCGTTATACCTGAACTACTTTTCTGTTTGTGCTCCAGCTGGACTTCTGTCAAAACCCCCATTTTGTGTCTGTTTGTGTGATTGTGTGTGTGTACGACTCAGCATCGCGGAGACTCGACTCACATTGTACCCGAATCTGCCCGACACACGCACGCACAGACACACTTCCCTTTACGGCGGCTTGCGTAAACAAAAGATGCACAAAGTGAGAGGGAGAGCGGAGAGCGAGTCTGATGGAGTCTGAGTCAGTGGGAACAGAGACTCGTGGGTCAACGCCGACTGACTCAGAGGTGGTGATGGGCGAAATTACAATACCAGAAAATGTTATAGGATTACAATATTAGATAGATGAAGCATTAAATTAATGCTAGTGGGTTGGAATGACGCGCGGGGGGGAGCGTGGGGACTCGCTTTTCACATTTCCATTCATTCTCCATTACTAGAGCAAGAAAAAAAAAGAATATGGAATCACATTATCAGGAAAGTTACTGGCAACTCGCAATTGTTTCGATGTTACAGAGACTATTGGTCTTTGGGCATCGAAGGATTGGACGAGAATACTGAACTATCAGGTCGTCCCAGCCGTGCTAAAGATCAGAGCTTAAGGTCGAGGACATACATTGTCTGTGTGACCTGTGTGATTACATCTACCGTAATAATACTAAATCAACCAGAATGCTGACAGACAGTTCAAGGCCCTTTGTCCTTGAACTAGACGCTAAATACCCATGAGCTCATAACATCATTTCTCCATGGGGATCAATAAATATCATCGCATTATTACAATTACTATTATAAAACAACATCATTATTGAGAATTATTTTTCCGGCTCTGAGTGGTGCGAGGGTCAGTGCAAAGTAGCTCATGATGAGGTGCTGCGATGGCCCCGGAGTACTGCAAATAAAGTGATCTCCCTAAACAACACAAGACCTCTAATCAGTAATTAGTTGTTCATGTGCAACGGCCTATCAGCCATCAGTTCAAATATTAACCTTAATAGGAGCGAGGCAATCACATCATAATAAAGCACATATATCGTCTGAATGCAATCACAGCTTAACGCGTGATAACAGTTTGGTGCGAAACCCCTCATCGTTAAGCTATTACGGGGGAGGGGGAGCGGGTTCATTCCCAGGCCGAAAATTGCGTTTCTGTTTCTGGTGTGTGTGTGTGTGTGTGCGGGCGTCAGACGCTTCGGTACACACTGTCATGTATGATGTATGAGGCATCACGTGGAATCACCACATTGTTTTCCCCATTTTGACACAGGCGCTTGATACATGGTCTCAATTGAGTTGCGCTTCTGAAAACCTAATTCTGCATCATGAGGCCGACATTGGATTCGCCAGTAGATTCCCAGTAGAAATGCCGCGGAATTATATAATAGATGCTCCTACGTGTTTTGAATCCATGCAATCGTACATGAGTATCCATTATAAAAACACGACTTTACCGGCTGCTCCATACGCGAGATGAATAGATGGAAAATCCTGCAGTATGAATGCGGAAAAGATGCATGGTGGGTGTATGTATTTGAAATAACTGTCAGCATGCATCACAATTCAGCACTTCCTGTGATTTTGTATTGACGAACTTCAGTAACGGCAGTAGTATAGCGTCACCCAGTCAAGTTGAAATGCATTTAAGAACACAGTCAGTTCTAGACTGGCACGGTGCCTGACAGCAGCCTCGATCGGTTGAATTTCTTCCTCGCCAGGCCGCTAAGTGTTTATCACTAGCTGATGCGCGCCACACCGTTCGTGGTGGCGGTGGTAGCAGAGTGGATCTGATCTTCTGCGGTTCTGAGAGACGTCACAGTAGTTTAAATAGGGTTGACACCCCCGAGGTCCTGTCAGCTCCTAGTGCCACACAGCCTGAAATCCCCCAATCTGTGACACACCACACAGAGCTTTAGTGACACAGCCCTGCAGCCAAATTTGAAAACCAAATCAATTTGCACGGCAGCTAAATTCCATCAGTCAGGAGAATATCATTACTTTCCACATCAGAAAACTTTGGTTTTACCGGTCAGAATGTGAACTGTGCTACGAGGCTGTCTTTTAGTTAGCAGCAGCGAGGCGCCTGTGGTGATGAGCATGTGCTGAACGTACACAGGAAAGCAATTTGTTCAATTTGGGCCTTGAAACATTTTTCTCTTTTTTCAACATTGCTTCATAGAAAGAAAAATGTGCTGCATCTGGTTCAACCTTGTTACCAACACTTAGGTAACTGTGACATCTTTTTAAATCATGTTAAGTAGAGCTAATTTCTTGTAAATAAGATGCTTCTTTTAAAGAAATACAAACATTTCTACATAAATTCCAGTTTTCTCTGTCATGTTTTTTTGTATATTACATAGAGACACGTTTACCAAGTGTACCCCATTCCAGTTTTTTCTCAATTATTAACACACTAACACTGGAACTTGAGACACAGTGACCACAACTTCTGTTATTGAGTCTAATGATTCTCCTTGCAGCATAAGTACAGTATACTTTGTTTATTACTTGTAACAAATATCACACCTGACATATACCAAACCCTACTTCAACCAATTCTGCAGAGGATACACATTTTCTTCTTTTCCGCCATTTTCAAAAAGATCCCCGTCCAAACTAGACCATCAAAAACGCATACTTCCTTCCATGGGCATGCACAGACCACTCAGCCGCCCGCCCCCCCCGCCACTCTGGATCAAGTGATAGAAAAACATCATCGTTTTCGAAAGTCTGGAAAGTTTTCGCTGTTATCAAATTGAAACGGCTTAGTGAGGACGTAGCCTCAGACTGCAATTCTAAATCACACTACACCCAATTCTATTCATTTGGCATAATCTTCATCACTAAAATTACAGGTATAAACACTAGTCGCATAGTAATTACAAATCAGAGCACAGGGCCAAAGGTGATCTCTCCTGCTTTGGACATGAAAGGAACACTGCAGTGAGAGGTAGAGGGAGAGGATGGGTAAGAGGAGGATGAGGATGAGGAAGAGCATCCAGGGATCTATCCAGGGCTGGATCCATCATGCCAATCGATATTTCCCCCGCTGCTTAGCCAGGAAGAACATTGCCTGCTCTCCTCATGTGGATGGGATCCTGTGGCCAGACAGAAACCCAAGACAGGATGCAGCCTAGTTTTTACAATAACCAGTTTTCCTCCATTGTGTGTTCTGTATGTACACCACTTTATGTACTTTATGTAACTATGTTTACTGAAAAGTATAGAGTATTTTGTGTTTTTTGTAAGTGTAACACAGAAATTGAAGAAGGCGTAAGCGGACTAGGAGCAGAGTGCAGTTGGTTCTTGGAAATTTCATTTGAAGGCATGTGTGCACCATTTGGGGGCAAAAATCAATTCTTGAGAAGACATAACATGGTTTTCAATGTAGTGTTTCTTTTTGCAAGAGAGTTTTTTGTGTCTTTACTTTGTGTGTAGAGTTTTGAAACAATGATAGATAGATAGATTTACACCTTTACTTCCTGTCCTTGTGAGCATTGATTTGCAAGCAATGATCGTAAACCAAGTATGCAAGAGATAAGTAAGTGTGCAGTCAGTAAGAAGATTACTGATCAACTGACCAACCAATCAATAAAACAAACAAAGCTACTGTAGCTTCTCTACTTTATGCATTTACTTACTGATGTTATTCACCCGTGAGCTTGAAGTATCGATTGCCATGATGGATCCAGCCCTGGATGGATCCCTGGATGCTCTTCTTGCATTAACTCGTTATCCATTTTGCAGCACATTCAAACATGTTTTTCAAAGGAATGACTACATTATATCCTTTTACGACTGAAATTAAATTTGTAAATATGTAAAAAAATAAAACAAACTGGCTCTAAAGACGAGCTCAGGAACAAGAAAGCTCTCTTTGAGTCACACCATTCAATATTGGATGAAAGGAAATCAAACAACCTTGAGCTACTTGTTATTTGTGTTTATTTATCCTTTATTTTGACAGAGAGCTCTCGTTGGGACTGGAGTCTCATTTGCAAGAAAATCCTGTATTAGAATAAATAACTGAAAATGGTTACAAGGACAATAAGAAAAGAAGCAAACAACCCCAAAAAATGAAAAAAAAACAACTTATAAAACAACACTGAGAGAGAAGTCAGAGAGGAGGTTGAAAACACAAGGGAAGAAAAATAGAAGAATCAAAATTTCAAGGAAACTCTTTAAAGATTGCAAAACACACAGTGGACCTATCACTGTTGCTACACTGAGCACTAAAACCTTTGAGTGACATCTTTTATCCAGAATTGACGTCTGTTATCCAGTTTGCCTATCCTTTAAATGTCATCTAATGGCAGTGACATGCCTTTGATCATGCCATTGGTCCTGTGGGGGAAGCCAGATAGAGAGTACACTCAAAACGGATTTGTGCTCAGCGGTCATGTAGGCGAGAATGATGTTGTATATTACAGTTGTATTATTTTTAATGTGCCATTTCACACTAATTTCATCTCAAATGCTATTTGATAAAAAAACACCAAGAGCACATTAGAACAGATGTTTTACCCTGTCAAAGAAACACATTTCATTCACTGGTTTAATATGATTTGATGGACTGATGATGATGAAATGATGAAAATTGCTGAAATGATTTGAAGCATACCGTTACTTAACTCGTCACCGTACCAAGGTGATGTGAAGTTACTTTTACAGTGTGCTTTGACAGAAATGGAGTCTGAGGTTTTTTTCTATGAAAACTCTCTGTGTGACCGAGTGAGGAAATGGGAAGTGACTGGCTCGGCTGACACCGGTCCTCCTAGCATGCTATTGATATTCATGTGAGGGCTCAGCGAACTAATGCCTCTCATTTGTACCTAAGGCACATCATAAGTGGCAGTCTTTACCCTGACGATCTGGCGCTTTGACTTCAAAGGGTGGTGTGGAGAAAGATCCTATTATTCTGTTGCAGCAGAAATCATTAGACTCCAAATCTCTGATGTGGCCGTCGAGAGAAGTGAGTGGTGAATTAATACCTAGCCACTGTACTACTGCTACGGTGATGCTGGTAATCTGTCTGTCTGTCTCTGAAGATGAATGAATGAGTCCTTCTCTCTCTCTCTCTCTCTCTCTCTCTCTCTGTCCCTCTACACTGTTGCACATAGACATACAGAGAGAGAGAGAGAGACGGGGAGAGAGAGAGGGAGAGAATTGAAGTGTTCAGTGTACGAGTGACCCACAAGAATTAGCTTGCACGACATGAAAGCTAATGCTTGTGGGTTTTAAGTAATGTTATTTGCCAGTCAAAGCAACGGAAAGCGCTTTTGAAATAAACATAACTTCACAAGATGATGCCTTTGTTGGAATAATCCTAAAAGCCGCGCTTTACCTGCCGATTAGCCGGCTTCTTTCAGCGCGCTAACAATCCCATACGCAATAATGTCGGCCGTGTTAACGTCAGCCTTGAGCAACATTGTTCTTGTGGTATCGTTTGTATACCTCGTCAACTTTTTCTCTCGTTCAGCTGTACATTTCTTACATTTATGCTTTTCTTGGATAATATATATATTCACAAATGGTAGAAAACAAGTGAAAACTAGCTTAGCACTGCTTATATGCTTGCTAGCTGTGAGCAATTGAAAATATAACATTTTTTTCCCCCCTCTATTTATATTATTTAGTATTTCTCAATGTGATTATCATCCAATGTTATTAATTTGCTCGTATGAACTGTTGTTATTTTAGTATTGTATTTATTTGCAGTATGAATGATGAATACAGGAAAGAGGGAGGGAGGGAGGGATCAACTGTGGAGCTTCATCAGTACTGATTGGACAGTTTTGACATGTAATGTTTAGGAAATGTTTGTCATGTCAATTAAATAATTATATGTCAATTATGTTAAAAAGAAAGCAAATGTGTATCCTACATATTCCTTATTGCATTCAAGGGTCAATGAAACATACTTAATGATGGAGGGTTTCATTTGAAAAACAATAAAAACATGTTTCTATCATGCAGGGTCCAAGAGTTAGGAACGCTTACATCAATATATCATTTTTTTCATTCTTTTCTTTCCAACCCATATTTCCTGCTTCTGAAAATCAATGAAAAATATGAAAAATAAAGTCAAACAGCAGAAATGATACAAAAAATGTACTATTCAGGAAAGCAAACACAAAACAAATGTCCTTTAGCTGATATATTTCCTAGTCTACCATTAGGTTGGCACAAAAACCTGATTAAGACCACATCATTGTCAATGAAGCTGAATCTCTTTCATACGGGGCAGATAGCCGACTGTCATCCTGACAGAGAGAAAATACATTGCAGATTGATCGCTTAACACAATTCAATACTCAGCAGTAGCAACTTTGAAAGGGAAAACAAAAATCCCATTACATTTTGGCCGGCTGAAATGTTATGATTGAACTTGCACCGGATCTGTTGCCAGAGACTTCTAACAGGGCTGCTGAGGACTTACCTCCCTTCCATCAGCACCAGAATACATCTTTTGTAGTTGATATTCACAACTATTTTACCAGCGGTAAAATACAGGAAAATAAATGTCCTTTGAGCATAACCCAAAGGTGATCTGTGTTTTATTCTTTATTTATTAAAAAAAAAAACAGCTCAGTACCACAGGCATTTCAAAGAGTTCAACAAGGACTACAGTCTCTTAGCAACATCAGCATGTAGATGTTCGTCCTTCTGGCAAACATTCAGTATGGTTGGAAATTTCAATGTAACAAACGGTACTGCATGTGCTTAAAAATAGAGATTTACACTATGTCAACATACATAACATTTCCATTATACATCTGCACATCTAGCACATCTACGTGCTTCAGTTTAGCTCTAGGATCTTCACGACCTTTTGACTGCAACCAGTGTTGATCTATAGTGTGATATTTCCTGTTATGACAGATGTTTACCACATACAAACCCCCCCCCAGCTGAAAACTGTAAAGGAACTATAGCAACTTGTCATTGTACATTTCTTACATTTATGCTTTTATTGAATATAATATATAACAAACGTGTTACTGCACGAATGGGAAGGTAAAGTAAAGGGTTTGGAGGTTGATGTAATGACATAGGAGCTATATATTTTTATTTTTATTGTTATGTTAATTCATTTGCTTCTTTGTTTTTCCATTTGTTTCAATGCTAAGTGACTTAAAAAGGTGAGCTTCCTATATATAACTCTGTCCTTGACATTAATATTAATTGGACATTAACATGTAATAAGCACACACTGGCACGTACACACACACACACACACACACACACACACACACACCCACACACACACACACACACATATGACGATGATGACTCTGCCTCTCTGCAGTGTCCTTCATTTCTGTTTTTGATATTTCAAACACTTTTTTGATATGAAATTCAAAAGAGTTGAGGCAAATTCACTGAACATGTCATTCGAGGCGATGGTCTCCAGCGACGAGCTATCACTGCGATTGGGATGTGTACAGAGACTCACACATGTATTTGTATTATGTATTTTGAATATAAATGCTGCTCATATGCCCGAGGCAGACAGTGAAAGTGTTGGAGGCCAATATGCCTTTGAGCTTGTATTGTCGTGCCGAGCAAACTTGCAGATAGAAAGGTTTCTACCAATGACAAGTCAGTGGTCCAAAACACATTGTATCTATTCTGCTTCAAACATTGTGACATCATCTTTTTGAACATTGAACATCCTCAATATTATTATACACTTTATTATTATACAGGCAATTACATCTTCTGTAATGAACTATTTTAGAAGCAAAGACTTAAACGCCAATCTCTTAATCATAGTAAGCTATCATTTAGGTATTATATTTTCCAAATGATGAACATTTTAGACTCTAAGAATCAGTGGAAAAATGTTTCCTACTTCTTACAATACCAGGAAGCATTCTGTTTTCTGCCATATTCCCCCCCTGCATCTCCAAAGCTGCTGTTGATATTCCTTCCAGGCAAGAGAGAACCACCAAGCACCCCTAAAACCTTTGAAAAATGTATGACTGAAACATCATTCACTTTGATCCTCAATTCCTAGCCTATAGTACATACCTCCTTTTCTGGTAAGTGCACACATACATCATAGGAATGCATAAAACAGTCCTATAAATCATGCAGTATAAGACACATTCTGAGTGCTGCGGTCCATATGCTTTGTCCTCTGTATGCCGTACCTTTCAAGACAATTCTTCATGCCACTAATCCAGCTTGAGACACACTAATGTATGTGCACTAATGTTGTTATAAGTCATAATGTAGCAAGATATTGCTTCTAAACTTGGTGGCTCGTGTGCTTACTGAAGCAGAGATCACGATGTATGCACTATTTAGACCTGAAGCCACATTCAATATAAACTGTGAGCAGTGTTTGATGGTGCACCGGGATGAGGCTTCACATATGGTTGAAGCTTTAGCTCGCTTCACAAAGGCACAAAGTTTAGTATTTCATCATGCCTGGATTTCAATTTTTAGAAACAATCAACCCTTCTTTTATTTTTTATCATAGCAAGTTGACTGGAAACTATTGCGTGAGATTCATTAGCCGGATGAAGACAGTCTGTGAGTCTGTGAGTGCATATTGGCTCAGGGTGTCTGAGAGATTGTTGGCATATTGTTCTGCAGATGAAATAGGCAGGTGACAGGAAGCAAAAGAGCAAATCACCAGCATAGATCTCGCCTTCAGAGCACCTTGGTATTGGTCTCTTATCTGATGGGAGCTTCCTCCTTCCACTCTGCTGAGTGTCACCACAAGAGGAGAGCCCTCAGCTCCAGCCTCCTTCCCATTATGCAAATGGTTTCCCCGGCGAGGCGCGCCACGCTCGGCGCCCATCAATTCAGCGAGGCCTTCAGTTTGAATGCATGCCTTTTTCTTCCACCCCACGCTTCCTCCCTCCATACTTCTGAAAAGAAGGTCTATTTCTGATGCATAGAGTTGTGTTCACATTACAGTGGTGTGGGGAATAGAAAGAGCTCTTACCCAATCAATTTATATAACCCCCTTTGAAGAGTACGCTTCTTCTATGGTGAGGAATGAAATTATACAAATGCAAAGGGAATACAAGCCGTAAAAACCTAAGTCGCCCTCCTACAGCCATGGGTTAGTTTAGAGTGACGGCATTGCCATTCCAAGTGCATACATCATACATCACAGCGGGTCTTATAAATAAACTTCCCCAACACATTTCATTAACTCTTTAGAGGCCCTGGAGGAACGTGGCCTTAAAACCTCACCATCGTTTAATCCTCTCGTCTCCAGAAACATTCTTGGAGTAACAACATCAAACATATCTGCATTCTCTGCTGCAACGCCGGTAGGATGGAGTCCAACTGTAAACTGGATGCCTAGCTAGCAGTGTTGGTGTTATATTTCTATCTCTGCTCATATTAAGCTAAATGTTAACAATCCATTATTGTGGGGGATCAAATAATAATATGAGTGCACCTGAAAATGGCACAGAAACTTTAATCCGTTGGTCCTTTTTTTATGTTCACATTGTAATCATGAAAGATGTAGTTCATTTGTGGCCTAATGGGAGTGTGAGTTGAGTGTATATGAGGCTAGCGAGTCATCTGAGGAACAACCTACTTTTTCATGCACAACCTTTACACATAGATCAGCTGGGATTTGATCAATGCAATATGACAGTCCTGTCTTTTGCCATGCTCAAACTTTCTGAACTGTTTAAACATCAAACAGTGGTCGCTGCACTAAATCAACCTGGCAACATGAAAGACGAGCTAATTCATAAGCTCAACAATCCCCAGAGGAAATCATGCACAGATCTGCTGATCCCTTCATTAACACTAGTTTTGCATGTATGCGCTCTAGCTCAAGCTGCCACTGGGAGTGGTCGCGTCCACCTTTACTCCTTTTTTCACAACGCCAGTCATGATTTCATCCCATCACAGACAAGGAGATTATCTCTCCAGGTTTGTCAAACAAACACAGAGCAGATGAAGAGGAGGCCTGCCTCTTAATGAGCGGGTGGATCATGCTATTTCCCTGTGATCCACCAGAGATTACTGTGATTACAGTATGACAGCTGTCTAATTACATGGGAAGCCCCCCCCCCCTCCTCCAACCAAGAGAGTAGGTGACACATTTGAACAGCTGAGAACAGTGGCATTGTCCCTCTGTCACGTCACTGTGCATCCGGTTGCACATGAGAGTACATTTATTTGTGTCCCAGCCAACATCTAACGGGCAGTTCATGTAGTCTAAGGCATTAATGGACAGTAACTGATTGCTTGGCTTGGATATTTGAGGAAAGGGGGAGGTTGGCGAGAGCGAGTACGACGTGCACACCTCCCATCACAGATGTTGGGTTGATTAAGGCCTGTGACGCCTCCAGAAGGCTCAACAGTACGTGACATTTACCAGACAGTTGATGGAACAGTATAGAGACATCCCACACATTACAGGCAGCGGTAGTGCTTTGTCTTTGTCTATCTATTTATCTATATTATTTCTGACCATTTTGCATTACATACGACACATTATTTTTTGAACTTTTAACAACTGCGGGGGTTTGATATTGTACGGACACAGGTTTACAATACAGCTGCTCAAAAGTCAGGCGAAGAAGTGATGAAACGAAAAGCAATCTAAGGTGAAAGCAGGCCGATCACGTCAGCTCCCCCGACCTCACATAAAGTGACATAGCTCCTTCCTCCGTCTACCTCACTCCCGTAGTTATGAATAACATATTTCTGTTTTTAGTCACTTTTGCAATTATTTTCAGATGAAACGGGGTGTTTAAATGAAAATGAATTGAAACGGAAAGCAATCTTGACTGCAATATGATACATTATTGATTCACTGAATCTGTGATCGAGAATGGCTTCTGCTAAATTTCCCCAGTTACTCCCCATCATCCGCCTTCTGCATGTCAAGCAGAAGATGCTGACTGTAGTCCACCTCTGCGGGTGCAGCGTGCATGTTTTGGATTTACAGCGTGGATGCAGAATAGAACAAACACTGGCGGTAAACCAAATGAAGAATTCAGGTGCCATCAACACTGCAGAGACTGATTTTAAAAAGTGCTCTCCATATTAACATCTTTATTGTGATTCTATAGTACCAGCAGTGGAAAGTCCATATGAAACTCAAGGATTATTGTATTAATGATCCCTTTGAAGGATGACTACTGTGGAGGGTTTGATGTCCTCAACTGATTCAGAAAAGAACCCAGATAAAAGACCCATCTGACCTTTTCTCTTTTTTTCAATTTTCATTTTGCAAGTCACAAAGAAATGACATCTTACTTTTCCCATTTTACATGTCATCGTGATCATAAGTCATCAAGAAAAGAAGACATACAAGAAACAGCAAAGAAAGCTAAACAGCTAAGAGACACATGTTTTAAAACGTGATATTTCCTTTCCATTGTTTGTCTAAAGCTGATCGTTTTTTCATCTCGTTTTGAACCATCTGTGTTTTTCATCTCAAGGGTTGTGATCTGCTTCCTCTGTGTGGATGTGTGCAGTTAGAAACTGTGATTGTTTCATGCCTGCAATCTGTCCTTTCAATTGATGTATGCTGGTGTCTGTCTGTCTATCGGTGTCCGTGCATGTGTGTGTGTGTGTGTGTGTGTGTGCGTGCGATGAACGCTAATGCATTTGTTCTTATTGGCCTTCCTCATGGAGAGGTATTACTGGATATGAAAGGCTGTCAACACAACCGAGGGAAAAAAATCCCTCTTCTTTTTCACCCTCCCCACCGCCAATCCCCGTCTGCCCCATCAACATTAAGCTGTCTCCTCTGAACCCGCTCACAAAGCACACAACTCCCACCATCATTCACTGCGGTAATCTGTTCTTCATTTGAGCAGGAGATGGTCAATTGCCGTGATGAACCTGTTCTCGTCTAGAGCGGACAAAAGTGTTTGCCCGCTCTGCTGCTTTTAAAGAGAAACAATGCCCCGTCTTTGTTGCATCTCAGTCGCTCTACTACAGAAGACAAAGAAATCCTCATTTCACAAATGGGTAAAGTATCGATGTAAAACGAGTGCAATCATCCTCTGCTCTTTCAGGTTCTGTCCTTGTCAGGAAACTTCGGGAGGCCTTTTGAAAACAAAGAGTGTTAGACTCACAGTCTACCTTGACGAGTGTGTGGGTGAAACTGTACTGCAGCTCTATATATGGGCCTTCCGAAAGTTGGAGTGAGGTTCAAAATAAGTGACTGCAAAGGATCAAACCTGTGTTATACAGTTGTTTTTCCTTATCTCCTCATATTTGTTTGCCTTCTCACATGAACTCCAGCTGTCAACAGTTTCCGTAACTTTCCAAGTAAGTGTTTCAAAAACGCCTAACGCACCATCTTGGGAGACAAAGAAAGTTTGAGTCCTGATCTGATGACAGATATTTTCCAGATATACAAAAAAAAAGTATTTTGAAATACACCTTGGAGGTATGGGAGGCTCCTATATGATGCAAATCCATTTCATTTTTTGCTGAGTCAACTGTCAGGTAGATGAAAAGTCATCACTAGCCACTAGAGCGGGGCAGAAAGCTTCATAACGCTGGTATCAAAACGAGTTTGAAAATCACTAAAACAAAATAGCGTTTGTTTATTTTTTGTTTACGTGGTTGTCCCCAAAAATCCCGAGGCCACTGAACCTCACTGAAAATGTGAGATGTGTTTTGAAAATCACAATTCCTTCTGTTGTTTCAAATTAACAGCGTGGCACTCACGGCACTGTGTGTGTGTGTGTGTGTGTGTGTGTGTGTGTGTGTGCATATATGAATTCACTCTTCCCAAGTCTACAGTGCTACAATAAATATGTGCTTGATCTCTGCGGTGCCTGTGTGTGTCTACGTATGTGTGCATCCTCACACCAGTGCAGCAGGAATCATATTCATGCAAGACTACAGTCTCTTAGTGGGCTAGTGTGTCTTGTAACAGATGTCTAAATGTGTGTGTGTGTGCATGCACATGCTATATGCACGTGTGTTTGTGTGTGCAGCACGCCTGCGTGTATGAGCTCGCCTCATGTGTTTCCGCTGCAGAGAGCAGGACCGCTGGCTGGGCTGATGCTGCTACAGTAGTAATGAGCTGCCTGGTGCCTCAGCATTTCTGATGAAGTCTTCCCTGTGATCACTGCTCTATCTAATCCCAGTCGGCCAGGTTCCCAGCAGCCTGCCTCCCATTAGTGCAGCCTCTATCTAAAGGCACGACGAGGAAATCTCACATTAACTCTCTCCTGACCGGATTAATAACACATCCGATCCCACGGAGGGACTTTGCATGCATTTCCATGCTAACAAACCTCTTGTAAAACATGACGCACATCCACTCTGCCTAATGAGGCCTGGATGCAATATACCAAAAAGGTTTCGCGGAGAGACGCCCCCCCCAAATTGCATGCATGTGCAGGTATGTAAGGTCAGATCTTACAGGGATGTGGATTAACTTGTGCACTGTCCTGATACGCTGCGTCCCCCGGGGGGCCCCCTGCTAGGCCCCATCCATATGCCGCTGTATCCGCGGATCCCTCTCTCCTTTGCGCCTGGTGAATTATTCATGTGTAAAGCCGCTGCTCATATCAGCGGAGGCAGCAGCTTCCCTGCATTAGGAGCCTGCAGTGATGTGACTTTATGGGGACCAAAGCTCTCACCGGGGCCAGCCAATCCCACATTCTCCCTGCGCCTCGTTCCCCCGCCTGGTGTTTCCCCTTTACCCCTCTGTTCTCACTCTCAATCCCTTCCTCGATCCCTCCTATCTCTCGGTCTCTCTCTTCTGTGTCCTTCTCCTAATCCCCGACTTTATGAGGACAGATACTTTATAACCTTTGCTTACACTTTTGCCTTCCTCTGCTTTTCGCTCTCTCTAACGGCGCTTTGTCTTTTCCTCCTTCCAACCTCTGCTACTCTCAAAGGGATATGCTCTCCCACATTTTCTCTGCAGCTCTCTTTCCATCTCCCTCTCACACTCCCTCTTCTCTCCTTCCCTCTACGCCCGTACACACCCTACCTCTCCCTGAGCTTGGTCACTATCCACCCTGAGCAGATGCTGCCGCTGACCTGTCATCTAATGTGTCCTGCGTCGCCTCAACCATCCCCTCTCTCCCTCCTGGAAGGTAAGCTGGATTCAAGGGCATGGCACCTTGCCATTATTGCCATTGTACCATACAGATCAATGTAACAGCAGCAGAGGCCTCAAGGGTGTCAGAGACGCTTGAAAGTGATCGCTTCCACCAATGTCAAACGTTTTATATTTGTTTTTAACTTTGTGGACGTGTCTATCTATCTATCTATCTATCTATCTATCTATCTATCTATCTATCTATCTATCTATCTATCCATCTATCCATCTATCTATCTATCTATCTATCTATCTATCTATCTATCTATCTATCTATCTATCTATCTATCTATCTATCTATCTATCTATCTATCTATCTATCTATCTATCTATCTATCTATCTATCTATCTATCTATCTATCTATCTATCTATCTATCTATCTATCTATCTATCGATCTTATACTTATTTACTTCTGTATTACATATCCTAGCCTGAAGCAACCATTTGCTTTTGCTTTTTTTCCCCATTTCCCAAGCTCACACATGAGCTTCCTGCTGATTCCACCCATTGCCTTAGCCCAAATGACATTTCAACAACTGTCATTTTCTGCCTTCAGCTTTACATCCACAAAGGCACACAGGCGCTTCCTTTGACCCCCAGTGACTCCCTGAAGGCTACCAGATGGGTGATGCCTGAAAGATGAAAGGCCGAACGCACAACACACAGAAGCACCGGGAACGCAAGGAGGAGAAATTCGGCTAAGCAAGATATATTCATTTGAACAGACGAGGAAAAAAACACTTCCTGCATATGAGAAATTGATGGATGTACGTAATGAAAACATGAGAGGACATATGAAACATCTTTCATATCCCTTCTGAAATGAGCTGGTAAAACACATCTAAGGGAGTCCTAATGGAGATGTGTGTATTTCAGGCCATTTCCCAAATTGTCACATACAGAACAAGGGGTCAGAAATGATTAGTTTGTTAAGTGCTATCAGCACCAGTGAGGCAAATCATCATCCAACATCTTATGTGGTAATTTATCAATTTGGTCAGAAGAGATAATATGTACATGACTAATGGGAGAGCTGATTGAACACCTCAGAAGAGGGGAAGCTGGAAACACATCAGAGCCTGGTGGGATGAGTGGGGTCGACTTTGTTGTCTCAATAGCTTGCTAATAAAATTTCTCTCCTCCTTCACTTATTGGAAAGATATTCATCCTGCTGCTTCCTGTTGGACAATGCAATAATGCATTTTGGACAGACCAATTTCCCTGTAAGTTCAGCACGAAGACTATGCTCTATTTCCTTCTGATATAACTTCTTAACACTTCTGCAGTCTATATCCCAACTTCCTGTATCGTGGTAGTGCTCATCTGCGGTGTCAAAGTTTGAAAAGAGGGCAATGCTAATTGGTGGATGGGAATACTCTTCTAGACTGATGCCACAGATTGTTGCCTTTGGGGTCCAGATGTTGAGGAATCACTGACTTTAATTGGGGAAATGGCTGCCAAGTACCCGTAATGTGCTTTAATCTGTGTCCCAGGGGCAGTTTCACCTCAAGATTGCATGTCTATAAACGTGGCAGGCAAGCTGGTAGACTGATCCATTGTTCTGTCTGCTGATTTGGAACGGTGAGACTACACTGGGCGTAGGATGTAGCTTAAGGAGCTTTTTATTACTTTTGAAAGCAGCCAGAATCTGTGTTTTCATCAATTGTGTCTCTTTCCTTTCAGAGCTTATAAAACATCTTCTTCTGCGGAGACAATCGTCTTCGGTGTTTGTGCAGTGCACCTGCTACTTTTATCATAGCAGAGCAATACAGTTACTATTCTGTAAGTGCATCGGCAAGATGGAGATTCTTGAAATGAACCGTGATCAAAAACATTACATATGATGCTAAACAAATAATTCATCTTAGAGTAATAAAGATTGTCTACTGGTATCCAAAACCCTTATCAATTTAATTCATATATATATCAAATACAAATCCTTACAGCTATAGCTCTTACCTGTTTGCCTTCAATAATGACACTAATGTGAAGGAGAATATTGCTTTCAGTTTGCATCAGGGTAGGAATTTCAACATTGTTGTTCTTCCATCCAAATGGTGTTTGTGCCCTAAAAAGAATTGGCAAATGTTCAAGGCCAAATTGTCTTTCTCAAAATGACAAAAAAAATAAATAATCAAACCTGATTTCTTTGCTGTCCAGCATCACTTTGGTGACACATCAGCTCCAGGGAGCGAATGATTCTTGATTTTTCCCATACTAAGCATGGGCAGTCAGACACACCACACCTCTTAGCCTCAGCATTCAATGTTATGAGTATCCTGTATGTTGCATATGTTTTGTTTGATAGGAGAAGTTGCGCTGGTGTTCCTCCCTTTCAATAACAAGTGCAAATACTGTGCAAATACTGACCATGCTGCAGACAGAGAGGCAGTGGGAGCTTATGTGGCTCTGTCTCTGCAATTTGCATGCACCACCTAAGAGAGGAAATCTATCAGCATTTTCCAACCGAAGCCCCTGAGTGACATTCCTTTGATTTCCTCTGGAGCCCTCAAGGCAACTTCATCTACACCCTCATCACTCACTTCGTTCTCCCTTTTCTCATCTGGAGTATTTAGCTGGGTTTACCGCTCTGTCCTGACATCCCGACCCTCCCCTCCACACAGCGGGGCGCTGCTACTCTCCTTGTTGCCCTGTCTGCAAATGCCAGAGCTGTTTTTTTTGTGTGCCTTGGGGAGTATGCAAGAGATCAAATGGCCACAATTCAGTGTTGTGAACCACAGAAGAGGGAGAATGTCACCAGAGGTCCCCCCAGAGCAGATTCGGTGCCGTGATGAACAGGCTGGATGTTCACTGACTGACAGAGGTCTCAGGGATAACACCTGCCTGTTTTCCCTGGTATCATCTGTCTCACTGTCAGGTAAGTCTGGTGCAAACGTGCTTTTGTGATTTCCCAATACTAAAGCAGGTTTTTACGCTTGCACAATGATACTTACACCATCATCTTTACACAGATGAATATAACCTCTCATTTCCAAATGATTCACGTTGCCATGGGAATTAAAACTTTCTGCCTACTTCAGTGTGAATGGCCGTAATAAATGCTTACACAAGATACTGCTGTTGTTACGTAAGAAACATAAACATTTTTGCAAGGCTAGCCCTTTCAAGCGTCGGTATCCCACGGGTCTCTGAGCGATTCAGTGTGTGGGTGGGAGTGCGAGCCAACCCTTTGCACGGGAGGCGCCCTGTCAGCACAGGTGGGACTTCCTGGACAGGCTGAGCTGCCTCCCTGATTGGCTGTCACTCAGTGTCACTCACACAGAGCCCCGCTATCAATCATACAGAACACACACACACACACACACACACACATGCACACACACACACAGCAATGAATCAGTTAGCGAAGCCAAATTATTTGCAAGTAAATTGCAAAACTTTCATTCAAAGAGAATTACCCCCGAGAATGGATTGGGAACGGTTGCCTGAGCCCACAACTGTTCCACAGCAGCAGTTTACTTGTTGAAATGTGAGAGGCTCGTTAGGCCTAGGGTTCCCTGATGAGACAGTTTAATTACATGCCATTGGGACTTGTGCAAGTGGTAGAGCTGCCATTACAAGTTTTATTAGCACTGCAGACCAGCTAAATGTTACATAAGTTCTTTACAATGTCACTGTACTCGCTCGTTGGTAGTCCGTGAAACAGCTTCTGTCGTGGTAGGTACGGATTACATGCATATACAGTATAAACACACGGTATAGGCACAAACTTTTATTTTGTTGAGGTTGAAACAGCTTAGATCCAATGCATTGCTTCATGCGTCTGTAAATGAAGAGGAAGGATACATTCAATGCTAACTTGGGCAGTGTGTGTGTGTGTGTGTGTGTGTGTGTGTGAGTGTGTGTGCATGCATATATCTGTCCTCCTAATGCAGTCGATGGCTATTGACAGAAACAGCTGACAAGTGTTTGGGAGCTGCTACCAGACACGACGTGGGGACGAGACCACCCTGAGTGCACCGTGCTCTCCACCTCTTCTGATCTGCAAAACAACTCCCACACTACACAGCATTACCTCTTACCTCACCGCCCCCCCCTGACTCCTTACCCTACAGTGTAAACACTCTTGGGTTGATGTATACTTCCAGAGTATAGTACAGGAGTGGCTCTGCCTACAGATCAGTTCCAGGAGAAAAATCCCACCCATGTCTCCTGTTTTCCGGTGGCCCCGCGGCCTCCTTAGCATGCAGATGTGATTAGCTAATGTCACTGTGCAATAGGGCTGATTCAGACCGTTCCTCTCTGCTGGAGTCACTTAGACATTGCAATCCCGGGAAAATCAAATTATAGAGCCATTAATTTGTCTAGGTAATCCAGCCTGTCAGCTGCACTGGAGAAGTAATCTCCCAGGACTGCGTTCATCAAGTGTGTGATGCCAGCAGAAGTGAAGCATTATCTAATTAACAGGGAAGGACCGGGTGGCAAGGAATTACATCTGGCCCGGATCATATGCCTCCCAACTAAAACTGGGGTGACATCTAGTCAATGTTGGCTGGACGGTTCTGACAATGGATTCTGCACCGATTACCTGTTGTTATTTTCTGATTCCTGATTCCTGAAATTTCACCAAAGATCACCTACTGCAAAGATCACCAAGAAATATCTCTCGAATGCAATTTGTCAATGTGTGGTGCCGTCCTTTAGAGAGAAATACTCAAAGTGCAAGGAAAAAATAGGGAATAAAGTCTAAAGAGAGGCTAAAGAAGGTGAATTAAAAAGGAGACAAACTTCCACATCAGTGCAACTCCTCAAATGTGCCCAATATTTGCCCAGTAGGCTTTTTTTTTGTGTGCAGTATTAAAGGGAGCAGAGAGCCGCTACATGGTTTTCACTCCTGCTCATAAATAGAGAAGGCCTTTTAGCGAGGCTGAGCTGGAGGATCTATTGTTTATGAGCACAACCTCCAAGACATCATACTAATTATCTGCAGGAGGAAGCTGCAAGAAATTCTAAGGTCATAAAAAACTAAAGGAGATGAATTCAAACCATTACTCCTGTTAATTACATTTTTGTTAATAATTTAAAAATATGCATTTAATAATTACTAGTAACTGTAATTGATCAGATAATGCACTTTTTGACATTTTGCCTGTGCTGGTTACAGTTATTTTAATTTTTTTATATCTGATTAACCCTCTAGACCCCGTAGCGCCCGGTAATAAAAAAAAAAGACAATTCTAATGAAAATGTGTTACAAGGACGCGACAGCAGGGCAGATGCTTGCCAACTCATGTGTCTGGATTGAGGGATGGAACTACCTACTCTCTACCCTACCTCCTTATGCCCTCCTTACGTCTTCACAGTGTTATATTTACAACCCACCGCTGTTTGTGGGTCAAGAGTCAAGAGTTGTTTTTCCCCACTTCCCCATCCCGCCTCTGTTTTTGTATCGAATTTAACACCACCAACAGATGTACCTTAAATGTTCCTTTTGCTAGACATAAAACCCCACAAGCCCTGACCCTCTGCCTCCAGGATACACACCAAGCACACCGCTACCAGTCACCGTCGCCACCTCATCATCAGAATCGGCCCGGCGATCTGTTTCGTATCTTAACGAGAGAGGATGGGAAGGAATGCGTTACGGTCTCGCTGGCACTCGGGTGAAAGTCCAAGTGTGTGTATTGAACGGAGCCCACGCTGTGGTCAAAAGGAATTGGACAATAAAGTGATGGAGTGTAATGCACTAATAAGGCGAGCGGCGGATAATTAAAGACACATCAGCCCGTCTACTGTATCTACTGCTCTCTCATTAGGAGACACGAACACAGTCAAGTATCGCTCAGAAAGACGACTTTGAAATATAAATTTTCTACTTGATTAGATTTAAAGCTGATGAGAAAGTCAAAGCGTAATTAGGCATTCATAATACCAGCGAGAGAGAGCAGCACATCTGTTTTACGATAAATTTCATTTTGCCAGGTTTTTTAAAGCAAGTAATGATCAGTACTGCGTGACTTAGAAACCGTCAGTTCTTGCACTTTTCTCGCGGTTGTCTTCTGCTACGTCGAAGCTTTTTTCGACCCAAACGTCACCCCCGTTTCCTACTCCCTCTGTTCCCGTCTTTACGTTTTTTTAGCGCTCAGGGGTATTGCTCTGTAATCACATTAGCAGATCGTTTGCGACAGCTCTTTTCACAACATGCGATGTGTTTAAACTCCAAAGGATCTTTCCGCTTCGGCGACGCGCCAGGAGGAGTCTTCCAGCAGACGTTCTGCTGAAAGGAAAAAAAGACTGTGAGAATATGAATTTGAACGTGGGTTTTTTTTTTTTTTGTTAATGTGAATGTACAGTCATTGACGGTGTTTGTCAGACCGGGCACTCTGAGTTATAATGAGACATCATTATCACCAATCCACTTTCTTGCGTAAAACACAAGGCCTCAATCCGATGAGAGAGCACTCCGGTTTCCACACGTACAAAGGAGCGCGTTGTTGCAAGCTGTTGAGTAAAAACAGCCTCCTGCATTCTGAGGACACAACCCAAACCTTTAAAAATGTCATCTTTTCCCCGTGACTAAGTTTACCGCTGCTATTTGTGTCACAACAAACAACCTCCGGGTGAAGATGATTGACAACTTGTGACTGATAATTTGTCACATTCTGTCATTATTTCCTTCATGCCGACTCACTTGTTTGTTCTGAAGCGCGGTGAAATACTGTCACCCGGAACCGCGATGACACCTGACAGTTCACACATGAGAGAAGACAGCGGTTCTTTTATGCCAGCAGGAAAAAAAAAAGGTTTGAACTTTCAACTTAAGTGTCTCGCACAGTGGGAGAAAATACGTTTGTTTATCCCCTTGGGCCGATGAGGCTGCAGCTCATACGACTTCAACCTTTTCTCAGACTTTTTTTTTCCCCCATCCTGGATGTCTTTATTACCATTGGGGGGGAGGATATTGTTTTGAAAATCTGCTACCACATACCGCCTTTGCCCAAAAGCGACATACACACACACACACCTCATTGTGTGATGAATGTTTATGAGTATGCGTTCAAGTGCGAAACACCTTTGAAATGCATAAACAATAGGCCCCGCAAAAAGTGCCGCGCATCGACCGCAGCCATCTTGGCAGCCGGCTCCGGCGCGGGGCTGTTTAGCAACTCGCAACATTGATCCGCTTAAAGTGAGTACCACCCGCAATCGGCATCCTATCACACAAGGGGGAAGCGGAGGAGTGCAAGAGGTGCAATTAGCTGCTCCCAAGAGCACAGCGGGAGTGACAGACAATCAACATGGAGGGGGAGAGAGAGAGAGAGAGAGAGAGAGAGAGAGAGAGAGGGAAGGGGGGTGAGGAGGAAGAGACACACCGGAACACAAAAGAGGGGAGGAGAGAAAGGAAGGGATATATATATAAAGAAAGAGAGGGAGATGGTCATTACCCAACTGGGTTGTTATGCCCCATCTATCCATCCCATGCTGCCATACCCCCTCGCCCACGCCACAGGAGTTTTAATTGGCCCCGGTATACAGTGTTCGCTCAAGCACTGGGCAAGTTTGGTGAAGGGCTCTGTAGGGGAATGTGGTAAGCTCAGTCAGTGCTGGGAATATATAGGGTGGGAAAGAGGGGAGAGAGTGGGTAGAGGAGCAGAGTGTGTTTGTTTGTTTGTTTGTGTGTGTGTGTGTGTCGGTGTTTTTAACACATCTCAAATGCATACCACCGTCCAGAATTATTATATCCTGCCACTGGATAATGAGCGACCAGAGTTTTGGTGATTTCCTGTGAGGGATGCACAGAGAAGAATCAGCAATCTTCAGGACTCATTATGTTGCTGCTGTCACTGCATTAAATGTACTGGTCACTGAACCGCCTTCCTGCCAAGGGGAAGTCTCCCCTTATTGTATAGCTCAATATGTTTTGAAGAGCTGATGCCGTGAGAAAGAAGTTTTCAACTGGCTGTAAACTTTTTTCGTAATGGCTCAAATACAAACTGTCCTGTGAAAGGCTTCGGCGCTGATAACTTCACGGTGTGCTGTGCTCATCATAAATCCCTGCACAAATCCGTGTGCCTCGCACCTCAAAAACCAGTGTTAATTTACATTCTTTTGCAAGAGTCTGCATCGACTTAAAAGTTGAACAGGCTTTTTTTTTTGCCCCTGGCAGAGGGTAGAACTGAGGCTCCCGGTTATAGGGATGCTGTGAAGGTGAAGTCTTGTGTTTTCCAAACCTTCCTTGGGATCATCTCACCTGGCATGGACGGGCAGCCCTTGGCTACAGGGCATGACGATCTATTGTAGCCTGCAAACTCCATTTTCCATGCAGTCAAGGGTAATGTAGCCACAGATATTTTCCAGCAGTGCTGAAGACCTTTTTAACTGTAGCAATGTCACATTGTCCACCAGCACTTCTAGGATGTGACCGTATGCTGCATACTGTAGGTGCAGAGACTGTGAATTGCTCTGAAAAAATACTTTTTTGCCTTGTTCCTGCACCGGGGCTGCACAGGGCTCGCTAGGACCTGCACATTATTGAATCAAACTAAATTGAATCAAAGCAAAGCAAAGCAATTCATTTCAGTTTCCACAAAAATATAGTCAGTATTGTATTATAGTACTGTTTTTTTCTCACACAGATGATTTTTTTCCAACCAGAATAGTTTCAAATAAAGGATAATGTTTTTTTTATCCCATGTTATCACCGTTGTGAACATCGCTCTGCCCTGACAAGCATCACTTGGCGTTTCTGTGTAAAAGCATTTAATATCTGAGAGCTTCAGATCAAAAGGGCCGAGGCACTTTTCAGTACAAATGTTGGTTTAGTTTTACAGAATTTTTTAAACTTGACTGAGAATTTTTAGTAGTTTTCAGATATTGACTGACCTTGAAAGTTTTCATCTGAATTCACATCAAAAATGCTTCAAGAATCTGCGCTTGAAGTATACAACAAAACTTCATATGATCAAATAAAAAAACAGATTTAGGCCAAATAAGTAGAGTCATGACAGTAGATGAGTCTTATACACTGAAACAACTTTGACAGTAGTTTTGTGTGTTCTCAGTCCTCGCTGCGTTACAGAGGATTCTCATACATCCACTAAACACAGGAGCTCAACGCACTCAAATGCCCGGTAGCAAACTGGATAAATATTCGACACCCTGATCAAAAGTTTTAACGTACATTCGCCTTATAATGAGAAATGTATTTAAACTGGAATATGTGAGATAACAGATATTAATGATCCATAAACATATGCACTTGCTATGGTTGCACAAACACTTCCACATGAAGAACGGACAAAGAGGAGATGCTCTTGTGGGTTTTTTTTCAGGAGCCATGACTTCCCCAGGTATGTCAAACACACACACACACACACACACACACACACACACACCAGGTCCATTATTGATGTGCTCAACTCATCCAGTTGGAGCAGAAAAATGGGATGGTGAATTAATCATGGAGGGATGTCTGTGAACTCTTAGGAGAAAGAGAGTGAGAGAGAGAGAGAGAGAGAGAGAGGGCGAGAGACTGTAGTGGTGAGTGATGATGAAGGTTAAGAGAGGCCGACCTAGAGGCATGGAAGTGCTGGATAGGCCAGGCTAGGAACCAGATCATGTAAGACCGCATGGCACTATTCAGTTTGTGTGTTAGGAGAGCTGGTCTCATAAATACGGCAATGTATCACTGCTAGAAAACTCCTTGGCATGAATACAATATTTATCACTCATTCAAGTCTGCAGCATTATCTGTTGCCCATTTGATATTGCAGAGTATAGGACAAAGTATAGGACCACTTCTCTTTACGTGAACTAGATGGACCGAGTGAATTCAGATGAAAATTGTGATTCATTAAATCCGCTCAATGTAAGATTTAGAGATGCAGCTGAAGGGCAATACTGATTGCACAAAAGGAAAATCTGGAGTATTATTATATACATTTCTTTGAAAGGATATTCAAGAAGGAGCTTTGGAGGCCTCCAGTATTTAATCTGTGCATCCTTTCCAATTTGAAAACAGCACACTGAATAGATTCTGCCTCTACAGAACAATGCATGGCATGACATCAGGCATGACATCAGCCATCCCTGTATAGAATCCGCTAGACCCAATCAGGCTGTGTTCCTGCTTCGGCATGAAAACACCATCCCAGCTGCTGCAGGAACTCATGCTAGACAATACATGTTTTTCATTTATTCAGGTACTCTCAGGTCAATGTTCTGTCCATGTTCATGGTGCAGTGCACAATTGAAAACTGTGAGAAACAGATGCCACAGCCTCGCAACAGCATGAAATACAACATTCACAACACTTCAGCTGGCATCTTTTATGCCGTGAATACTAATACGCAGCATTGCACGATACCAATACAAAATGTCGAGCTGCACATTAACAACAAGTCAGTGTGATTAGTCGGGTGTACTTAAAACTCAGCTCCCATCAAGGAGGATTGTGGGCATTTCTTTAGAATGTGTCCTAAATCTTTGGTCCTTTCCCATAGGCAGGGGTGGAAATGTTTCAAGCTCACTAGCCCATAGCTAATAATTTTTAAAGTAGATCAGTGTAAGATTATCCTCACAAGCCAGGGTTTTGAATTGGGGCTCGTGGACATAGTTTGAGCCAGCAGCCAAATCATGACAAAACACCTCAAAGGGATACTATAGCGTTTAAATGTTGGTTTATTTTGCTCCTCCAAACATTTGTCACATCAGAGGTGAAGGGGGTTTCTATATTCAGCCCCTTGGTTTCAATGAGAAATGCACCTGCATACATGTGTATTTTTTCCCCTCTTCTTTCTGCTTTTTTATCACTAGATTAAAGTGAAACAAAACTGTCGAAAATAACGACTGTAATGTTATAAAAACTACAACCGCCACAAGTTACTGGGTGCTGGTTATTGGTTAAGTAAGGAGCCTGTAAACCGGAGAGACTGAGGGTTCAAACCTACGTGTTGGCAAGGATCCACCCTGCTGAAGGGTTCTTGAGCAAGACGCTGAACGCCTCCCGTTCTGAAGCTGACCCTGACCTCCATGAGGAGCCGGATTTTACATTTACATTGGATTTGTTGAAAAAAATCAATTAACAAATGAAAGCTTGTGCAAAACAACGCTGAGAACATGTTCACAAAAGAAAACCAAACGCTTATAAGTGAAGTGTCATTCTGAGTTGCACTCATCCAACTATCTGCCAACTGTACAGTACATTTCCTTTGAGACACTATGAGATGTCTTTCATTGTGTGCGTGAGGCTTAAGTGGTGTATCTAGCTCTTTCAGTTACAGCAAAAACACCATCGATTGCACTAATGTACCTTACAAGGGCAAAACGACACTGGTCTAGGAACGGCGACGAGGCTAAATCACATGTGGAGAATTTCGCTGCAGAGGCCGCGAGCAGCTTCAAGGTCTGCTATGTGTGAATCTGGCGGTGTGGCCGTGGGTGGCAGAGCGATTTACTTTTTATGTCTTTTTTTTGCGGTAATGAAGTTACACTCAACAACATCAAAGCTGAACAGCCATTACTATTACTGAGCGACTCAAATGATATTGAGCGACCGTGGTTCAGATACACTGCAGGGAGACCATGTGCTGGGTTGAGGACTCATGTTTCACGGTCCAACTGTTTCTCTGTTCCTTCCTCTGCACTCCCTCCTCTCCCTCTTTCACCAAAACTCTCCCTCTCTCTCTCTCTCTGTGTGTCTCTAAATCTGTTCTGCTCCAGTAGCCTCCCTTCTTTAATCCTATCTGATGAGGACCCCAGTCGTCCCTACTGCCGCACGAGAGAAATGTATGCTAACATGGCCTGACTGCAAAAATGGAAATTAGACTTGCACTGAAAGCAGCCACAGACAATGCAGCCGTGAAAGATGCAGCAAACAAGAATCTAAGAGCTTGTCAAGAGTGATCAGCGATGAATTATACATTACTGGCCACAGAGGGTTAGCATAGCAGTACTTTTATGATGACGCCCCTTTATCTCTCGCTCTGTGTGTGTGTGTGTGTGTGTGTGTGTGTACATTCAGAAGCTGATGTGTATAGTTGTGCACTATTAATGTCAAGCTGATAAAAGGTGTGTGTGTCTGTGTGTGTGTGTGTGTAAAGACTTAATTGGAGGATGGCGTGCTACATATGTATAAAGTCACTATATACAGCGTATGCAATGTGTGCACCCTATGCATTATTAATAGCAAGCTGTTAATGTGTGTGCGCGCGTTTGTATCTAATTGCATTGCACGCTGTATTGTCTGTGTGTGTGTGTGTGTGTTTGTGTGTAGGAGCGTGTAGCGGATAAAGTGATAAACAAGAAGAAAAAGAAAAAGAAAGTAACGTTAGATCCAGCCGGTTCCCACGGAAACGTTCGATGTGAAGCAGATAGTAAAACCCCGTATCGCGGGCCTACGTCTCCATCTGGGCGTTTGGGGAGACGGGACCGCTAACAGGATTACGTCTTGTGTGTTCACCTTTACCACGCGGGCAGAGCGGAAAGAATCGATACGCGACTAATGCGATCAGGGAGGGCTATCACCTCTCGTCTTCTGCCTCCAATGAAACACCATTTACTTTGTGGGGACATAACACTGCACCCCGTTGTTTTTTTTGTTGTTGTTGTTTTTTTTTAGCTAGCTAACTCCACATTCCTGAAAATGGAATCCATGATAGGAAAATCAGCCGCGTCGCTCACAGATCGGCGTCCTTGCCGAGCAGCTGACATGTGATACTGGTGCGTTTTTCATTTTACCTACAGGCCCAGACGGCAAGTAGCATGCACCGAGCGTATCTCATTACAGTACAGGAGAATGGCTCTGCCTTGTCTATTGTGCTCTGTAATTCCTCGGTGATGTATTCCTCCCCCCCCCCCCCCCCCCATCTCGCTAATATAATAGCATTTCAGATCCTGAGCCCCCTTCTCCTCTCTATTTCCCGCCCCCCCCCCCCCCCCCCCTGCTCCCGAGGAAAAGAGAGAGTAAGATTTCCCCGAAGTTAATGACATTGTCACAGCACCTTATGAAATCGCCACCGTGTAAGCAATAACATCTGGCAAATAGATGGTGCATGTAATGTCTGCTCAGCCTCGCTACACACACACAACCCTCTGAATGAGTGAGAAAACAGAGAGAGAGAGAGAGAGAGAGGCAGACAGACAGACAGACAGACAGACAAAAAGACAAACACAATAAATGACAGACAGGCAGGTCGGCCGAACGCACAGACGGGAGGACGACTCGATCCACGTAATTATAAACCGGAGAGAAAGGAGTCAAAGATTCCAAAAAAGACCTTTTGAATTTCAACATTCCCTGTTGTGTAATTAGCCGTTTGAAATCACGCGAAACACAACCTTCAGTCCTGAATAATACATTAAAGGGAAAAAAACAATTAAAATCTTGCACTGCCGAAACACAGAAAGGTAGAAAAAAACAAAACAAGAGTGAAGTTCAAGTTTCACATTCAAAACTGTTTGCGACAAAGCCTCGCAGTTACAAAATGTGAGACGTGCATGTGTGTATGTGTATGTGTTGCATGTGCATATGTCTACATGCAGTGTGTACGTGTGTGTGTGTGTGTGTGTGGTGTGCGTGTTAAGGTTCGTTTAGGGTATAGGACTTGGGCTGAAGGTCCTCACAAGCGTAGCGACACGAACGTGTGCGCGCGTGTGTACCTGTGCATGCGCGTATCTGTCTCCCGTTACAGCGTCACACTGAGCAAAAAACGGAGAGTTCCCGGCTCCTCAGCGGCTCTGGCAGGGCTCTGACAGTTAGCGTTGGCCGCCCTCCCAACCCTGTCTCTCCGACGGGACGCCAGCTGGCCTGCCGCTGCTCCGCCATAACCACCATCACCAACCGGGGGAGGGCTTGGCCGACTGAAGACAGGACGTAGACGGAGAGAGAGAGAGAGAGAGAGAGAGGGAAGACGGGGGGAGATGCCAGCTTGCGCCCATTCCTCACCCACTCACTGAGATGTGTAATCTATTGTCGGGCCTCTCGTCATTGTCTGTCTAACCGATTTGTGTGCAGATGGCGAGTGTAATTCACTGCAGCAAACGCCCGACTGCCTCCTTTACCCGTTCTCTCATCCAGGGCTCATTCGCTTGCTCTCGCACCTCCAGTGCCACACCGTTCGGGGGATCATTTGCGATAACAACAGGACAATCAGGCGACTCTCGTGTAAGTATTACACACTCAGGTATCCTTCAAAGAGAGCGATGCTACTGCTGCTCTTGAACGCAGCCCCCGGCCCCGGGCAGCCGTAATCAGCCCGGAGAGGAGAGGGTGGTGATGTGATTATCTATTTATTAAGCATCCCTCCTTGTGTTTCCCCACATGTACTTTGGTGCCTGCGTGTCCCATTAGAAGTGTTGGGTCAGCAGTGCTGAGGGCAGCACATCGGACCCCCGGCTTCACACCATAATTAGGCTCCCCCCCCCCCCCCCCCTCCACACATCACAGTTCTGCTTGGCTGGGCTCTCCTGAGACACACTCATCATGCGGACACACGTTCCTCCAACTCCCCCCCACATGCCACATAAAAGACACACACACACACACACACACACACGATGACAATGATGCACCGACACTGGGTAGTAAAAGTGCACATCCTATCTCCAACTCCAGTATTAAAAAAAAACCTAGTAAAGAAATCAAAGTCTACCTTGATTATGGTGCAAAATGTAAACAAAAAAACGACCAGGCTGTCAAGCTGCCAACTCCTATACCTGAACAACTTTTGAATTTACATCCCCCCTTCCCTCAGCTGCGGGTGTCTGTTCTCATTTTACATCTATTAGCACCATGTAAGTCTGCGGTATTGGATGCTCGCCCGGCAATTAAATGACAGCCGGAAAATTTGATGAATGATGATGGAAAATAAGCACATACTTAGAAGATTTCAATCATCTCCCTCTTTCTCCGCGTCTCTGATCTACCCACTATTTTGAGTCGATGCGCCGACGACATCCATGTTTTGGCATGAACACATCCGAATTAGGGCGACATGAAAAGCGACGCTGGCTTTATCTCCAACGTAATTTGCAATCAGCATCTCGGCAAAGCATCTCATTTAATAATGAGCTCTGGTGAAAGCTTACAAAATCAAGAAGTGCAACATAAATTCACCTGCCACTCAGACGTACCATTGTGAGGCTAAATCATCAACGAAAATTACATCTCGGTTGCTTGGATAGGGTAACGAGGCCCGCGGCTTTTTCACGCCGGCGCCGTGTAATACAGGGAGCGCTTATTGAATGAGCAAGAATCGTGTTGGTTGAATTACACGTTATTTCCCCCGCCCCACGCGCGCCATTTCAGCGGCAACACATCCCAGGTGTCACGTCGGTGAAGGTTTCGAGTTTCAAACGGAGTCTAAGCAGGCGATAACGCTGCGCTGAGCTCTCAACCGCCCCGGCAAAGCGGTTCTCTGTCACCGCGGCGCCGACGAACACCGTGACTGTTTTGACATGTTGGCAGGGCGCGTCAAAGCAAAGCTCGCATCACTTCCTCAAACGCACACTTGAAACGTGAGGTGGAGTGAAATGGCTCACGAGATACCAGCGACACTTTGACCGCTCTTCAGATAGTAGATGGAAACGTTTAGCTGTTAGCTGAGAGTAGAAATACAAATATTACCTTCATTAGTAGAAGTAATGCTACATCTTGTAGCTTAATTTCGAAAGGTGTTTCAGAAATAAATATATCATCATTACTAGATTCTAGTTACAGTAGCTTAAACGGATGTAATGGGGCTTTGATTAACAGCATCACTGAGCCGTGTTGTAATATTCACAACGACAGCACGCGAGATGAACAGGATCATTCTTCCGCTATTGACTTAAAAGTCAGGAGTCTGGAGACAGCAAACGCTTTCAGGTAGAGAAGCTGGCCCGATGCATATCCATCACACGACATAAAGTAAGTCAGTAGCTCAGGGCTCAGCTCTAAAATTTCATGACACACTGCAAAGAAATCATTCCCCCAGGCTCTGTCTCGCTAGATATATTTTGGTTGTTGCAGTCACCCCATTCCAGGAACAATCTTTGACTGATGTGAACTCTGGACAAGGCAACTGTGTAAGTGTGTGTAGTGTATTTTGTGTACCAACAAAGCTTATGATTAAGTATTAAAGATTAATTTCTATATGTCAAGGTAATTATCCATATATTCATATTGAGAGAATATTAATATTGGGAGAATATTAATATCACTGTATTCATATTGGGGAATATTAGGTCAAGATGAAAACAAGTTGTATAACCAGTATAACCAGTGATTGCGTAATTATGTGCAGACGTGCAGGAATCCTTGTCCTCCCCTTCTGTTCTTTTCCTCTCTTTAAGAGGCAAACGGCCCGATTGGAGTCAGGAGGACCTCATGGGAGACATCATGGGTCAGACTGACCTGGGCCCGTTGCCACCCATTGGTCTGGTTTATTCCAGTAACTGAAGGCCTTTAGTTATCTTTTGGGCCTGTTTCCCCCCTTGATTAATCAATCAGACTTCTCCAGTTGGAACAACAGGATGAGTGCTGGAAAGAACCTAAAAGTTTGAGTTTGCCAAACCGTAACCAAGAGGAGAGGGACAGAGGGGAGGGGCAAGTGAGATCCCATTGGTAGAAAGACCAAAGGAGGATGTATCTTAATAATAACTTTATAACCTGTGTGCATATTGTTTAATATTTTAGTCTTGTACTCTGCAGAGACAAACTCAGGTCCTTTTTTGTAATAAAAGGTTCTTTAACAAGAGACTTCTTCTTCGGGGTGATTTTTCCCACCACGTGTCAGTTACAACTGACCCCATCTGGCAAAATCAATCCTTTGTGTTCACATTTTTAAGGGGAATATAGCAATTTAAGAATCCATGTATGCTATTATTATATATCCTAACAATCCAAATGTAAGACTTACAGTACATACAGTACGCTATTCCTCTTGTTAAGCAATTTGATATATTCAATATTTGTGAACTTGAGCAGCTCTCTCCCAAAGCTACAAATGACAGGGCAAAGACTCTTACTGTGATATCAATAAGATGTAGAACGTCAAGCTGTTTGGAAGGCTTGCTTTGAGACTCCATGTTGGATTGACTGTTTACACTCAAATGAGCGCAGCATCATAGACTCTTGGAAAAACTGTCCTGTGTCACATGCAGCTGGGGAATCGAAGTAAATGCTCACTCAGACAAATTGAACTATAAATACCGTGGTCAAAACCCCTGATACATGTCAATTTTTCAGAGATTTTTCAATGATTAACTTGTGCTTTTGCTGTGCAAATGCATACCAGACATAAACAGGGTGCACATTTTCTGTTTAACCCAATAGTAAAAGAAAGCAATTTAAAGGACAACCAGGTGGGCAGATGGCAGAGCCATTATTGCCCCACATCTGAACCACAGTACAAAATAGAAAAGCGAATGGTTACAGAGAGGCTGTTCCAAGCTGTGTTTTGCCACTCTATTACTTTTTAAAGTGGGCACATCAGAAGGCAATGTTGGGTGAAAATGAGGGACACAACACGATGTGATGCCGCAGGAAAAACATTGTTTATCGGCCATGGATGAAAGGAACATAAACATAGCCGGGTTTAAGATAGAAACTCTTGTTCAGTGTCCTGTGGATGGACTATCTTGTAGTTCTTGTTGCACACGATTAAACGTGTTTTTTTGTAAAATAAAAAAAACATTTTGTAATTTTACAAATGACCCATCTCACTGCATTTGACACTTGTACTGCATGTTGGTTACTTGTGTTGCTGTATCTGTGCAGCCTACATGGACTAGTGATTAGACTTCTGACTCCATGGAAGTGAATCTCCAGCCGCGTAAATCAAACCTGCTGTCTTACGGAGGAGACGAACCACAATTTCCAGAGCAATATGCAATATTCATTGTTTATAAATAATTAATCTGTTTGCTCACAACTCAGCCTCAAGTGATTGTGGCCCTTTTTCATTTGGGTGTATATCTATGACAAATTCTGTCCTGCTGAATGGAGCGACAATACCCATACTTCAATGCATTTTGCCATTACTGCTGGCCCGACTAAGGTTTCTGAATTGACCCATTTTCACAATCGGCCTTTCATACAGTATCAGGCATCCAATCTGCTGCAGAAGAAGTAAATAATTACACTGTAATTGTATCTTCCTTATAAAACACCCAATTATCCACATCTATTTGTACACTCACACAGATACAATGACTACAAATGGCCTTTGGTTGCACAACTACGTAATTTAGTGCTGATCTGAGGCCTGCCAAGACACAAGCCAAAATGAGAGGTTTACTTTTTGAACAAAGGCAATGAGGATTTCCACTCTGCCGCTTACCTGCAATTTTAAGTGGAGTTAGTAATGTAATTTACTGTCTGTCGGGTGCGATGTGTAGTGCAATGAGTGTGCCCAGAATGAGAACTGTGGTTGTTCTGCAGATTTATTTCCCTGTCTCCGTGCAGCCAAGGACACCAAGGCTAACACAGGCTTCACTTTACCCTCTTTACAGAAAGATAATTACATTCTTAGACACTCAGCCGAGTAGCGGTGAATTCTAAAGTGGGAATCATATTTCTTGTGCAATTAAAAGAGTTCAAATTAGGAACCTGATCTTACATGTATAGATCGAGGCATTTCTGATAAGCAAAACAGTGGAAATGTAAACAGATGTTTGCGCAACATGCCTTGTCATATAGCCTATAGGATTTCATCAACTTCACTTTATCCATTTCTACGTATTTATTTCATCTATTGCTTCAAAACACTCCAGGATGATACAAGACACAGCTGCCACCGTGGGCTGTCACGGTCAGACCCAGTTAATTGGTAAATTAGCTTCATGCAGCTGAATTAGCATGCTATGCTAAATCTGTGCTGTCTCACCAACACAGCCAGGGCAGGATCAATCTGACGAATCACTTGGGAACCCAACGGATCAATATGCCGATAGGAAGTTCCACCCATGTCATAATGAATAGCTTCAGTGTGGCTACCTTCCTCCAATTTTGAGCAGAGCAAATTCAAATAGTAATTCTTTGTGATTTACAGGTAGATATTATTTACAGTTGTGATTTTTTTTTTTTACAGGGTTACCAGTTTTACACAACTTGCACCACTTCTAGGAGTCAAGGGATTCATTGACAACTCAACCTCCATGGAGACCAGCTCTAATATCTCACCAGGGACTATCACGAAAGGCTGCCGTTAGGATTGGCATCCTAATTGCATCTTGATACCAGCTGCCATGAACCACTGCACCTCATTGTGGAATATACCTCTTTTCACCCCGGTTATGTGTGTAAATGCTGCCGACAGGCTCCCTGCTGCCATGAATACTGCGAGTGTCAGAGCGCCTCTATCCGGGGAAAACGGGGGTGTCTGAGGGAACATTTGCGGAATAGAAACACACGTCATGCCTGCCAGAGCTGCCTTTTGTTTTCATAGTCAGGCGAAGGACTGCCTCTCAGCATGAGATTCAACACGAGCCATGTTAAAGGAGGATGCCTTCCTTAACACAAGACCAAAAGCACTGAATCCAATTGGAGCTCTTTCATGTGGAGGGGCATGCCAAGCGTGCAGTATTGACAGCAGATACAGTCTAGATCCCTTTATCAAAACGTAATGTGTTGTCTTCGTGGAGGAACAACAGAAGCAGTGTGCATCCGTTAATTGGTGGCAGGGTTTCAATTGAAATAAAGATTGCACTTCGCCTTTTAACATTTGTCAACAGCAGCCTGGAGTCGTGAGCTTGTTGGATGCGTTTTTGCTTTTTTCAGACACAGTTGAAAGAAAAAGTTTGTGAACCCTTTTTAATTGCCTGCATTCCTGCCTAAATGGTTCCTAAAATATGGCCTGCTCTTCATCTGAGTCATAACAACAGATAAACATAATGTGATTTAACAAATACAGAGTTGTTGTGGAAGGGTTGGTGAGGCTCGTGAGGATGGAAAAGGCTACAAAAGCATTTCCAAAGACTTGGGGCTCCATCATTTCACAGTCAGAGAGTCCACAAGGAGGAAACCACTGCTCGCCACAAAAAAATATTGCTGCCCATCTCAACTTTACCAAAGACCACTGAACTTTTTGGCAAAAAAAAGGGGCACAACACTATGTTTGGAGGAGAAAAAACACTGCATGCCATCAGCAAAACCTCATCCCAACCGTAAGGCGTTGTGGAGCATCGTTGTTCGGGGCTGCTTTGCTGCCTCAGGGCCTGGACGGCTTGAAATTATTGAGGGAACAATGTCCAAGTCCATATTTTATCAGGAAATTCTCCTGGAGAAAATCAGGGTAACCGTCCGTGACCTGGAGCTTAACAGAGGTTCGGTCATGCAGCATGACAATGATCCCAAACACAAAATCAAATCTGCAACAGAATGGCTTTGGAATGGCAAAGTCAGAGTCCTGACCTTAACCCTAGTGAAATGTTGATGACCTAAAGGCCTTTTCGGGTAAGCCCCGATTGGTTCTCACTGTTACCTTTGTACAAAGTCCTCGTTGATATCTTTGAACTTTGAGTGCTTGGTTTGGCTGATGTTGTAAGGAGTGTGTGGATGAACGCCTGGGTTTTTCTTCTTTCCTTGCCTCGTTTGTGTCTTGGTGTGTGTGTAGACCCCTCCCTCTCTTCCTGCCCGTTTGAGATCTGTGCTTGTGTGTGTAAGTGATAGGGAGAAAAGCTGTTTTGTTGTAAGGAAAAGCAGTTTGTTAATGTCATAGTTTGTGGTGTTGGTTGTGCTAGTGTGTTCACTAGTAGCTGTTGGAGGATTATTGACATCAAACGTTACTTTGGAGGAACACATCCCAGATTCAGTGGACTCACTAAAAGGAACTTACAAAAGACCTCAGAGAATTTTGATAGAACCGAGGAAAACTGATGCTGCAGAAGAATTAGATGAGCTACAACCACTAGAAGTGAAGGGAAACACATGGTATGAAATGATGACCTACATGGCATACATATCCAGATCGGTGTGGGTTGGTAGCAATAGTTGTACCTCCTTGTGATAGCATAGATACATGTCTTAGCCAGGTGCGAATGTTTGAAATCTTACTGATTTTGTTTCGAAGGAGAAAATATTGATAACAAGTTTATGGGAGTGGTTGAATGTGAAGAATATGAAGGGAAGTTTGCTGATGACTATACATTTCAGGGAAATTGGAAGACTGGCACACTGTAGGATATGTGGCTGTGGCTGCCCTGGTAGATCTTATTTTTGTGTTTTTGTTTACCCAGGTATTGGTCAGAATGCTGTTGTTATGCTCATTTAACATTGCCAGTAAATTTAATCCGAATGACAGATGAATTGGAAAATACTTCTCTGACTGAAGCAACGGGTTTAAATGATACTCAGGTTAGGAGGCCTAGATCTCTTCTTCCAGAAACTTTTAGATCACTTCTTCCAGATGCAGCAGCTCTTGGTCACCGAGTCACAGTCGCAGTTAGGAGTAACTACTTTAGCTTGGCATGTGGACAGTCGATCTTATACTATGTGGGGTTTTGCAAATGCAACCATGGACGGTTTTTCACTCATTGAAGATACTTTGAAGTCTCATAGATTGACCTTGTTGAAACATCAGCAATCTTTGGATTTTTTGCTAGCTAGGACTGGAGGTTTATGTGTAACTTTGAATTTGACTGGTGGTTCTTGTATGACTCTGATCTCAGAAGGTACAGATCATTTGACAAATGTTATTTCTGTTTTGATTCATTTTCAGTCTAGGTCCAGGTCTCCTGACCCCGTTAGGGAGCTGCGTTGATACAGCTAGTGTTGCCTGTTGTTGGGACAATAGTGTTGTTTTTCTTGACAGCTATGTGTACTTTGAGTTGTGTCAAAGCTATGATTCATAGGTATGTGATATGTGAGCACGAGGCACGGCAACTGCTGCCCTGCTCGCCATCGAGGGAGCAGCGCCCCACCTTTGACTAAGCCATAATAATGCTTACTAAGAGGTGAAGAGGACGTGAGAAGAATCTGACTGTTATTATTATGCTGTTGACAGTTGTATTATTGTGTCTGTTTGTTTGAAAATTAAGAGTTATACCACGTGTGGAATGAATCAACTACCTCGTTTTACATTTTGAGGGATTATATGAAGTTTGAGTTAATCATGCTCTTGGGATTTTTCCTCATTATAGATTCCCTGAGGTTTTGCCCAGTGCACATATAGTTATATGAAGAGTTGGTTTCAGTGTATTTTAACCATTTATAATCATTCTATATCCTATGTTTTAAATGTTGCCACTAAGCTGTGCCTGAGTATTATACAACAAGCCAGTGAGGCCCTTCAAGTAAATCATCAATCTGATCTTAGAGAACCAATCATAAGAGACTTCTTTGTCTCCAGATTGTAGTGAGTTGACCTTCAGGGAGAGAGAGCATAGAGAGATTTTGACTTTCTGTGAGGGCCTTTGACTTTCTGTCTTTCTCGCCAATATATCTGTATACAGTATATTTTATACTTCAACCTGTCAGTGTTTTGTGTATTATTTCAAGAGTTCTGAGTGCTTCATTTCCACGACAAGTCACATCACCCTGAAGAGCATGAGGACTTCACCACAGCCAAACAGCAGCATCTAGCTAGCCAGGTGAGCACTGGCCAAGCCAAGCAGCAAATATGGTAGGCAATATGGTACGTAGCCTATTTTCTATTTTGTTACTTTTTCATTTGAGGATTGTTGTACAATGGTTAGTGCATAAGTTGATCACACAAATAAATAAATGCACTGGATGCATTTGTGCCTGTAATTGTTTCATAACAGGCCAATAGCCGGAAGTCTATGAATGACTGTAAATTGAGAATTGCTTGGTATTGGTACACAATACTACCTAACTACATGAAATATATTGCTGCAGTTCTGCAGTGGAAACCAACTATTATACAGAGAAACTCTCTGTCCACCTGTAATTTCTGTCCTTTTCAAATTCTATCTGCCAGCTTGATGGAGGTGACCTATTTTCTAATAGAAGCATTCATCACCAATGGCACACAGAGGGATGCTTGGTTGCGTTCTGTGAGTGTATATACTGTCGTGTACCGTTCATGTGGGTTTTGCTGTAAGTCAGCCACGTGCAAATTGTCAAAAGAACTGTCAAAAGAATATGTATATACCGTACCCCGAAGGGAGTGGGTGTCTTGACTGTTGCCAGTTTATACAGTTAATGACACTGGTTTTTCAGAGGAAATGGTAATTGTGACATGTGAGAACCATCAAAGCCCTTTGAATCCAAGTACTTGGCACGTTGTCATGCCTACCTAACCCGTCCCCCATAGGGTGCCAAAAAAAAAAAAAGTCTTTCTTGTTCACCAGATTGAAGTTCAAAGTAATCATTCGCTTCAAATTCCACATTTGAGCAGTGATGTTGACAATTTAAACTGGAGCAACAGCGAGCAACACAAAGAAAACGGAGCTCGGAGGTGGAAGCGTTTCTACAGGTGGCCACTGGCTATTACATGGCTGCCATTTGATGAAGTGGGATGGAAAAAAACACGGGGTTCCATTTGAGATTTCTTACACGTGTGATACCAAGCAGAGCAGAATACTATGTTAGAATACAACAACCATAACTCACTTTCTTTTTTTTTCTCTTCCTCAAACACACACACACACACACACACACACACACACACACAGATACACACCCCTCTGGCAGTCCCCGCGTACTCGAGTATGACGTCAGTTAGGCCTTTTGTGTTTGAAGACGACTGTGGCGCCCAGAGAGGCTTCCTCAAATGCCAAATCTTGTTTCGCACAACGCTTCACGCACTGCGGCTCCGACTACGGCGGCGGCGAGGACATATTACATTCACAGGCCCTCTCTTGATGTTCAATGGCAACACTGTGCGAACAATAAGCATCATGATTGTGTCTCCTCCAATCTCGGAACACTATAGGCCTAGTGGCATTAGGTGGACATCTTGGATATGAAAGGTTGCATTATGTTCCACTAGGGAAGGAGGAGAGAATGGGGGAAAAAGCTGAGAGCAGACTTATCTACAATGGACAGATGGGGAGTTAAAGTCTAAGCCTCCCCAGTCGCCTGCCACTCTGCTCCATATTGGATGGGCGATGTGAAGGTACATATGATAAACAGAATGATCAGCAGCAAACAGATGGGGGCTTAGCAACAATACATACACACACACACACACACACACACAGACACACATTACAGTACGACAACACACAACCACACACACACACTTTTTATACGTGTGAAGAGATTCTACTGACTTGCATTCATTTCCTAACCCCTACCTCTTACCTTCTAACCAACCCTAACCCCAGTCCAGAAAATAACCCTTTTACTGAAGATAAAACAGTCTGACAACACTGCAAGCATGTTTCTTAACAAGTCATTTAAAATGAAAACAAGTGAAAATATCTGAGAGTAAGGTAGGGATAGTTTACTGTCAAATACAATTCAGCTTGTTTCAAGACTTTTTGAGAAACAAGCGGTTCAAGGAGTTGCTTCAAGACGTTCCTAGAAGATTCTAGACACAAGTTGAAGTTGAACAGTCAACATTTAATTATTTTTTATGATGGATTGTTTTATTATTTGTTTTGTTTTGTAATGATGGGACCACTTTTACACATTTTCTACATTTGCAAACACACACGCTCTCTCTCTCTCTCTCACACACACACACACACACACAGTGTGTTAGAGGCATGCTAAAATTATACAATTATACTTCAGACACCTTGAGATAAAAAAGCCAATTATTGCCAGAAAATAAGGCCTAGAACATGTCAAAAATTACAGTTCTTATCTTTACTGTTCTGTGACGACCAAGGGCACCATACTAATGACAATGTGAAACTGATGGACAAGATTAATCATTTAGATTCTGAAATTAAATTTAAAATAGCCTCTATCAAATATTAACTCCGCTAAATTCATTTTACTTTTCCATTCCACTGTGAGGAGGATCTCATATCCATATCATATCCACAACTGGGCTGGATCTCATGATCTCATGAAGCAATATAATAATGGTGATGTCATCTATATTTCAAGTTTGCACAAGGAGCATGTGCCATTAAAATTAAGCTGTGGTCTCAGATTGAGTAGAACCCACCAATGCAAACCAATGACTGCATGATTTAAGCATTCATTCCATGGAGTCTCGATAGAGGGCGCCAGAGCGTCCATTGCAGCCTCTCTGCAGTCACGTCTCCAAGGACGCCCCGCTTCCTAGACAGAACCTCCCAATGTAGTTTGTTGTGCTTCAAAATAGTATTTTTTCTGTCTCGCTTGCAGACCTACATAGCAGACTACTAGAAAAAAAATTCATGCATTATCACCCTGGCTCCAATATGTGAAAGGAAGTGTGCGTGTGTGTGTGTGTGCGTGCGTTCTTATGTGTGTTTGTGTAAGAGGGTAAGGAGGTTATTACATGTTTGAAGCCCCCCCACCCCCCGCATAGATTAAACCATTTCACTGTCGCTGTGGATCTTAGTCATTTTGTCTCACATTCAGTCTTAAAATCTTATTTTTTATCACAACGAGTGAAAATAATAATTCCACAATTGAATACAGCTTCAATTTTTTCAGGAATTTTCTAGAAACAAGAATCAATATCTTGAAACAAGATATATATATATATATATATATATATAGACAGATAGATACATAGATAGATAGATAGATACTTTATTGATCACGGGGGGAAATTCTGGGGTTGCAGCAGCATAACAGTATCACAAAAACAGAATATATAAATAATGAATAACAATAATTAAGTAATGTATCACGAATATACAAGTAACAGTGTAGTCTATTCTTGGGGGGGTGAATCCTATAGTCATTCTTATAATTACATTCTCTAACTGGGATAATTAAGCTATTTCTCATTGTGCTTGGGACCCCCTGGGACCCCCTTGAGGACCCTTGAGGGCCCGGACATCACTCTGGAAACCATTGATAGATACAGCTCCTTTTTCAAATCATGTTCTTGCAGCACCAAAGAGGTGCCAGAAAATGTATATAGCAACAGAAGCAGCGCGCTTGGATAACGTGGGCTTGGTTGAAATGGTCTGTCAAAGCTAGATCTCCTGAATTTCAATCTCCTCTCCCCCCCTCCCCATCTCCAGCTCTCTCTCCATCTCCACCTCTCTCCTCTCTCTCTCTCCCCGTCTCTCTCTCTCTCTCTCTCTCTCTCTCAGCATCCAGCAGCTGCGCCTCTCATGTCTTTCCTGACGCTGAGCGAAGCCTCCCATACAGATGAGCGCTGGAAGTCACGCACCTCTTGACGTAGCCACAGACCGGTTGCGGTGCCACTCGATCTCCGTAGCACGTATTGCGCAACGTGACTAATGCACAACGCGCCCCACTCGTCTGAATTCATTAGAAAGCGGTCTCGTAACGCGGAGACAACACCTCACCACACCACACCGGGGAAGCTGTAGAAAATCATCCGCCGCTCTTGGACCGGACAGACCCTCCCCTTGTCATCACCACCGTGAGAGATGAAGCGCACGGCGTCAGGCTGCAGCCGTGATGTGACTGTGTGAGCGCACGAGCAGCATCAGCAGCAGAAACTTAGCGACTTTCTTTTTTTTTTTTTGCCGTGTGTGTGTGCGTGTCTACAGCATATACGATGGTTTCGCCTGACAGCATGGAAGGCAATGCAACAGTATCCACGGAGCAGGTCTGAGCCGTGACCACAGCTGGAATTGAGGAGCTATGTCCGTGGGTGCCAAGCCTCCGTCCGCCTGTAACCCAGAGCATCTGCGTGCCCCCTCGGTGGGTTACCTCGGGGGTCATCGCTAAAGTGCCACGTCGAGCGACAGACGGTATCCGAGGAGCGCGCATACCTGAAGTCGATGCCAGCTTGCTCCTTATTCTAAGGCCCGGCTTTCTGCAGCCCACTCCCCGCGCCTGACTCCCCGTATCTTCCGCGGCGTCTCTGTGCCGCGCTCACTCCGCATTTGAGCACATGCAATCGAAATAATAAAAAAAAAACCAAATCGCTGGTCACTGACTCACGTTGACCGGTTGAAAAGCGGGCGAAAAACGCGCCTTGCCTCCAGCGCTCATAAATACCTTTACAGTGAATGCTGAGCCCAAATTAATCGACGCGCGGATTGGAGCAGTGCTATTTCCATGCACACCGGTTCCGCCGCCCCGGAAAGGACTTCTTGCCATTGAGAGCTGGATATGTTGAGATTAACGTGAAAGGATGGATCTAATTATCTGTATTTTGGGGCTGCTGGCGCTGTTGGTGGAAGGGCACCCGCTGCCAAGGAGTGTACGGTGAGTAGTTGCAATTTAGTCCTGCTGAACGGAATGTGATCATGACCTTGTAAAAAAAACAAACAGTGGCTGCTCATAAATTCTCTTCCTTCCCAAAAGCACACAGTCCGATATTAGACGGATGCGATACCAATGTGTATGTGGGTGACACGCCAGCTGAATGTCAGCAAGCCCGAGGTTATACGGTATATCGGTCGGGTAGCCAATCATGCACAGCCCCTTTGGTTGTCCAAGCCATCACTTATGATGGCAGGCTGGAGTGAGTAGGCTTCATCTAGCAGCTACACTCATAGATTATTGGTAGACTTGAAGCCCGTCTAGCCTCTCAGACCGGTCGACATGTATCATTTGTTAATTATCATTCCCAGACTCACAGAAGGTCGCCTTGGCACTTACCTTACATTAGGCCAAGTGTCTTCTCAACGCCATTATAAAGACCATATTCTGCTGGGCAGCGGTAGTTAGTATGCACAGTCATGAGTGACTTTCATCTGTGGTGGATCCATCTGCCCATCTTTCTCTTGCTTTGTCTGTCTGTCTGTCTTCTCTCTCTCTCTATATATCTCTCTCTCTCTCTCACACACACACACACACACACACTTACAATGTACACACATTTCTGTCTCTTAGCCGGTCTGCTTGTGCAACCAGTGGCACTGATGATGTCTCATATGGATCGTCATCCTTTCAGCAGCAGCAGCAGCACTGCGAGGAAATAATGATTCATGTGCACTAACATCAGGAAGGGAAGAAACCTTAGGGCACACAGCCCTGACCCGTCACCCGTCGCTGGTGACGGTGACACGGACCAAAGCGACGGCGATGCCGAGAGACTGCGAGGTCAGGTGGAGACGTGGTATGACGAAGCCCTTTGCAAATTACCCAGCAGATATCCCTCGCCACGACGTCTGTGTGCGCAGCGGTACTCAGGAAGGGTTTCTTACTCAGTCATGCTACTACAGCTCCCATCTTTTCCCCGAGATGGGAAAAGGCGAACAAGGAGAATAGATAAAAATCGTAGTGCATCGCAGGCCAGTTAGCAGGACCGCTCTCGTCATGCTCACAGTAACTCACATCGCTGCTCCTCTGCCTCTCCAACACCTGTTGCGCAGACGGGTATGTCACTGTAAATAGGAAAATGCATAGGGATTATTGACTTCACCTCGTCTTCAAGACTCATGCAGTATAAGGTTTTCGTGCGTTGTTCGGGGGCGAGCAAATGCAGTGAGCCCCGGGGCAAAGCCTCGCATCAAAGACTGACATCTCTAGAAATCAGATGCTCTTGAATGGATATAGCCGTTTCTACTGAATCAATAGAAGATAGATAAGAGATGTGAGTCACGGAAATGAATCACATGAATGTCAAAGCTGCAGGTTCTTGGCATATGTTGTATGAGCAAGCCATCCATACATGCATGTACATCAAGATGGAAGAGCATGAAAAGAAATCATGTCCCGTGATGCTCGTTGTGCTGTTGAGATACGGTGACTTGTCTACTAGTGGGCTTAGCAGCATCAGCAGCCCAGGACCAGAGAGACTGGGAGGTGGACTTGTTTGAGCGTTTGACTAAGCAGAGAAGAAAGGATGGTGTGTGTGTGTGTGTGTGTGTGTGTGTGTGTGTGTGTGTGTGTGTGTGTGTGTGTGTCAGTGTGTGTGTAGGGTTGAGGGTAAATGTTGACCAGCCTAAGATCCCCCCCCTGGGCACACTCACCCTCTCCTTTCTCCACCATTTCCCCTGATCTACTGTAAGCGTGCCTTGCTAAGAATCTGCATCTGTCTGCCTGCCTTGCTGCTGCTGCTGCTGCTGCTGCTGCTGCTGCTGCTGTGCATTCTGGGCCAGTGGCGTGACGGGCAAAGGGCAGTCTGGATAGGCTCATTTGTAGTGACATGACGCCCACATTCACGGGTGCTGAGAAAATGTGTGCCTTGGAGTTAGATAGATAGATAGATAGATAGATGATGTTAACCCTTCCCCAACTGAGCTCTTGAGATGGGAAAACACAAAACACATGCCCTGTTGCCATACCAGCAATTTAAGGCGGTTGTACTACGCCGTCACAGTCGCTTGTGGCAAAGTCTTTAATGTTTGCAAACTAAAGCTTGCATATCACATTCCATTACATTGTGAGGAGCCTTTGGCAAATTTACAGCTTGTGTTGAAAGCACACCGTGCCGAAGCAGCTGCATAGGAAGTCTCCAGGGAGGCGGTGTGAGTGGGAATTTATCGCCAAGGTTCAAAGTCAACATTTATTATTGATGGGATTAGCATGCATGTGATGCTACCTGCCATTGTTTGGATTCATTGATTGTTTTGACTCGTGAAGGTACATCACAGTGTTGCGCACTACAAGCGTGATGCAATGTGACTGAATAATATGAGGATAATGCATCACGTCATTCGTAACTTGGAAGCATTTCACAACAGGTTTTTGTATAGGACTAGACACGAACGCCTCGCACTAGTCATAGAAGTCCATGTCAATAAATGTCATTAAGTGGAGGATTTTTTCAAAATATTTCACAGTGAAATGCTCATTATTTTCTTATTTTAAGTCCCTCTAAGCTGCTTTCTATCACCAGATTTCATCATCTCTCCATTGCCGCCTTTGAAGCGTCACATAACAGTTCCCCTCCCAAATTGTCCCATACGGCATTAAACAGCAGATCATTGGGGCTGTTTGCAGAAGTGAGAGTTTCACTATTTGTGTTTCTCCCACTGCACAAGATGTTGTCATTACGAACCAAATGAGCGATACTTCACCTCCATGTACCACTGCACTAAGTGATTTGCGGTACTTGGGAAAATAATTGTAGATTTTTCTTTGGTTTATTGAGTAGTACCTCATTAATATAAAAATAAATAGCAGTTCTGTGGATATTTAACATCGTTTTGAGTGGATTCATTTACACACAACCTTCCTGGGATCTTTGTTTAAGACAAGATGATCACCTGATTGGCCTGTCTCCCCCTACTGCCCACTAGCTAGCTTCACAGTGGGATCCACCGATCACCAATCTGATCACCCGTTGAAAAGATGCATTTTATGGGTTACAGTACCTCCTCACTAGAGTTACCCCTCTACAGTTTGTTCTGAGGCTCTTATTGAGTGATCACCTGGTGTCACAGTCTCACTAATCCGTGTAAGCTTTTGCAGTTGTAGTGGCTAATCTATGAGCGTCAAAAAAAATGGAAGGGAATATTTTACTTACATCTAGATTAAGCTAGCAGTAGGTTTGCACAACAGGTGTGGCATTTATTACGTTTGTCTCACATGTTATGACATGAAAAGACATGATGTGGTCGTCCTGACTGTGCAGAAACAATTGATGCTGCACACCTAGCTAGGCACCGTGGGGCAGGACAGCATCTGGACCCGTTTCTTTGCGAGCATTTGTAAATTGCCACTGATTAGATGCTGGAATCATGACCTTCTAATGAAGAAATCACATACTAGTGTGTTAAGTGATGCCACCAGAGTCATTAAAGAGAATTGATGAAGGTTAGTCATCCCTCCATGACTCCAGGCCTCAGAGGAAAAGAGAGGCAGCGCTGCAGCTACAACATCTGCTCTACTCTCTCTCTCTCTCTCTCTCCTTCCCTTTTGGGAGATTGCACTATTATCTCAACCTCTGCTCATCTCTATGTTGTTCTCAAGAGGTGCGATAAGCCACTAGCTGTTCCTTCGTCATGGCAGCTGAAATCCTCCTCATCTCAGTAACAGCTACCTCCTAAAATTGCTCAAATGGCATTTATTTCAAATGTTGCTGACAGTTGACCAAAACGCAATATAGCTACACTAAATAATAATATCAAAGGCCTGAAATGGAACATGGCTGCTATGATACCACGGAAATGTTTTACTGCTTGTATCTTTATCCGGAGATGTACCGCCTTCAGTATGCTCCCTTTGCATCAAAGTCAGTCGGCGACAACCTCCATGGGATGTGGAGATGTTCCTGCTCACTGAAGAAAAGTAAAAAGTTCTTACTGCTTCCCCTATCTCTCTCTCTCTCTCTCTCACTCTCTCTCTCGCTCCTCCCCCCCCCACACTCCCTCTCTCTTTCTCCCACTCCCGCTCTCGTTTGCATTGAAGTCCAAGCAATTCGTAGGGTTTCTTTTCATGAGCCCCGGTTCAGAAGCTTTGGCTTCTAAGCTATGCAAATGCATTCTGCCAGTGAAACTAAAGCCGTCTTTGTTGGTTCTCAGAGGCCTCCTCCACAGAGTCCTTCATCATTCCCTTGGATCGGGACCCTCACATTTCCCACCGTAATGAGACAGTGGATAACTCTCTCTTTTCCTTCTCACCTTCTCTCTCTCTCTGTCTCTCTCTCTTTTCTCATGAGATTAAGAGTGGATGGACATCTATATATGCTTCAATCAGAGGAGGATGAGGATGTGCAGCTGGGTACCTTGCAGTAGAAGTAATTTGTTGCAGTGGAGCAGTGTGCAGTGTGCACATTGGGGACGACTATAAACCCCTGGGTGGGGTTTCAGATAGCAGCAACTTAATCATAACCGAATGCCAGTTCTCATTGGACCTAGTCCTCTGAGACTGACTAAATATACACTGAGTGTTTGAACTTGAAGTCAGTACCAGCACACGTAAAGTATTCTTAGACAAATCAAATATACATTTCATTGGCAGTTCAAGTTAAACACCCATCGCAACTGGATAATAATAACAACAATATTTTACAGTGTACTGGCGTTGTAAGAATAACCAATTAAAAGTTCCTTATGTATTTTGTTTTTTTCATGATTTTGCTTCCAAATGGAATGAAAAAAACAACTCAACAACTCTCTCACCTCGTATTCAGTGATGCTCGCTCGCCCATTGTTACAGTCTTGTTAATGTGTGTAGGCTTTCAATTCATCGTTTATCTATGCATGACAAAAAAACAAAACATAAAATGCTGGCAAATATTTTAGTTTCAGCTAGATGGAGCTAGCAAAGCAGTTTGGGGTAACAGATGTGGAATTTTGGGCAATTTGCAAATATATTTAAGTTAAAAGTGTAATTTAATTAGTTAAAATAATGAATTTGAAGAATATGATTGTGTTCAGAATGAGAATGAGACAATCTGTTGTAGGCTGAACAAAGACGTAACTCAACATCTGTCAAGTCAATATAAAAAAAAATCAAGATATTTAAAAGTGTCTATTAGCACAGTCGGAGTATCTGTCTGCATTACATGGCGTACCGCTAAGGACTGATAGCAGGGTGTAGGGTGACTGCACTCCAGAAGAGGGTGGTAATACAACATCAAAATGGATGTCAACCGCCAATAAAGTAAAAGAAGAAGAGGGTTATGTAACAGCAATGCATTTTGGGGCATCTTGGTGCATTGAGTAACGTCGGCTGCATACCCAGAAATTCATGCTAGTGTAGTATACATCCGGGCATTTCTTGCTGACATAAAACCACCATACTACACACATGAAACACACTACAGGACTCAACGTCACAAATACTACATTAAGTGTGGATAGTACCCGAATTTGAGCAGACCCCAAGTCTACACAGACAGAGCAGTCACAATACTGAGCCCTGATTGGCCGACCAGCTCCTTTAATCCAAGGACTGGAGGCTTTCCAGAGGGTGTGTCAATTGCTAACAGCATTTAACCACTCAAACAAAATAAAAATGTAACAGTAATATATATATATATATATACAGTATACACTGTGCAAAAGTCTTAGGTACCCTAGATCTTTTTAATATAAATTTGGTCTTAAAATTTTATTTTTTTATTGTTTTACATTGCTGCTCTTAATAGTAAATTTCTTGATATTTAGAAACTTTTCATTTCCAAATTTTTGAAAGCATCTTCACTTTCCAGAATTTTTTTCAGCCTATAAGACTTTTGCACAGTACTGGATATATAGAGAAACATTTGAATTGAATCTCTGTGACCTGTTGGTTTGTTGTGAGGCCAAGAGGTCAGGTTGCCTATTTTTTGTGAGGTGGAGGGGATGTAAGCCTGGAGAGTGATGCTGCTCTCAGTTTTGCCCTCTCTTTGCCCCCTTTACCATTTTGAATGATGCAGCTGTGCATAGTTTGGCAGTTGGCGAAAAGGGAAGGGGAAGTGTGAGCATGGCGGTGGTAGCCGAGACTCGAGCAGGGGTTGCCAGCTCCCACAACATCATCACCATCGAAATTCCACAGGGATTTGAATCAGTAGGGGAGCAACATGCTGTCCTTCTTTTGATTGACAGATATACAGTGAGTCCACCACCACTTTGAACACTTTGAACACTTTGATCATTCATCAAAATATATTACTCAAACAGGATTGCATAAGTAAATAATAAAAAAGAAAATGCAAAAAATAATTGCATTAATAATTTAAAAAATGTTTTAGTGGAAGTCCTTTTTCAAAGTTAAAGTTGTGACAGTAACGCATGGAGGACCATATTAATTGAGTCAATATCTGGTATTAGTTGTTAAAGGACACTGTGTATTAGGAGTTCATATTTGAATGAAATATATATGACGTGACAACAATTTGAGAAAAGATACCAAATGGTGTGCAAACAAGATATTCATATCTTTTAATTTCTCTAAGATCTAACAGAATTGTTCAGGGAGTGCCATATTTTTCTTGATGATGCTTTCGAAACTGCAGGAAGTCTGTATAATGCAGCCTGTGCTGCTTTGCAACCATCAGCATCACGAACAGCAACAATACTTTTCTCCTCCTACTATGAGGATTTGAATGGGCTCGGGAGCACAATCCACCTCTGGATCATTCCAGGCCAAATCCCCACTGTGGACCAAAGAAGCTTATTGTAACCTTGCTGCTTCAATTGTTAAGCCCAACATCCCCAAACGCTGAGCTACTTGCTCTGCTCTGTACAGTACGTGGGACAGAAAGCTACTGCTGGCGCTCTTGTAATTGTTGTTGCATTCATTCATTCATTCATTCATTCATTCAGTTCCTAGTGGGGTGATTCATATCTTCATATTGTATCATGAGTATTGTTGTTATTGTTGATGTTCTGATAACGATGGCATACATGGTATATATTACACTACTGCTCCCTCCTGGTGCACGACTAGATCATCAAGCTTGTACTGAAGATCAAATGTATTAAAAATAAAATAAAATAAATAATAGCCCTGTGCATTGCTGTGTGTCCTGGGTCATAAACCAGGTAAATAAACAAATAATCCAACGCACAGATAATCCAACGCACAGCGGGAATATAGAACTTTATTTGAAAAAAGAGCAAACAACACATTTCACTGTATTTTTTGATTAAATCTAGTGTGGTGTCTGAACTGCTGACAAGGCCTGGACTGAGCCAGGAGTGTCATTTGTCCCTTTCAGCGGAGCTCTAATAAAGTACTCATTTATAATACTGATCGTTTATATCAAGATTTACCTCTTGATGTCAAGTTTGGTCTTCCTAATGTTAGATTACTCAGCAGTCGGTCTATAATCTGTAGTGAATTCATTTCTTCTACTAGTGACAGACACAACGCCAATGAATTTCACCCACTAAATGAACTGAAAGAAACCCAGACTGTCATTAAGGGAATTCTCCTCTATCTAAAAACAACCTATTCTATGTGTACTGCCTCTGATTTCTGAGATCTCTTAACTTAGAAAATGACTAGGTACAACAAGATTACTATTCTTTTTCAATATCCATGTATGCTGTCTACTTATATTGGGTATTTTTTTAAAAATTGAAATACATTTTTTAAACTAGTCCAGTTATTTTTTCTTAATGATCACCTGGATAAGTTGGTGTGCTGGATCGGTGTATCTGTCTGCCATGTGCAGCCAGAGCCCGGGTTGTCGTTTCCAACACCGGCACAATCACAGAGAATTATAGATGCTAACCAGCCTCAGAGTTACGTAAACAATGAAAGGAGCTCCTTGAATATGAATCCGTCTCCTGCTGTCTTCACTTACGTATTTCTGTCACTTGAGGTTGTCTTTGCTAAATCAGACTGGCAAGTCCCCGCATTTACACACATGAAGTACAAATCACACAGCAATCCCAAGAGGTAGCTGACAAGAGCAGCGGGGCGCCTTTTAGCAGCGGCGAGGAAGAAATAAAACAAAAAGCACGGCAGGAGAGGATTGGTCCGGTGCGGCGCCCACAAGAGGCTAATGCCAACCTTCACTCCAGCCCACACAGGCATCCTAAGTGCTGCTCCTGTGAAGTGATGTCTGTTGTCATGGTGACAGTATGCGAGCCTGGCATCGCACGTCCCCTGACTTCCCTGTTTCCTCCCTCGCTTGCTTGCTCACTCCTTCCCTCCCTCCGTCGCTGCCTACCCACTCACTCATTCTCTCCTTCCTCTCACATGCCAGGAAATCAATCCCTGAAACAAATGTGAAGTGATTGCAGAAACGAAAGCTCCTTGCCGCAGCCTTACAATTGTGCATGAGAGCAGATGAGATTGTCGTGGATGGGGGGGGGGGGGGGGCAGGAGGCGGGGGCTGCATGTGTCTCTTCAAAAATCACCGCCATTTCATTGCTGCAAGGCAACTGCAGCGAGGGGCCTACTTATCTTTGTAGTGAATAATGTTTAAGCTGCTCTGACAAGCAGGAACAGTGGCGAGGTAAATGTGTTGACAATGGCGCCTTCGCAGTGGTCTCCCAGCTTCAAGCCCAACGGAAAGCAGCCAGACAGCAGGGGGCCTGCGCACACAGACACCCTTGCACATCGCTGCCATCATATCGACCCCCCTTTTTTTTTCTCCCCTCTGTTCTCAGATCTGCTCATTCCCTTACTCGCTACGGGAAAACTAAATCCAATATTTGTACCTTTTACAAATGAGCTAGTTTAAACACTGAGATGAGACTGGTGGTATTTTCTCCTGTTTCTCAAATTCAACTGAGGAGAAACAACCACATGTAAGCCCATGGTTATCTCTGTTCATCTCTCTCCTATCTACTCTCCAGAATATGAGACCATGAGATTAGAGAAACATCTCAAAGAAAACTCAACATGATGTTTTATGACTCCTATACCATTTAGGATGCTTCTTCTCCAGCATTCACAGTTTTCACATACTGCTGCGTTTTCCTATTGACGCCAAGGGGGCCGCAGCCATATAGTAGGGGCTTTTTACCATTACCGTTTGTCACATGTTAGCATCTTGCCTCATAAAGTCTCAAGAGTTTATTCCCTCTGTTATCTCCTCCTCGCTCCTAAGTGGGTTTTAGGAGAAACATTTCACATGTAGGTGATCGCAAAATGATAGAGAACTGCGATCATCCCTATTTCTGAGGAGATGCAGAAAAAAAAACTCTGAGCTAGATTTCTCCTCTGGGTGAGGCTCCGTGGACTCTGGAGAGTTTTTGCCGTGGCTCTGCAGAGGCACTGTGAAATTCAAACAGACCCAACATGCAGTTTGCGGTGTGTGTGTGTGTGTGAGCGTGTGCACTCGTTTTTTTCGTGTGCGTGTGTACTTTTTCATCTATCTAGGCCAACACTTTGCTGAGACATTAATTCAGCAATGTGTGATTTATCGCTGCATTCGCACATGAGCCCGTCTGAGCAAGATTCATCATGGACGCTGAACGTGGCCCATAAAGTGTCAGCGAACATGTGATGCAGTCATTATGTGCGTTTTTCCGCTTGCTTTTGCTCTCGCTCAACCTCCTACCCTCTTTAAAGGGATATCCGCCTGGAGAATTGTCTTCCCAGACTTTTTTCCTGTTATTTGGCTTTCTGTGTATCCCTCAGTGGTCTCTGAAACCTTCTTCTTCTAACAGTAATTCACGATGTAGTAGCTAATCTCTGTAGTGTCAGGCTCCCTTCATCTCTGCTCCCAGACGCAAGTCTATCCCAGAGGCTGTTACACCCATGGGGATAACCGCAAGCCGCACGCTGTCAGTTAACGGTGTCCTATGGCAAAGCACGTCTGCTAAGCACGTCTCTGCTGGGATATCTCTGACAGTAAGACGGAGAGACGTTTGAGTTGATGCATGGTACCTATGGCCACCCGCCCCCCCTTCCCTCTTTTTTTCCAAGTTGTTGCAGAACGACGCCACCTTTTCGGCAACAACTTGAAAGATACCCGGAGACGTATTCACGTAGGTGGCGGTGCAGGAATTAGTTTATCGAAATCATATATAGGCGATAATAATAGCATCAGAAAATAGTCAGAGGAGTCCAGCAGCCAGCCGCATTGCTCGACGCTCCTCACCGTCTTTCTGGTCTCATTGAAATTTGAACTTTTGGTTCCAATTTTCTTGCGGATGACCCAGCCGGATTGCATTACTTAACACGCCTGCACAGTAAGAGGTGCGCTCGGAGAGAGCTCACCACAGACAGAAGAATCAGCCCACGTGTTTTGCCTTCAGTGAAATTCTTGCTTGATTTAGTTCCTTCTCCCCCCCCCCCCCCACCCCCCACCCCCCTCGCCTCAACAAAAGCTGACATTAAGTATTCATGGCACAGTTTTGGTTTTCTTTCAGTCAGGACTGCTGGTTCTTATTTGATAGGCATATCAGACCATTTTAGATTATAACATCGAAGCACTTAATACAAGACTTTACCAAATGCGTCCGTTGCCCATAAACACACCACTCCATCTGCTAATTTAATTCTAAACTAGCAGCGTTTAGCATGCAGTTTTCATTCTGGTTCGATCCGATTTATTTTCTCATCACAGTTTCATCTTATCTCACCTCATCATCACGCCGTATGTGACGCGCTGCGAGTCAGTGCAGTAATAAGGAAACGGGGATAGGTCAAGACCATTTGCGTCACCACACTACAGTGACACAGACATCGGGGGCTAATGGAATAGAATAGAAAACAGAGAAATTCAATTGGAAGAATCAATCAATGAGGCGATACATTTTTTTGCGACGGTGTGGGACATCGAGGAGAAGATCTCTTTTCTACACACGTAAATTCACAACCAAGAACACATTCACACAAACGTCTGGCAGCCCTTTGATATTGAGGATGGCGTCAGTTAGGTAGTTTTGTTTGAAGATGACCGCGGAGGCCTCCTCAAATGCCAAATTCATTTCTCTGCCTGACCTCCTCTATTCCTTCACTATTGCTGCTTTGCCCCATTTTCCTCCATCTTCCCATCTCTGCCTACATTGCTTCTCTTCCTTGCCCAGCAGTTGGTTCTGGGTCAAGTGCTTCATAGAGCATCTGTGAGCGGCGAAGACATCTTGATAATAAGGAATGGGTTGATTAGAGCTCTTCAGTGACCCTTGATCAGCACGATTACTTTGAGAAGGTTCCTTAAAGATGTATGGGAGCAGAGTCTGGGTCTCGGGGTCTCGGGGTCTCAGGGCAGGGCGCCAGGCAGGAACACTTTGCTGAACGGCATCGGCCTCATTCTTCCCCACAATGCAAGACATGGACAAGGTCGATCAGCCAGTTAGTCATCAGACACTTAATCTCTATATAGATTATATAATGGTGGTGCCGAAATGTGATTGTTCCCCCAACCTCATTGGGTCAGAGCACGGACAATCTGGGTCATTGACGCACAATGCCCAACACCATCCGTGCAGCAATGCGACTGCTGAGAGACATCTCTCTGCTGCCAGCTACCGTCAAATGTGAGCTGCAAATGAATTTCGATACTGTAAATAGTTTATACGTTTAACACACTCTCACTTCGTATTGCTCGTCCAGAGTTCTCAGTCTCCCTAATGTGTGTAAGCTTTGCGAATGCAGTGACAAATCTATGCCAGTTTGGCTGATGCTAGCGAAACGTTTTGGCTAGCAGGCTACTGTGTTATGATACTGAATTAGCCCTATATAGCATAGCAATGTAGTACAGTGGCTCTATTCTTCTTGACGATACACTGGGTGAATGATGCGGTTATCCTGACTACTCCAGGACTGTAATAACTTGAACTACAGCAACAGCACCTGGACTCGTTCTTAAGCCACTGTCCACACTCACCATGGAGTTTATCCTCCAGGCTCAATTTAAGATAAAGTTGATTGTTTGAAATTGCAGGTCAATACTAGATCGACAGTCAGTTGTTTGGCGACTGCTCCGTCAGTCCTTGGGATCTCAAGAGCACTTGTATTTGCTCACTGAATGCATATGCCGCTTCTGTTTTTTTGGAGGAGCACTGGTCCTGTCAACTGTTTTTCTAAGACTGGGGTGAGACCCAACGGTGGGTGGCAAGAAAATTCAAATCAAATCACATTTATTTTTTATTTTTCATTTGTATAGCCCTTAATCACCGTTACAGTCTCAAAGAGCTTCACAGTGCCAAACATGTGAAAAAAATAAATGATTAGTCCCCCAGCCTTAGACCCTCACAGAGGAAAATGGCTCCCTAAATGATTTTGAAGAAATTGATATCTGAAAATATTGGCTGTGTCGGGTTGCCAAAGCCTTGCAGCCTTCTGTGTAATACTGGCAGAATAAAATACTCTGGGAACCTTGAAAAAGATGTCACTATAACCATATTCCTTAAGACCAGCGGTGAGGCAAAAACTCATCATCAGCATTGCAATCGTGACAAAAAACCTTTTAAATACCCAAATTCATGTGATATATTACGTTATATATATATACACTACATAGATATGAGAGATTTATCAGCTTTAATGAAAGAAGGTGGAGCTCCAGGCCATTTCTCATATATTAAAGGAAGTGATGAATCTTGTATTATTAGACATATACCAAAAAATCTATTCTTTAACAATGTCTAGTGAAATACAGTGGGGTCCTGTCTGAGTCCAAGAACTGTTTGTTTTCATCATTTATCAAAAACTAATACATTTTTTACTCAGCTCTTATTCAAAAACACATTATTTAGAACAAATCAACACATGCTCCTAATACACAGTGTGAAATGTTTTGGTCTTTTAATAACTAATACCAGATATTTACTAAATTAATTTGGTCCTGTTGCATTATGCATTATTGTTGTAAAATTATTTTATTATTATTTATTTATTTTGTAATTGTGTAATCTTGTTTGAGAAAAATCATTTGACTAAAGATTTGTTTTAGCTTGTGATAAATGAAGAAACAGAGGAGTTCTTGGTAGTGGATCCCGCCCTATAAATTCCCATCGGCCCCGGGGTCTCTGTTTTAAGGACAAAGGAGATATTAAAGTTACTAACCTATGAAGGTAGAAGTGAAAAATCCGCCATATATTAATACCAGGATGTTGTGCTCGGGTAGGCCTACATCTTTGGTGTGCTGTTGTGGATCACTTGATTAATAAAGTTTGAGAGTTGGGTAGTGAAGACATAAAAACGGCTAAAACCCACCGTTTTCCACAGAACAGACTTCAAAACAGCTTTAAAATGCACCAATAAGCCCTGTCGTATTAATGGATCCGCAGATTCTCTTGGCTCATCATAACAGCCCATGCAAATTCAGTAATAGCTTTTCTAAATGCATTAATAATGCACTCCAAAGAGGTGGAACTTATGTGGTGTTTCCATATTGCTATCCATATTTATATCGTGAACCACATATCAACACATGTTGATAATATTCATGAATTCCTTAGCAACTGATCCAGCAGCAGCAGAATAGTGAAATTTGGCTGCAGCCCCTCTGCGGTGAGAGCCTCCTGCAGTGGGTATCTTTGAGTGTGTGTGTATGTGTGTGTCGGTGTGTATATATGTATTCTCTGTGGATTTCTGTGATGCTGCCGAGGTAATTGGATGTGTGACGCCCACCAAAAATCCCCTTTAGCCCTGGGCAAGCGCTCTTTCAATCCCAGCATGCCTCTGTGGAAAGCACAACCCAAAGGAAGGCTTATTCTTTCAACTGGCAAACATCAAATGGTTCCCCTGTTCTCCTCACCGCAGTCCCCCATCTCTCTACTCCGCCGTAGCATCATAGGAAAGCCCATTAACACGTAATGACATGGCCGTACAGACGGATGGCAGCGGAAGAGAAACATATACTCCTCTGTATGTTCAAGCTCCCATATTATTCAGTTTTCACAATTTCGTTTTCAAATATATTACCGCTCAGGATAACAAGATAACAATCGTGTTCTTCAAGGTCTTTCGCAAATATATGTAGTTTAGTTAAAAGCTGAATTGTTTAAATTTAATGAATACTGGAGCCTGATTGGCCGACAACAGCAGCTCCTCTAATTCAAAGGAGGTAAACCTGCTGAGTGGAGGTTTTCCACTGGGTGTGTCAGTTCATATACTGCAAACTGGCCTGATGGGAAGGATTTTAGCAATTCTTTAATGTAAAAAAGGGTAAGGGCAAAATTAAATTTTAACAACGTCATCAAAGAACATCTTTCATCATATACAGTATGTGTATGAAAATCTGAAGTCCTGTACTATGGGACCTTTAAGCTGATTGGAGTGTGTTCAGTTATAGAGCTGATCTCTGCTGGCTCTGAGGTCTGTGAAAAGTGTTAAAATAACTCTGTCACACTATAAACACTGGCACGGCATTGATTTTTACACTCTCAGAGTTAAATGAACCCCCACAGCGATATTGTCCGTGTGATGAAAAGACGAGCTTTGCAAACCTTCATCATGCAAGGAGCGGCTCCAAGCAGACACAACCATATTAGCATTAGCATTAGCATTTGCAGTGAGTAACCAAGACGAGCAGCAATTAATAAATAATAAATATTTACTTCACTTTTCACTTCACATTGGTTTTTTAGATTACTTTTAAATTTTAGATTACTTTTAGATTTTAGATTACTTTTAGATTTTTGATTACTTTTAGATTTTTGATTACTTACGTTTCCAAGTCACACATAACTAACTACAATGAACTACAATGAGCTCTCTGGTGCCAGTGTCTCAGGGTAACTGAGATAACCATAACCCTTGCATGTGTGTGTGTGTGTGTGTGTGTGTGTGTGTGTGTGTGTGTGTGTGTGTGCGTGCGTGTGTGTGCTGCAGGCTCCTTCAGTCCAATGCACTGACCTGCTGACACGCACACTGCATGGCGAGCAGGAAGAGAGAGGAAGGAAAAAGATGATCTTTCATTCCCCGTCCTCCTCTGTACTTTTTGGTCGATTCATCTCTTGATATTCCGTAACCTTGTTTTTGAAGTTGCGTAATACCCTGCCAGGGGTTCGGGTGGAGGGCGAGGGGGGGGGTTTGGGAGGAAGCAGCGGAGGAGGCAGGCCACTGATCTAAGCTATGATGACAGCTTGGGCTTTCTCCCTCTCACCTCCTCCGTGCTCTTTAAGGGACGTGAGAGTGTGGTGCGAAAACGAAACCTTGACGGCAGCTGGGGATTTGGTCATCGCCACAAACAGATGGACACGGTTCACCGAGAGGGCTGCAGCGCTCCCTCCGCACCGCGCAGTTCATTCACACATCCGTAGACCGGTTCACACATGCATGTCTACACTTGTGTGGACTGGATGTGTGTGTAGTAGTGTGACAAATTACTTCTCCCTGGGAGTGATAAAGTAAAGTCATATTACTACTTTTGAAACGAGTAACGAGTGAAGAGGAATATATCGCCCAGGCCCAAGACTGACGGTCACACGTATTCCTGAGTGAGCACCGTCATAGAAATGTGTGCTTTATGAAGGTCAGCGAGGCGTGACGTGGTAATGGAAACCATGTAACACATGTGTCCATCATCACATATATACAGGGGTTAAAGTGGGATGTGGCAGGTGGGGGAACCCTAAGATCCGGTGCAGCGGAGCAGCGGGGAAAAATCACTCACCTCGTAATAATTATTGTTTATTTAGTATTTATTTGAGACATTTTACAATATGAATGAACTGAATAACTTCAACAACACATAGTGTACATATCCACTGCCTGTTTAAAAAAAGCTTTAAATTTCTTCCAGTTTATCAAATGTCATTTGCTGAGCAGTCCTCACCCATCTTCCCCTTCTGTCCTCTCTTCCTTCCATCTTTCTCCATCTTTGAGAGCGAAGTTATCGCACATTAACGTTAATAATGTACTTTCTAACTAATACTCATCCCAATTTGAGGGCACTTTCACACCCCTCGCCCCCCCCTTGTGCTATCTCTGCTCCTGGGGTGACATATACTCTCTGATTTGTTGAGTGAGTATCTCGATGGCATCAGCTGGAAGGAACGCCAGGCTGCAGCACACGAAAATGAACTCGCTTGACATTATTATGTATGAAACTGCCAATCAGATTTATATACTTATTAATCGAAGGTGCCGGAACGCTGTTCCGGATCGTTCCGGCCCACTTTAAATATATATAGATGTACATACATAGTGACCTAGGTGTTGCTAGGTGATCTTCATATACCCAATTCGCAATAAATCAGGTCCCAATCTGGGTTTTGTCGACTGAAAAGCTTGCAGGAGAGTTCACTTTGTTACGGATCAGTTGATTCACTTATCTGCTCATGCAGGGCTGGAAACCAGAGGCCTGTTCCTTCTGCATCCCAAGCCGTCATGCTGTGAAAGCAGATCCCTAGTACACACCAGACCTGACTGCATATACCTCTGTGTGTGTGTGTGTGTGTGTTGTGTCGACAACTGACGCTCAGCAGCTCCCCCAAAAGAAAAAGAAAAAAAACTAGGTGATGTGTCAAACAAGATCCATCAATGAGCTCTTGTTAACAGTCTGGGTTTCCTGCTCCTGTCCTGCATTGTAGTGACACACCCCTGGCAGATAAAGGGCTGGGGCTGCTGGCTCTAACACACTATTCCCTCTCGCAGGGTTAAGATTAATCAGATTTATGGCAGTATATTCTTTTTTTCAGGCCTCATTGAATACACGTAGATTATAGCCTCCACTCATAATAACAGGGTTTTTATGGGAGGCTGTGTGTAAGCTCTTGTCTACTCTTTGCAAAGCTTTTATTTCATATTTCCTCAGCTTGTTTTGGCATTGTAATCCAAGCTGATACAGTGCAATTCAGACACTCTTGCCAGAAATTCTTAACATATAATGCTCTCTCTTTTTTTTTTGGCTCACATTTGTTTGGAGTGCTGCTGTCTCCAGATATACAGTGCCCCCCGGATGTACTGGTACCCTCTGTAAAGATGAACCAGAAAGGCTGTAAAAGATAAAGAAGGAAATTAATGAAGCATACTCTCTAATCAGAAAGAAAGTGAATAGCCGTTAGTCAGTAGTTGTTTAGAAGATCCTTTTATTTTTTTAATCACTGATATTCAAGAAAAAATGAAAGATAATTTTAACAATTATTGCACAATTTGTTGCAACACAAAGCTTATTTACCTTTCTCAGTAAAATCCATGGTTAGGGCCAGAGTTAAAACAAGACCCGTCTACATCCTAAGACATGGTACATTCATATGCTATGCCTGTCATGTAAAATAATAATGTAAGTGTGTTTCTAATGTATGTGTGTATAAGTGTAGTCACAGCCAGTGGAAAACTACTGAGATAAGAGGAATGTGTGTGTGTTCTTTACTCCGTGACCTAGGAAAATCACAAGGATGAGCAGGTTTTGGTGTCAAAAGGATTGTGCACATGATTGTCTAACTCACCTTCGATCAGACCAGATAGGAGGGGAGAACACATGTGTACATGAGAGATATCATACAGACTTACATCATATGAACATCGTGACATGTGTAAGGAACATGGAGTTTGTACCTGAATGATCATCCTAGAAAGACCCCGTGACTGAAGGAGATTTCAACATCCCATTACATCAGTCACGTGTATCAATGTATCTGAGGATGTATCGACTCTTTCTGCTTACACCTCGGTGTGTGTAGTTCCAGCTCTGCTTGATCTGACAAATATTGTGTTATTGAGCTGCTCTCACCAACTAGACAAAGTGCAATTGACTCAAATTGCCACGACATGCCCTGTCTTGCAGCCTCTTGCATTTGAATGCATGCGGCCCAACTTCACCAAGGGTGTTTCTGTGCCGTATTTGACTTTGAATCTGTTGTTTTTCGGGACGCATCGTGTCCTGCTATGTCGAGACACTATTAACGTCTCTTTTTACAGTTTTACGAGTCTTTGCTTTAATGCTCCTGAATCATCAGCTGACATGAACATTGCCGTTAATGTTCACAAGCAGCAGTACGTCATCATGTGGTAATATGTGGCTGCTGCGCGCTGTGAATGTTTTATCGGCGTGTGGGGAATCTATTGGTGAATCTATCTACATAATGGGGGGTCTTTATGGGGTGTTGCAGTGAAACAACTCCCCCTGGACAGAGGTTAACTGGTTCCCCGCACCATTTATGACAGTTAAACAAGAAGACATTAAATGTTATTTCTTATAAGCTTTGATTTCATACACATTTATTGAATTGCCTCATTCATCAAAAGCGACGTTTTGTGATTGAGCTTTACGGAGCCAGGTATATTGTGTAGTCGGTGAACAGTTTGCGTCAGCGCTAGCTCGCTTCGGCCGTGACACCCCCGTAAACAAGTCCAGGATCTAACGGGGCTCCTCTCGTTTGTCAGCCTCGCCGCGGGACGCCGGCTCTTGAAAGAGAAGGGAATCTTTCCTGCGAGATGAAGGGCGCATGCAGCTCCCTAAAGAGCACCCTCTGCCTTGTCTTCTTGCTTGTTTGCAGGCTTACAGTGCAAAAACGGCGATGAAAGGGGGGGAAAAAAAGCACTGCAGAACGGCAATTTTTTTAATGAGGACGTTTTTTTACCGGTTGGACACGTCGGAAACGTTTCCGTTACCCTAGAGCACTAACCAGTCAATTTCCTCAACAAGACGGCCCTCGGTAACATCATATGACCACTCAATTTACATGTGTAAAGAGGAGGAAAGATACTCGCCCTCAGCTCGGCGTTTATCTTCCTGGGCGGTGCTCCGAATCTGGGGCTTATTTCCTCCTCCTGCTTGGCTTGACTTCCTCTGTCATTTCCTGTTTCTTCTTTATTTCTTTTTTTTATTTTATTATTATCCTGAAGCCAAGGTGCCACAATGTAAGCGATGGCTCCTTTGACTAGGATTCTAGAGGAAAGTATTAGCGAGCGTCGCGAGGAGAGGGAGGCTCAGCGGGGAGAAGATTAAATTATCTCCTTTGAAGGTGTGCCGAGCGGCTTGCGTGAGACAGAGCCCATTATTAATATGCAGTGACACATGCATACATCCAAAATGATCCCGGACGCTTCGTCATGGATCATAAAATTCCCCAAGGTGCCTTTCGCTCATCGCATGCTGAGAGCCGCCACCGCATCTCTTATAAATCATGACGGGGATATATGGAGGGAGACGGGGCGAGAGAGAGAGAGAAAACAAATCTTTTGTTTTATTGGATTGCTCAGGAAAAATTATATTAGTTTTGAGCAGTTTGACTCGATGGCCCGTCTGCCGTGGTTGCCCACCGGTGACAGGAAGAGGCCAGTGGAACAGATTGCGTGGCCTGCATGGCCTGCGAGGAGGTTAACCGGGTCATGTAAGCCGCTGTCAGTCCGGGGGCGGGGGCGGGGGGGCATGTTGATCCTATCTTTTGATTTGCGGTTGGCATTTTACGTCGAGCTTTTGTCACAAGTGATATATCCCGGCGTAAACAAATATATTGCTTCAGACAGGTCTGAGACGGCAGAGAGTGGTGTCGCGTAGCCGAAAGTAAGGCGGCCGAGTTACGCGGGATTCCCCGTTTGAACGTACGCCACGAAGAGGCAGAGATGTGCTGCACCCGTCTGTCATTCCTCTGACTGCTCCGTAATAACACCTGGCTATTCTTCACAATGCAACGTTCAGTTTGATTATCTAACTCCGCTGAATGAGGTATGCCGGGATGGAGGCGTCAACAACTCCAGCCAGAGGTTACACATATCCGTGGAGCAAATGGGTGTTGACGGTGTAATTGGAATTTCTACCCTTTTATCCCCTTTACTCTGCTTCCCTTTGGTAGATAGCCCAAATGAGCTGTCATCCATGATTGATTTTCACATTTCAGGGATGCCTGCTTTGACTTAGCGCCATTAGAGAAGGTCTGTCGTGCCCGTGGCACGGAACGAGCTGTTAAATACAGAGCAGGGGGGGAACTGGTCTGGGCGCTCTCATGCTCGACATGTAATGTACACGCGAATGGCCGCGCATTTAGTTCGGCGCACGGCGATAAAGTGTAACGCACAAGGCAGTAAAACCGCTCGTGATCTGCAAACTGGAGGATTTTGAGGCGAAAGAAACGCGGCGCTTGCTGTTTGCCACGGTAGCTTTGAGAGTAGGTTTATGCTCATGGTGGCTGGGCTCTGCTTGAGAGGGGTTACCATGGTTGCACTTTGTATGTTACAGCAGGTAACATACAAATGAATGTGCAATTTGCAGACAACAGCATTCAAAAACGTTTTTAATCTTTTTTAGCTTCACCTCAATTTGACAGAAACTCTTCTTCTTATTACTATTATTGGGCGTTCTCTTTCACTAGACCAAATTAAAGCTCCACGATTCACTGTGGCAGACGACAGCCCTCCCATTGAAATTATGCAAACACAGTATGATTGAGTGGAATTCAAACAGTTCAGTTGAAAGCAAAATGAATTCAATTGATTGCAAATCTGGTTGATTGGATGCCAAGGAATAGTTACATCCTCAGAAGTTCCACCCATCCAAAACTCAGCATGTCCTTTTGAGGACTTTTCAAGAAAGTTGTGAAATTAATATTTTTCAGATGAATAGAAAAATGTTAAACTGTGTATAATGTGTATAACTTCATATTCACTTCCCAACGCATTTACAATTGTTGGCAAATTTAACAGATGAAACAAATATTTCAAATTTGTGCAGAATATTGTGCAACATATCAAAGCTGTTAGTGAGTTTCCATCGTATATTGACTTCCCCTGATGCGTCCTGTTGCTGCTAAGTACTGGGCTTATAGGAATTATGTACTTTGACTAAAACTTTGCAAGACCAGACCTCCCCTTTGACCTTTCGGGTTCTTATGACTGGACATTGATTTACTCCCTCTGTATTTTCTGGATGAATGATCAGGGCAAAGGCACTTATCTCACTTACAGTGTGAAATGGAGTGTGTCCAAAACTGTGATTCTGGTCTGCTCGGTAGATACATACATGCCTACACACAGTGCATGCGCACATGTACACACACACAGACACACACACACACACACACACACACACACTTGGCACAGTTTTGACTTGCCCAAAAAATGAACAGAGTGGCATGGTACAATCAGACACAGTTTACTGTGCGTGAAATGAACAAAATGGACACATTCTCCTCCCCCACAGTGTGTGTGTTGTCTTTTCACCTTTTAGTCTGCTCTGGGCTGCTCATGATTGCCTTCCGTGAGTTTTTTTTTTTCCTCTCTGTGAGACAACAGTTTTCTCCCTGTGTAGACAGCACTTGCTATTGAATTCATGGGTATGTCACAGGATGAAACAGCCAAGCAACAGCCATGCATTGTTAAGGATGAGGCTGAACCTGGCGGTGACATTGATTCTTGTTAACTTCCTCCAATTATGGAGATCGTTTTTTGTCTTTCAGCATCATCAGGGATTAGATGAGTTGTCATGGATGCATCTGAAGTACACCGCGACCTCTGGAATTCAACTAGGATAATGTACTAAGTAAGGGTGGCACCAGGCTGACCATCCGAGGTCCTCTGGCGTGGCCTGAAGGAAAATAGGCAAATTAATTAATGGACCTGAAGAGAGAAACGTCACAGGGAAGATAGCTCAATGTTGAGGAAAGGCAAACACATGCAAACATACACGTACACTCACCGGCCACTTTATTAGGTAGTCCTGCACGTTAACGCAATTAGCCTGCTCCTCCAAACAGCAAATCATGTGGCTGCAACTCAATATATCGAGCTTCCAGACGCGGTGAAGTGTTGTTTTGCCGGACCGAACATGAGAACGGGCAAGGTGCGTGATCTTTGACTTTGACCAGCTGAACCTCCTGGGCTTTTCACCACTACAGTCTCTAGAGTTTTCAGAGGACAACAAGGAGAGAGGTCAGAGGAGAATGGACAGCCTGTGTGCATGTGTAGTGCGTGTATGTGCGTGCCCCTGGACCTTTAACCTAAAGAGATCTCAACTACCTTTATCTGCGTCCTGAGGGCCACAGGTGCTTCTGATGCCATCCTGGTCTTGCATTATGAATGTGAGAGAGCAGGTCAAGGAGAAGGAATCAAAGTATGGTTCTGGCCAGCAGGGACCCCGGGGTGTGTTTTAATGATAGCGCAAGATACCAGAAGGCCACAAGGCAGGTCAAGGTTTGTTTATAAAGGGAGGGTAATTGGGCACGTACAGAGTTTACTGGCTGGTGGCATTTATATTGTATAAATTGACATTTTTACTGATCTAGAGTCAGTGTTTCAGGATGGATAAACAGTAAATCAACTTTTCATGTGGCAATGAAGTGGATCATCTTATTTGCAGCAGCAGTAATCTTTCGTAATATTTCATTATGTCTGTGGCGCCTGAGAAAGACAACTGATTTTTACATCACTAAAAGGGGAACAACTGAAAAAAAATGTTAGATTCTATAATCATAAATCAAAGGATGTAATTTGGCACCCAATTAAATCCGCAACACCTCCTGTCCTTATTTCGTTGATTTAGATGTTCCCCGGGTTCTTTGCCAAAAATAAAATGTAATTGCTGAGATATGTGAATCCTCTAAAGGGTGTGATCTTAAGTCCCTGCGAGGCCTGCTGTCATCCCTAATACAAAAAGGTAAAGCCTTGCCAGGCACATTGAGGGAACTGTTTTACATTTGTGTCATTTTTCATCTGTAGTACCGCCACATCCCTTCATGCCGCTACGCCCGATATTTAGATTTATGTGAAAGGGAGGGAGCAGGAAGAGAGTTTTTATAAGAGTTAGCTAAGTGGGACAAAAAGAGTAGTAGTGCATTTTTATAATGGAGGTTGGACTAACCTTGGTTTTATCGATGCCAAAGTTAACTATGGCAAGAAAGGGCATCAATCCTGCAAAGAATATTATGACATTTTAAATTAGAACAACGTAATTATAAAATATTTTTCTGTGTTTTTTTAAAAACTTTTATATCCACTGTGTTGGAGTCTCAAGGTCCTCGTTCGGCTCAAGCAGAGTTTCACCTGTTGCGATCCATCTTTGAAACAAATCACCGGTGGAAACGCCTTACACTTTCTGTCACAGCTGTCAGAAATGAAACAGCTGGCTGAGCGATTGCCGGCGTGCCTCGTTCTCTTTCTCCCCCCCCCCCCCCCCTTTTGTTCCTGGACGGACACCGGGGCCGCCGAAAGTAATGCTCGGCGTTTGGCGGGCTCCCGAGGAGAACTGAAGGCTCCCGGGCTGCGAGGAGACATTACGGGCTGCTTTGCTCTGACAGGTATCTATAGATGCCATTGACTTTAAATTAAAGCGGGGTGTGAGGTGATCAATCATAAGAGTGCGCTCCGGACAGAGTTTACAGTGTGATGCATGGGCTTCCCTCCCCGGGCTTCGCGATAGTGCTCTGCGATCAGAGCTAAATTACCCCAGCGACCCACACTCCTTCTCCACTCCCCCTGCTGTCCTCCTCTTCCTGCACACTGCCAAACCCTGCCATTTTACACTCCATGGAGCAACACCGTTTTTTTTTTTATTGCCTTACTATACCCCACACCCAACCGGCTCCAAAATGTTGCAGTTTCCACTCTGCAGTACGTTAGATTTAGAAGTGCAGTATATGTCGTGGGAGGGAGGTTTATTACGCAGTTTGAGTCAGATACAGGCCTCGCGCCAACGTGTTGTTATATACCGTACGTTTTCCTTTATCTGCAGATTGAAAGGGCTGTCAGTTGTTGATCATAGATCTCATTCAAGCCCTGGACACTGTTGCTATGCTTGTGGATGCAGCTGTTAGCCTAAGAGAGAAGAGCTTTCAGAAGTCTCTCTTTCAATCCTCTTTAATCTGTTACAAAACTGTGATTGCTAAACGGGGTTGGGTATAAAGGGATTACCTGTAACTCCGTTTGACAGTGTTATGGCGACATTATGGTGCCGTTCCTCGAAAAACACAGCCGTCAGATATTGAAATAGAGATTACTCTGATAGAAACATTTTGTGAATGAATTAATTTGTATACAAAATAACTGAAAGTAATCAGATTGCGTGAGTTTGGGTACTGATTACAATTTGAAGCAGCGAATTAGTAATCTGTAATCTGTAGATTTGACCGAAATGTTAAGACTTTTAATGTCAAACAGCAAAATCAGCTTCACTATGTTTTTCTGAGTCAACGCTTTTCCTTGAAGTTTGAGCCTAATCCTGCAGTTCACAGTACATTTGATGTGACATTTTCAAGAATTAAAAATGTGCTACTGCTACTCTTATCTGAATGATGAGAGTGGCAGTGAAATCACAAGTGGTTGGTTGATTGAAACCATTGAGTGAAAGAAGCGAAATAAATCAATGGCAGGAAAAAGACAGAAGCGATAGAAAGTGTTAAAACTGGTCGCAGTGTGTATAGTGCAGAACGGTGTTACTGAAATGACTCGTTCACAGCCAAGGTCTCCATACATACTACATGATATACACATGCACACACAGGCTTCTTTCTTTCTTTCTTTCTTTTCTCTCTCTCTCTCTCTCTCTCTCTCTCTCTCTCTCTGCCCCCCCGCCCCCTCCCTTCTCTGTGTCTCTCTCCAAATTGTATACAGAGCAAGGTAGCGTTGCTCAATTTCATGCTCTAATGACCCTCTCATCGCATGAGGTATCATACTGGCACACAACATGTCAAGTTAGTTATGGGAAGGGGGAAAAAAATGTATTTCAATTAGTTTTTTTGTAGTAAGTGGCGTGGAAGACTGCCCACTCCATATGTAACAACGACCTGAGGAAAAGACACTTTCAGAGGCTGAGGAGAAGATGCTTAGGGTACTGCAAATTGAGACGAAAACTGAATCCCAATTTCAGGTGATATGCTGTAATATACTGTTGTCAAAAAAAAACCTAAACCCACTGAAGCACCTTCAGCAAGTGGCTCTATAATTTCCCAATTTTCGGGATGGGCAGAATACAATGCCAAAACAGAAAAATGAGCACTTCCCCGGAAGGTTCTGCAGCTGTAAAACGTTCCAGTACTTTCTTTGCAACTTACAACTTAAAGATGAAGATGGTTAAAGAAAAAAAAAAAAACAGAAAGTGAAGGAGGAGGAGCAACGCAACTGCTTCGAGAAAATATCTTCGCTGCTGAAAAGAGCGAGGAAGCTGTTGCACTAACACACACACACACAGACTTGAAGGTAATACAAGATGATGAAAGGATTCAGAATCAGAACTGGTCAACTGAACAAATGGCTGATGAGCCACTGTAGCAGCAGCAGCAGCGTTGAGCCCTGGGAGGCCCCCCTCCGTCCATCCTGCAGCCTGCTCGACCTCTCTGTTGATTTAGCATGTCCTTGTAGACAAGAATGTGCCTTGCTCCAAGCTAGAGACATACATCGCCTGAGCGGACATTTGTGTGCTCGCCAACCTATTTATCCAACGGGAAGAAATTACATGTTCCAGTTGTCGGCAGCGAGATGATGGAAGCACGTCGCGGGCTGGGGGGAGGGGAACACAAACAACACAGAGTAGGAAATTGAATCTTGAATAAATGACATTATCAAAGCACAGTCAAAGACTTTTGACCTTGCCGCATTGCTTTTGCTGGTTCAACCTCTTAGGCAAGGAGTCGATCCCGGCTGTTTGTTTGTCATGTCCGTTAACTTTCACATTTTCCTGGAAGCGTAATGCTGCTGAATTAATCACGCCCTTAATTGGGCGATATACGAGTATACTAAGTTAAAAATATCTTAAATGTGCAACACATCTCTGCAGGGACAACATGTCCTCCCAGGAACATTATGTAGTAAACAAAGAAAAAAGAAACATTTAGATAAAAAAAAACAACTTAATTTCCCCATATTTGCCATGTCTAGGAGCGCTGGAGTTCTGAACGCGTATTTATTCTGCTCAACACAAAAAGTAAACGTCCTACCTTTGGGGATCGATCGCTAATGCTGCTGGGAATTGCTTTGTCATTTCATTTAGTCGTCTCATGATTGTTTATTTGGCCAATTCGTTGTATTTCTCATCTCTCGTTCTGATACTGCTGTGCCGTGATTACACCGTAGTTTGACTCCGAATGACATTCCAATTTATCAGCTTGAAAGTGATTTGCGGGGCTATCAGCAAAAAAAAAAAAAAAAAAAAAACGTAATTAAGCACATTCACAAAAATTGAGATCGTATAATCCACTGAAAATCATCAGCAGCTGTTGGGCGATCACAATCCACCTGGGTTTATTGGCGAGTCCACCAAGGACAAAGAGAACGAGATAGTGCTTAATACCATGATAATTAGCTGTAACGGTTCGACTAGGCAGCCTGCCGGTGGAGGGAAGTGAAGTGCTATTAATACGGCGTGGAATAAATAGCTCTGGAAGACAATCCGGGGATAGGAAGCTGTCATCCGAACTGCCACTTTTATCTCACATCCAGACACGCATACCCTGAGTAATTGCCCCATGCAGCCGTCACATGTGAGGGTTGTAATTACGTCTCTATAGTGCCGGTTACGCGCGACGTCTTTTGTTGTGCAAGACCAAAACGCGCATAGGCGCCGCTGCGCTGACGTGCATAAACACACGGGAACTCACAGGGATCATGCACTCTGAAACACACACACACACACACACACACACATCATAGGGGAGCGTATCCCATTTCCTGGTAATGTACCTACTGATTTGTTTACATTCAAAACAGTGAAAAGCCAGCAAATATTTGCGTGTCATTATGATGTTAATTGCATTTTAACGGCGCTGTAATTTTTAACAGAAAATCACCGTTAACTGCTTCTGCTGTCGTTTAGCTCCTGTATGGATGCCCTGGTGTAGCGATTAATAGTGACAGCGGTGGGGGAAACCATTACTCAGGGGCGTGGGCGGGGGGGGGGGGGGGGGGGGTAAGAAAGTACACCTTTTTTGACCCTCAGCCTGTCCTGTGACGGTACGGGCGACTTAGCTCGGAGGAGAAACGCTCTCGGGGAAGAGAGATCAGTAAATCCCTGTGAATAAACCTGTCAATCTCCCCGGGCACAGGGATGTTGCACTCGGGCCTCTTTGTCTTGCTCTCTCTCTCTCTCTCTCTCTCTCTCTCTCTCTCTCTCTCTCTCTCTCCGGTTCGCTCGCCGGCCGGCTGCACTCACAGCTTTCGTCCTCGTATTTCTCTGTTCCCCCGTCCCCTGATTACCGTCCCGCCCGCTCCCTTTCCCCCGCTCCCCCAATCTCATTGTTTCCTCCCCCTATTTGTCTCTCCTTATCGCTCCCGTCCTTTTTTTTTTCTCCTTCCTTACTCCATTCCCTCTCTTCCTCAGTCTCCACGCCTTCGCTCTTCTCTCTTTATCTTAACCCCTCCATCTCCTCCTCCTCCTCCTCCTCCTCCTCCCCTCTTCCTCATCGAGACACACAGAGAGTGAGACGCAAACACCATCCCTCACATCTCCAATGAGTACCTTGTTATCATCTTGTCCCCACAATGGCTTTCTGTCTGGCTGCATCTCAGCTTGGATTCCGTCACTAATGGGACCCCATCATTTTCGACAGCTGCAATTCCTCAGCGCTGACAAACAGAGACGTGGTGCGGCGCCGGGAACAGAGCTCAGAGGGATTGCAGACTAATGCCTCAGTTTGATTTACACATTCACAAAGGCCTTTTTTTAAACATATCATTTCTCTTTTGAGGCTGACAGGCTGGTATTGTATCGAAATGCTGCACAGTTCATAAAGAAAACATAGGCCTATAGCTGCCCCGCTGCTGTAAAGATTACTTCCCCTTTTATTCTCATGATCCCGTGGCCTCACATCGCCTCGTCTCACCAGACCTTCTTCTAAAATGTCCCTTGTTTTTTGATGTCGGCTCCCATCGTATTGTCAGGGAACACACCGCGTGAAATATGTATGAGATTTGAAAATCCAATGACAACAGACGGGTGACGTGTCAGTGTGCTATTCTGGGTTCAAACATCTTAGAAGTTAGTATGAGGCTCTTCTGATCACAGAGGAGAGAAGCTAAGCGAAACTTCACGAACGCGTCGGCGGTGGCGCGCGTTCGAGTCCGCCTTCCCTCCCCGGCCAATCATTTCCAGGAGGTCCCTGCAACGCTGACAACAAAGACTTTGAAAGAATTTGTATTCCCGCTCTGTTATTTTCTTTTTTGATGTTATTTTCATTCTTAACTAAATTCACTTGTTTTTTTGACCCCGTGTTTTTTGTCTCGCTCTGGAGGGGCACTTAGCGGCTGACTTGTTTATGACCCCGGACAGGCGGCGGAGGCAGACGCACGCCGCCGATTGTAATATCAAATGACACTGATCTGCACAAACAACTGTCTCTGGTCGCTTTTAAGCTCCTGTGTGTTACCAAGCAATTTAACTCAAGTTTCGGGACGAAGCCGGTTTCATTTATTCAGCTTATTACACAAACACTATCACATATTCCAAGTACCGATGCCAACTTAGTGCAACGGGGAGAAAGAAAGAGGCTGGTGGTTTTTTTTGTTTGTTTGTCTATTTCACTAAAGCAGGGGATTTGCTCCTGGGAAGGTCAAAACCTCCCCCCACCTTGCTCAGGGAACACTCTGAAACTGTCTCCGGGGGTGGGACCGGCTAAGACGTTCGCGCCAGTCAGAGAGAACATTTTAATTTCCTATTGGCGGGTATTAGGCAGCTCACGCAGCGAACTGAGGAGAGCTGTGTGTTGAAGCTTATCGTGTTTGAAGAGAGGCAGGTACACTGATCTGTGTTAATAACGTGGTAGTAAGAGCCGCTCAGCCAGCCCGGCGGGTTTACGGCCCGCCAGTTTATTACCGGTGGCATCACAGATCAGAGTGCATTCGGCTCGGCCCGGCTCTCATTAGGACCGACATCCTACGGGAGACCTGCTGGTCGGACGCGATGCCCTTTAAAGTACAGTCAGAGAGCGTCCGCAAGGTGATTGAAATCGCAGTCAATAAATGGTAGGCGCCAGGTTAGAGTTGCATTGACTTGTGCTTTTCCACAGCTCTGCAGCACAGGGGAGCCATGTCATTTGTGAGCTTGTGAGTTTTCACAGGAAAGACGATGCCGAGGTAAAATATTCCAGTCGATGTGTTTCAATTCATCAGTTCAGAGAATGATGACTCTCGTTAGACGCCGGTCTGACGGCGTGTTCAGCGGGTTGGTGGCGGTGGTGGCCCGCTTGTACTTTTTCGTCATGGGATGTTTGGCTTATATGTTTGATTATATGTATAATCTCAAAGTATTTCAAAAATACTTTACTTCATAGCGGACCCGAACGTCTCTCGGAGCTTCTCGGAGCCGGGGCGCTAAATATTTCAATTAACAAGTAGGATTTCAATATTGCACGGGCAGAACGATTAATGTGAACTGAAACTACTTCATGAAACATTAAAGAGCTCCGTGTCCAGTTGAGCTATACAGATGCGCTTGGCTTTCTCAGAGCGCCGCTTGTGTCCACGGCCTCTTTAGCTGCATTTAAGCCAGGATACCGGAGAAGCGCATGCGAGGCTGTCGTGACTCCCAGCGCGTTCATACATCACCGGAGGAGAGGACTTTGCTTAATAAGACTCTGTTCTATCTCCTGGGCATCCTCTTCCCTTATCTCTCCCCCACCCCCCGAAACCTCCCACTATCCCTTTCTTCACTTCTTAACTTCTCTCTCGCTCTCTCAGTGAGCGAGCCAGTGGGGTGTGCACAGAAGAATAGCATTGTGTAGGAGCTCAAAGAATGGAGGGGGAAAAAACAACACACCAGAGTTTGCGGGATGTGGCCGAGCGAAACGTTGTCCATGCCTCTCCAGAGAGACGCAGCCCTCCGACGTCGGGCTTACTGAGGATAAGGATGTACTAATTCACTCTAATAAAACTATTTTTCAACAGTGTACAAATCCCCAACTTAATTATTATTAACAGAAGTGGAAGTGAACTCAATTATGAAGATAATGCCACATTCCTGCCCTTCAGTATTTCACATTTCAAATCTAATTCGTTTAATGCTAAAAAAATTCTTCTGTTTTCTACACAACTACTTCACAGAAAGTCAGACAATAGCAACTCCAGTAATAGTAATTTACTTGTTTTTTTATTTGATGTGTAATTTCACTGACACACAATACCATTCTTAACGATAGAAGAAAAAGAGAAGATGTTTTCTTGTTGGCTTGTTTCTTGGCTCTTGTTTCTTTCAGGCGGAAGTATTTCTACAAGCACAATATCATCAGTTCATCATCAGCCTTAGCACATCAATTCATGCATTGGCAGATATACACTTAGCACTTGCTTATATGCTCATATGCTTCACTTAAAAGTGCATTTTGATAAAACATTTTCTGGTGTAAAATGGGTCTCCACGGTAAATGAATCTGGTTAGAGGGTGTTTGTTCACATATTGATGCAGTACTTATTTATTTGGTTCACTTATTTGTCTTAACTCTTGTTTATTTGCTTCACTTATTTCTTTAAATAAAAAGTAGGTAGCTAACTTATTGCTCTTTTACCTCAGCACTGGTTCTGCTCTTAGATGCTTGTCTAGGAAGGAAATGCACTTATGATTTCTGGTGACTAGTAGTTCTCTACCTACCTATGTTGAATGCACTTATTGTAAGTTGCTTTGGATAAATGCGTCTGCTAAACAACTGTAATGTAACGTAATGTAATGTAATACATACTGTAAAGTGTAACTTCAACATCTGTGTGAATTCAACCTTAGATCTGGCTATACGCTGTATACTGTAGATACACATAGTATATATACCATTCTCAACTTTTAACTTAACTTTTTGTACCTATTTTGCGGTATAAATGACTAATATGTACAAATAGAGCCCAGAATCAACTCATGACTTATATGTTATGAACGTCCGTGGAGTCTACTTACATCTACTCAAAGCATTTGTAGAGCCTGTTGATCTTGAGAATGTCAATGTCAGACATGCCCTGTCTCTGCCCGATGGCAACAGAGGCGTCAGGTATGGGAGTTATGGTTTCCGCTCCAAACTCAGTGGTGAAGGCAGTTCTACAGAGTTGGAGAACAAGTGTGAGAAGAAGTAGAAGTGTTTTTTTTTATTGGCTTATGTGAATTTTGAGTTAGAAGATGCTGTATTTTTGCTTCTGCGTAACCTTTTTTTTTTCTACCTTACCTTCCATAATGCATGATAGAGCTATAGTCATATGGAATGTTGAGATTTCTAGTATTCATCTTCTGGAAGTTGTAGAAGTTATCTGACGAGGTAAAAAAGTAGCTGTTTAGTGCGTGCGAGACCTTCCAAATCATCAACGGATAACGCCACCGCATGATCGGGTTCCCATTACAAAAAGGCACAATCAATCAATTTGTCTTTCCGTGGATGTTTCAGCAAAGCGAGATTCTTACATTCTTCGAGGTTTTCCCAGTTGATCCTGACGTACTGGTCGCGGTCGCTCCTGTTGTGTTCGTGGTGGAAACCCAAAGCGTGCAGCAGCTCGTGCTGGATGATGCCGTGGTGTACGCAGCCGAACCTCGCCAGCGACACCACCTGCTTGTCTCCAATGCGACCCAGAAGAGAGAAGCACCTGAGGATGTGACGAGAGATGTGGCCTTTTCAATGTTCAGGACATTTTTGGGTGTATGCCCTTTGCTGTGGGTGTGGCCAATGGTGATTAGCAGTGGCTATCAAGCGCAGGGAAGTGATAGCGACAACAACGATGAAGCAGTAAGAAATGAAAGAACGGCAAAGCTACACATGCAGCAGACGAGACCTGTTCAGCAGATTGGCTGCATTCACTGTCTGCTTGGGCTTTACAGATGCCAGTTACTTCAGCCTCTGGCTATATGCCGTTTCAAGGTAGACAGCTCATACAGATGAGTGGCAAGTTGTGGCGGTGCGTGAACTTGACCAGCTGGGGGAGGAGGAGGGCGGGAATACCGATACACTTCCTGCCTCAAGGTGAGGAGTTGCATGTCGTAGCTTTAACTTGGGTGTGTTTTTCTACATCAGATCAATTCAGATAGTTCCAGTTGTCATTCACAGGAAAGTATACTTGACTCTCAGGTACAGTTCATTGTAGATATATGGCATATCGGTGGGTTAAAACAAAAAAATAGTATTTGCAGTACAATTTCAATCCGTTCTGATACACCTCACCAGTAGATAAGTATTTTTACAGCTCAATTTTCTCTTAGAGATGCAATTATCATCACTGATTCCACTACTTGTGCTTATCGTTACCACCGCTGTTTCGTTGCCGACTTACCCATATTTCGGTTCAAAGCTTATGTACATGCGCTGAGTCACACGCGGGATGAAGCGGATGCAGGTTTTTGAGTGGAAGTCCGTCATGGCGTTTAAAATCTCGTTCTTCTCGTCGATGTCTACAATCGTGGAGGAGGACCAGAGAACATCTTCAGTAACGTCGTCAATGAAATATGTGGAACATGCAGAGTGTTTTTATTCATTGAAGGTTTTACTGTAGAGAAGTAAACCTACTGTATCTTTCATGTATGAGGAAAGGGATCTCCACTTTCCCGTTAGCAGACTTCGGCCACAGACAGTTGAATCTTTTGGTGAAGCACCTCATAGCGTTCCTTGTTCTTGGAATAAGCACATCTCCTTCCAGCAGAAAATCTTTAGATCCTAGTAGGATAAAAACATCAATATTACATATAGATTCATATTAAATATAAACATCAAACTTTTATCTTTATAAGTGAGAATGATGTGGATTTCCCGTTGCCGAGAATGTGTTGTTCTAGCATCCATGGAAGAAACTCTGCATTAATAATGCAAGAACATGATGTTCCCTGACCGTCCTGTAACTAACATGATTCAATACTAACCGTTGTTCATCCTCAGAATAGTTGAGGTAATGTCCACCATGTCAGGCTTGTCCGCCGGGATATCTAAAGAATGGAACCAAAGAAGTAAGAAGTTACGCAACGCCGCCCTTCACAGCAGAACCAAGGCCACATTACAATGCCTGTTTCATCTTGTCAGTTAGACAGGGCTGCAAATTGCTGTGCTCAGGTGGGGACGCTCACCGGTTTCATCACCGTGGTCCTGCGATAGAAAGGGGGGAAAAAAGTACACCACGGTTCATTTCACAGCATTCAAACTCCATGCAATACAATGTAATGGACAATGGTTGAATGTGATGGACAACGTTTCGTTTCTAATGAGCCATTTCGAAGCCATTCTCTGCCATATTGACCAGTCATCTCTAACCATGCCAGGATGAGCCTCACAGAGGCCCAGGAGCAGCAGCAGCAGAAGAGAGCTTGTTGTTCGGAGGTCCATTGTCACGTCTTGTTGTTTGGAGGGTTGGTGATGCTTCACTTTGCCTTCTTTCACCCAGGACTGATGCTCAAGCAGTGGAGGGCTGAGTTTATATGCTGGCTGTCAAGGTCTGCCTGTGTGTAGAGCTTAGTGGTAGGGGGTCTACGATACACATCTGATGGGAGCGTCCTGCCCACCCCACCCCACTGTTTCAACACGGGAATAATCTCATTCTGGGGAGATTACTATGTAGTCACAGTGGATGGGCTGCTCTTAGCTTGTTTAGCATCAGGTTTCTGATGGCCTTAACCAGTCAGGGGACAGAAGGTGCATGAGATTTGGGACCTGTTGAACGTTGCAATGAAATCCTTGAAAGTAAAGTATGTATTTCTTAAAGACCATAACAAAATGTCAACGTTATAAAAAAGGAAAATAGATAGATGGTAAGTAAATAGATAAAAGGGTAGGTAAAGACATATAGGTAGAAGTTGAACAATTACGTGGAAGGTAATGAAAGATAGCCAAACTAAATGCAACCTTAATTGCAGTTACACTGTTATAATTTATTTTCCCAAAATGTAGGGAAGTTATGGCTTTTAATCCAAAATCCTTCAGTTGTTATTTAATTAAACGGCGACTGTTGCCTCTCCAGCCCTTCAGATTGCAGCGAGGGTTTTTATTTTACACTGGGTGTGACCTATAGTTGAGTGGCTCCATCTAAAATGTGTTGTTTCAAATAACAATAATGGCTCAATTAGCGGCTAGCTATAAAGTCCTGTAATCATTATTGAACCAGTGCTGCAACAGTGACGATCTAAGAGGCAAACTAAAGATGCTGTGACCGGGCCTTGGCCAGCAGACTGTGATGCACACAAAAACAATTATTGTGCAATCTCGTAAAAAAACTCCAAATCCCAGACATGGGTGAGTTTAGAGGGACGGGTATTCAGATTTATTCCATCCCCCGCCAATAAATCACAAGGTTCCAAGGGAATGTTTACAAGGGGAAGAAGGATGCCGTCTGGGTTCACAACACCATAAAGAGTTTAAGGATCCGATCTCGCACCATGTCAAGGCCAGCGGCTTCATGCAGAGATTTCATCATGCCAACCTTCACATGATGTGGCCCTCTGCTGTACATCACGATAATGTGGCCATTTATTATGGGGGAACCAAAATTGCACTTTGTGTGCTTGTATAAGTGTGTATGTGTGTTAGAGAGAAATAGAGGGAAATAGTGTGCAGGTATGTGTGAGCTCCATCTAGGCTATACTGCATGCCTATGAATTTGTAAATTTTACAGTGTTTGCACTATGCATTTTGTGCATTTGTGGTGCATATGTGCCTTTCTGCGCGCATGTGTCTGTGTCTGTGTGTCTGTCCGAATCGTATAACTCGCGTGGGTGCACAGGTAATCCAATTTGTGTTTTAGAGTCACGGCGCACCACGAGTAATGCTCAATGATGTATGACCCATCCATTCGGCTGAGCTTTATTCCTAACGCGTTCTCCGACTCCAGGGGAAGTAGATCTTATTCAATTGGATGTCAGTGCAGTGCAGGCCACAAAAAAAATATTTGTATTCCTCTCTGAACATCTGAACTCTGCTAAACAAAGAAGGGGCCTCCAGAGCTGTTAGGACACATGTGACACTGTAGTATGGGACAGTTCCCGTTCAGTTTTCACTATTCCTTTTTCCATTCTTTCCCTTTCTTCCTCTCATCATACTCCACGCTTTGTTGTGTTAAAACAAGATGTGCAAAGGATTTCACAAGGAAAGTCACAACGAAACATTTCAATGGGGTCTTGCTTCCTCAATTTGATGTATTTGGAAAGAGAAAGGCAGTGGAGCCCGTTGCATACCAAGAGTCGTTGGTGAAATGCTTCGCTCATAATCTTGAGCTGTGACAAATTACAGATTCTTTAACTTGAATAACTTCCAGCCACCAGGATGCAACCATGGTGTCTTACGATGAGGAAATATGGAAATATACCAAAAAAATGCATCGCTGCACCATGTTGCCTATTGTGTCAATTTGAAAGTTGCGAAGTTGCGAGTTTTGTTCGAACGTCTGTGATGGTCTTACCGGTTAGAATCTTTATTTACGCCTCCTAGTACATCACGAGGCCATTACCTCAACTATTCTGAGGATGAACAATGGTTAGTATTGAATCATGTTAGTAACAGGACGGTCAGGGAACATTACGTTCTTACATTATTACTGCAGAGTTTCTATATCTGAAACCATGAAAACTACAGCCATTAAAAATACGCTGTTTTCCAGGAAGTAAAAGTAATGGCATATTGTATGTTATGATGGACAATTAGCCATCAAGGTGGATAAAGGTTATTTTCATTTCAGTGTGACTTTATTGGAAGGTGGAAGGCAGATGGGGAGATGTTGGACCATTGTTCATGAACACAAAACACAGCGAAGGCATACCCTATTAGCCTTCTATTATCCTAGAGTATATCTCTGTCTCTGTCTCTGACACCATGTGGGCAGCCAAGGACAACAGTCAATGAGCAATATCAATTTACTTAATGGACTATTAAACAATGTGCTTAACATTTAGAATCACTGCGCTGGTGTTGGACGGGAGCGTATGCCAAGAAGGCCGCTGCCATGATGACCGTCCTGTTAAATGGAAGACATTAGCTTGGTTCTGCTGCCTCCTCCTCCCTGCAGCTTCCACCCTCACTGGTGGTCTGAGCCGACACCGACGCCCTGCTGACCCTGGTGGTCTGAGCCGACACCGACGTCCTACTGACCCTGGTGGTCTGAGCCGACGCCCTACTGACCCTGGTGGTCTGAGCCGACGCCCTACTGACCCTGGTGGTCTGAGCCGACGCCCTGCTGACCGCGGCCTTTGCCTGCATTTTGATTGCTCATCAAAATAATGATTAAACGTTTCATACTCTGCTTTCATTACGAGCATCCCCCGCCGCACAGCTCATGTGTTTTGACAAGCAAGGTGCATGGTGCTCCGGTATAGCGACTGCCTTTTATTTTTTGTCTAGCAGAATGTGTGTGGATGCCGAGTTGTTCCTGTCAGTGCTTTGCGTCCCTCATTTTTTCAGTGTTGAGTCGCGGTGTGTTTTCAAGAACAATGCGTCGTTATCAGTGTTGGGCTTGTTACTCATGTAGTGTAGTATATTCCTCTTTACTCACTTCAAAAGTTACTTATTAGGAATACCTCACCTGATAACCAAATACTGTGCAGCTTTCAGTACCTGCGCATAGTTTACAATTTACAACAATTTTTGTCTTTCTTCTTGACAAAATCAAAGTAATGGGAATTCTTCCAGCTGCTGAATGTAAACGTACTCATCTTTAGTGCCAACATGTCCTTTAATCATGACGGAAATACATCCAGGGATGGAGATTGGCTTATTTATCTTATTTATTTAACTCAATGGCTGATATAATTGAAATAGTAATTCATTACACTGTTCGTTACTGAGTAAAGTATTGTCAGAAAGAGTGAAGAGAGCAGAGCTTAGTCGGTTTAGCAACTGAAATCAAATATTTATTTTTCTCACACAAGATGGAGGTTTGTAAACTGTCTAAAGCAACTCTGTCTGCCTCTCTCTCTCTCTCTCTCTTAATCTGTCTCTCTCTCGCTCTCTCTCTCTCTCTATACGGGAGTCAGTCTGAGAAGGTAAACATCTTGTTCATACTAATTGACATTCAGACAAACAGGAACAAACATATTCAATATGAACACCCTGTTAATTGGGTGTGAATTACCAGAGTTGTAAGAGGCTGTGAATGGTAAATTAAATCAGTTGTATTATTGCAGTAATTCAATTGATTAAGCCGCAACCCAACTGCACAGTCCATTCAGGGAACAGTCTTGTTTGATGGATGAGACATCAAGTGCCTCATACGTTAAGGTGGATTTGAAAACGATATTAAACTCTCTTGGTGCTGAAGGAAATGGTGGTGAGGCCGAATGGAGGGCTTTGTAAAACACAGGGTAGAAATCCATTAGAGTCGCATGTCCTGTTTGTCCAGAGCTTTAGAGTTTAGTAACTCTGAGAGAATTATTACTAACTGGTGGGCTATTGATTTTTTTTTCTTTATCCAGGGAAAGTCAACTGAGCATGATTGCTCTTTTTCACATTCATACAGTTCCACATATTGCCCAGTACAACAACCGCTGTCTTCCACTGTCGACCACTGAGCAGCCCCACTGGATCTATTGGAGGTTAAGTGTCTTGCTCAAGGGCACCTCAACAGTAGTCGAGGGAGGGGAGAGTGTTCCTCATGCACTTTCCCCACCCACATTTTCCCAAACAGTCTGGACCTTCTGGTCACACGTCCGCTTAACCTCTGGGCTGCCACCGCCCCCCCTAGGAAAGGCTACCACTGCTGCCATAAACACATTTTCTTCTTATTATTTTCCTGTAGATTTTTAATATGTGGAGAACGTAATAATATTGTAGCTCTGTAACTCGCCCCCTCCCAATCCTGATGTTTCTCCTTATTGCTCTGTTGATACAAGCGCTGAAACAGCCTTAATTAAATGTTCAGCAAATATGCTTTTTGAGTAAATTTAGTAAAGTTGATGAATTTAAGTGGACAAATCTTGATTTCCTGTCAGCATTCATCACACAGAAATGATGAAAGGAATCCAGTGATAATCTCCTATATTTTGGACTCTGTAAATGCAGGGCTAAATGCAATCTCTGCAAGCTGCATTGACTTGACAGTAAACAGCCATGGCAAAATTCTCGCGCCATGTAAAAGCTTTGCGATTGTAAATCACACGACGACACAAAAGGGAAGAACTATTTTTGGTAGAGCGCAAGCCTGTCCAATCTCACGACAATCAACCGGGACGCCAGTGTGTAATTATGGAATGACACCGGGACAAAATATGTAGCGTTTTATTGTTCGGATGGCGGACGTGGAGGCAGGGGGGTGGCCACGCGTTTACTTGGCTCGCAGCCTTCTTAAGTGGGTGGCAGACAGGGTGAAAAACTGCACTTAACCCAGGGTGGTCTTTTCCAGGGCACTGTATGGGTGGTGTCACATTACACAGTGCAAGGGCATGATGCAACATTTGGTGTGAGCAGAACAACAAGCTGCCTCCTCATTTACTACCTGTACTTCTTCTCAGAACTTGCTGAACCTACTTTTTTGCAGTTTATGTGATGAAATAAAAAATAAATGGGTACAGTTTGAAAGCACTCCGCTGAATAAAAGATCAGCGGCTCCCGTCTTGAACCGGAGATAAATAGATGTACTTCTGGTTGAGACGTGGTTGTTGGAACAGGAATTCCACATGTATCTGAACTCTGCTTTGCCCCGTCCTTTGGTGCAACTGGAAAATACTTCTGAAATCGTCTTTAGTCGTAATGTTTTATTTTGAGTTTGATTCCTGAAGTACATTACATTACATTACATTACAGTCATTTATCAGATGCTTTTATCCAAAGCGACTTACAATAAGTGCATTCAACATAGGTAGGCAAGAGAAGTACTAGTCACCAGAAATCGTAAGTGCATTTCCTTCGTAAATAAGCAACTAAGAGCATAACTAGTGTTAAGGTAAGAGTGCAATAAGTTAGCAACCTACTTATTTTATGAGACAAATAAGAGAATCAAATAAACAAGAGCTAAGACAAATAAGTGAACCAAATAAATAAGTACTGCATCAATATGTGAACAAACACCCTCTAACCAGGTTCATTTACCGTGGAGACCCATTTTACACCAGAAAATGTTTTATCAAAATGCACTTTTTCTCTAAATGTATAGATAAATAATCTATGAGAAACTATCTCACACAATGTGCCTGTCTTCCATTTTTGGTGACAAATCGCTCTACTTCTTCTTCTTTCTTCTTTTTCTTTTCCTCCTCCTCCTCCTTCTTCTCCTTTTTCTTCAAATGCTCTATTCATTGTGTTATTTTCCTTCTGCATCATTTCACTGAGCTGTATTTTAACATCACATGGAAAAACACACGACCCAGAGGAAAGAAAAACCTCAAACTCATCAACTCTCAACAACTCAAACCAAATGGATTTGTGAAAGACTGTTTACAATGTTGTGTTGTGAGATTTGGCGCCTTGAAAACTGGTTTTGATTTTTGGTGTCCCTTTGAATAATATTTTGTATAAATGAATGAATGAATGAATAAAATAAAATTCTATGCTACATCTTCTGCAACTGATAATAAAAACCTGTAGCCCTCATATCCAGGAGCATAGCTCGGTGAAAGATCTCTAAAACCCATTTCCTGCCTGGCTTAGAATAATGAGGTGTTGGAGCCTGCTGGCAGGGCTTAGCTGCATAGCTCCCCAGTGGAAAAGTTATGGATGGTATACACACACATACACACACACACACACACTCACAAAGACATGGACATATGCCCCCTGGAGGTGTTATGGATAGCCACATATTGCTAAGCCAGCCAGCAGGCAGCACTGTCAGCCAGCTTGTGCCATGGGCATTGATAGGACAATCAGTTCACTCTGGAGTTGCCACAGCCAATCATCAGACAGTTTCTTGGCGGGTTGCACCCAATCTTCTGAGGTTTGCCAGATACTCTATCCTCAGTGAGCTGTTCCTGGCTCAATACTAGCCAACCATAAAGAAAGCTGCTGCCTTGGCCCAGCCAATCGTGTGAGTCTTGGCCAGAGTTGGGCCTATCGACAGAGAACTGCTGCTTGGTTACAGCCAATCTGGGCTTTATCCTTCCCTACAGATGTCCGATTAGTGTTGTTTAGGGAAATCAAACTGCCACAACAGGCCCGCCGTGCCAATGTGGCACCGTAAACGGAGAGACTGGTAGAATGGGATAGGAAAAACCCACAGAGGCTTACTCAACTGTAACACTGTGATACTCTGGCGGTCATACTGTGATACTGCGCACGTGATACTGTGCGCGCGCATGTGTGTGTGTGTGTGTGATAGTGATTGTGTAGTTCACTATGTTGTTGGTGGGCACAGTATAGCTCCATACCTCAGCTCAATGACCTGTCCTAATAATTGGTGCCTTGAGACAGCAGGCCCTTGTTAACTGTTAAGGTCTTTGCTTAATGGCATTATAAATTTACTAGCATGGACTCATAAAGGCCTGCAAGTTTATTCCTCCTATTATGGGTGCATAAAAACGCACTGACGTACAGGAACCTGTGTAGTACAAGGACACGTTCAATGAACTCTGTTGCTGTGCAGTTTAATAGACCTATAACACATCGCCCACGCCTGAAGTTGACTAAGGCATAGCAACAGAAGTACAAAGAGTTTGCTGATTTCCACAGAAAAATGTATAGATTGTAATTGTGTGTGTGTGTGTGTGTGTGTGTGTGTGTGTGTGTGTGTGTGTGTGTGTATGTTTTGTGTAGTTGTACCCATCCCTTGCCATACTCCTGCTCTCAGACAAGTCAATACCTGTGAACAGTGCAGATTTCACCATTAGCAATAGCTGAAAGCTCCAACATGTTCCTGCCCATGTTGCCGAGATGGGGCGGAAGAAGAGTAGTGAAGTGATTTTCAGATAAATTCACAATACCTCCGTTTCTCTCCCGCATTTGAAGGCAAAGCAGGTTTATATTTTGACACAAAGTGTGTGTCGTTGAACAGATCTCTTTGTTCTTACACAAGGTGTGATGATTTCCTATTTTATGTAAAGAAACAAAACTCAAAACGAGACACTATTTTTGTTCGTGGAGAGAGTTGAGCTCAGAATAACAAGAGAACATGATATTTATGAAGTACAGTTATGTTTTGAACTTCAAACCACACTCAAATCATCACAAAAAATGCTGAAATCCAGAAAAAGACAATTTCACGTCATGGTAAACAAGGACAACAAGTATTATGTATTGCTCTAAATGAGTATAATTGTCTCACTGTTCGCTTTTTTCAGTGCTGTCATGACTAGTCAAAACATATCAAGGCATATTCCCACATTGAATAGCGTAAGATTGTAAAATGCTGTTTTGTTGCAGAAAGTCATGCCAATAAACCTTCAAGCCTACGAATACTGTTAAATGGATGAACAACAGGAGGCCTCAGGTTTACTATTACTAACTATCCCTTGTAACATTAATTGCATCAGACGATGCGGGAGTTACATTAGTATGATATGAGACATGCTGGGAATTAACACTAGAGTGACCATCAACTGAATGGGGTAAATATATTTCATTGTGTGGTTTTGAAAACATCTAACAACATTGGTTTGCACAGAAAGTGGGTGTAGGAAAAGTCAAAACAACAGTCTCGCTAGTGTTAAACGCACTTAGGCTACATGCTGAAAGTGCTGCTGCATCATGGCAGGACCCAGAGCCTGTGGATCCAAGATGGCGGACGACAGATGAACAATCGGGCGGATGTATACGAGCGCCACCCAGCGCTAGGTAGAAAGTAAAAGCCCAGTGTTACTTTAGATCACTGCTGTTTTATTTGTGCTCCGGGTTGGACTTGAGCTCACATTGCTCCGCGGTATGTGTGGGCAGCGAGCATGGCTGTGTTTTTCGCAGTGGACTCTCCCTGGCTGGAGCAAGCAGTACAGTACATTTCAGCACCACGGACAGAGACGCAACGACCACGCTGCCCTGTTTTGCCTCATATATGTATTTCACACATTTGGTTAGGAAACACAGACTGCAAATATCTGCTAATTGGCCCAAGAAATGAATCAGATGGAGTCGGGGAATGTAGAAATAACGGAAAGACATTACATCTGCTGTGCTGTTATTTGCTCAAAATGTTTTGCATGATATAAAGCTCACACAAATATGTCATCCCAAAAAAAACACAATAGACTAGAAATGAATGAAATAGATACATCAATTATTTGGAATCAGTGCTGATTCATTACTCAGATCCATATTACCCACAACCCCCTGCTGTGCACTGCCCTACTATGGGAGCAAAGAGGAATTTGTCCTCCAAACCGCCCATCCTCACCCTTCATAGTCATCCTGCGTTTCTCTCCCTCCATCTCAGCAGGGCTCTGGCAGGTTCATACTGGCCTAATTTCAAAGTGATGAGGTGTGTGTGTGTGTGTGTGTGTGTGCGTGTGTGCATGCCTGTATCGCCAACCTATAAATAGCACCTCTGAGAGACACAGCTGTACACGGTTGTTACGTGGTCTCGTGGTGTTCCCGCGTTCGATTGAATGGACAGACAAACAAACCCCTCCGCCGCGTTAATCAGCTAACGCCAAATGAAGTGGCCAATTTGAAATGGCGAGGTCCAGTCTGTCCTCTTGTGTCCCATCCCCCCCACCCCCCATCCCCCCCACCCCCCATCCCCCCCACCCCCACCACCCCTCCTCAATATGCTGTCTTTGTTTCTGCTGGCCTAGACAGATGTGTTGTTCCTGTATTACGTTGTGTGGTGCTGCGGTCTCTGCACTGCATGAATGTCTTTTTTTTTTCTTTTTTTTTTTTTTCCCCCATGATAGATGATCTGTGCTGATAGTGCGAAGCCGGATCCGTACGGAGTCTCATTTACAATAACAGTGTAGGCCGAGGAGTGCATGCGAGTGCATTACTGTGCGTAATCGATATGCTCTGACAACCGGTGATGTAATAATATGCATGTGCTGCTGAACTGGCAAACCATTTCAGGGCCTCGCACACTTGGATGAGTTGCTTCTCTATTGTTTTGCAGGCAGGGCTAGGCGTGGTGTAAGTTTATATTTCCTAAGCTGTGCGGTATTGAGAAAAGCATTCCTGGTTCTATGTCGCCTAGTACCGTCGTTTTTTCGTATTTCGTTTTTCGGCCTTTGTTTTTTGTATTTTGTACATTCGTGATACTGTGATAGACACTTGTGATAGTGTTGTGCTGCTGCAACCCCAGCATTTCCCCCCCCGTGGATCAATAAAGTATCTATCATCATCATAGAAAACAATGCAATTATCTGTTTATTATCTTTTGAAACCTTCAGCAATAGTCCATTGGAACACTTTTTGAAGAGCCAATGCACTCAGAGTTGTACAATCACTCCATATCATTTGGATCGTGTGTATTCTACAGCACTTGAAAGCACACAATCCCCGCTGTCATTAATTATGAGTGCTCACGGCCCTCAAATTTACAGTATTTTTTAATAAAACATCACTTATCTGCAAACTTAATAGGATATGCTGCATACTGTGCGCTTCTCCGTCTGGGTAATGAACAATAGGCGGCGGGATGAGTCGAAGGTGTGACCAGGGTTGTTTGACGAATGTTTTTCACCCCCTTTTGGACTGCGTTGCCTTGTTTAGGCAGCTTAACCACGCTGAACTTTCTTCTGTGTTATTACTGTTACTCTTTTATGTGGGCATTGTGCAGTACAGCTGAAATGAGCCTCTCTCCGCCACAATCCCCTTATAAGCAACTAGAAGCTTATTTCCACACAACGGTGGTCCTGGCATGGAAGCGATAATGGTTCTGGTGTGGTGACAGGAACAATTATTTTTTTTATTGTTATCATATGCATATTGCACACATATTGCTCTCCCTTTTTTTTTTTCCTCGCTCGCTCCCCCTTTTTCCCCTCTGTCTGGTTTCTCCCATTCTGACAGGTGATGATGCAGCCAGAAAACTAGCAGGATATGGTTAGTGGTCCTCGGGGGTTGGACGGAGGACATTAAGCCAGCAGCATCAACGAGCCCCAGCTGTTTGGGTCTTTTCACATTCATTTGTTAGTCAAATTTAGAGTCTCTCCCAATGCCAAGAACCCCCTCTGCCACTCTGCCACTCCAGAACCCTGGTGACAAGGCTGCTCTTAGCCAAATCCAATTTAATCTCCAATGGCGGGAGTGGATAAAGCTGTCTCCATCTCCCCCCCCCTCCGAGGCCAGGGAGGGCTAGGCAGCTTGTTCAATACACAAGGACATAATGCACATTCAAAAATAACTCAACGCACACACACACACACACAGTTAAGGACAAATAAACGGCAACAATCTAGCATGCGCAATTGCACGTGCGGAGGCATTCTCTCTTTCCTCTTCCCTCCTCTTCCTCCCTCTCTTCTCCCTGTGTGTCTCTGCAGTGGGGGGGGAAATGATGTCACTGCGTTGAAGGAAATGAGAGAGGCACATCTGAGACTCCTGCTTCTAGCCTCCAGACCCTCCGTTTCCTTTTTTATCTTATAGTTGGCTCTCTGTGTGTGTGTGTGTGTGGGTGTGTGTGTGGGGGGGGGGGTGTGATGTGGTATGACGCCGTAGCCAGAAATACACATTCATGCTAGGTCATACTATAACCCACATTCATAACAGGTTCATGACGTGGTTCATCACACATTTCTGCAGGAACGATCAACGTTTCAACAATTCCCCATACTAGCGGCTTTAAAGATTTACACCTCTGAGCGATGACCTTTCCCTTTAAGTGTGTGAATGACAGCTACGATTCTGACACCAAAAAAAAACTAATAAAAAATGATAAAATGAAAATAACTACCGAACATCCGAGTGTTATTTTCTAGCTCATTGCTCCCACATGACCTCTGCTGCTCCACACACATGACCAATCATTCATTAGACATGTAATTTTTCTCAGGAGGCATCACATTACATTACATTACATTACAGTCATTTAGCAGACGCTTTTATCCAAAGCGACTTACAAAGGTGATAGCTGACACCACATGGGGATCAAACCCACGACCCTGAGACTGAGAGTCTCATGCTCTACCAACTGAGCTGAGGGATGTAAGCTTATAATGAGAAGGGCGATCCCAAAGGAAGCTGTTTTAGCAAAGTTATATATATTAATTGGCCTTAAACATCTAGTATTTCTAGTAGAATGGGAAATAATATGTATCTCTCTAAGTGAAGTACAACAATTTTTACATACAGTATTTTACATCCATATTGAACTGAATGTTTTATTGGTGAAAAGGACTTTTGTTTTGAAATCTGCTATAAAGTTTTGTAGCAAATTATAATGTAATAACGTATGTAGTAAAATATCCAGTGTTCATATTGAAATCCACTTGGTGAATCGCACAATTGTTTAGCAAAGCTGTTCTAAATGTTGAGTATTTGATTATTCAGTCTTTTTAAACTAAAAGCCCCCAGGGCTTCGTCTTAGCAGCTCTATATTACTACCAGCTAAGCGAGGTTTGGTTGGCCTGTTTGTTCCAGGCCACAATAGCAGCCACACGCGAGCATAATTTAGCCTAATTTCCCCTGGACCCATCAAGTAGTATATGCTTGCTGTGTTGAATTAATGCTACCCAGTAGTAGAGCCAGATAATTGACTGGTGTGGGATAAAGTTAAGATTTAATGAATGTAACCAACCTGGCCTGGCCTGCTGTTTCAGCCATGTATTCAGACCCACTGCCTATCACCATTATCCTCGCCACCGGGACATCTTTTATGTCAGCCTGTCATCGTCATGACAACTCACTTCATGCAACCCCGACCCACTGTCCCTGGGCATAACTGCATGATTACTCGTAGTTAGGTGTCCCTTCTGCATGCAGTTTTGAGCGGGTATTGACAATGGAATTGTATGAGTGGCTTTTATGAAAACTGAACAAACAGGAAATTGTAGCGTAATGACAATCATTTTAGTTTGTACTCTAGGCAGAGTGATTTGAGAGGGCACGCTTTATGTGTGGTTATACAAGGAGATCTGCGACTCCTTCTGACTGTGAGAGCATGACTGTGAGTATGCCTATGCGTTTGAGATGCAGATGTTTTTTCCCTTTTGTTGCTGTTTGAATAAACTCAATTGCGTCTGCCTCTTCTCACATCAAGTTCTAGCGAGGCGCCGGATCATACAAAGGGAGCGGAATAGGAAACAGAGGTCACAAGAGAGCACAGGCAATAGCTTGACGTAGAAATAACGTGGGTGAAAGCAAGGGCAGGGAAGTTGGGGGATGAGTGAATACACAATACAGCTCTGGCCACCAGGGTTCAAGGCCTGCCGGATATAAATTGTCTGCTGTTTGTTTTTCCATTTCGGTGAACGTATTTTCTTATTGAACCGTGACCAAAACCTTGCTATGTGTAGGTATAGTACGAATCGATGGTGCATAACTCTTCATATGTACGACCGTTGTTGAGAGAATGTGTTGCTGTGTGTGTGTGTGTGTGTGTGTGTGTGTGTGTGTGTGTGGGAGTTGCAGTAGCAGCAGTAGCAGCAGCAGATCATTAATTACGGGTGTTTCCCGACTTTCCTCCAGGACTGATAGTATGCTGCAGAGATACTGGCTTATTGGAGTCAATGGCATTAGCACTTTGTTCAGCTGGTGCCCTGGGGTCTTGTTTCTAAGCCTCCTTTGTTTTAAGTGGCAGCCTTGCGTGAAGCTCCCTTATACCGAGCCTATTTCTCAATCCTTTAACCCCCCCGATGGAATTCGCCACCAGTGTATTCGCGTCCTAATGGAGAGAGATAGGAGAGAGAGAGAGAAAAATTTGGGTTGACGGGACAGTTCAACAACGCCCCGACAACCAGTTAGCATTCTCACAGTTAGCATCCAAGCCCGGCGTTCATCAATCTGCATAACGTTTAGGCCCCCGAAGGGGCGTTAAGCTAACAAGCCGAGGGAGGCGTGAACGAGACGAACAACAACGGTCGGTTACGGGGGAGGTACAAAATGGTTAGCGCGTGGCTAAGGGACGCGCTGTGGCTGGGACTCCCCCCGCGCAGCGCCGGGGAGGAATCGTCGCCTTGCCTATTAGCGTCGCAGACTGGGCCGAGGTAGAGTCTAGCACGTCTGTGTGAAACCCCGCTGCCGGGGGGCCGAGCCTACCGAGAGAGGCCCACACAGGAAGCTGCTCTTCCAACATAAAAGGCACAATACAGTCCTTGTGACTCCCCTCCCCCCAACACTATTTCTACTCTTCCTCCTAATCAGATTCATTATCTGCTGTCTAAATTACCTCATCACCAAATCTATTTACTAATCATGGATCTTGAAGCGGAGCAAAATGCGTAACAGATGCTATTGTTGTCAGGAAACCAAGGTCACCGAGTGGAAGAGGGAGACGCCACACACCTGTGCAGTAATTACGGCAGTGAACAGACAGCTGTAGGCGGGTCAGAGCGAAGTGAATGCTGCCCCTGATGAAAAATCACTATGGATATTTGTCAAAGAAGTCAACTGCCACTGAAAGTTGTTTAAGCAGAGTGATCATTTAATCGTGTTGCAGCATGAGAGAGAAACCAGCACACAGGTCAGGTCAGACAGCATTCAAGCATTTCTGAGCAGGATCTCTATATATACAAGTTACACAAGCCCCTTTAGTGTTACCGCCGGTCTCAATAACAAGGTCACTAGAAGAGACAAAACAGTATAGGGAGACAAATCACTTGGAGACACTCAGTGGTCGGCTGTAGGTCATCTAGTTAACATGAAGCACCAGTATCCTTGGAACAAGCATAAGTACAATTTTAGGAGCTTTATATGAATCAAATACAGCATGGTATATATGTACTGCAACTACTACACTGTTAATACATATGTGTACTACTCAAGTCACACAGTATATTCAAGTTTTCTTCCACATATTCCTGTAATATTCCTATAGGGAATTATAGTGTCTTTGGTACTCATTGGTGAGTTTATAGTGACGTTATCACACATTCTGGCTTTTATTTTTTATCTTCAATCAGAATCAGTTTTATTGCCAAATATGTTTTCACATACAAGGAATTTTACTTGGTGTTTGGTGCATAACAATAAACATAGCAAGAGAAGAATAAAAACAAAACAAGAATAAAAGCAAGTACTGTAAAAGGCAAAGGTCAACAATACAATATAAAATAGAGAAATTCACACTAAAATATATGAAAAGATATAAGAAAAAAGAAATAAGAAAATAATAACAATCGAATGAAAAGAATATGTGCCATATATGTGCAAATTTAGACAGATGTGGATACTATTTTTATTGGATGCTATAGCATGGTGGATGCTATTACTACAATGCTATTACTATTGGACATTCTGTGGTATCATTTTTAATTGTAGCTGTGTGATATTTTATAGTTTTGCTGTGATATTCATATAGTATCCTTTCTAAATGTTATAGTACAATTATAGTCTTACTATAGTTGTTTTTCAATAGGTTGTTTTTCACGTCATATGGGAAATCACTAGACAGATCTCAAGATCGCGTCTAGCCACAAAGATCCTCGGTGATATGACAGTTAAAGCATCCTCTCATATCGCCCAGGATCTTTTTGGCTGTGTGTAGCCCAGTTTTAGACCAAGCAGTAAATATATTATCACACATTTAAACAATGCATAAGCAGCTGTAAATATTCAAAATATGCACCACATGTACACAATAATGCTTTAATTTTCAAAGACATCTACTAAACCTGTATGTAGTCTATTTCTAGTTCTAGCAGTCGTTTAGCTATAAACCACGAGACGTCTTTTAAATGGCTAATCAACGTAGAATTGCTCAGTGGGATGGTAGACACAGGCTTCCTACTTGAAATTACTATTCGTCAGGTTTCAGGTTGTAAATACTTCTAGGGAACTCAGGAAGCCACAAGGAAATATCTGCAGTCAAGTGTTAAGAATATGTGACATTTCAAATAACATGAACAAAATGAACTATTGTCATCTACAAGTCATTTTGTGATCATAACTATTAAATGCCATGACAGGAGACAAAAGCCTGCTACATTTTTTGGTTTGTGGTTGACGTTACAATGTTTGGTTTGCTGGAAAACATGACGTCTGAAATGCATCACTCACTAAGTGCACATGTCAAGTGTGAAAAAGCTGATTACGATGAACCAAAATCTGCCGGAAACTTCAGTCGAGGTGTATGACGGCTTCAAACTAGTTCAGACGTGTGATGGACTTCCACATCATTGCATTGCACAGTACAAATCTGACGATAGAGAATAAGAGATCAAGATAGAGGAAAGGATATGCAAGAGACAGAACAAGCAAGTCAACCAGAGTGAGACTGACGGCGAATCAGCTTGTTTTGGAGCCTACCATCAGTTGTTTACAATGGGTCATGTACTTGACACAGCATTTGAATTGCTTGCTGTGCACACTCAACGCTAATTGAGCCAAGATTCACGTTGAGTGCCATATTCATTCAGAGTGGAACACTATTGATTGTTTGCTGCCTCTAACATAACTCTCAGTTTCCCGCTGCTCCACTTATTCTCGGAGCAGTAGATCAGGATTCTGGGACATTCTTCCCAGGCTCAGGTGCGTCAGAAAAAAAAACCGTCTCCTGGTAACGGGGTCACAAGGTCAAATATTGAATCAAAATGACAAAAAATCAATGAAGGAAGCAACACAGGGCCCCTTGACATCTCTCTCGCCATTGCTTAGACTGATAACCTGTCTGGCTAAGAATACTCCTGGTAGAAGCCCAATCAATTTGGATCTGCTTCTGTTTGGGTAAATCAAAGTCAATAGCTGTTTGATATTCCCACCAATGTCTGAAAAGCTAAACCAAAGTGAATGCTATAGAATTTTTTACCCCAATACTTGTGCGATGCATTACAAAAGCTGCAGTACAAACTTTCCCTCAAAGCTTTGTTTTCAGGTGAGACAACCTCTCAATCAATGCAGCATCTGTTCCGCCAAACTGCTCGCTCCTTCAGAAATGACTAGAATGCTAACGCGCAACGCGACGTTTTGTGCTTTGTTTTCCTCCGCAGCGCCCCCGACCGTCCGCATCGTACACTCAGGGCACGCCTGCAACGTCGAGGAGGAGAGGCACACCGAGAGGGTCTACACCATCCGGGAGGGAGAGACCCTGGAGCTCACCTGCCTCGTCACGGGGCACCCTCGGCCACAGGTGAGGTCCTGGAGCGCTGCAGTGTGAAGCCGTTTGACATGCCTATTCGCCTCTTATCATGACTACATGGGCAAAAAAAAAACCAGATATGGAAGGGAATCGTGAGAGAAGGTCGAATGTTGTGGTCAATCTCTACTTCTCTCTCTCTCTCTCTCACTCTTTCAATGGCTCTCTCTAGAGTGGCCCGCCACGCAGCTCCAGCGCTAAATCAGCTTAAAAGTTTAATCCTTCAATTATTGACGGTTCAGGTTGCATTGTGCACCTGCCGATTGATAATAAAAGCTGCTAAGTCTAATGAGAATGCGGAAAGAAAACAGCCAAAACACAAAATATAATGAATTGGAAAGAAAGGGGGCCACCGTGGAAGGAACCCCCCCGGGTGTATGAATGCACCACACACAGCAGAGCAGCTCCTCAGCATCCCAACAAGAAGCTTTTTTCTACTCATTTGAGGCGTTTTACCTTCTTGGAGGTAAGAAGCTTTTGAGTAGTTCTTGATGTGCCTTCCATCCACTGTGAGAGAACTGAACAAAAAAAAAACAAGGACCGCATCTCTTCGCTCACACTGCCAGAAAATGAAGTAAATAACCTGATCCTTTGAAGTATAAATGTCAGCTCTGCCACAAATGAGTAAACTATCACACTCATTCCTTGTATTAATCTAAAGCAGGATTTGCACACGCTAACCTTTTGAACATTTGTTCGAACATCGCCTCCAATTTGTTTGATAAGACAAATTAAATGGAACTCAGCAGTGTGTCAGGACAGGGCTGCGTTCGTTTACATTCATCAATATAATTCACCTTTTGATCAATACCCAGGCCCATTAGTTTGTACACTTCCCCTCCTGATGCCGAAGCAAAGAACCTATTGATTTTTATATTTCAATTGAAAAGGTGAGGCGTCTTAAAGTAGTGAGAGGTTCAGACACGCCGATGCATCTCCTTCTGTTGTCCGGGGGACGGCGTCACGCTCACCGTCTTCCCGCTTAATTGGAATTTCTGGGGAAAAAAAACTAAAAACAAGTGCACGGGAGAAAGAGAGCGTGAGATCAAAAGGTGTGCATCGCTATGGCAGGAGAGGCAGGGTTTCCTTTGAAACAGAGTCATTATGAGAGCCGGGATGTGCCGGCTCCGTCCCCCCCTCTGGTAGCGGCGTGGGACTCGCAGACTCACTCTGAGCGGGTTTGGGAGGTTATCTGGGGTGGCGGCGGACCTGAGGCTGGTTTTGTGATGTTAGTGGAAAAAAACACAAGGGTGCTGCGACCTCATCAGAGAGAGACTTGCAAGTTAATAACAACAGTTCATCTTTTCATTAGAGTTAAATATGAATCCTCAGAGCGAGTTCATAGTCTTGAGCTAGCCGCAGTTTTTGGTCTTTTTCAAACCTTTTTTTCAACAATGTTCTGCATTTAAATGGAGCTGAACTTCTTCATCTTTCAAGAGCGTGTCTGAAAATAAAGTAATCAGTACTCTTTGCAAAGGTTGAAGTGCGCTTTTAATGTTCGCCCGTCTTGATTCAGAGGAAATAAAAAGCTTTTTCGTAGGTTATTTAAACAATGAGTGCTGTGGACTCGTTTCTAAACGTTTCCGTCACTCAATCACTGCAAATGGCTTTCAATGTGTCATGCATTAGAAAATCAGAAAATTGCTGTTTTCTATTTAATGCCCAGACATCCGTCTCATTCCCTGAGTTTGAATTACTGTAGCTCCCACGTTAATACCCGGGCAGAGACGTGTTGCGCCAAGTGCATACATCATCACCACCACAAAAGGCCATTTCACATGAATGGTTAACAGTTGACAATTTCACTGGCATTTCATTCTTTGCGTGTCTATGAGGACGCACACTCTTTAAATGACATAGATTCTCTCAGACCTTCCCACTGATGGAGTCTTTGGATCCGGTCCAACCAGGCAGGAGCTTTTCTCTCGGTGTTTCTCTCTCAGCCCTGTGCACATCCTCCCACCCGCCTGGGAGGGAAAACAGAGACTTTTCTAATAATAAAATCGTACACTCGCGCACACGCACACACGCGCGCACGCACATACCATCAGCAACACTTGCCCGCGCTCCCATTTCATTGTCAAATAAATATATGTTCCTGTCAGTCAGCTGTACATCATATATTATGTGCTTTTTCACTACTGCCTTGTGGGGCTGGCATTTCAAGGTGTTACTATGGGCTGTCCAGGAAGACTGGGGCTGTCGGCATCTGGCATCGTATGTAATGTGCAGAGGTCATAGGAAAAACTCTCTCTCTCTCTCCCTATGAAACACTCTCTCTCTCACATGCATCCTCTCTTTCTCTTGCTTGCCTCTATCAAACACACATACCCTCTCTCTTTCTCTCTTCCTCTCTATCTCATTAATGTTATCTGTATACCGTTTTAACTTTTCTTATACAATTTTTAGTAAAGGCCTAACCAGGGACAGAGGTTGCAAATTAGCCTTGGCTACAAACCTATATGCATGACATCGGTTTTGTATTTTATATGAAACAATGTTCAATGTATTGTCCCTGTTCAATAAACGTCTAAATAAAAAATAAAAATCTACCATTGCATGCACTGTTGTAAATTGCACATTGTGGCCGGGATCATCCAATATATAGAACTCTCTCTGTTCATATTTTCAGGCCTCACTCTTCTGAAGCTTCATTCATGGTGTTTGATGCAGTGGACAGAGTCCCTGATGATGAAGCCATCTGCCCCTGTCTCCCCTTCCCTTGGCCTCCATCCATTATGTCCACACTACCTTGTTTGAGCACCAGGCTCCAATAGCCAGCAACACCACATAGCAAACACCCTTTTTTGTTTCAATTATCGCCCGGGCCAGATTCAACCCACGGAGCCAGGGGTCAGTGAGTACAGATAAGCTGACCTGAGGCCTACGGATATTTTCCTTTACACCAATTGGCATTATGTGATCTGTCTTGGAAGTCCCCGTGACAGCTAGCCTAGCGCCGCTGTCTTTGGCAGATGGTTCTTTTCATTTGTGGGTATTTTCCACTCCTCCCCATACAAACTATCTCACACAGTCTTAACTCACCCTAACCTTAACGCTTGTCAAAAGAGAGTCCAGGGCATCCACAGCCTCCGAGCCGCTTGGGGAGGTTTCCATATGATGATGCGACAACAAGGAACCTCAAATTGGTGTGAGTCATCTCTGTCCAGCCATCAGATCCATCATACGACCAAATGTAGTCCAGCAAGGGCAGCCAAAAAAAATAGATTAGATTAGATTAGATTAGAAATAGATGAATCTTTTTTATTAATCATTTGATTCATGCCTGTACAATTTGAAACATGGCACATTCGTAGTCGGTGCACCTCTATAGGAGCCAGGCTCTGTATGTGTACGTTCGTTTTTTTGCGTTCGTTTTTCATGTGTAACGGTTGCACACTGCTGAGGGGGATTACGATACTGTTCAGGCCCCCGCAGAGCCCCGAGAGCCCTGCATAGGCGAGGTGTGCCCTTGTACGCCGGACAGCACGGTAGAAGTCAAACAAGCATCGACCGACTCAAGGCTGTGAGTTTTTAAAGTCAGCGAAGTTTCACTCACTCCGATCATTCATACCCCCCAGCCATCCCTCCGCCCACTATCACTAGCACGCTCGTTTCAATGTCAAGGACTTTGCTAATGTAACGTGTTGTGCGGCCATTCATTTTTTATTGCGACGGGGCACTATTTTTTAATACAGACCAGTGGAGTCTGTGCACTCACAGTTTGCGATTCGGACCCCCTGTTGCTTCCTTTGATCGCTTGATTGTCATGCTCAGCCACACTTGGCTGCACCACTGAGCCGCACAGACCCCCATCAGTGCCTAAAATAAAGATGGTGAGCAATTAGAAACCGGTCTGTAGTTAGGAGAAGGGGAACGTCACAGCAGGCATTATGGGAGAGTCACAGGAGACGCGTGCTCCGGCATATGATCCCGGCATAACAACAGACACGGTGCGCATTTCAATTAGCCCTCGCCGCGACATCGCCGGGTGTCTGATCTCAAATCTAGGAGAGATTTCTACTTCTCCGAATGTTGATGTGTGTGACTTTATGGGGAAATGATATTATCGTTGTAATGACTTTGCCTTTTCCCAGAGAACTAAATGTTTTTTTTAATGCTTTGCTTCACATAAGATATGCACCGTTCTAATCCCTCTGCTATACATTACAAGGAGAAGCGTGAAACCCTTGGAGACCTGAGAAAACACATTAGTGGGTAGAACTGTGGAAATGTAAGCAGATGTTATTTCATGGTAGTAATGGATGAAATCACAAGGTATGGACAGGAGTGATATTTTTTCGTGCAACAGCATCATGTGATGATGAGGACAAAATCCTGTGCAGTATGAATTATTCCCCAGTTCATATCTGCGTGCAGTTTTCTCAAGAGAAGGAGATAGGAGCAGTAAAAATAGCCCAAATAAACTCAGTGGGCTTGGAAGAGCAATTATCATGTTGCTCAAATCCACCAGCTCCTCTCAGATCAAGAGTGTTTGCATTGCGCTAAGGAGAGTGAAGAGGGTCAAACGGTTCTCGCCGGGCATACTTCAGGACTCCCTCTGTGGGTAGAGGTGGGTGGGTAGGTGCTCAGAAGTAAAAAGTGAGAGGAAGGAAGGAATAAAAATAGCCTCAGGGTACGGGGAGAGTTGAAAGCTCACCAATAATGTGGTCTACCACCATGTGAAACAAACAGGAGCACTTTCCCTTTGAAAATATGAAGGGTGTTTGAATACCCACTTCTTAGTGTCACTCTAACAATGCACTTATTGATACAGCGCTTTCCTAAAACTCAAAGCTCTTTACACAAAAGGCGGAGGAAATGAATGGTGGTATAAGCTGGGAGAATATTGAATTCTGCTGAGGTCGCCATAAGCCAGCTCGCTTTGTATTTTCATGGTGTGTGGGGGGGGGGGGGGGGGATCCGGAGCGCTGTAGGAGAGAGTGACAGCGAATTCGAAAACTTTGCTCTATCTAATTTATGCTCATAACTTATTTAACTTCAGGGCTTGTTTTGCTGAACTCATGCTGTCCCCAACTGCTATAATAGAGCCCCGGATTTACTCACAGTTGGGCTTTAGCATCGATCACTTGCTGAGTTCGGGCTTTCTCCTGCAGCGCTTTCTCTGGATGTCTCTTGATGCATTTGAAACAGGCCAGGGGAAGACATCTCTGTACAGCGCCTCCATTTAGAAGTATTTAATTTTAATGCTAATATACCCACTTAAAGTCAGTGAAAAAAGGGATGGCACATGAAGCACAGTGTGGTTACAGACCTCTGTTGGAGCAAGAGGTCGATGAAAAGGAAAAATACAACACAGCCTCGGAGCTTCAGGCTAGTTGGTTTTCTTTCTACCACTCTGAACAGTAACACCCCGAGGCAGACGGAGACTGAGAGAGGCTAATGATAAACTTCTGTGTGAATTCTTCTCCCTGCCTTCCTCTAGCCTCAAGCTCCATAAGCGTCTGGAATGCAATATCATTATCAGGTTTCAGACCGCCGTGCCTTTCATTCTCCCTTTCCTTTTCTCGATCTCTCTTTTTCGAAAATGACCGAACCCTAAACAAATGCAACCCGAGTTAGACGCTGAACGCGGGTAAAACCCCACAGCTAGCTCAGCAGCAATCTCCCAAGATAGCTCCCAATGCCCATCCTCCCATGCAGCGATATCCTTGTTCCATCAGATGCTATCTCTCTAAAATAGGATGCTATCAGTATCCAAGGCGATGCGATCACCATCCAGTGTGGAGATATTAAATTGTAATTCATAGCCTCCCCTGCCTAGACAGAGATATGTGGGGCTCTGCAGGCAAAGCCAGTCCATCTGTGGCTTACTTAGGATAAGGGATTGAATGGAGCTCCATGCTCCGTGGTTGTGCCTCTGTGGCCCTCGGGCCAGAGTTGTCACACTACCTGTTCATGCTGTATGCTTTAATGGGGGCAGGAGAGGGAGATGATGGAGAGTCAATTACAACCTCATGTTGGAGAGTAACACTATTTCACCTTTCATTATGCCTCGATGCCATAGGCTAACTGGGTCTCATCAGTTAGTGAAAGCTACTCAAGCCGAGAGGTCAATCTCGTGTGGAAGGGACGAAAGGAGGAAGTTAGAATCGTTTTTGATATCCCACTGTGACATTTCTCTACCTCATAATGGGTTTTATTTGGTTTTATTTTGAAACGGGGCTGTTGGTGCATTACATCCAACACTAAAGAGTTTAAAAACCGCAGTGCAACACAAAGGGAAACACTGCAGTCCAATCCATCAAGCCAATTTATACTGTTTATCTGTTTTGTACCTAAAGTTGTATTATATCCCTCAACCCAGTGGTATGCATACTCGATCAGGACCAGAGGTAAAGAACTGAAATTGGGCTCTAACTTGAAAATACTGCGGGGTGTAGAGGGTATTTGTTGCTATAATTGCCTTCTGTCCTTTGTTCCTTCCCAGATCCGATGGACCAAGACAGCAGGCAGCGTGTCGGACCGCTTCCAGGACTCCAGTGTGTTCAATGAGACGTTGAACATTGCCAAGATCCAGAGGACCCAGGGAGGTCGCTACTACTGCAAGGCTGAGAACGGCCTGGGCTCGCCCGCCATCAAGTCCATCAGAGTGGATGTCTACTGTAAGTATCACGCTTGGTTGTCACAGAACGTCAGACTGATTTCAATTCTAAAAAGTCACGTATGAAAATTTGATTGCTTTCAGGATCATAAGTATTTCTAATTTGACCTTTATTAAAAGTTTACAAGGTTATCTATATGTTTTGCATGAGTGTCCTCTGGGTACTCCGCTTTGCTCCCACATCCCAAAGACATGCAAGTCAGGTGGGTTGGAGATGCTAAACTGCCCATAGCGTTGAATGTGTGAGTCTGTCTATCTGTGTTAGCCCTGCAATGGACTATCGACCTGTCCAGGGTGCCTATCTGCCTCCCGCCCAGTGTGTGCTGAGATAGGCTGCAGCCATCCATGACCCCGAGCAGGATTAAGTGGGTAGAGAAACTTAATGAATGCTCTTTTTTAGACATCCTGGTCACAAGCCCAATTTTGAACCTCTACGCTGCTGCCAACAAAGTTGGTCTCATGGCAGTGCAGTAAGATGTAGCGCAGTTGGCAGCACAGTTACACTTCCCTTACAACCAGCATGTACCACTCAATAATAAAAAAATCGAAAGCCCTCACAAATTAGAGTACCAGATGAAATGAGTGCGTTAAACATTACCGAAACTTCCCAAATTTCTGAAATATTCAACATTTCGGTGCTGTCAGTGTAACGTTATAACCCGATACACTACTCCAGACGTCTGTAAATGGAAATGTGCTGCATCCAAAGACTCTCACGACAATGTTGATTTTCATCCTGACAGATCCATTGACCGTAAGTGCAACCTCTCTACCTTTTGAAGGTAGCTCATCACCATTCATCAAAGTGATTTAGTCTTATTAGTTTTATTGATTCGGTATTGATTGCCCTATTTCACCTCTTGGGTGGACAAACAGTGCAGAGACACATGTCAGTGCTCTTTGATCACAGCGTCCACCCCACCTCCCTAGGCTGTTTCTCTGCACAGACACAAATATACACTGACTAATATGTAGGCACGTCGTAATCCACTAGGACATCGTATGTTTTCAGCTTCAAGCAAATCTACTGAGGTAGAATTTGGAAGATCCCTAAGCTGCCTCCTTAAATTCTCTCCACCAGCACTCATGTCTGGTTTTCACTTTTTGGCCAAGCTGTGAAGTCAAAACCCACGCTCCTCCTTTTCATTCCTCACTGCAAAAACTGAAAAAAAAAGAGATTTCAGTTTAACATGGAAAAGAAAAGAATTTGTTCGAAAGGAAATTGGATAGTGAAGCGTTTTCCCACCTTAGATGAAGTAATCATTTCAAATGACTGGAAATGGTCATTCGCATGAAAGTGATTCACACGGTCTGCTAAGCATAACAAGTAATTGGACTGCGCTTGGCACACCTCAAACTATTGTGTGACTCACTTCCTGGACAGCATCCACCTGCGCGAGTCCGGTTCGAATCGATTTCAAATCAAGTTGTCTCGCCTGTGTCCAGCATTATCGGAACAGGTATGTAAGCTGAAGGAAGCAGGTAAATCTTACAACAAAAAAAAATCCAATTCATAGTCACGGGGGAAAGAAAACAGGTAGTGGAGCACATATTTGTTTGGACTGAATTAGATGCAGCCCAGCCAAAGCCCAGCCAATCCTCGCACGCCCTTCCAGTAAAACCAACACTCATTTGATACACTGAGTGGCAAACCCGCAGCCAGTTTGTTCCACACCACCCTGTGTCCTTAGCAATGTCAATAACACTGTCCTGCAGTTATGGCTCTCTTCTCCTCTCCTCTCCTCTCCTCTCCTCCAGCGGGGGTTACGAAAGTAGAGAAAGCCACTTTCATCTGCCGTTTAAAAACCCGGCAATCTGCCAATCACCCCTGTCACTCTGTCACGCTGGGCCCGAGCATGTGGCGGGTCTTATCCTGCCGCAGCCCTCCTCTACCTCTCTCGCCACAATCTCTCTCTTTGCCTTTCTGTCTATTGTCTTACTCTTTGGTCCTCGGTGACTGTGCCACACATGACGCTTGTACCCGTTTATTTGGACTGGCATGTGCAGGGGTTGCGGCATTGAAAAGTTGTTTAGAAAGCTGGTGGAAGGTCTTAGCGGAGAGCTGCCGGGGTGGGGTGGGGGTGGGGGTGGGGGTGGGGGGAGTAGGGTTGAATGCATCTCAGCAGCTGACAGTCAGAGCCTCTTTCCCTCGGTGCACCGTTTCTCCTTGGCTGCACTTAAGAGCTGGAAGAGCAGATGGAGGAACGGAGCCAGATTACACTTTGGAGACAAACCTGAGGATCGTCACAGGCTGAGATCCCTTGATGGGCGTCATCGTTTGGCAGTTTGAGGTCTGGGTTTGCATGCCGTTGCAGGTACAGTGCATTACGATTAGGTGGCTGGTCTATCAAATAGAGGTGTTACTTTCAAGAGCACCATTTAATAAAGTATATAGTACAATTGCAATTTGTGTCATTGGGAAATCAGATACCTGTCATGGTAGGTAGGTACTTTAGTAATCCCGCGGGGAAATTTCTGTGTTACAGCAGCCAGACATAGAGTAACACCAAGAAATGGAAATCGAAATAATAAAAATAAGAATAACAAATAAAAAATAGGCATAGGCAATAGGTATTCTTTGTCTTGTTTCTCCTGGTGCTTGTGTATAAGAGGGCCATTTCATGAGCTCTATAGTGTCTTGTACGGTTTATGAACCATGTGCAGGCATGTAATTCCCATCTAGTCCTTCTCTGCAACATCACCCTATATGTCATGGACACATGGTACAATAAGAGTAAAGGGCGAGGCGAGGTGAAGCATGGCCGCTTCCTCAGCAGCATGAGTGCAGCTAGTGTGTTGTATGACATGGATACCAATACCATTCAAGTTGCTGAATGGAAGGCAGACATTGAAAGTGTTAGTCCTTGCATCTGGCCTTGCATTCCAGTACATGTACTTCATTAGCTGACTTCGTGTTGTGTTGCACACCCGGCAACAGCACACACCGCTTCTCCTGAGAGACGTTATATCTGTCCCCCGGGGGAGGATTTAATTGATGGGCCTCTTGCAGTACATGCTATTTTTAGTGCTTTGCAGCCTTGATTTTTAATTAGTATTAAAATTGGTGTTTTGGAGCTCGGCCTCCCAACAACAACACCTTGAGTTATGTTCGCTGTCTCCTTCAGATGTTGCCGGTGTGTCTCTGTTCATACCAATCTGTATACATCTCAGACATAAAACCCGGCAGTTAGACTGGACAGCCCCATTACGCCAGATAGCCAGAAACAGGGCCTCATATGTATTGTGGAAAAAGGCGTAAAAAAAAAACCCCCAGATGATCTTTTACAGTCTCCTCCTTGGGTTTTCTTTCCATAGGCCTGGCGTTCATTTGTTTCCTCTTCGGGGGAATGAAGGGTCGTGTTTTCAATTTTGAAAATAAACACTAGAGGTCTCATTCATATATGCACCTTTATTGGATCAAAGTGGGCTTTCCGAAACCTTGCTTCTTCATAAAAGCTCATGCCAATTGACTCACTTTCAATAAAATGAAATGAAAGAAAGAAGGAATGACAAATGGAGAGGAGGGAGAGAGAGAGAGAGAGAGAGGGTTTTCTATACTTTCCACCCAAGTGAGATCGTCCTCGGAGCAGACAAACACAGGGAGCGATAATTAATGGTAATAACTGACCCCTCTAGCCCAGAGGAGCTGATACTAGCTATAGCCAGCTCAACGCTAACTTATTTACAAAGCTCAGAAGTCCATCTAAGCACATTTTATACTTGCTGACACTTCAGTTGTGTTTGTCCACAGTCTGTGGGGAAGGCCCTCTCCAAAGTTAATAAAGAAGCTTACCCAACTCCCACACTGATCGATTTTAAGCTTAAGATGCTCACTTCTTTTTTCCTACAGGGCAGTCTTTTCAATGTTTTCATTTAATTTCAGCTGCATTAATTTTGCTGCAGCATCTAATGTTTCATTGAGTGACTGATCGAGCAGGGCTTAGAGTTCTGCAGGGGCAGCTTATTGCAGTCTCGGGGAGTCCATTGACCATCACCGGCACAATATATCTAAAAGACATTTGGCAAGGAGACAAGCGGGAGAAAGTATCCACCGAAGTGACGGGAAAAAAAAGCAAACAGTTAGCACGGAGTTTGTTTGAGGGCATGAAACAGTCCCAGTAATCATACTGACGAATCTACTCTGGCTGATTCAAATCTATGACTCACACCGATTAGTGGCCGCTTTAAAAACAAACCATTTCTCTTATTATCCTCATCATTCAAAAGTTTGCTGTTGGTGCCCATGGCGTTTCAAATAAACTCAGTGAAACATAACGATTACAGCTGAAAAGAAAACAACTTATCCTAAAGCCGCTCAGTCCGATTCAGCACTTAAAGGGGTTGATAAAGGAGTTTTCTAAAGCGCGGCGCTTTAAATAAGCCCAACAACACTGAATGGAAAAACTGCATTGTGAGAACACCGAAAAAAACTGCAGAGGAAAAATAACATATGCAGCACAGTTCGCTGTAATAACAATTTAACAGGAGAGAAAAGGCACTTTGTAATGCGGGTCCTTATGCTACTGTCAGGCAGCTGATGTTATTGTTGTCTGTCTAGCCATACAGTGTTACTTATCATAAGAGTCAGGTAGTGTTGATCGTGTGAGAAACAATTTACTTGACAATAGGTTGTTTTTCTTAAGCATTCACACACATCATCCCTCTTCCCTTCAAAAGAAGGATTAGAATAAGACAATAACCTGTTGTCTGTGGAAGGAATTGCACAGTCCATATTTCACACAGCTAGTGCAGAGAATTTGTGTGTGCATGTGTGTGTTACGGTGTGTGTGTGTCTGTGTGTGTGTGTGTGTGTGTGTAGGCCCACGTACCAGAGATTGAGTTTGAATCATTTTTTACCAACTGCAGTATTCAGATAGATTTGAGACGCAAGCATGTGTGTGTGTGTGTGTGTGTGTGTGTGTGTGTGTGTGTGTGGTGCCTATTGAATTCAAGCCCATGCTCACGAACACACTTTCCACTGCCGAGATCCTGACTCAGGCACCCACGTCAAAGGTTTAACATGGCATGGCACACGCCTCCTCAGCGGTTGCGACAGTGTGCAGCGCCGTGCGGTGTGAGGCGGACTTGTGGAAGTGTGTCTGCTTTATGTTTGCCTTCCATCGAGTGAGTTCATGAAGGAGCTCAGAGACCAAACAGCAGCTGATGGTGTTTGTTTAGCGTCCGTGCCGGCTTTCCTTTATCCAGTCGGTCACTACAAGTGGCGCTTCCTATCTCATCAGGTGTCAAATTACTGCTGCCCTGCTGCAAGGTGCCTGGGTAAACGGAGAGAACATTGACTTACATGAATACATGGTGGTAAAAACGAGACATTATGCAGCTCACCCTTAACCCGTATCCCTTCATTATTGGTACTTCCATCCTGTTCTTATATTTATACACCCTGGAGAGTCTGCTCTAAAGTGAAGAGACAATATACTTGTGCATTTCCAGAAGGCAGTGTGTGGGACGGCGATCTCAGGGGAAGCTATTGATTAGTGGGTTCAATTGGATGCAGCAGATGCTGCACCCAGGTTCAATAGGGTGAGTTATGAGTCAGATTGAAAGAAGATGTAATTGTTAGGTGGTGAGACCTTCTCCTGGTTATATAATGCTTTTCCACATATAGAATTTCCCTCTCCTAACATACATACCAACCCTTATCTGATAGGCTCGGATAGGATAGGATAGGATAGGATAGGATAGGATAGGATAGGATAGGATAGGATAGGATAGGATAGGATAGGATAGGATATGTCATACAATAGTCTGAAATGATCCCATAAGGCATGTAGACAAGGATATATATGCAGCGGCTCATAAGTGCTTTTGGATGTAAATGGCCTGGTGTGATGAATGGTGCAGTTGGGCCACGGTGAGGTATTGGAAGCTTGTTTGAATCAGGACAGAGTGAATCAGCACATTATGTGTACATTATGTAAATGTTTGCTGGCGTGGTTAATGGAGGTAAAGCTGGTTCACGACTGGCCATTACTCTTTCAAGGACTTCCTCTGGGGAGGGGCCCATAATCAGAGGAGTCGACTCAACCTCATCCTCTGCCTCCCTTTTCCTCCATAAGAAGCCCGTTGTGTTTTTTCTTCACATTGTCTTTGGGCCAGGTGAGACCAAGGATGATGTTTTGAAAGCTAGTTATTGCTTAGCTCTTAATCACTACCCCTACGACAAGATGTGAATAGTGATTGACCTTGACAAGTTGTAAAACATTGAGACATTGAGCAAAAATCCTTATTGACTGCCTGGAAATTATATATATTGTTTGAATGTTATTAAACATCAAATATTATTGTTTGAAGAAGGTCTTGAATTTCTCAAGGGACTCCTCAACTTAAAAAGGATGTTGCACCCCACAGCCAAGTCATGTGAGGATTGACATGAGAGGCTTGTAAACCAACATGATATAGAGGTCTGACAGGCCTTTTTCTACCTATTCAACTAAAATCAATTACCTTTGTAGAGGGTATCGATTTTTTTTGGGTTATTGAGATTGTGTAAGGTGTTGGTGCTGATACGATAGGGTGTTGTAGGGTGATACGATAGATCTACAAGGGTCATGAGACAGATTCAAACCCACGATGCCACAAGGCCAGTTCTGAAGTGTCCTTGAGCAAGACGCTGAAATCCTAGCAGGCCTTGGAGTGCTGTTCTGTTGATGACCCTGTTCTATGACATCATAATGGGGTTCTTCTATAAAGTACCATATTCAGCACCAAGCACTTCTGTGTATAACACTTCCTGCAATGTGCACTTCTTAGCTAACTTAGTGTTTAGGCCGCCCACAGCCTCAAGAGCCCTGCATAAGGGAAGTGTAGTGTGCACTTGTACACCAGGCAATACAATAGAAGTCGACGAGCATCAGCCAACTGCAGGCTGGTGCATGCTACATCCACATACCAGGAAGTAGCTCAGTGAGTTTCTAACTACAGCGGCTAAGTGAACACATGAATTAAATATGTTGTTATAGCGATTCCCTTAATTGCAACAACGTGGAGCTACCGCAGCACTTTGGTCTTAGCAGGTAGAGTTTTTAAAGTCAACATAGTTTCGCTCACTCCAATCATGCACACCCCACTCCTCCACCCGAGCACCTAGAAAGCGCCAACACACTTGTTAATATTACATAAGCGCGTACTAGTTCGTGGAAAGTGTGTTTTTACTTACTATAAGATCAGCAAATGATTTCAAATTGTTTTTAAAAAGAGTGTCTTAAAATCATTATTCAGCAAGGCTCTCTCATCCTTTGGTGGACTTTGTCAAGACCAAACAAGAGAGAAGGTCATTAAGCTGAGACCTGAAAGGAGCTCCATCATGTCACTAGTGCTTTGCTCCAAACTCTAATGGTGGGTTTCTAGGTGTTGTTGTTTAGAACAGTGGTTTGTGGCCTGCATGTTTTCCAGGGAGATGAATGGGAGAGGAGATAGGCTCAGGCAGACGCCACTGTCTCTGGGAGACGATGAAGAGGAGATTCATTACACCCGCCCCACAGCACTATTGGGCCTCATTATTTCCTCATCTCCATCACAGGGAGGAAGTGAGAGGTTGGAGGCTTTGCTGTTAGGCTGCTGATGTCTGCCCCTCCATTTATCACACACAACGCACACACATGCACACGCATTCTCAAACACACACACACACACACACACACACACACACACACACACAGAAGTCTTAAACACACACAAGCCCTGTGTTCCCCTTAACGCAGCATAATTGAAAAAGCACAGTCCTAAGTGGAATGCAGCATCCTGAAGAGCTCTAGCTCTTAAAGCAACAATGTCAACAGACTAAAAACTGATGACATGTTTAATTACAGGATGACTTCATCTGGCTCTAGGGAAATATTGTCCACTCCTTCAGCTTTAACACTGTCTAGCTCTGAAGAATGCCACTTAAGGGATGAGGGGCAACCAGAAGTCAACATTTAAAAGCCCAGGAAGTTTGTTTACAGCACAGACAAAAGCTATTTCAAGATCCATACAGCACATTATTTAAGTTGAGTAACATGAGTTCCATTAGCCGTCATGAAGAAAGTCTGGGGGATAAGCTGATACGATACGATATATGCTAACAATGCTAACAAGGCCAATGTCCTCTAAATTCATTCAGGATACTCTGAGACAGCGGTTCTCAATCCAGTCCTCAAGGACCCCCTGTCCGGCAGGTTTTAGCTCCAGCTCTACTCAGGCACACCTGAACCAATTAGAGGCTTCATGATACCTTAATTGGTTCAGGTGTGCCTGAGTAGAGCTGGAGCTAAGCCCTCCAGGACATGGGGTCCTTGAGGACTGGATTGAGAACCACTGCTCTGATATAAACAATGAAGCATACTGTAGTGTTCAGTATTGCTCTGTTGACTCCATTCTGCATTGCTGCTTTAATTGGCAGTAATTACACTCAACCAGGCCCGATGGCCAAGGCCCGGAGGGTGAGTTAGTCACCTTAATGGTCAGCTCATATCCTATGATGGCTCGAGATAGAGGGACAAAGAGAAGTAGGGGAGGATTTACATAAAGAGAGGGAGTAAGTCAGCGTCCTCCCTCCCTACCTCCCCCAGCAGAAATTTAAGTTCAAGTTAAAGCAGTGATGTGGAAATGCTTAATGAATAATTCAGGCCTTGTTACACCGTACCACAGAGGCATGCCAAACAGCGCTTGTGGCAGAGGTGGTGTGTTGCCCTTTACAAACCTTAACCCATCTTGCCCGAACCTCCCCACTGTGGTACTGGCAGAGTACACCACAGTGCCCTTTATAAACCCAACCTCATATGTCCAGTTGTTACTACCCTTGGCAACAGACCCAATGATTAAACTTCCAAACCCTAAATATCAAAGCGTGGATAGGGAGTCGTGCGACCTGATAAAAGGACATTGTTTTATTCGGAAAAGAATTGTGCTACGGGGATGTGAGTGTTCATCATGGCACCACTGATGAAACCAGACAAAAGCATCCCTGTTCATTTGTTTCTTTTTGACATTTGTTACAGCAGCAGATAATTAGGTCTGACTCTGTACAGCATCCAAACATCTCTGTGCTCTTGAAAAGTTTAATTCCAAAATGAGATATCTATCGTTTGAAAAACGTTGCTTAGAAAATGTGGTATTATAATAATAATAATAATAATAATAATAATTATTATTATTATTATTATTATTGTTGCCGTTGTTGTTGTTGTCATTATTATTATTATTATTATTATTATTATAGACATTAAAGTTAAAGTCTTTTGAAGTTATCAGCCAAACAAAAATGTGTGTACAAAATGGTCATAACTTGAAATTTGTCTTATTTATGAAATATTGAATTGCATTTCAGGTAACAATCATGTTTCAAAATGGATAGATAGCAAAAATGCTGTTTACAACATAATACATCTCTTCACTGTATAATGTACAACAATGTATGGGATATAATGTCAATGAGATTTCCACTTATTCGCCATAAAAAACACCTTTTATTACTCACAGGGGGATTGGGAAGATTTCCTTTCATGGTTTCTAGCAGTGAGACGATCTGTCACTGTGTTCTGCTGTATAATAATCATGTAATATACATCAAGAATGGGACGCCATATGTGCATCACCCTTAATAATTCAGTGAGACGCACCCTGCTCTCTTATCGTCCGCTGTGTCCAATGATTGTTTATGTGTGTTGAGGGATGGCTGTTACACCGTCACATTCAGATACCACACACTCACTGAAGTTGCTCTTCCCTAGATCCCCCCCCCCCCCTCCCCCTGACGGCAGTGGTGCAACATATGCCCCATATCGCATGTCTCGGAGAGAGTGATATTCAGTTTGCTGAGATATCGCTTTTACCCAGGCGCCATCATCGGAGTGGTTTTTGTGTGGAATGGATGTATCATGGACCCCCATCCCACCCCGAACACACACACACACACACACACACACACACACACACACACACACATTCACCACCGCTATCACATCCTAGTGTGGAGCAACAGCTGACACCAAATAGATATAGCCAGCAGCAGCTAGTTATTGTGGATTCTCACCATGAGATAGAGGTCACTGTCGCCAAGGGGTTGAGAGATGGAGGGAAGGGGAAATGTCCTGATGGTAAATTACATGCTGGATCCACATATTCCATCAGAAGCCTCAATAAAAGAGTAGATGCTATACATCACCCAATATGTCCTATTAACCTTATGACCCATATAAATGATACATGGAACCGTGCCGTCCAGCAAACTGGAAATGACGCCCCATCTGTCACGCTTTATGTGCGCTCTCGTATTCGCTGTAGTGTGTTTACACATGGTATACTGGTGATGCACTTTGTGTCATATAATTATCTAGGACTCCTTCCAGCATCCCATCTTCATTACCCCCTCTCCATTCTCCCTTTTTTTTTTATATCTCTTGAGGCTGTTGCTTCCATTTACAAACAGCAATCAGTGAGACTTTCAAATATTAGGCAAACTGCTCTGTTCACTCAAACCTACCTTGAACAGACACTTAATCTGGTGTGTGGCCGGGGCCACCCTTTCAGCAGCCAGTCTTGATATATAAAATCATCAATCTATGCTGCAGATAGAGAGACACGCTGCTCAGTGAGAACGCAACTTCACCTCTTTTTTAGCTTCCAATTTATTTAGAGGTGGCTCTGGCTTTTTAGGAGCTGCTTTTAGGTTCTTGCTATAAGAGAGGTTGCGGGGTGAGCTCTTTCGCAGCGCAGGCTTCCAGGTAATAGCTTCTCTAATCGCTCACGCCTCCTGCCCGTATTTCTACTGAAACAGCCCCTCGCAAATACAAGGGGTCCTTATTGTAATGATTGCGGGAGATGGCTGTTATATCATCACCTCCTTACCCCCTGCATTTGGATGGCAGCAATTTTGAAGTTTTAGCTAGTCTCTATGCTTTGGTCTCTGTCTCTCTTTGTCCGCAACCCCCTTTATAACTCTGCATCACTTGCTTCCCCTAAGCATGAAAAAAAAGCACATTTCTGATCTTTTTACATAATGGGAATGTTTTTGCCCGCGAAAGACATAAAACAAATGTCATTCGGGTCAGTGGCACATTCTGGTTATTCAAGCTGCGACAATGATTAGTGCAACACAGCTTGGGCGAAATTAATCGCGGGCCCCTGACACCCAGGGCTGACAGCCTGAAAGCCTGAAAGCCCGATGGGTGTTCTCTTCCCAAATGACTTCTGTAGATCAGGCAGAGAGTGAAAGACATCAAAGACAAGAAAGAAATAGAGAGCCATGCATTAGATTAATACCCGAGGGACGGCCCGAGAAAGGTGTGTGTGTTTGTGGGTGTGTGTGTGTGTGTGTGTTTACGGTTGGCTGGGTGTGGGTAGGTGGTTCCAGTTAATGTGAGTGAGTTTTCATGCAGGTGTCTACTTTTGGGGGGGGGCGGGGGGGGGGGGGCTGAACATGAAAGGAAGGCGCTGCGGTTTGATGTGATAATGAAGCATCTTCTTTAGTCTTCATCTCTCTTCCCTTTCATCCAAACTACTCACTTGTGCCTATTTGTCCAACAAATGTTTGGGTAGGCCAATTCAAACGGGAATACCAGCTTCCTCAAGTTCTGTTCTAGTTTCTCTCGGAGAATGAGACGATCATATGTTGTTGTTACTCTTCAATTACCTGTATTGGTAAATGAAGAGTACACTTAAGAGAGAAAAAATGTTTCCGTCTCCCTCGCCTCCGTAAGATCTTCTTCGACTCACACGTGATGCGCCCGGTGTTTGCACAGTGTCATGCTGCCCCCGTCTTAATATCAGCGCTTTGAGGCTTGTAATGGTTGGTGGGAGTGAGCTGGAGTGATGCTAAGGTTAGCTCGCTGGAGCGTTTAGCTGTACATGGGCAGATTTACCGGCCTGTGAACCCGTAAACCTGCAATTACAAACCCTAACAACTCTGGCGCAGGCGGCCTGCGCGCCGCAGTTTTCCTCCGGGCTCAGAGAGTTAAGCTTCACAATCAGCCGAGCGTGACTTCAGAAGGTAATTGCACAAAAGTGACACGCGCAACATCCTTACGGGGGAAAAGACTGATGGCGGAGGTGGAATTTTGTTTGAAATTCATCAAATTTTAATCCAGTGCGTACATTTCCATATTTCCATATTTATCTCTTTGCGCTCCTAGCATCCACTTCCTCTCTGCATATCATTTTGGCACTATTAATAGCTCAAACCCCCTCTCACACCCCCAGTGCACAAACACACACACACACACACAAGCGTGAACACACTCTGTCACCACTCTCAAAAAACAGTCATGTTGACAACCCCCAATCAGGTCCGGTGTTCAAAGACACGTGTATCCCAGGGTAGATAGGGCTGTCAGTGAATCACTCTGTTTCCGCCACAGTTGGTAAATTGAGTGCTTGAAGCGGGAAGCAGACGAGAGGGGGGGAAGCTGGTTAGAGTCAGAGATAAGAGCTGGGATTCATACACTTCTCCTTCTCTGTATAATGAATCGGTGTATTTACTTAGAGCAATCTGCTCCTCTAAAATGGCCTCACTCAATCGCTCCGTCTTCTCCAGCAGCGTTGTCACCCCCGCACGCCCCTGTTTTTCCCCCATCCCCCAAAGGTAATTGCTCTTACCTGAGCCACTGTAATGGATCCTGGATGAAGTATTGACCGTTGCTAGATTTTGATTAAGGGCTGTAGGGCAGAACATGTCTTTAATGAAACTGAGGAATCAGCATTCTCTGGCTGATGCGTAGAGGCTGGGTGCAGTGCAGTGTGGCCCGCATGCACCCTGATTAGGACCTGATCCCCCAGCAAATCCACGGGTGGGCCACGGGTGCTAATTTAGAGGGTGAATTCATCCATTAATAATACCTAGCGCATTTTCTCAGGAGGCTTAGAGTGTTCATTTACTGTAGATGCTTGGCTGTTTGCTTGCTCGTACACTCACTCACTCACTCATGGATAACTTGCATTAGCTTCTCTCATCCACTTCCTTAAATTGCCTTATTGCTCGCGTTAAAAAATCTGATTGCATCTCGGGCGGAGATGAAAGGGAACTGGCTAGCTCCCCTCGTTCTTTGAGCGTGCAAATGGACGTAATCTGAAAGGCGAGTATTAGCATGCTAAAAGACACCACAGTTATGATGAACACCATTTGCCAAGGCTTAATGCGATAGCCGAGTAAGATGATTAACTTTGAATCCATTTAATCAACCACAAGCGCTTTCTCGAATAACCAACTGTCTGTTGGCGGGGTAAAAAACCTCCGTCAGATCTGTTGGGAAATGGGTAGCGTAACAGAATCAAATCACGAAGCGCCCAAACTGGACAGGAGGCCAGGCGAATGTTATTATCTGGATTGATGGACGTCAGACATCAGTTTGTGCAGGATGTTTGTGATCCTTGATGAACATTATGAAGCTAACAGTGGAGGGTGTCTTCGAGGGCAACGCACTGTGGCTTGCTCATTGACTTGGAAAGTCAATGTGTCCTTGGGCTGCATTGACTGCATTTCAGGAAGTGGTTTCCCACCTCCTTTCACCCATCAACCCCTGTCCACATGCCAATAACAGGCTCTCTTAATGCAATACAAACTCTGACCCTTTGACAGGCCCTCTCGCCACAATCAAGCAGGGGTCATGGGATATTGTATTTGTGTTGAACTTGGTTATCGTCAATAATATGAAGACTTTCTCGTTGATTTGTTATCAGTCCTGAACATACGTGTGTTTATTTCATCAGTGGAATATGGCAGATTGATTGATCCCATTCATTCACTGATTTTTCATCACCTGAATGACTGATGGAAAAAAAGATTGCTGACAGCCTCCTCTTCCTCCTGTGCTTCCTTCACAGACCTGGATGACCCAATAGTGACGGTGCACCAGAGTATAGGAGAAGCCAAGGAGCAGTTCTACTACGAGAGGACGGTGTTCCTGCGCTGCGTGGCCAACTCCAACCCGCCTGTCCGTTACAGCTGGCATCGTGGGAGAGAGGTCCTGTCGCAGGGCTCCGATAAGGGCGTGGAGATCTACGAGCCGTTTTTTACACAGGTAAGGCAGAGGCAACTTGCAGATAATAAAATAAAAGTTTAAAAAAAAGCAAGTTACAGATATGTGCAAAGAAAATACAAAAATTCCTACAAGTTGCCAATACAGGTGGATGAATTTCATACCTAATGCCCCTTTAAGCCTTTACTTTATCACAACCCCTGCCTATTATTGTATTTACAATATAAAACAGTACATGCCCGTTGCATGAACTGTTATGTGTAACTTTATTTAAGTTTATCCTTAATAATGTAACTTTAACAAAGTTCAGGAAGTGAGGTGAGTTTTGAAAGCCAGAACTCTCCCGGCGAATTGTTGAGTAATTGGTATTAATCATATTCCTATGAATGCCTGGGCATATGCGCTATTTTAGTTTGTGCTACTGGAGAAGTACAAATGTCCTAATTGCCCCTTTAACTAGAAAGGGCAATAATTATATCAACAACTCAGTTTCACAAAGTTACTTGCATGGTGAGGCATTGCGCAATTATACAGAGAGAATGGGTTCTTTTCACATTCAGTTCACTCAATTGAGCCTGTGGATTTTCTTTACAATTTGATGATTGAAAAACCTTTGTTATAAAAACCGTTCTTGCAGGCGGTCCATAATGAGCTAATTTAGAATGAGTGTTCTGTTTTAATTTTGAATAGATTGCATTGCGTGTAAATCGTAAAGGTGAATTGTAAGAGTGCGCGGGAAAAGACATGAGTAGGAGAAAAAGACACGGGAGAGTGAGGGGAAAGAAGCACAAGAAATGGAGAGGGCTTAGAGAGGAAGGAGGCAGTTAAATTGATGTTCGGCCAAATCGAGAAAGATGGCTGGGAACTAATGGAGTGGGTGAAGGAGCCCGAAGAAGCTGCCCAACCGAGCCTCATAAGACACTCCCTCCTTCCCCATCCTGCTCTTCATGCCTCCTTGTGTCTTCCCTCCCTCCCTCGTCCTTCTCTCCATTAGTTTTAATTGGGTTTGAAAATTTGAGCCCGACCCAATCGCAGAGATTAGCTTTGTGTGAGCCCAACCCCAACTAAATCCTGAATAAATTCCTGGTAATTTGTGAATCATAAATTGCTAATAGAGTATTTTCAACAATATATTAAAACTCAAGGCCCAAGACAACCACAAGAAATGAAGTGAGATACTCCCACCCGAGGCAACTCCATCTCCTTGGGTCCAGTTGAATCCAGCTGGGCCTCCATCGGGTTCAGGCTCTTCTCTAGCTCTCTGGCTCCCTCCCTTCCCTCCTTATTCCTCTCGCCTGCCCTTCTTTCCCTTCCTGTCTGCACCCTCCCTCGGTCTACCAAATGTTTTCACAAGCCTACAGATAAAAATGCAGGGGTGGCATTTCAAACAGTGCATGGAGAACAGGTTCATAATTAACTGAGACCCAGAGCTATGCTTTTTATTGTAGGAGCCCTGTCCTTTCTGCTGTCTGTTACTTTCTCCTCCGCCTCCTCCTCTCTCGCCATAATTTTCTTTCAAAGTGCCGGCGAATAGCAGAATAATCGGTGGGTATAATGGAGCTATTTGGTTTCACATCTCTAAATAGAAGTCAATATGCTTTGCCGTATGAGGAGTGAAAGGGGTGTAGTTTTGTCGCACGGTGAGGTTATTTTGGAGCATGGCGTCTTGAGGAGCTAACTATTCAAAGCTCTCATCACACAGCTGAGATACACATCCCAGGCCTCTCATTTATCATGACACTTTTCCCACAGTGCTTTCTGTCAGCCTCCCCGCTCATTCTCTTAGCCGTCGCTCAGTCTTACATATATTCCTTGCCATCGTTTCTTTGCCCTTTTCTGGCAGCCAAAGTCCCATTCCCCAAACTCCTGTGAACTTCTGCTCAATCTTTCAGTCAATATGTCCATCAATCCCTCTGTCCAATTCTGTGTGATGTGCTCAGTTTTCCACTCCTTTCTCTGCCCCTCGCATCTTCTAAATAGATTTTCATTTCAGTCTGTCCCCCTGCTATGAGCGGAGCTCGCACTCGGAATACCGTGGACCTCATCTTCTGATATCCGCCAGAAGCCGAGGAGGTGATTGAATGAGAGAGGAAGTGGAATGTGGGGTCCATTCCTAATCGAATACAATTAAGTTATCCATGAGCGTCATTGGATATGAAAGAGAATGAAATAAATCAGTGATTGCCATGCCGTGAGGACTGCCACAGCGTGTGGCTGACTCATGTTTTAATCTGCTGCTCCCCCACCCACGGTGGCGTCAACCAGATCAAAGGCTCACATCCCATATCGCAGTGCTCTGGGCGGGGCTGCTGTCTGTCGGGCCGAGCTGGAGTCAAAGACACGTTCTCAGTGAGAGAGCCCTTTCTGTGAAGGGAGCCCTAGTGAGCCCATCCATACTCCAATAGTTGAACGGTGGAAACAGTGCGGCGCTATTGACCGCAGGATGATCCACACATCAGTATTGAGCAAGTCGACACGTTTATCTCCTTGGAAAGAGCTTTTACAGTGAACGTCTTTGAACTGTGCTACCTTTTAGAAGAGCATATTGAGTGACACGAGAGTTGTGTGGCCTTTCTTCTGCTCTTCCCCAGTACCCGGGCCCTCTTCAAAATGTCAAAAGTTTCTATTCTTATTCAAACTGATTGTGTTAATATTTTTGCACACATTTGTACACCAGTGTTGGTTTGATCTGAGCTGCAGGGGGAGACGAAGATTCTGAAGTTGAAGAACCTGCGTCCTCAGGACTACGCCAACTACAGCTGCATCGCCTCTGTGAGGAATGTCTGCGGTATCCCCGACCGCAGCGTCATCTTCAGACTCACCAATAAGACAGGTACTGTAGGACCGTTCAAGCATGACAATTTTGGATGTATATCTAAAATGACTGTTTCTAAGTTCTGGACTGGAGTCATGAACATACATAGACAACATACAACAAGCTTTCAAACACTCTCCTTCTCCACAGCCTCCCCATCCATCAAGCTACTGGTGGAGGACCCCATCGTGGTGAACCCTGGCCAGACTGTATCCTTGGTGTGCATCACCACAGGAGGGGAGCCCACCCCCATACTCAACTGGATCAGCAGCAACGACAGCCTGCCAAAGAGGAGTGTGGTGAAGGGGGGCACGCTCACGCTGCCGGCCATCACCTCTGATGAGGCGGGGGTCTACAGCTGCGTGGCCAGCAACAACGTGGGCAACCCAGCCAAGAAGTCCACCACCATCGTGGTCCGAGGTGAGAGGACGTAGCGGGTTGAGGGAGAGTGAGTGGTAGGGAAAGAAAGAGCTGAATGTTGCATGGTGATGGAAATGCACTGAACCTTTAGGGTAGGATGTTTATGGGTGAAATGAATGGCGAGTACAACCGTCAAGGGTGTAGAGAGGATAAAGGGTTCCCAAAAAGAACTTCTAATGCAAAAAGAAAACAATTTATTGCAGAAATACGAAAATAAAAAATGTGTGCATAAGCCATAGAGCAGTAAATATGAGTGTACAACAACATGTACACTCTAGGCAATGCATTTCGAGTCGCCTATGTACACAATCGTATCTCTATCATTAGAAGTGTTTTTTTCCCCCTGAGGTGAAAGGCAAACATTTTCCAACCAGAATGGCATGCATTACACATAGTTTGTTGATTTACAACAGATATCTATGACTGTCTCCCAGACATGAACTTCGTGATGTACCCTCACAGTTTGACCTCAGACGCACAGAGTGTGTCAGATCTCACAATCGTGACTGCTCCGGCTACTTCAAGGGCAATGCTTGAGGCAAAGGACTGTGAAACCACTCATTAAAAGACACTGATTCACATAGTGGTTGCAGCAATTAAGCAAGAGCAGCCAAGTTAGGTCCATTACTGGCTGTTTGGTCATCAGCAGGACAAGACTCTCTCTACAAAGCTCTATCCTTCCCTCTAAGTGACATAGGTGGCAGAAGGGCATCTTGTTGTAACTCATTACAGATGTAGCCATTATCAAAGTGCCGGTTTTTACATGCTTATTGCACTTTTGCTCCACCACCAGTAAGAATTGTGTGGAAAACAAAAGAGAAGGACCTCTGCAAATGCTACCACTGTATGTACCAGGACCTACTTGGTTTTAGTGGTGAATCGATGTGGTGCACGATAATAAAAGAGGTACCATGTGTAAAGGCAACCTTTTTTTTAGCTACGAGACGTCTTTGAATTTGAAGATGTGTCATTCATCACAGTGGTGACATTATACTATTTAAGATGAGGAAAAGTGTTACACAGATACTACAAGATGAGGAAACTTCCAGTTTCATGGTCTTAAAGGATGAAAAGTAGTTTGTGACTAGGCTTTTATGTGTGACATAACAGAGCATCTCAACACCCGGGATGAGAAATTGCGGGAACCTCCAGCAGGTGATTATGAAGATGCATTATGCAGTGAAAGCCTTCCAGATAAAGCTGCATTCATGGGAGGTCCAAATGCAAGAGGGACACTTTGTTCATTTTTCCACTTTCCTGGGAAAGTGGAAAACACAAATTGAAGACACTCAAATCAGGATTCAGCAGGAGACTGGCTGGTCTTGAGGCTCAGAAATGTAGTTTTTCCGAGAGTGTTTGCTGCTTTCATCTGAGACGTGATGCCACAGCTCCACCATCAGGCTGGCGGCATGCTGGGTCTGTTCGGAAGCACCTATTTATGCAACCAGATGTTCTCTGTGATGAAGATCAAATCATCACCAAGTTATCTCACAGGTTCCGCCTGCCAGACAAACACCTTCTCTCTATTCTGAAAGTGTCCACAGCTGAGGCCCGAGAAGCTTACATCAAGAAAGGGTGCCAGGTGTCCCGTGGGAGCAAATAGGTCAGAGAACACTGCAGGCAATCTCTGCAATAAATAACACGCAGGCATTGTCATATTCAGGCTTGTGATGCAGACAATGGGACTGTAAAACATGGTCAAGAAATTCACTATCCTTCTTCAAGATGCATTATCTTCAAGATGCATCATGTTGGTTGAATATATGGCACCGCTGTTGCCAACTTGGCGACGTTCAGACACCCCTGGTTTTTGCTTGACTAAATGCCATGCAAGAAACAGAACCATTGTTCAGTGCTATGTGTTACTCAGCCTATATGTCAGTAGGCTTTTGCTTTTGGTTTGTTTGAATGAAAGATAATATAGAAATATTTATCAAGCCATCACTTTGATTCTGACTGTCCCCCTCGTGAGTGTGGGGGTGTAGGGGGGATGTGGATCAAGCTGCCTCCGTCCATCCATCCATCCATCAAATGTCATATATCAGACACCACTGGTCTGATTTTGACGAAAGTTGGAGGGATGATGGATCTTCCCACTTTCTTTGAGCGAAAATATTACACTGACTGGCACTATCATTTTAAATCAAAATTTTAAACTCAAACACCTCAGACACCACTGGTCTGATTTTGGTGATGCATCTTGTCTTCTGTTCTGGCATTTAGAAAATTACTATGATTGGCCAGATGAGGATGCTAAAATGTAAGGTCAAATTGTTTTACTTTGAAAGCCTCTAACTCCTAAACCATATGTCCGACTGACATGAAACTCGCCTCACAAATCCAGCTATCCTTGACACTGATTGGCCTTGGGGTACTATAATTAAAGGTCAGCATTTTTAACTCAAATGTCATATCTGAGAAACCACTGGTCCGGTTTTGACGGTACTTTGAGGGACAATGCATTTTGGTGTTCTGCCGTTTAGAAAATGCACTGATTGGCCTAATGGGGGCGCTATAATTAAAGGTCAAACTTTCAAACTTTAACTGATGCACTACCTTTCCAATTTTGATGATCCTTGGAGGGATAATCCATCTAGTTACTGATTGGCCCGAGGCGTGCCTGCAGGGACAACGTGCAATATCACAGCTGGCTTCTCTTTCAAGCTGGTATGCCTTTAATTCATTTCATTTTCAAATATGAAAAATGGGTCTTTCTTTTAATTGTGCTTGACAAACTACACACTGGGTAAAGTAACTTTTAACTGACTCGACACTTTGAAGTGGGGCGAAGAGGAAAATTGAAAGAGGATAAGCTTGACTTGAGGCTGAAGCACAGGCAGACCTTTCTTGCTGCATTTGTGTGTGTGTGTGTGTGTGTGTGTGTGTGAGAGAGAGAGAGAGAGACATACATCTGTGTCTTTTCATTTGATTTCTTCTGTTATGCAAGCGTGATGATTTGCAAAATATGTTGACTTTCGACTTTCGACTATAAAATAATCTTCAATTGTGTGTGTGTGTGTGTGTGTGTGTGTGTATGCTTGAAAAGACTGAAAATGCTGGTGAGATGTTTGGGTGTGTATGAGTGTTGTAGCATATGTGGGTGCGTCTGTGTGATGTATATACAGTAGAAAACAGATGAAATAGACCCGTTTCTTATTGGTAAACAATAGGAGGTGCTCCGGAAACCCTGGGGCAGAAAATGTGTGTGCTCAGTGTCAGAGAAGCTGGAAGTACATTTTACTTGGTTTTGTGATTTGTCATCGTTTTTCCAGCAGCGGTGTAATGTAAGTGTGTTCAATTATGTTCCTGAGGCTTCACGTCTTGGCTATCGTTTTATCATCATTTTCGCAAAGGTAATGCAGCTACATTTAACAACTCCATATGTTAGCATTGCTAGCTGACAGAAACGGCTATACAGTAACATCAGTAGCTTAAAATGCCAACATACCTTTACTGCCATTAGCTTTGTCTTTTATTATCTTTTTTGCTGTTTTGTCTGTCAATTTAATTTGACATTTACGAAGATAGAGCGTCAGGTGTTTGGTTTTGCAACTGTCAAGCTAGCATGGTTGCTTATTAGCATGCTTGCCAATTTTGAGTCTGGAAAAATGGAGATTTTCAAAGCCCAACATGTTTAGATTCAGAGACCTTATTTCCTGCATTCTGATGTATGAAATAACAAAAAAATCCTCCCACCATATTTGTGTTCTTCTTTCTTTCCATTTCTCTTTCAGTATATGAATGATTCTACAGAAATGGGACAAATCCAGGGGTGTATAAATTTGGCAGTATGCAAAAATATACTGCCAAATATGTAACTAAAATAAACTAATAAACTCAGTGAGTCACCCGCTGTGACTACAGTCTATCAGAGACCTAGTTTTCCATACACTGCATCAAACACCCTTGGGCTAATGTGGACATGCCTCTTAGTGGAATAAACAAGGTGTAACGCAACATTGTTGGGTTACTTACAGTTACAATTCTATAAAATTGATTACAATTGCTGAAAAAAAAATTGAATTAATCAATAAATATCAACCATAACAACCACATCACTACCAAAGCAATGTAATTTGTCATGGTAGTGACCGTTATGGTAGTGACTGTTATGGTAGTGACTGTTATGGTAGTGACGATCGTTAATTCTCGGCATACATCCAAAATGCTAGCTAGCTCATAGCTATTGATCATGGATCTAGACAGATGCCCCTTCTATAAAACAAACTGGGCTAGATTCATAAAATTCGGCGGTAACAGAATTACGCCACAAAAAAAATCTGCGGCACGGTAATTTAAGCTCATAATTTACCGTTGGCGGTGCTCAGTCCTCTGTCTAACTTTACAGCTGCCATGTCAAAACGAGTCCATCAACATATAACACCTCATTAATGTGTTGATTTTAATTGGCTTTCACCTGGGACGCGGCTGAGAATAACGCAACGGTAATGGGATTCTGGAGCGCTAATCACCGCCACGGTGACTTTATGAATGGGCTTGAATTACCGTGCTTTTGCGTGGTGTTATGCTCTTACTGCTGAGCTTTATGAATATGGCCCATTATGTACCTATTCTAAGATATTACACCCACAGAAATTGCGACCAATCTGCCAACCTAACTGGTCACTTAATGACTCACCCTAAGCTGTTCTCTTTCTTACAGTCAGATTTGCTCTACTTAGTACATATTGGGCATTTGTAACTGGGTTGAGGTGGATGGAGGAACTGGAACAGGATAATTCAGAAATTGTGTAAAGCACTTTACTCAGAATGGCTAGTAGAACACAAAGGCCTTAGGTTTCCTTTAACTTTGGAAAAGAAAAGCACAGGTGATGCCCTTCATTTCTTATTTCCTTGTGTGATTAATCAGGATAGATAACTTCATCTATATCTCTAATGCATGATTGATGAAGAAATGGAGAAAGAGAAAATATTTCAGTGTATTCCTGCTTTAGCAATTTCATCTTATAGCCCAGGTCCGCATGCACACGTCTGCTGAAACCCACCTATAGGTTCATTTTGTTCATTTTCTCCGGGTTAGTCTATGTGGCTTGTGCTATGGAGGTCTGTGTGTGCGTGTTCATCCCTCTTCTCTAGTCCTTGAGAAGCCCTCTCAAACTGCTGTTGCCAAAGGGGGCTGTGTGTGTGGATCCCCACATCTCTCCCCAGCAGATGGTAGCTTTTCTGGCCATACTGTCCCACCAGCCAGACTGCCTTCCAGGGCTTGGCCATTTCCACAGCCAACCCAGCAGGCTACTGGCATCGCATCGCCCCGCTGACAAGATCCTCTTTATGGATTAAGGGTCCACAACACGTCTCCAAATGCAGGTCAATATCCTGCACTTCCTGGCCACTTAAGTCCAGGCTATGATGCTAATTGTCTGGTTCTGTTTGGCAAGAGACACCACTTAGTGATATATCTGGTATGACCATGCAAAGATTAAGAACCATGCTTTTTTAAGTGCTGGTTTCTGGTAGGGACTGCAGTCTATTGGGTATCGAACAGGACAGCTCTCAGCTGGAGAATTGAGGACTGTCCATCGATGGTGTTGATGAAATGGGCAGCTGGCCTGGCATTTATTTCCACGTCTTCCTGAACGTCGAGCCGTCTTCTGCGCATGCGTTTCCTGTCTGCGTTTTCACAAAGCAGCGTGTTCTCCCTCTGTGTGATGTAGAGAAACGAGCGCTGCTGTAGCTATCAAAGATTCAGAATCAACAGCGCTGTTTTGTCGTCGGATCCTCTCGACAATCCCTCCAGGAGTTCTCTGCGATTTCAGGTACGAGGTTTTTGCGCGCGCGAGCACACACACACACACACACACACACGCGTGCATTCAAAGTCAAACTCACTCAAGGCAATATCCACACTTTGTAACTCTGATTGGAAGCTTGCTGTTATTTATAGAGGAGCAGAGACGCAATCCGCTTTAGTGCGAGCTCCCTGCTATTTATCTTTAGACTGCTGGGTAGGGGAAAAAAACAATCATGACATGCCTTGTGAAAACCTGACTGTCAGCATGTGATTCAACATGTGAATGACCCTTATCAAATTTGCTTTGGAATAAATTCTGTGTGAAAGCTGAATACATTTCCATTCATGAATGCCAAATCTAATGGGTGGCTGGCTGGAGCTGGCACAGACAGGCCAGACACTTGGTCTACAGCCCTCAAGACTGTGTGTGTGTGTGTGGGTGTGTGTGTATGCCCACAGACACAGGCCTATACCTGTGTATATCTGCATCTGTTTGTGTGTATGTCGTCAGCATCAGCAGTGTGAATCCTTCCCGGTGTCTCTGCTGGGTAAACATAGCTTTGCAGCCACCGAGGTCGTCCTCAAGGTGGACAGCAGCGTTCAGGACTTGTTGGGACACGTCCACACGCCCGAACATGGACGTGTGTGTGTGTGAGCGGCCGTGTGATTGTATAAGTGCTGATGCATGAGGAATGTGTGAGTGCTAATGTATAGATGCGCAGTGTGATAATGGAAAAAAAAAAAGGTGTTTGGACGGTGGTACGCTTGGGTATCGGTGCGCGTGCGTGTGTGTGTGTGTGTGCGTGCGCCTTGTGTTTTGAACCATGCTAATGCCTGTTGTCCTTTTTTTCGTGTTTAACCTTGAGTGGGACGGCTGAGGCAGAGGACGGAGGCAGTTAGAGAGACATCCATCTGGCTCTGAGAGATGAGTTCAGCCTCACATACTGATATTCTCCGGGAGAAAGAATGGCGAGCACAGTATGGCGCCCGCTGAGAGATGGAGAGACAAGACAGACTGAAAAATGAGATCGACTGATGAATAGACAGGTGGACAATGACAAGGGGAGGGGGGGGGGGGGGGGGGGGGGCGGGGTGTGGGGGGCGAGGAAGTCTTCTTCTCTCTTCTCTCGACCAGGCGGAGAAAGTGCAATAGAGAGAGAGAGAGAGTAGTGGGGAATATTTCTTGGAATTGGTTGTGTGGAAGTGCATGTGTGTGTGTGTGTGTGTGTGTTTCCCATTGTGTCTTTGTCATTGAGAGCATATATCCGTGCATGTCATAGGGCTGCGTGTACTTTTGCCCCGCTAATAAACTCCCTGGAGGCGGTATTGTAATCCTAGCCGTGCGACACGAGCCCTCTGTAGAAGAAAGCCTCAACTGGGGGCTTCTCTCTTTGTGTGATTATCTGCTCATTGCATGTACAGGCCACCCATTATTCCCAAAGGCTATTAATACCATGGAGAACCATACAAGCAGCACAGCGGACGCAGGCACCCAGGGTCGCCGTAGAAAGGCACAGAGGGATACTGTAATATGTACAGTAATGATCAAAGGGAACGCGTTGAATATCCACTGAACTGCACGTGACCTTAAAATCAAATCACATTTATTTGTATAGCCCTTAATCACCGTTACAGTCTCTAAGGGCTTCACGGTGCCCAACATGTGAAAATAATAAATGGTTAGTACACGACATCCCCCAGCCTTAGACCCTCACAGAGGACAAGGAAAAACTCACACAAAACCGTATAGGGAAAATTGGGAGAAACCTTGCGAGGGGCTACTCAGAGAGAGATCCCCCTACCAGGACGGTTGGGCGTGCAATAGATGCCGAGTTTGGGCAAGCAGAGTATACACAATATATGAGAGTTTATTTTGGTGGGGCATCCAGACGGGGGGGGGGCACGCAGACGCCAACTCTGCCAGGCTGCAGCCTGGAACAGATAGGAGACACACCCACACACACCCATACACACACTCTCACTCACACAGACAAACATGACCAGCGTCAGTGGACAGGAAACAGGAAGACCAGGAGAATAGGACATGTAGGCAGGATGCTAGTATCCATCTGCAGGACCCTGAGCTAGGATGAGCTAACTGGTCTAGCCTTACTCTGAGAAGAGACTGAGCCACTCCCTCAAGGCTGGTCAAAGAGAGAGAACACATATACAGTGGTGGCCAAAATTGTTAGAACACCTGACAGATCTGAAAATATTGACCTTTTCTTGCCTCCAAAACATGATTTCATTTCATAATGTTCATGAAACATGCAGATGGTTGCTCTGAGCACAACACATATCAGATGAAGTGAGTCCTACTGTTTTTATCCACTTTTAACTTTAATATTTGGTATGTCCACCTTTTGCAGCAATTCAAAAGAATCACACAGCTGTGTCCTAAGACTCTTGCATCACCATCAATTTAACCACCATCACACCTGACAATGATTACACAAGTAATTTGGCTTCTTCTGTGAAGGAACATGATTGTGTGACATTGACAGTGAAATAGGCCTAGCTTGTTTTTTGTAAGGAAAATGAGGTAAATCTCCTTATGATGGCTCTATTCTATGGTTTATAGAGCATAATGATGACTTTGTATATATTTCATTCGTTTTATGGGTATTTTAATGGCCAATTGAACAAAAACAACTGAAACCTCTTAAATGTATACCAAGTGTTCTAATAATTTTGGCCACCACTGTATACTATGGCATTATTCAGTATTGTCTGTTAGTGCTTTGAAAAAAAACCCCTAATGCATATATATCATTATGAGCATAACCTTCATTTCATCCTGTGATAATACCATGAAGGAAGTCGCTCCAAGTCAGGTTTGAGGTTAAAGAATGAAAAGCAGTGTCCCCGTTGGATGCTGGATCCTGCCTCTCCTTCCCTGGCATGCTGCCACAGCCAGGGTTCAATGACAGGGAGCACTGGCGGTGATAAAAGGAGACCCGGCTTCCAAAACGCATCAATAATTCACGCAGAATGTGTTTTTGTATATGTTAACTCCTGTTTTGCGCCCCGGTGCCTGTGATACGGGCGATGCTTTTAAAAATAGAGCTGGATTTCCCTGCGCCGGTGCATGAGATGTGTGTTCGTTTTTGTTTTTTTTACGCTTCGCCATACTGGTCATTCCCCCCGCTTGACTTGGTGCTGGCAGAAGAGCTACCGCATAGCCCGGCCATGCTAAAGGGCTCCTGGTCCATCTCCATCTGCTAGCCTTTCGCTATTTAACACACACACACACACACACACACACACACACACACATACATACACATACACAAACACATACATACACCCCGTAGAGCTCTTATGAGATATTAATGGTGTCATGGAAATTATGTACCGGTTGTCGGAGACACGCGTGGCACATTTTTTACCTCCCGAGTAAATGGGAAAGTTCTGTTTCCGAGCAGAAGCCTCATGAAAGATTCATGTGACTTTTGCCACGACTGGGTTGTTAGAAATGTGGAAAGAGGAGCACCATCACACTCTCCACTCCCACACAAACCACTCTTTTTATTTTTTATTTTTTTTAATACCTCCGATTTCAGATTCTCTACCGCACACATAAGAGAATAGCCTCCATTTTAGCCACTGCAGCCCGCAAGCACAATTTAGTACCACCGAGGGAAACATGCCCACTTATCTCTCTTGTACACAAATGTAGCGGATTTACAGGAACGCCTATTCAATATTTATAGTCAGGGTTCGATGTAGAGGAGGTTTTGAAACATGCATGAGTACACACATGAAGCGGTATTCTGACGTACACTGCAGCTCCGCGCAGAAAAGAAGCTAGGCTGAGTCACCGCGAGGCTGCCGTCTGGGGAACGGCAGATAGGGAGAGTAACCGCTGAGATGCAATCAGATATTTCAACTTTCAGTGCAGCTAATAGATAAGGTTTTTAGCTGTGTAATCTGAATCTAGATCTGTGCGTGAGACCAATTTCTACTGTTCAGAATGATGGGGAAAGTTTTTTTTTTTTGGGGGGGGTGGCAAACTGAAGCTGAGGTTGGTTTCACCGTGTTAGACTCAGTAATTGCCTGAGCAATTTTACCAGTTTGGTTTGAGGGTTGTTGTTGTTGTTGTTGTTTTTTCCTGAAATGGTGCAGGTTTTTACAGTGGACTTGAGATATCTTCCTCTAATTTTCTGCAACTCTGACTTGTCAATAGCTGAAATGTGATTTGTCACAGAGGGAAACACAAAGAGAGGGAAACACAAAGAGAGAGAGAGAGAGAGAGAGAGGCGGTTATGGCGTTTCCATGCCAATAAGGCCGATGTTGGCTTGGTCTGCATGATATTATAGCGAGTCTCCTTGGTCTGTCAGAATTATCATAGATATTAAAAACTGAAGGGCAAGCGTTCAGGTCAGTGTGGACCATAATCGCTTCTTTTCTTAAGTCAGTCATCAGACCAGAACATTCTCATCATGAATCTGCAATACTCTATAATAATGGATTAGTTTACACGGCGTGGACCTCGGCACACACTTACAAATTGCGCAAATGTTCCTCGCCATCACACTTTCAACTTTATTCCGTCTTTAGCTCAACGGTTTGGTGTGAATGGTGGAATGAGCTGAAAACGTAATTTCGCTACTTCCTCGTGGACACCAACTTCCTGGCCTCACTGTGTACAGTTTCTCTTTTTCACCCCCAACCTGATTTGGACGTGGAAAAACAGGTTTAATCATCCATTAATACAAACCAGTCAATACCAGTAACACAGAAATAACACCAACCGGTCCCAGTTTTACAAGCTGTGGAAGAATGGCCTGCTACTATGACCTAAGTGGATCAGATGTCAGATCAGATGGCTCATCCAATGGAGGCGTAAGGTGTTGTCTTCTAAATCACGTACTATCCACACCTCAAATGAGTATGTAGTTCATTTCCACTGCGTGCTATGTTGATACGCGAGAAGTACCCAGATATGTACCACATTAGCACGGATCTCTGAGTATGCTGCTGATGGTACTAGACGTAAAAAGATGCTCCAAAATCCACTGCTACTGCGTGACCGTTTTACCATGTGTCACTTTAATCTCAGAAACTAGCTTAAATCTCAGAAATTACTGCAAATGGAAGTAGACAAAGTAACCAACTTCCAACTTCAATCATGACTGTATGTGTGTGTGTGTTGGATTAAGGTAGAGTATGTTTAATCCGATCATGAAATTAGGTCTTTTATGAAATACTCTTTTCTTAATGTGATTGAGACATTATAAGATTAGATATTTAATAACATCTAAGTCTCATGTGTGACAGAGACTTACAAGTTTGACGGGATAATTCCTGGTGACATAAGAGCACTACAGATCATGTCGTTAACTTTGTTGGCAGCTCAAATGGTCAGTCCCACCAGGATCTCGCGGCGTTTTTGTCTGATTATTGCGGCCCAAAATGATTGAATTTGCAGCGGCTTGTAGCAAAAATTGCGATACAATTTGCAATATTTTTCGTGTTATCTTGTGGTAAGACAGCAGGAATTGATGAAGATTTCGAGTGCCCCATCCTGCCCAAAACATTGTAAACTGCCCACTCTGTTTATTAAGTTGTTTTTTTAAAGTAGTAGAGTAATCGTCACACATTAATACCTCCTGGGGCCGCCGGCTGAAAACTAGTTTTACTACACATGATCTCTGTCTAGTGCCTTTCTTTGTCTTTCATTCCTTTTTAATCCTAGTTTTCTTTACATTATTTTTGTTTTTTTCCCCTTTAGGCTGCAATGCAGCATATCTACAGTTTGCCATTGTAGCACCTGTAAAAATATATATTTTTTAATACCTGCCCAATCCCTTCAATGTTTTGTTACTGTGGCATGTAGTTATTTGGTCAGTTCCAGGTTTATTGCACCTGCCAGTAGGTGGCGGAGTGAGCGGTTTGTAGTTCATTTTACTGGAAGACATAGAAGAAGGCGAGTAGGAGTGGCTGGTCTGTGCCGATAGTGGGGGAATGGTGTGTGTCCGGCGCTACCTTATAGTCAACTTGCATGCTTTACAAAATATTGCCGCAAAGTAATAAAATTAATGTTTTCTACACCACTAATGCAGTCGCTGTGTCAATGGTGTAACACCATCACATCATTAGTTGACCCGTCACATCTGACGCACATCTAACTAGTCACCGGCCTGTTAGCAGCAAATCAACTTTGGGCGGCCCGTCCAACCAGCCCAAAGACCCTACCGGTGGTGAGTCCAGTGGCTCGCTCGCTGCTGTTTAGGAGACAGTTTGTATTTTGCTCTTCAGTTTCAAATTGTCACTTGCTGTGGGTGGAGCAGTGTCCATACCTAATCTTTCATTTGGGCAAATAGGGCAAATCTACAGAGTCTCAATTAAGGGGGAAGGGATTCTCTTCTCTGCTGCAGTCCCACTTTGTGATTTAGGCTGATAAAATGGATTTATTTTCACATGAAAATATTGCAGCTTTAATATTTATTTCTGAGGTAAATGGAAAATTCAGGCGTATCTGGAGCAGTGACCTCCGCTGACAAGTAGATTTGTCTTCCTTTTGCTATATTTGCTGTGCCCGCAGCATGGTTAGTGATAAGTGGCGTGGTTAAAAAGAAAGACTGGGTTTTATCTGTGGTCGTGGTGAGCGGGGAGCTGATAAAGGGGTTCCCCACACCATTTGTTTTGACAGGAAATGAGTAAAGCGCTGGTTGGGGTTTTGTAATAGCAGCTTCATGCAAAAGTGGAACAATTATTTAATCAGGAATTGATAGCAATGACCCACCAAATGTATGAAGTTAAGATAATGAAATATAGACTTTATAAAAGCATAGAACCAGAATGGCCCAGTGACCACACACTTTGCACTGTGATCTATGCCTTGCTCGGGCATTTACTGTTTAGTGAAGAAACCTGATGGCTGCTGGAAGCTGCTGACTGAACTCTCTTTCTCATGGCGACCACTCGATCATCCTTTCATAGAGTGGTTGCAAAGAACCAGCACAAACCACCGCTCTGGTATGGGGGATTTATACTCCCATCGCATTTCCATCTAGCGTTTTTTTCCCGGCACATATACCAATCACATCTGTATGGCTCTTGCAGAGGAAAGGTCATGAGTGCTCTATTGAACTTCTTTTCTATGCCCATTTTTTTCAGAGAATGTTCGGTTTCTTATCCATCTGCCGTGGTCGTTTTCTTCTGACAAACAACGTCACGGACAAGTGAAATCTAGCCTTTCTCGTTCAGAGATCGTACAAGTCTGTCTCGTGTACCTCGGGATATCATCTACGACTGAAATGTCCGTTTCCTTGCAGTTGCGCTCACTTAATGGTTTCCCATGCAGATATCGTGTCATTAAACTAACACTGTGTATCTTGCCTCTCACGGAAATTGAATCTTGGCATGTATGCTCACTAGAACTGTCAACAATCATCAGATGCTGTTAATACATTGTGTCACATCCATAAAGGTCACAGAGATATGCCTCATGACATATTACGGTTCATTGCCACAGTTTCTATGACAACACTAACACTAACTGCATTACATATAACATGATTGACAGGTGCTGCCTTGGAAGAAACCAATATATAGAACGCTCGAATGGTTGCCAATGTACACAAATGATTTGCAGCGAAATTGTTTTCATGAATTTAACATTCATCTGACACGCGTCATGAAGAGTATCCTTCACCGATTTCAGCCATGAACGTTCGACGTTCTTGCCGAGGAGGCGCGTGTCACTCGCCCTCTCCACTTCTACGCGCAGCGCGTCAAGGCCTCGCAATGTTTTGCACATTCAATTTCCTGTGTTTAAATCTGACACGCAGGTTTTGTTTTCGTTTTCACTTTACCAAACTGAATATGATAATGTCACTCGGGAATCGCTAGATGAAAAGATTTCCACGGCGCCGTCAGGTTTTTTTTTTTTTTTGCTGAGGAGATGAATTGAACAGTAGGCGCAGGGTTTGGAACCAATACAGCTTGCATTATAATGAAATCATCCTCTTTTTTTCATTCAGAGAAGCTATGCTTTGAAAATGGAGTTTGCAAACCAAATTGGATTAGCAATGGTGGATATTTTGTTAGGTGTCTCTGCCAATTTCACAGTGTGTGTGTGTGTGTGTGTGTGTGTGTGTTTGTGTGTGTTTGTGTGACTGTGTGTGCATGCCCGCACACACATGCTCGAATGCTGCAGCATTAAACCTTCAGTCAGTCAACGATCAAATTTTGTTGTTTCTGTTGTTGGTTCTGAAATCAACTTCTAAAAACAAACACAGTTCCCGCTTTTACAGTCTCTGTACCTTTATTCCGCTGTCAGAAGCTGCAGTTACACTTGTAGAGGAAACGTCTGTCATCTCAGTGTCAGTGCGACTTTTATCACCTGCGCACCCCCAGGGTTCGTGAAGCGGCACATTGCTGTTGGATTTTGAAAACCAGGTATAGGAGTGGTCAGGCTCGCATCGTGATTGGACCTCTAGGTAGTCGGGACACTATCCAGCCACACTGTGCGTACGAGCGATGAAAACAGATGCAAGCACAGATTTCGAAAGATCTCAAAAATCATGGAGCCCAAATGTCTCTGGTTTTGCCAGCTGGCTGCCCTCAGCGTGTCAGTCTGCAGTTTCTAATACATGGATTGTGTCTTTGCAGCGTTGAAAAAGGGTCGCTTCTGGATCACTCCTGACCCCTACCACAACGATGACAACATCCAGATCGGACGTGAAGTCAAAATATCTTGTCAGGTAGGACAAATAATGCACACACACACACACACACATTTAGCTACTAACAAATAGGGGGGAAAAAAACTCACATTAAGCATTGACATCAACATTCCCCCAACAATAACTCCATCCCGTACTTCCTAGGTGGAGGCGACACCTCCAGAGGAGCTGACGTTCAGCTGGCTGAAGAACGGGCGCGCCCTGCGCAGCTCGGAGCGCATGGTGATCACCCAGACGGACCCCGACATCTCCCCCGGCACCACCAACCTGGACATCATAGACCTCAAGTTCACCGACTTCGGCACCTACACCTGTGTGGCCGCGCTGAAGGGGGGAGGCATCCCGGAGATCAGCATCGACGTCAACATCTCCTCCACAACTGGTGAGCCTCACACCCCTCCACGTCAGCGCCGCATCTACACACCTCCCCAGCGCGAATCCACACACACACACACACACACATAAATGTACGTACACAGACATCCTGCAGCCGCTGTAACATACACACACATATGTGCACGCTTTACGTTATTAGTATAGTTAGATAGCTATGCGATAAAACACTTGCGCAGCATTTCCTAAGCTGTGTGTTGGGACTCTAAATGTTTCAAGGGCTTCTTTCCAGTCGCCCCCGCAGGACAGGAGTACTAGGATGTTTTCATTAGACTGTGGCACACGGCCTGAATCAATTTCCCATGTTCAGGTCCCACGATAATAAAAAAGTTTACGAACTGACTCTTAGTTTATAGTTGCTGCTGCACATACCGTAGTATCACAGTACCAACAACTGTTCGATTGAACCAAACCTGACTCCCATCAGCCCGACCAATCAGAGACTAAACATCCATTCTGTCCTTCCATCTAATTGGCTGCTACCACCGCCGTTCCTGACTAACGCTTGTATACATGTGTACGGCATGTTAATAACACAGCATAACCTTGTCTGCTGAGCGTTGCAGTTTAAATCATGGCATGTAGCAAATCTCATTAATATAGAAGAGTGTTGCAGCAGGCGGTCACTCTCTGGTGTACGTAAATCGTCCAAAAAAAAGGCAAGAAGAAGGTGTTGAGATGATGAAATATAGGTTACGCTTCAGTATTAAGCTTTAAAGAGAACACAGAGTTATTGGCTTCCAGGAGAAAATCACTTCTCAAACATAATTTACCCGTTCTGCTCCTCGGATATCGAGCAGCTCCTCGCAAAACTAAGAACAGAAGGAACACTGCTGTTAAATGGTTAATGGTGGAGCAGCCGTTCTGAATTATCTCAGTATAGCTTTTGAAGATTTTTTTTTTTTTTTTTTGGGGTTGGATTTAAAAGTCAATGGACGGGAAGTCTGCTCAGATGTCATTAGACAAAGCCCGGAGCTACTCCACAGACTTTTACTATGCCTTACATACACTTACAGTTCATTTAGTGCTTGCTTACAGCGGGCTCTCTCCCCTAATGGTGAGGATTATTGGGGAGGAATGGCCAGAGATGAGACAAAGTGATAACACACGTAACGGGGGTGTAGGAGTGGGGTTCTGTATCTCTAAATCAACAGCGCGGGGTCAATCAATGAGCGGCTACTGTGTGGTAATGCTCTAGTGTCACCGTGCGTTACTTCATCACCCCGTCTACGGCCACCGAGGGATGTGACCTGATCGATCCCGCGCCTGGAAGACGCCCCCGCGGACTGGGAGTTTCCTGCTTGGTACTCTATCGACACAGAGTGGGGTTCCCAGCGGGTTGCTGGCACAGGAAATGTCTGTTTTTGGTGTGTTTGGTACCGATAATTGGGTCTTGGTTTGTTTGTGCTTGCGTGTTGGCGAGGTTTTTCTTGCATATACCTATCCGTTTCTATCACACACACACACACACACCTCGCTGCCGCAGCGGCAACTTTGAAAGTTGCGCGTCGAGGCTCGGGGTGTGTAATTATTGTTAGATAATCCTTTGATAATCTCTGAGCTGTAAAACAGTGAGATCAATCATACCTGCCAAGATTGTTTCCTCATTATCCTTTAAGCAGCGCAGCTTTTTCTTCTGGAGTAGCTGGGTGATGCTACTGCATTAACACGGGGCCTTTAATGTGTGAAAACTCTGCTGTCTGACTGAGGAAATAACATGGGGGAAATAACTGACTCTATTGTGATCATATGACATGAAGGGTTTCCTTACGGCTTAGATGTGATTGCTTTTTAAGCTCTCATTGTTGCTGTCAGATGTCAGGGTATGAAATAATATGAAAGTGTTGCAGCGGTGCTGAATTTTTTTCCCGATGCCGGTTGCTATTCCTGCTCGCTGTACCTGGATTTGACTCGGGCTGTTTTCATACAAACATTCTCAGAGAATGCCTCTTGTGTGTCATTTCTTTCACCCGGATTGATGCCGTGATTCAGAAGCGCTGTCGACGCTGAGTGGTGCAGTGTATCCGCTGTGTACTAATGCGCCTCACGTCTTTGCTTTGCCATATGCCTGCGGCCTGTTTTTGGGGTGAATAAGCCCTGCTTTTGTTCCTCTGCCTGTTTTCCTGAAGGGAGAAAGCCCGAGCAGCAATTAGAAGTCTTAATAAAAGCATTTAGAGGAGATTATGCTGCAGGTCTGCCAGGGTTTTTCGTGCTGGGGAAGTAGCTGGAAAGAGATTGAGCCTAAAGTGTCTCCAGTCTGAACACTTTGGAGCTTTATGGTTGTCCCAGTGTTGGCTCCGGTTCCTGACTCCAAACTCAGGCTTAGCCTCAGCCCACAGCGCGTCTTTATGAAAGAGAATATTTATTATCTTCCATTCTTTAAACTTTTGATGAGCGCAGCTTTTTCACGATTTCCCCCCTTTTTTGCAAAACAGCACTAATATTTACAGCCGCGGCGCGCTAGTCGCGGGCTCCCAGAGATTGCGAGGCTCATGCTCGTTCATGAGTTCATGGTCTAGAAACGAGTGCGCAGACCTCCCCTTCAGATAAAGACAGGATTAAGAACCACAAGACACAGGAACCATTTAGGACCGGTGAGTTAAAAGTATTAGTGTAAAATATAACACAGGGACCGGCCAATTAATCTCCCCGTTAGCCCGCATGTTAAAGGAGTGTTTAGTGTGTGTGTGTGTGTGTCCCTGGATGGTTGTTTGATGATGTCATTGCTGTCCTATGGCTCTTTTCTTTGACCTCAGACTGGAAGCACCACAGGGGCCCATCTCAGAGATTGATTTTTAAAAGCTAGTAGAGCTGTTATGGATTGTGGTCACCACTGGTCCACACTGAGCAAAGTTGTTACCAGCTCATTGCACTTTTATCATATTCTCCTGCAATATCCTGCTATACAAAAAACATCACACTCCATTTATTTTCATTTTTAGACCTCGAACATCAACACTGTGAACGCTCTCAGTTTCCTGACAGCAGCAACGTACAGCTTTCGTCTCGGCACACGGCATTGAATGACCGCCAGTCTAATTGATTAGCAGAAATAAGTGTTTGGATTGAAAGTCACCTCTCTCTTCTTGGGTGGGAGATGAATCCCATCCTGATGAATCCCATCCTGAAACCCCCGGCACCGCCCCGGCACGTCTCTCAATTTAAAGAATCACTGCGGTTAATAAACTAAAGCAAATCAATTAAGTGCTCAGCTGATTAAAAGAGCGGTGAACAGGTTTAATTAACACCACGACACCTTTCTTTCTGAAATGAATTTCACTTATCTAAAGCTTTGGGTACCTGTCTCAACCTGTCTCTGTCTGTATTTCAACCACCCCGCTGGTCTGTTTGACTGTGATTTGTCATGAGTTGCCATCATCTGAGCGGCGGTGCTACATGTGACTCTGTAACAGGGACGGTATGACCGCTGGCTGCTGGCTGCGCTGGCGTGCTTCTTTCGGTGCAGAATTCACTGACCCTGATAAAGAGAAACCTGGTTTCCATTCTGACTCACCTAGAAGATGCAAGGAGGTCAACTGCTGCTGGAGACAAGTTGTGGGGTAGGGTTGGGTTTTTATAAAATGCACAGTACTGTAAAAAAAAAAGTCAGAGACCAAGTTATTTATTTTTTAGTGTCAGAAAAAAATTGCAGGAAATATATACATAACACAAAATTACACAAAAGTCTTAGAAGTTGGTTGCATTTTCTGCTTCTCACAATCCAAGTAATCCCAAACACATTCACTGACGTTGAGGTGTGGGCTCTGGGGTGGCCAACCCTAACACCAGCAGCTTCTCCGGTTTGATAGGTACGTCTTGGTCTTCTCAGCAGTGTGCTTGGGGTCGTTGTCTTGCTCTAGGATGAATTTGTTCCGATCGAACGTTTTCCAGAGGGTGGAAACCAACTCCAGATGTTGTTATGCATCCCCAAACCTGCACTGGTCCTCCACCGTGCTGGACCGATGGGTTGTAGACATGGTTGTGGGAGTCTGTCATTGCTTCGGCGGCGTGCATACTGCCATCTTACTTCCCAAAATCTCATATTTAGACTCATCAGTCCATAAAACCTTCCTCCACAGCTCAGGTGTCCAGCTCCGGTGTTCTAGTGCAAATCTTCTGTTGTCCATTTCCTTTTCGCAGTAGCAGCTTTTTGACAGCTAAACGTCCTTTCACACCCACAGCATCAACGGAAAACACCTGTGGATTTTTTCAGGTCTGAAGCAAGAGTGGAGCTTGATTTTCTTCCTATCTCTCAAAGATGAGTACTGTCTATCTGATGGTGAGTTTCGGTGGTCTCCCAGGTCTTGGTTGTTAGGGGTCTCATTTTCTCTGTATCTTGAAATCATTTTTTGAACTCCATTTTTGGAAACTCTGCCAAAAAACATCAACAATCTGTACTGAATGGCTGTTTGACTTCAAATTGAATGAATGAAAGGGTGGTCGCTGACCTTTGCACAGTACTGTAATAAGGAATGCTCTCAACTACTGTCAAGGTGCTCCTTGAGCAAGGTGCTTTAACCCTGATGGAAGAAGTGCTTGTACTGGGTAGCCTCCAGGTGTTAAAGGTATGTAACTGTGCAGCTGTGCACAGGGAATTGCTGAGAAAGAGCATGCATGCCTTCCTGAGGCCCTCCCTGGTTAAATAAATGTTAAATAAACAGAAGGGTGTCATCACAGAAAGGATCAAACTGCATCCCATGAGGCATTGGGACTGGAAGCCTGCTATTCTGCGGCCTGAGCCACATGATTTCACCAGGGCCTTGTCACATCATTGCAAGATAAGTTGTCATCTCAGGGGATAGGCATAGTGCTCAAACACACACACACACACACACCCACACACCCACGCAAAAAGACACACCTAATAGGCATCCTGACTCCCCTTTGGTACGATATGCCACTGTGCTCCTTGTCCCTCTGGTCAGTTGCGTGCCCCTGCAGTCTATCAATGCACTAAGCCAATTTTAACACATCTCTAGATATTTATGTCACTTCAGCACCTTGGGGTATAAATGCAAGTCACACACACACACACACACACACACACTCCCACACACCGCCACAGTGGGCCTAGGGGACTTCCTCCCTCTGTCCCCAGAGGTTCAGGACTCAGAGGAGCAGAGAGTCCTGTCACATTGTGGCCAACTCTTTGCCTCAAGCTGTATAAGCACACAAACGCGCGTGCGCATACACACACACACACACACACACACACACACACACACGCAAACACACATACTGCAAGAGTAGAGAGCGCTGTGTTGCCATGGTGACAGCGAGTGATGTCACAACACTCACCCGAAAAGGGGGCAGCGGGAATGTTTATTCTCAAAGACGGCCGTGCTCTGCGCTCTGGCTCCCGTTGAACCCGTACGAAAAATGCAAAGTGCCAGATATTTCCACATTCTGCAGTCAGCTCACAGCTCTCTGTCTGTTGTGGGTCTGATGGATCCTGCTGAAAGGTTCCAGCAATCAGCCCCGAGACTCGGAGAATCATTCCAGCTGAGGCCCCAGAGACGTGCAGCCTTTCTGAGGCCAAACAAGGAGGTTCAGTCCCACAGAGATGGGTTGCGGGTTTCTTGTGGGGAAATCTATGCACACAAAGTACGCAGTCACACACTCCTAAAGGAGGCAGAAGTGTAAACAAACGTATATACACACACACACACACACACACACACACACACACAGTTTTGGGTCAACATCAGCAACAAACCAAGGGGCATCCTGATGAGGCATTGAGGAGATCACAGCATGGTGTCTCTACACACACACACACACACACACACAGGCACAGGCACACACAAAGACACAAACCACATAAACACACATACACACACACACACACACACACACACACACACCCACACACAGTGGGAATGCCCGGCAGGCATCACTGGCATTTAGATGGCTTTGGCACAATGAGAGCACAGTCAGGACCAGGAGCAGGCTCTCTGCCACACTGAGCATCACAGTGGTCAGTCTCACACAGGGAGAGAGTGTTCACTTGGACAGAGAGGGGGAGAATGAGACACAGATAATAAGTGAGAGAGAGAGAGAGAGATGTGCACGTGTCTGTGTGCATGTATGTCGTTTTTCGCCATTCATGACAGGGCAGAGGAAGACAACGCCTGCTGATAGCCAGTATTTGTGCTGCCAAACTCAGTAGGTAGGCAGCTGTAATTGCCTGCCTGATCTGGACTGTGGAGAGGCCAGGAGTAATGATGGCAGCTCACTGAATACGCCTCACCTCCACTCACGATTGGATGCTCACTGCTGCCCCCCTCCCCCCCTCATCCCAATGCTGTCAATTCACCAATCCACTGTATGGACCCAAGGAATACACTCAGAGATGTGGGGGGAAAGTATGCTGTGGAAAAGAAATATGTCAGCTCTTGACACCCGGCTGGCTCGCTGCAGACACGGTGTGAATACCGATCAGCAGGCGTGTGAGTAGGAGATGAGCGTCCGTTCTCATTGTCTTTGCGGAGGTAATTTCTCGCTGCTCTTTTGGCGTCTCGTGGCATCGCCGGGCTTTATCGCTAAATGACCCGTCTTCATTACCACCCCCTAATGACACCAGGGGCTTTATACCTTAAGTACCTAAAAGACTTAATAGGAAAGTGTAAATGTTGGATTAGCTGATGAGCTGCCACATATGACTTAATGAACATGTACAAGCTCATAATACAACAATTAACCAGTAGCTACTGTGGTTGATATGATGGTTGGTTTGTTCCTCTTAAAGGGGTATTCCCGTATTTTTAAACCTGGGCTCTATTTGTACAAATTCGTCATTTAGACCCCAAAATAGGTACAAAAGGTTTTGGAATTGCTCTGGTAGATCTGGTCGCGAAACGGGCTGCAATGGCTGCAATGTAATCCTTTGGGGCAAGTGCGCCGATCAAAGTACATCCACTAAAAGTGCTTGTTTTTGCCACTGACTCAGACTGAGGCTCAGACTGGTATTGGAAGTGTCTGACAACATTACTGAAAGGATCGCTACAGAGATAGACCTCTGTTTCTCGCTCAAGGAGAAGTCTCGCTCTGAAATCTAAAATATTGAGGTGAGTTGTTGCAGGAAGAGGTTAAACAAAGGTTTCTGGTTAAAAAGAGGTCTGTCTCTGTAGGGATCCTTTCAGTAATGTTGTCAGACACTTCCAATATCAGTCTGAGCCTGTCAGTGGCAAAAACAAGCACTTTTAGTGGAGGTACTTTGATCAGCGCACTTGCCTCTGCAGATTACGTTGCAGCCATTGCAGCCTATTTCGCGACTGCCGGCTAAGGCGATCTACCGGAGCAAATGAGTCTAGGTTTAAAAATACCGCAATTACCCTTTAAGGATAATTCCGGTTTTAGGTTTTACACGTCATGTTTTTATTTATCTCTTCTATTTATCTATCACACCTCATCTTTTTTCTTTGTTGTCACTCTATTCAACTTACTTGTAGTCCTTTGTGAACGTTAATTTCCTCCGTGCATGACCCGGAGGCCCAACAACCGCGGCACTGTGAGTTACTATTTTCATTTTCGAGCGAGTGTGTGATTTGAGGAAACCTTGGGGGAGAGGGCTGCGCATCAAGCTCGTCTTTGTGTCTCGGAGGACGGTGTGATTCATCCATGATTCATGTAGAACTATGCGTAGTGCGTTTTGAGTGGGCTGGTATCACGGTGACCATGGAAGAAACGTCACAGCTTCGAGGTGGCAGTAGGATGGTTACCTCTCAACCAAACAAATCCAATAGACAGAAATGGGGTCAGAAGAAATATGGCCGGACTGTTTTTTGTTTTTTTTTTCTTGGGAGATTGCTCATGATTTCATCATTATGGAAACTTCAGTGTGAGTTCATTCCAGTTGCAGAAACATGGTTTGGGCTGAATGATGGTGATTTGAACATCATTGGGGAAGCGGGGCGCAGTTTCATCATTGTTGAGAAGATTTTCACTTCTCAACTAGCTGGCTGTGAAACTGCTACAAAATAGTCTTGGGGTCTGTTTCGACTTACACAAAAATACACGAGCGTGCACACACACACACACACTAACAACACACACACACACACACACACACACACAGCACTCTAGGAGCCTGTGTTTTTGCCAGCTTTGCTAATTAAACAAATTTACTTGGCCAGTATCCTGGACGAGGAACCAGACCGCCTGGTCCAACCTGCTAGTTTTACTGCTTTCCAACCTCAGGACACACACACACACACATACACAACACACAGACACACTCACACACACACTGACACTCACACACACACACACTCAAGGAAACCTGTGTCCAGTAATTCAGCACTTCACACTGTTTTTATTATCCACTTTTCAGTAAAACTTCTGTTAAACCATGACAAAATATTTCTCAGGGTATGTTTTGTTCTGCGGCCTGCAGTAATGGTATCGGCTTCAGAACAACTAGGGATTCGATTGTGGAGCAGCGTGACGAAGATGGAGGCAGAGAACATTCAAAATGTAGAGGTCGTGGTGAAGATGACGGTAATGATAATAGCGGTGGAGATAATTGTTATAATTATGATCATAGGAACGATATTGGTGATGAAAATCAAGACAATGTGTTGAGAATATGATGATGGTGATGATGACGATGATGATAATGATGATAATGATAGTGATGATCATAATGATGTTGATGTGATGATGACGATGATGATGTTGAACTTGATGATATTGCTGATGATGATGATATTGGTGATGATGATGCTGATGATATTGCTGATGATGATGATATTGGTGATGATGATGATGGGTAGAAGGGTAGAAGGGTAATGGATGTATTGGATATAAAGGATGCCCTCATTTGCTTCTTCAGCAGTTGTTCAGTTGTCCAGGAAGATGTAGCCATTGTAAATAGCACTAGGTGTGTCTGAGCCTCCGGGCACATCAGGGTAACGGCCATGTTACACCTGCGTCTATGTAGTATTTGCTTGTAGTGGATTCCCTCCCATCGATAATTCTCTCTAGTGTATTTGCTTTTCAGCACTTCATTGCATTGCTCATTGTTTATCATCGCTTGATTACATTTGACTCTGTCACTGCTGACCACCATGATGGTTCTCCCGTACTGACATGCTCGGACGGTCCAATCCTAGCCGTTAGCATCCGCATGATCCTTCCATACCAGCTGTGTATGTGTGGCTGAGCCTCATCTCCATGACCATCGCAACTTGGATGCTCATTCGCTTCCCCCATACGCTCCACGCCGCCCCCCCCCCCCCAATCGACCATTTCCTCTTACCCCGTCTGCTGACTTTCTAGAGCCCCATATCAGTCCCTCCTCTGTTTTTCTCTTTCTTAGTTCCCCCCAACCTGACAGTCCCCCGGGGCAAGTCCCCCCTGGTGGCACGCGAGGGTGAGACGGTGGAGCTGGAGTGCCTTGTTTCAGGGAAACCCAAGCCCATCATCCTGTGGTCACGAGCGGATAAGGAGGCGCCCATGCCGGACGGCAGCATGCAGATGGAGAGCTACGATGGCGTGCTGCGCATCGTGAACGTGTCCCGGGAGATGACGGGCTCCTACCGCTGCCAGACCAGTCAGTATAACGGCTTCAACGTGAAGCCCCGCGAGGCCGTCGTGGAGCTGATCGTACAGTGTGAGTAGGCGGAGTGTGGCCATGTATCTAATGTTGTTTCAATGTTGTGTTATAGTCAGTAGAAGTGATCTAAGTGTGTATCTATATTTGGTACACCATATTTAACATGCTTTTACATGCTTTCGTCCCTGCAGTGTATTTTATCCGTACGCGGTGTGATTAATCTTCATGTGGACTCATCCAATGTGACCAAAGTTGAACATTCCTCCATCCCTCCATCTCTCATCCTCCACGCCCATCCAATTTTCTTTTGAAGGGTTTTAAATGAGTCCAGTCCCTCGGTGCCCCCCCCGGTCTAGTCTGTAGGATGCAGAGGGAACACCCCCAATCCCACCTCTCACACTGGGGGAAGGACCACTAAGCTAACCATCAACACAGAGGCTCAGAGCTGTAGACACTGGCACCCCTACTTGTTAGGGCCTGTCTGTGTGTTTGTAAGTGTGTGTGTGTGTGTGTGTGTGTGTGTGTGTGTGTGTGTGTGTGTGTGTGTGTGTGTCTGGAAACAGGGCCGAGGACTGCGTCACATCCCCGGGACCTTACACACCCCCCCCCCCACCTCACTCTGCCTCTCATTGAAAAGCCCCGCTCCCTCCTTAAGATGTGACATTCAGTAGATGGCTTAACGGCTAATTAGCGAGTGGCTAATTTATTCCCGCTAGTATTCATTTTGTATTCATTTATGTAGATTTGAATGGAATATTTAAAATGAGCGACGGGGATTCAAAGCGGTGTCACTCATTTCCAGGGATGGGGATGTTTCTCGGGCAGGGAAAAAAAAAAAAAGGATGGAAGATGGTAAGGAGGGAAATTGAAGCAATCCGTGTACCATTCCATTCTCTGGCGAGTGATTATAGGAAATAGGAAACTTGAATCTCATTGCCGTGAACTCAGATTGGGCTATTGTCGCTGGTGCTTTAAAGTTTTCATGGCTTAAGCCCCATTGTTTTTCCACTTGGCCTACTTAGTTAGTTAAGCCATATATTCTTCCATCTAAAGTCCCATATTTGCTCAGTAGTCCAAAGGGAACCTGTGCAGCAGCATGCCGATCTTTACAGTACTTCAACACTGTGTAATGCCCTGCAATTAACATCTACAGTGTCCGCCATTTTTAAGTGTCCTCCCCATTATGGCTCTCATTTCAAGAGGACTTGTGCGATGCCAAACATGCACACGCATACAAATGCTGAAAAATAACCAGCGACGTTTCATTCAATTCAACAAAGTGCCAACGATAAAAAAAAAAAAAAAAGAATTATTCCTGCTGCTCAACCGAGGTTTTGATTCAAGATGAACTTGACACACCCTGTTACCCAAGTTTTGATTGAAGAGCAGCTAGAGTGGGCAGGACGTCATTCCCTCCCTTCCCTTCTTCAGCGGTTGTATTGTACTCTTTGCCATGGCCATCACGTTTGAGCTAAGCCGTTAATGACTGCGCTGCGTTAGGAGAGTTAATGAAGTTTTTGCCGCGCTTTGAAGAAGACCGTGTTGTATTTCGGCTGAATTGATTATGATTATGCAGCGATGACAGCCCGTATCAAAGGTCTGCGGCTTTGCCACGCACCGGCGCCGACATGAAAGAGTAAACAAAAGGGTTTAGTCTCGAAGATGCCCTTCATTACTTAGCGACACGCTGTGGATCCTCACTCTCCTGTTAGGAAGGTGTGATGCGATAGAAACAGATTGTTGGATTGCAAAATGAAAAGACGAGTGTTAATAATAATAATGGGCACTTTTCCACAGCAGAGCCAAAGGGCGCTTGACACGGCCATGGCCAATCCAAACACAAAACCAAGGAAAGGAAATTCAGATAATGTTGGATGTAATGAAACCCAGGCTGTATTATTAAGACCTTAGTCGAGGTATTAATACTGTCAGTACAGTGAGCTGCTACTGCTGTATTCGCACTATGAACATCACCCCGTCCCCCACATTTTAACAATACTGCTTGCGCTGAAGTCTCTATAGCATGCGTTATCATATGTTCCCAATAGGAACCTGGACGGTAACTTCCAGATACCCCCTCATTATCCCCTTCAGCTGTTTTAGAAGAGGAGAAATGGATGGTTCCCTCTGTGCAGAGAGCAATTTACTCCCACAAGCGGCAAAAGGCATTATGACAAAAGTACTAGCTCAGAGCCTGCCGAGAAGCTTTCAGCAACCCTATAATCCCCATAACCCTTTATAGAAACCCTATAACCTATAATTAATGAAAATATATTTTTCCTCGCCTGCATATGCATACAGCACCATGACTTCATCAGGAAATCAGATAAAGCAGAGATGAAGGCTTCACCAGGATCTACCCTTTTGTTTTGCTCCTCATAGATGAAACAATAAAAGGTCTTGTACCCTTGATGTTAAATAGCAGTCTTCCTCAGACAATAGAAACTATTAACTCCATGTAGTACATAAAAAAAAAGCAGTTTGTAAGAGTAATGTTGGGCATGAAACACAAATTTTCAATAACCGATAACAAACTGCTCCACTCTGTATTGAATCAACCACTGTCCCGTTCTCTGGCGCGACATGACAAACTGGATTTCTGCTCTATAAATTCCGACGGCCTTCACGAGCGGCGGCACGTAGACTGAATAGCAAAAAAAAAAACCAAAGCCCGGGGTTTTACATGAACAAGTACAGGTTATTCTTTCATTCTGCCCCAGTTAAATCCAAGATGATACAGCAATATCTGAAATAACCCCCTTTAAGATTTAAGTCTATTTTCACGGATCGCCAAAAGTACTGAAACTAGGATGAAAAAGAAAAACATAATTCTCTGCCCAGAGGAAGCGCGGCAACCTTTGAATGACCCTGCCTGCCCTGCGGGGGGGGCGTTCTCACGAGCGCCAGAATCCTCCCCCGCTGAAGACCCAACCCGGAAAAGGTCATCTCCCATCATACACTGCTGCAGCATTCCATTGTCTCCATGACAGTGGGTAAGGGTCACTAGCCAGGAGTGACTGTTTTTAGTGACAACTCAGATGGAGTTGACAGGGAGACTGAACACAGGGCCTACAGGTGAAAGACACGTCCCACCACACCTACTGCTTTTATCAAAGAGATCTGTGGTGACATGACGTCATAGGATGACAAGGATACACACACACACACACACACACACATCCAGTGAAGCACACGGATTCAAACCTGACCTTTTCTCTATTCTTTTCCTTTAAGTAGAACGTATACTTACTCTTTCTCAATTATTTCTGATTATATGTTATTTCAACAAAGAGCTCCTTGTAGTGCAGTTCTCCACTTCATACAGCACTTTCATCTGTTCACCATCTTCAAAGCAGAACACAACATTAAGAGCGTTATTAGGGCTTTGATATTGATGAATCAATCATTCTGTCATATTCTCTCTTCGTAGCCATTTCTGCTAGTCAGATTGTATTTACTTATTAATATCTGGCATCAAAGGCCATGTTGAAATCAAGTGAATACACAAACCATCGGGAACTGTAAGTACTTCAGTTGTTAAATTGCCTTGACAAATTTTTCACTCCCATACGAGGAAAAAGCCATCTTTACACATACATGTACGTCGTTTCCTTCATGAAAAGAATCCAGCTGTACTTATACTGTTCTCTTCATATGCCTCTGTCTCCTATAAACCCCTCTTCGTCTTGGCCTGTTCTCTTGGTGTGTAAGCGCAAGCCAATCCCTCCGAGATGCTTTCCTCGCCTGCGTTTCCAGGTTCCCGGTGTGAGCCCCGCCCGCCTTTGGTGGCGAGCCACGCGCGAAGCCCGCGTTTAGTAACTTGATCAAGGGACGGAGGTACGGTCCTCTGAGGCAAAGAACATTAGAGGCGTGAAGGAACGACGTTGGCAAGTCAACAGCTTTGATATGTAAAAACCTGCATCTGTTGCCTGGTGGCGGCAACGGCAGGGGGAGGAGAGGTAAAGGGAAACGGAAGACGTCTGCCTTTTGGAATAGTTGCTCTAATAGAATTGCAAAGGCCCAAAATCCCCCCCCCCCCAAGCTGTGAAACCGTAATGTTCTTAGTCAAACTGACTTGGCGTGGTCCGGGGGGCTTGAGCGAGGAAAACACAGAGACGATGGAAGAGCGGAGGGGTCTCCTGGCCTAGATGCCGCTGTCTGTCTGTCGGCATTGAGAGCCATCACACGCTCCGCCACAGCCCAGATGCACAGGATCCTTTTTATCCAGGTCCTCCTTCTGTTCCTCCTCACATCCTCCGCGACACCTGCCTGACGCAACCGAGCGATCGCCCCCCCCCCACCCACCCCCGAAGCCTCTCGCTTATATGACGTGCATCAAAAAAAAAGACACACAGGGGGATAAAGAGCTGTTGTCTCTGAGTAGAATAACACGATTATTGTTTTTAATTAATTTTTCCCTTTCTGCGTCAAGAAAAGCCTCGCACCGCTGGCCCCCCGGGGGCCCCCCCCCCTGCTCTAATGTGAGTCATATTGGAGCGATTCGCATTAGCCTAACGCCGGCAAATTAATCTTCTACATTACAGCCGGGCCACATTTGAGGCTGAAATTTTAATAACGTCTTTTTTTTTTTTTTAAATGTATGGGGTAATATTGAATAGATCGGCCGCGTCATATCCGCACCCGCAAAGGTCAGTCAATATGTAGGTTCTAAACAGTAAGCGGCACCGAGGCCTGGATGGGATAATTCATAACGCGACTGAGCTAATAGCGGATCGCCGGCTGCAGCGTGTACATTGATTATCAGTAATTTATATATTTTTACTTCATAAATTGTCCCAAAAGATTAATAACAGTACGGTAACGAGGACGGTGCTGGCGTTCATTGTTTGATTGCGGCGGTTACAGTGTGAGGGAAGGAGCTGCCTCCCCCCACCCCCCTGCATTATTCAACACAGAGACTCATTACGAATCAGTTGAATCAGGGTGAGGTGATCGTTTCAGATTCTCTGTGTTTTTGTTTGACTACCTAATGCATGTTATTTCCTCCATCGAGACCCGATATTTGAAGTGCGTTATGCTACAAAGGTTATTCTCCCGCAAGAATAACCTTTTTTTTTTTCTCTTCCATCCACAAAACGGAGGCCTACATTTCCGCGCCCACATGCAGCTGCTGAAGGCTGTTAGGCAGTTGATGCAAAAAAAAAACAACAACATGTGACACGCCGCGGTGCTGAGCGGAGCACTGGGTCGAAGCGGTGGCGGATAGGCATTATCAGCACTGTCGGGCGAAAAAACCTCATATCTCCCAAATGTTTCAGCTTTTTCAGGAACTGGCAAAAAAATAGCCTTTGTTTTTTTTAGCTTGACCACCGTTTAGCTGGGTTCATCAACTCGTAGCGTCCTGCAACTGAAGTTAAAACATGAAAATCACCAAAAATTGGAGCTGCGAGGTTTCCGCGCGACAACGGCAATACTTACATCAACGTTTCACGGAGGAGGTGGTGCCATCTCGATGTCACACCCGTTGACACACCGAAGGCATGCGGGATAAACACCCGTTGGCTTATAGGAGGAGGAGTGAGAGGGAACAACACACACAGACACACACACACACACACACACACACACGTACAATCATCACCCACTGGACCTACACTGTTGATGCACTCATCCAAAGCATGTGAAAGGAAAGTCAAACCCATTTTCACCGAAGGCTTATCGTAAAACCAGTCTAGCCGGTGCACACACACACACACACACACACACACACATATTACTTGTGCATTGCCCTCCTCCCTCTAGGTGGCAGTCTATACGGCCCGTGGGGAAAAGCCCTCTACGCCACTAAATGTTGTTTTCCTCCACATTACTGTCAAGGGTATCCACCAGTGGCTGATGATGGATTGCATCTCCGCCGGAGCTCAGGGTTGTCCCTCAACCTGTGACTTATACAGCCCACCAAAAACCCCCTAACCGCCCTCGCCGCTACACTAACCATACAGAGCAGCGCTCGGGGAATACCGCCCACCCCCCCCTCGTCCTGTACGCCGGGCAGCTGTTCCACACAGGAGTCGCATAGGGGAGCGGAGGCACGCACCCTTGTTTAAAAGATGTTTTTGGTTACATAAGAGCTGTTTATTTTTCCGCCCGTTCGCCGCAGACCCGGCCTCTGTCTTCCTGTGTCTTTTCTCTGCGGATTGGAAATGCACTTACTGCAATTTGGTCTAGTGCCACTCAGGGAGGATGTGGATTCCTTCCCCCACCCCCCCGAAACCTACAATTTTAATGTGATAAGAAGAGATTCAGGACCCTTCTTTTGGAGTCAGAGACAAGATATTATGCTTGGGAGAGAGCCAGGGCGAGGCTTATTTGAGAAGAGGAACCGATGAAAGGCACTTTCCTCGCCACGCCGAACAGCATCAGACTCCAGATGCGCCTCAAGGTGACGGCGGAGGGCTTCATCGAAACTTCAGCGCAAACTCTCTTGGAACATTTTGTGTTTTCTTGTTTTTATTCCTAATGGCCTTTCATTAATGTGTGTGTGTGTGTGTGTGTGTGTGTGTGTGTGTGTGTTGTTGCGTGAGACTTAGCCGCGAGGGCAAGCGAGTAAAACCCCTCTTTGCGTTCTCCTTATCTCTCCCATGATGCACCATACTCCGGCACCCAGCGCCAGAGCGCTAGAGCCAGGGCTGAGGACCAATGAATTACATGCAACAGGATTACAGGAATTGGATTACAAAAACTGTAACCTGTTACTGTAAAAACACATCACATGATTGGTGTTGGAAAAACAGGTGATTTATTCATTTGACTCCTCGAAGACACTGAGCCTGTGAGATTATAGATACTATCATCTTAGGAAAAAAATACTAATTATGGTTGCAGATGATGATATTAATGCTATCAAATTACATGCTGTAAATTGTAATAAATTGTTCATTTAACTGCACATCCTATCAAGTTTGGAGGCAAATTAGATGACGGTGCTGTGTGTGTAAGTAATGCAGAGGATTATGTTACAGATTTACAGTGTCAATCAGGTTAATCGGTGATCTGTAACATTACATTTTGAAAGTAACATCCCCAAACCTGGCTGCAGCTACCGCCTCTCCTTTTACCGTGTCAGGCATATGCTGCTTTCAGGCAATTAAAAGGCTGTGCGTATTCCCCCTCGGCTCCCTCTTCTTCTTCTTCCTCTTCTCCTCGGCGCTCGCTGTTGTTTTTCAAGCCCCGCTGTGACTTTTGTCAAGCATCTGCATGAGCCAAGTCAAGAGCAAAGATGGTGTGGATAGAAAATGATTCATAACCACGGTGGATGCTTACACAAACACTCTGCTTCACTCAAACACACATTCACTGTGCACACACTATGAATCACTGTACGCACACACACACACACACACACACACACCTCTTGCGCCCAATAATATCCCATTAAACTCGCACATATTACACGTGGGCTACAATATGAATCACACACAGCGGTGGTCAGATTCAACCCCCCCAGCTGACGCTAAATAATTCACCAAGAGGTTGTCTGTGTGAGACCAGAAGTCTGTCAGACACTCAAATAAGTTATTAATTTTTCCATTTTGAAAGGTTGAGATGTACTTCATCATCCGGTTGCCAGCGATGCGTCACTGATTCCTTTCAGGACATCGTCTGATTTTCCTGTGCGTATAGAGTGGTGCAGGGATGAGGTATTTTTGTAGGCCAACCCGGAAGTTAGCAGTTTTGTCTCCCTCAACAAAAAGCCAATGGGATTTTTCCATTGGATTTTGGATTATTGCAGAAAATAAACTCTGTGGCAAACAAACGTTTATGATACTTACACGTTTTGTTCAGCAAGATAATCTTCACAAGTGAACACCACTTTTATGATTTTTGAAGCGTAAATGCAGTCGCCAGAAGTAAAAAGCTAATGTTAGGCTATAAACGAGTATAAACACAACTAGAGGCTGTAAAAGCGGACTAGTGAGTAGATGAGTTACCGTGTTCGGCGTGATGCATTTAATGTCCCCGACAACCTCTGTAGTCTCATTTAGCCGCTTGTTAGCAACCGCCTTTTTTAAGACACGTAAAACCTTCAAAATTCACAAGTGGGGTATTTACTGATGTGTTTTATGTCGTAGAACAAAACGTGAAAACCTCTTAAGCTTGTGTTAACCACAGACCTTATTTCAGGCATCTAACCAAAAACCCATTCAAAAAACCCATTGACTTTGAGACGAGGGAACCGGAGGTGCAAAAATGCTAAATGTTTTAGGACTCATTCCTTGGTTGACATTATAAGAAGTCCTGTTATCTGTCCTGTCATGTCCTTCTGAGGTTCTCAGTGAGCTTTGAATAGTCCTATTCTGCCCTGGATCCTTTTTACTTGTTTTCATACTTTCATGGACTGTTTCTCTTTATGTTTTTACATTGTATTCATTCACTTTCAATCTGTCATCTCAAAGTCCTCCTAGACTAAATATTATGACACTCTTCTCTGTCTTGCAGATATCCTTGGGTAGTTATCTCAATGGGTTGTAGACAACCTTGTCGGGCCAAGAGCGCCCTTCTGAACTTCTGAATACTTGAGTTTCTTTCATCCTTTCTCTATCACTCTCTCGTATTTCCTCTCCAGACATTCTCCCTCCACAGTAGATACTGAACATGTCTGAGTCTTTCTGTCTCCCGCTTAGACCCTCCGACGGTAGAGCCAGCTTACATGGAGATGCGTCAAGGCCTTGGGAGGCCTGTGGTGATGACCTGCAGGGTCCTACGGGCCCACCCTTCCCGCGTGCTGCGCTTCGAGTGGCTACTCTCAAACCGGCTGCTCCACGCCGGGGCGTTTGCCGACCAGAGAGACGAGACGGAGTACACCATCCGCAGCCTCAACCGCGACGGCTGGGGGGAGTACACCTGCAATGTCATCAACGAGGCCGGGGCGGGCAAATGCACCTTCCAGGTCACAGGTAAAGAGGACTTCCTTCATTCTTTGATTCGTTTCTCATATCGGCTTATTTCTATTCAGGGTCACGCCGGGCTGGAGCGTATCCCAGCATGCATTGGGTAGACAGACAGACACACACAGATAGACAGACAAAAACACCCAAGACCTTCTAGCTGTGAGGCACTGTTTGACAGATTTTCGACCCAGACTTCTTCATTCTTAGTGGATATGGATCAAATGCAATCCCTCTGTCTTTGAACCACCTTGAGGTCACACTCAATGGCAGCCACTTTTGCACTCATTTGTTCACTCAGCACACGTGTGCATGGGTACAATACGTTCTTCAATACCCACCACTGTAATTAAGAGTGTTCACAGTGTATTTTTTTTGGACAGCTGAAATGTAATAGCGCTTGTCAGTTAGCGTGTTTGAGGCGGGCCTGTCTGACTGGTGGACCAAAACATGAGCACAGATTGACAATTTGAAGGCATCTATAAGATCCTTGTCTGTCTTCACAGAGCATATTGCAGGGGGGAAAAAATAAACTGACAGCTGATGAGGGGAAACCAGTTCTCTTGGACAGTACAACAACAACAGTCCCCTCCTGCTCTTTTTTGTCAGATTACCAGTTTTGTTCACCAGGAGCAGCAAGTCTCCATCTCCTAGTTGTTTTTTATGACAGGACCAAATTAGTTTGGCCACACCGGATGACCGCAGGAAACCTGGCCACGGTTTCAATCTCCCAAACTTCCCATTAGAGACAGGAGCTGCAGGGTCAGAGGAGAAGCAGTATTTGTCAATTTGATCCTCTGCCACTTAAGTTGCTCTCCTCTCCGATGCTTTCTGTTTCTCTCTGTCTTCTAAATCTTTGCTATCTCTTCGTCTCTACTTTTATCTATCCTCTCTCTCTCTTATTGTTTTCTCATTCTTTTTCATTTTCTATGTCTCTCTCTTCCTCCCCCTCACCGGTGTGCCTGGGGGGAGATGGACACCCCCTCATGTGTGTGTCATAAATCAGTCCTCCCCGGTGAAACAGGTAGAGCAGAGAACACGAGGCAGATCGTCCCCGCCGGACGTTTGTTTTTTCTCACCAGGGCTGGGTTTTGCCTGCTTGCGCTCACATTCCCTCCCCCAGCCCTCCCTCTCTCCCTTCCCACTCCCATCCCTTCCTCCCTCTTATCCTCCATCCATCCCTCCTTCCCTCTCTCTCCCTGCATCACTCCATTCCTCCCGCCCAGTGCTCCAGATTCCCACCATCTGGACTCAGTGGCTGCCAAAGGTATAGAGGCTCTCTTAGTAACCCCCTTAGTGCAGGAGCGTGGTGTAGAAAATCCACTTTGGTTCCTCCCATCATCCATGAAATCTGGTGCGCTCCACTCCCTTAACTCAAACTCTCATCCTGGAAGAGTTTACTTTTTTTTGTCCTGGAACTCAATCTGCACAATATGAGATCAACATAATTCTGTGCTGGATACAATGATGTGCAAGGGAGTTGACCTCAGCAACATAATCTACTGGCCAGACAGTGGATAAACATGGCAGATAATCAGCTGTTCTCTATCACATATGAGTCCACTCCGGGGATGGGGCTTGTGAAATCTTTGTTTTGGCTCATCTAGTTAAGTGGTAGTCAGGTTAACTCGCCGCAGCAAGTGGAGAGAGGTGACCGATGAATATTCTCCGTGCCTCGCTTTCTCTCCAGTTGGGTTGACTGTGTCATAAAAACATATCAGTCAGGATTTCTGTTTCTCAAGCCACGGTGGGTCGATTAAACCCAGGGATCCAGTCATCGTGCCCCCGGGGGGGGAACGCACATGCACACGTGCTAACAGACGCACACAAACAACCCAGGGTCGGGCAGCAGGCCACGCTCAGGGCTATATAAACACTCAGAAAGTATAACAGGGGGACTGCATGCAGGGGACTGTGCATGCATGTGCACGAACGCTCATGTGCCAGGCCATGGGGACATCTGTGGAGACAGTGAGCAGGCTGTAATGGCCAAGTTGGCTATTAAATCACGCCTGGGGATAGAGTCCTCAGAGGGCTGTAATCTGTACCGCTGAGCTTTGGCATTGCCACCCTTGAGTTTCAGCCCCCCGCTCTTCGGCTGGATTCCTACTCAACCGTAAAGTTGATACATTGGGAGAAAAAGAACAACTCGTTATCTCTGGGTCTTCATACTTACCTTTTCTTCTTTGGCTGAATTCAAATCTGATGCAGTAGGTGACGTATAAATGGTAAATGGCTGCATTTATATAGCAGCTTTACAGTATATGCCTTTCATTCACACACACACTCACACACCGATGGCAGTGAGCTAACATCGCAAGGTGCTGGCCTGACCATCGGGAGCAATTTGGAGTTCAGTGTCTTGACCAAGGACACTTCAACTGGAGGAGCCGGGGATCAAACCTCTGATCTTCTAATTAGACGACGACCTGCTCTACCTCTTGAGACACAGCCGCCCTAAAATAGTGTTGGTTTTCAATTTAGGTCAGCAGTTATGGTACAAGTTAGCATGTTTTTGACACAACTTTTTAGTTATGGGTATATTGATTCCAAGGGGCGAGTTTCTCGAAACTCTGGAAACCTGAATTTTACCAGGAGTGGGGTTCGAACCCACGCAGACATATGTCCATTGGGTCTTAAGTCCAACGCCTTAACCACTCGGCCATCCTGGTATATGTATGCAGAAGTTGTGAGGAGTGGTGAAATATAGGTCATGGAATGCACCGATAAATACAGTGTGAGGCAATCACATCAGTCCAATCACGTGTTCAGGAAAAGGAGAATAGGTCACTTAGCACCAATGATCTTCCTCCACAGCAGCTAAAATAGATGAAGATACAGGAAGTGAAATGGAAAATTCCACCGAGCCCCTCCTTCTTTCTCTGCATTGACCAATCACCAAAACGATGCATGTTTTTTTTTTTCTGGAATTCAGAAAGAACATTGTGCAAGAAACAACATAAAAAACGACACACCAACTTCACACAAAGAAGAGGCATTGTTTTTTTCCCCTCATTTCTTCCTAAAGCTTAAAGCCTTTTTTGCAGTCTCCCTAGAATTAGATGAGAAGAACAAAAATAAGCGTTCTCCCGGACATTGTTCAGATGTTCGTTGTTCAGAGTTTGAGTGATTGGTAATGAAGTGAATTCAGATACTGTCTGCTGTTCCACCGTGCCTTTGTTATTGTAATTACTGTTTTTAATGGTGTAGAAATCCAAAGTATTTTGTGGATAATTGTTTCAGAAGTTGCAAGGAGATATCGGCACTACGCTTCGACAGGAAATGGGTTTTTTTGTGCGTGCGCACACGCACACACACACTCTCTCTCTCACTGTCTCTCGCTACCTCACTCATTCGATTTCATTTTCTGCATTGTCTGTTTTAATTCATTATGTCATTTCTCTCACTTGTCAATTAGGCATTTGTTTTGGTTATGCCATTTTTACCCTTGAGGTTTCTCGTCATTTAGACTCTGTCGTGCAATTTCAGTTATGTTTTTGTCATCTTGATTTTTTCCTTTTTTTGCGCTAGTTAATGGGTGTTTTAATAAGCCCGTTGGGATTTTATTTTACCAAATGAGCACAATGTGATTTCTTTTTTAGTTTTGTTTGATTGTTTTTCATAGGTTCAAATAAACCTTCAAACCTGAAAACTCCTCTCGCTCAGCAGCCCGGGACCTAAATGTGAAAATGTATAGTTGCTCTGTCATGTGGACAGGTACGACCCACGGCCCATTTTGAGTTCCAAAGCGTGGTTTTATGGAGCTAAGATACCTTTTGTATTCTGTGCCCAGTTCACCGGGGTCTAACTTTGCTCCACTGCAGTAAATGGAGGATGTTGAATACTTTCCCCAGCTCAAATAGACAGTCTGACATTGATGGAGAGGTAGTAATGACTGACATTACATGGTCAGAGCAGAAAGGCAGCATATGAATAATGTCATCAGTAATCGGGCTAAAAGTCTGTCAGGCTTGAAGGACAGAGACCCTCTGTTCTGGTTTCTGTTCTGCTCTGTTTTTTCTGTTCTGCTCTGTTTTGTTCTGTTCTGTTCTAGGGGGTTTCTGTCCTATTCTGTCCTGTTATATCCAGTTCTCTTCTGTCCTGTCCTGTTGTGTTCTGTTGTGTTCTGTTCTGTTGTGTTGTGTTCTGTCCTGTCCTGTCCTGTTCTGTCCTGTTCTGTTCTGTCCTGTCCTGTTCTGTTCTGTTCTGTTCTGTTCTGTTCTGTCCTGTTCTGTTCTGTTCTGTCCTGTTCTGTTCTGTTCTGTTCTGTTCTGTCCTGTTCTGTTCTGTTCTGTCCTGTCCTGTTGTGTTCTGTCCTGTTCTATTCTTCCCTGATCTGTCCTGTTCTGTTCTGTTCTGTTATTCCCTGTTCTGTTCTGTTGTGTTCTGTTTTATTCTTCCCTGTTGTGTTCTGTTCTGTTCTGTTCTATTCTTCCCTGTCTTGTTGTGTTCTGTTGTGTTCTGTTCTATTCTTCCCTGTCCTGTTGTGTTCTGTTGTGTTCTGTTCTATTCTTCCCTGTCCTGTTGTGTTCTGTTTTGTTCTGTTGTGTTCTGTTGTGTTCTGCAGTGGCAGCTAACCATAATTACGACAGAACACACACGTTCTGATATGAATATCTCTCACTGTTCAAAAATCCAGACAGACACGTTGCCATTTTCTCTCAAATGAGACAATGTTCTTTCTTTGAAGACCTCCGTTCTTTGAAGAACTCCACAAAGTGAGTCTTGAATACAGTTGAGCACAAATGAGGTTTTATTGTCAGTGTAGCATGACAGAGTTGTTATTAATATTAGTTTAGTTCTTTTAACATTAAATCAACACCAATCAATACCATATCACCATCAGTCGGTCTATCACTTGAGAACAGTTCCTCATTTACAATGATGGATAACTACGAGAACGTCCCACTGATTTAGGGCAAACAAAACGCAATCACAGTTAATATTATCAGCTTGTGTTTGTTTTTGGTTTAAGTGGCAGCGGGGAGGAAGGGAAGGAGGAGTTAGTTGAAGAGTAAGGAGTTCTCTGAGCCAGGTTTCATTCTCTCTCCCAGGAGGACGTGGCCAGGCCATTATCACTTCTAATGTCTCTAATACCCTTTTTTATATCGTCAGTTAGCTGCTCATGTGGTGTTGCTGGAGTTGTCTCGGCCAGCTGTGCTTCCATATGTAAACACTGCCTCTGCCACAATAGCCTGCATCACACATCAGCCCGACACCACATAGCGATGCCTAACATATGGTGTGGCAAGATGTTTTCCTGAAGTAGAAAACGTGTTCATAAACCCTTAAAAATCAAAAGGAAGTCTGCAAACAAGGTCAACTTTTTGCCTGAAGCATTTCGCTGAGCTGCTATGAATCATTGCATTGGTTCTGCTGTTATAAACAGGATTTTAAAAAATCAATTAAGCCTTCTGTACTTTATGTGTGATGGCTCCCACCCAGGGTTATCTTTTCCAAGCAATGTAAGTGGGTTAGGTAATGTGCTTCACCACACGTAAGGTATTACACCATCACATTGTATATTTGATTAGGATGCAAACATGCGATAGTGTCATAATTCTGCCTTTTGTTGTGAATGTACTGTGGCAGCTTTTCTTTTAAAAGGAATATAATAGAGATATAATAATATAGAATATAATACAGAGATCAAATGGTCGATGCAGAGATGTCCAGGATAGTTGAGAGGATGTTGTGTGGCAACTCCATGGATTGGCGGAGACTCTCTTCATATGTTGGTGGTGGCTGTAGCTTTTGGAAATAGTGTTTTACAAACAATGTTAGTTGCGAGGCTTTTGACTGAATGGTGTGATTTCATTTTGTTTACAATTCAACCCGTTGTACTTCGTGAAAAAGTGTCCTCAAGGAAGTCTTGACCTGTTTATGTGTCAACCCAACAATGAGCAAGCTTGTCTGAAGCTCTTAACTTGGTGTTTCGTTTCTTACAGTACCTAACGTCACACTTCTTCATTCATGGCGTTTTGAACCATGCCTTATCCGGTAATGACTGAACGGTCAGACTTGCAGTAGAGCGATGAGGGCTTTGCAGACCTTTGGAGATACCTTCCCTAACTCAACTGAAACTTGGTACGCTAGCAAACCACGTGACCAACAGCACATTTGAGATCCATTACCAGAGAAGGCATATTGAAACACATCTTCTTCTTTTTTCCCCCCCTGAATGATTTTTTTCTGGGTGATGAATGATCGCTCCTTTCCCCCAGATTACAATATCGTATTTTAAACAGCTTTATCCATGTAAAGGCCCTGTGATCTGCACTCGCTGTCCAAACAATTGCAAAGCATCATTAACCTGATTTATTGTCTAAAATGCTGAACAAAAAAGTGCTTGGTGTTGATTCTGAAATATTATCACACACGATTATGAGAATTGATCAAACCAGTGAGAGGTAGAATGAAACAGCCAGTCTTGGGTTTTTTCCCTCCAAAAGCAACTCGCTGCTTTTTATTTTTTCCAGTACAAACGAGGATATCTGAAGCAGATTCGTGGGAATATTGCAACTGGTGAAGTGTAATGGCTGCATTGGTGGGTTTAGTATTTAGCTGGGAATCACTCTTTTGTCCTGGATTCTCTTTTCTCTCTTTTACTCAGTTTTTAATTTTTTTTTTAACTGTGGTGGTAAATTTCACCCAATTGTTACTAAGTCAGAAAATGACTGCTTGGTAATATGATTCAAGATCGAATCGACTGGCAAATAAATACAAATCAAGTAAACTACCAGCAGATTTGTTGACATCTGTTTCCTTGGCTTCAAGTGATTTCCCCCTCGTTACACTTACATTTTATGCATCATCTTAAGTTTCGTTTAGACTCTCGAGCTGGATGCCTCTCACGTCGTCGCTCCTCAGTCTGACTGAAGAGACGAGGTCAATCGGAGGAGATGATGAGGAGATGAGGAGGAGATGATGAGGAGATGAGGAGGAGATGCACTGCCTGTGGTGGGCAGTAGTGTTTACAGCACTGCGGTTGTTTCTCACCTGCCTCCTCACTTACTATTTACAGAAAAAAATACAATTATTTTCCTAATATTTTTAGCATGGGAGGTCTTACTGTGGCAGGCCGCCATGGTTAAATATTTCAGTAGTAGAAAAAAACCCCATCATGGACACGTCATTCACCCATTTCAGCAAAGTTGTTTCAGAGATGTCATGTGTGACTACATAACGAACACACTGTTGGAGAAAGACAACCCCCCCCCACCCAGCTCCAGGATCACTTCATTGTGGAGAATAATAACTTTTTCCATTTGTACGTGCTTTGAGTGAATACAGGAGCATATTGTATGCAGGGACATACGGAAACGGAGCCAGATGTTTAACCTTTGACCTTAACATCCTCCCGAGTCCCCCCTGGTTATTTCTTCTCCTGAATGTATTATTTTCATCCAAATCAAAAAAAGCCTAATGGTGCAGGGATCTAGTTCGCACCCGGGGGATCATTAAAAGGAGAATACAATGCCATTATAAGTCGTCACTGACATAAACTAGCCTGACAGGTTTCTGCAATTGCCTGGCAGACATCAGCAACTTTGACAGTTCCACTTGGGTATGTCAAACCCTGCTGCTGCTGCTTTGTTTGAGTTAACAATAGCTGATGTACTGTCTTTTCCATGGCTATTAAAAATAATCCGCCTTGGGTTTTGTCATGCTTTATTAAATAAGAGCAAGTAGGACAGGACAAAAACACAACAACTTCCCAATGAGGTGAATTATCATTATGTGCCGGGAAGGTCGTCCTTTAAGCTCGTCGCTGGCCCCTCCTCGTGATTGAGTCCAATTGCCGCCGGTTCCCACTTCGGATGTCAGAGCTCGGCTTGCATGACTGTGGCCGCACAGCTGACAGCTTCATTCAGGTGTTCATGCCGTTCGCTTCTGTAGAAGGAATCCTGACAGGTTGGAAGGATTCACTATGGTAGTCTGGATCCAGCCGCTTGAATAGGTTGGTTTCTATACTGAGGAAGCAGTTTGAGCATAGAGGCATCGGGCTGTGTTATCCTGTGGTTAGCAACATAGTAAAACCCAGTACAAGCTTGGATTTTAACCCATGTAAGTATATAAGATACTAGGTAATGATCCTGAGGGGAAAACGGGTCATAGCAGCAGCAAAAAATATGATATCGATAACAAATACTGAAGATTAGAGTTGCAGCATCTTTGCCATGCTAATAGAGATCACCCATTGGCTTGAAAGAAGGTTGAAGAGATCTCTCAATTTCCAGTCAAGTACAAGTATGTAAGAGAGCATCTATCTGCAGCAGAGGAATAAGGCAGTAACATATTGCAACTAATCAAGTGTTATTATGACTGTGTCCTCTCCCCCAGGCAAGGCATACCCTCCAGAGTTCTACTACGATACCTACAGCCCCCTGTGGCAGAACAGGCCCAGAGTCTACGGCTTCAAGCTCCAGTGGACCCAGATGAACCCCAACGCCGTGGATCGCATTGTCGCCTACAGACTGGGCATCAGACAGGTAGGCCGACTGTCGATATTTTAATTTGCCCTTTTTTTTCTCAAATTCAGCGGGGCATTAACTAATCTATGATCCTCATCGACCTCTATGTACGTCCAGCAGGAACCGCAGCGTCGATAGAACTTGCCTCCTCCTACACAAGTCTCTAGCGCAGCCCCCCGCCCTCGGCCCTTCACGTCCCCTGACGCTGTAAAGTAGATCAGAGATCCAAATGTTAAATATTGTAATAATACTGCCTCGTCATGTGCTTTTCTGGTTTGAGAATAATGCTTTAGACAAGATTTCACGGCGGGTCGGTGGTTCTGCATGCAGCCGGTAAGTGAGCTTTTTTGAAAGCCAGAAATCTCAGAAGGAATCGTTGAGGCCTATTGGTATTGGCATCAACAACCCTTTCAGCCAGACGACCACGTGTGGTACATTACAGCCCTTTTGTGCTGCGGCACAGTAAAAATCACTCTTATTGTCCATTTAAAGCGTCCAATGGAAGTGTTTGCACAGTCGTTCTGTTTCCGTCTGGCTGTTGACGCCCCCTTTTCTGTTTCACATCGCCAAATCTGGCACCTCCGATCATTGTCTGCCTCTTTCTGCCTCTTTTGAGGACGTGAAAGAGCCTCTGTGGGGCAGTTCTCTGTTTCCATTCTTTTTTTCTGAGTTGCCACGAATTGATGTTTCTCTGTTTCTGCTCCCCATCAGCACCTCAGTCAGAGGAGCGCTAGGGAACCCCACAGAGAGAAATAGCAAGAATAGCTGCTGTTTACCTGCTTCTCAAGTAAACTCCACAGATGACAGGCAGTCAGAATTGATGGATGGCATGGCTGCCTTTTCTCTCTTTGGCAATCTCTGTGTACCTCTCTCTCTCTCTCTCTCTCTCTCTCTCTCTCTCTCTCTCTCTCTCTCTTTTATCGATGGGGATGTAGAGCGAAATTGCTCTTCATAGTGATTGTTTTTTGTTTGTTTGTTTCTTTACAACAGCAGCTATGGCGCCACCTTTAGATTAAGTTTGGGAAAGTGCAGTACAGTGTCGTTAACACCTTGGATCTCTGCAGCTATAAAATATGGTATCATGTTGAAACCTTTTTTATAACAATTATCTCAATAGAAATGAACAAACTACTATTTCCAGATTGCCATTGCTTGTACCCATAAGTTGCCATTTGTACGCCTGTTTAGAAAAACATGTATCAAAGAAAGCAGCACATCCTGCGATGCTAAATCCTTCCCAGTTGTGTTCAGAGTTAGTGAGGCCTAGCCTGATAGCTCTGTGTTTCCAATGAATAATATAATTTCATATTTGTTTCACACTGCCCCCTCAAGGACTCGAGGCTTGAAAAACACATTCTGAACCGGTCTTGTTTGTGTAGCGCAATGATTTTTCTGTCAACTATCTCATTTGGTCTGTTTGGTAATAAATTATGTTGTGCTTGTGCAATTCATTCACTGTGGGAGCTGCAGCCGCTACGTGTGCTTGCCAGGCTTTGGCTTGAAAACTTGCCAGAAATGTACATTTACTTTCCCATTTTCAGCTGGTCTTTCCCACAGTTTTACAGATTAAGTCTGCATCTGTGCTAGAATGGACCCGCGGTAATTCAGCAATCACATTAACATTTTAATCTTCTCTGCTTTTGTTTATGGAAAAGGGAACATCCTGACCTATTCTTTTTTTTTTTTTTTTTTTAATCTCTAGCCCTCCTAGAAGAGAATTAGCGTTTGCAAGAATGAATTTCTTTCCACCTTCTTGCTTTGATATCTCAAGAGGGTGCAGTGTGTGACCATTATTTCCTTCCTCCTAGGCATAACAACCAATCTTCCATTGTTTTAGATGAAAGAGATTTCATGCTGTAAGGAGAAATCACGGACCTACCCGAAGCATTTACTATATTTCACAGAATGGCACCTTTTTCTATTTTATCCTCTGTGATTGATTGAATCGCAGCTTTTACTATTCATTTTGATTAATGGGAAGATCGTTATCCCTCTTGGTGAGGTAGATATGGAACATGAATGAGTACGAAGAGGGGGACGAGTTCAAGACAGCGAACCGGAAAGAAATGAGAGAAGAGAGATAGAGAGAAGGAGAGAGAGTAACGAGTGGGAGGAGAGGCTCCTTTTGTAAATAAATAAATGCAGAGATACCCCGGACTGACGGTGAAACAGTGGTGCAGTAATGAAAGCTTCGGCACGTGGTCCGCTCCACTCCATGCTATTTATAGAGCCGGCAGCAGCTCCCGTACCGTTCCCTGAGAATCATTATCATTTTCCCTCGCTGGCTTTGAATTAATGCTGAGAGTTGGTAGACCTTATGCCTCTAAAATGGATTGCTTTGTGTTATCGTCCAGTGCCCCTCTGAAAGACAGTCTGGCTGAAGGGGGGAATGAAGCTCTAGCTGAAAGGCATGTAGGGGTGAGAATCACAAAGCACAAATCACCTCACCTGTCACAAGTGCAATGGAAAGGCCCAACCATGGCCTCGTCTCGATGCCGGAGCTAGCTACTTCAAAGCCGATGCCTTCTCTGCTGTCCAAAGGCTAGACTGTCCTGTCATCCAAACAGTAAGGTAACTTTACAAAGCTACAGCTTCCTGTCTGCTTCCTTGCGACGGCTGGCTTCTCCCGCCACTTCCCCCCCCTCACTTCTTTTCCTCTTCCTCTTCCTCTTCCCCCCTCCGCTTTCTTCCTCAGCCGAGCTGTCAAGTCAGAGTGCGCGGTTAAAAGCAGGCAGGCGCTGCTAGGGCTCACCTAGCATTACTTCGCCACTTTGATTGTTGCTATGTTTCACTCGGCTCCCACGAACGCTTTGATCAACTCGGCTGGTTTTCAAAGTTGCCATGAAAACCCCCATGAACTGTTTTCTGCAATCAAATGAAATTAAATGTGATATGGCATTCTGTCTCTGAAGAATGAAAGGTAATGAGATGTAGACAGAAACCTTAATTGAGCACAGATGCAGGAATCAGTGAACACAAATGAGAATCAAATCAAACCAAGGTGCAAAATCCATAGTGTGTTATGTTTCAAAACCTTTTTGAAAACTGTAATGGTTCTGTCAATAAAATAATTCAAATTTGATTTGCTCATTTAAGCACAATTGTTTTTTGATGTGGAAATTATGGAATTATCGGCTTGCATTTGTTCACAGTGTTTGTCAGGCCAAGACTAGCATTTAAGGCCTCCACCTGCCCCCTTACTGCAGAGCACACACACACACACACACACACACACACACACACACACACAAACACGCACACGCAAGCTTCAAGGGGTTTCACCACAGAACAACAACATATAATTCATGGCAATTAAGTGGCATGCCTTTTGTACTTCAGCGGAGAGTTGAAATTTAAAAAGATAGGTAGGATGTATTGCAGACAAGTGCATTGTCTGCAATTATCAGTGGCAGACAAAACACTCTATTTACCTGCAAACTAATGGTGATTGCAACTCTCACTCCATAATTGTGGATCATCCAGACTCTAGGTAATTACTTAATTGGTATTGTCCTCACACATGCATTGACTGAGGTTTACTTCTATCACACGTTCATTGATTCCATCTCCGCCTGTCTCTCTCTGCTAGCGTCACACTTCCACTTTAACTTAGAGACAGAGGCAGACACAGGCATGTAGTCGCTAATTGTGATGCAGAAGCTGTTAGTTGGCTTTGTGCAGCTCTTCTCCTTAACTGATTCTCAAGGATAAAACGTACCCCACGTCTCTCATTCCTCCCAGCGAATGCGGGAATAAACCCATCTCTTTTGTTTCTTTGAATTCTATATTGCTTTAAAGACGGGCTGTATTGTATCGCAAGACATGAAAAGTATGAACTCATTTTTGTGTGATACCTGAGGTTCAAGGTTTTTTATTGTCATAGCCGTGGTACCTGAAGGCAGGTTTTTGTTCATAAATTGTACATTGTGTAAAAGACGAGATATAAGATTCTCTTTTCAGTTCGAGGTCTCTGCATAAAGAGATTGAATAGACAGTGTAAAATATGATTAAGGAAAGACTTCAGAAGAAGTAGGCAATCCTGCCTGCAGCACAAAGGTGTTGTCCTTACTATAATAGCCAAATGGCTGCATAATGGAGGCAGAAGCATCTTCAATGGCAAAAGGTTTAAAATGTTTGCACCTATTACACCTTCTAGATACATAGATAAATGGCTCTTTATTGTCACCGAGGGGAAATTGCAGTTTGCAGCAGTACAAGACAAGACAGAGGCACACATCACTATACAATAAACAATTCTAGACAACAGGCTGTATGAAAAACTATCCAAAAAATATACAAGAAAACGAAATATACAAAAAATATAAAAGTAGTGCAAGGAATAAATGTAATGTTTGGCTATTATGTAGGCATAAAACCAATGGAGAATTTTTTCTCTACGTGAATATGAGAATATCCCTGCTAATATCAGCCTTTGATTTCTCAAGCAAGGACCTACTATGAAAAGAAACATGGAGCTATCTGTCGACAGCTTACATGGGGACATTGTTGTATAGCATTTAACGTTTGCATATCATACAAATGCCTATGGCTTATGAGAATCCTACACTGATGGTGAACTGAATCCATATGTGCTCTGGTCATGTAAACAATTTGTTTTCTTTTGTTTTTGTAGCATAGCCTGTCAACGATTATCCTCTGCATATGGTCTGGTTCTGTGTCGATGTGGGTCGATAAAACTCCGTCAGAGTCTGTGTGTCTTTGTGCATTTGGGTACAGAAACAGTATTCTGCTGACTTTTGATAACCCAAACCCCATGTCATTACTCCTCCCGTCCAGACGGGGCTGCAGCGCTGGTGGGAGCAGGAGATCCCCGTGGAGGGAACCATCAACAAAGGGGAGCTCATCACCCACAACCTGACTGAGCTCATAAAGCCTGAATCCTACGAGGTGCGCCTCACCCCCATCACGCGCTTTGGAGAGGGCGACTCCACCATTCGCATTGTCACCTACAGCGGTGAGTGTTGCATTGTAATTATGACTAGTGGGTTATTTTTTTGTTATTTTTTTAAAGGGGAGTGGGAAGTTCACTCGCATTTTAGTGCTTTTATTTATTGAAATAGTTGGATAATAGAGAGGGAGCCAGGTAGAGGAGACGCAGGAGGGAAGCTCTGCCAGCATTCAATTCAGTCACACATGGGTGCAGGGGTGGGGGACTTAACCACTGAGCACAGTATGGCTGCTAATGTTATCCAGCAAGTAATTCACAAGTAAACTTTTGAATAAGCTCCACTGGTAACCCTGAGATAAAGCTACAGTGTAGTCCCTGCTGCTACGACTGGCACCTGACGCATGGTAGACATGGTGACATGGTAGATATGGTAGACATAGAAGACATCGTAGACATGGTAGATGTGGTAGACATGGTGACATGGTAGATATGGTAGACATAGAAGACATGGTAGACATGGTAGTCATGGTGACATGGTAGACATGGTAGACCTGGTAGACATGGTGACATGGTAGACATGGTAGACATGGTAGACCTGGTAGACATGGTGACATGGTAGACATGGTAGACATAGAAGACATGGTAGACATGGTAGACATGGTAGACATGCTAGACATAGAAGACATGCTAGACATGCTAGATATAGAAGACATGGTAGACACGCCTGGTAGACACGGAAGACACAGTAGACACGGTAGACCTTGTAGATCTGGTAGACATGGTGACATGGTAGCCATGGTAGACATGGTGACATGGTGACATGGTAGACCTGGTAGACCTGGTAGACATGGTGACATGGTAGACATTGTAGACATGGTAGACCTGTCTACACATGGTGTAGACATGGTGACATGGTAGACATGGTAGACATAGAAGACATGGTAGACCTGGTAGACATGGTAGACATAGAAGACATGGTAGACACGGTAGACACGGTAGACCTGGTATACCTGGTAGACACGGAAGACACGGTAGACCTGGTAGACACGGAAGACACGGTAGACACGGTAGACATTGTAGACATGTTGTTGGTTTTTTTTTTTGGTTTTTTTTAAACCTTTATTTAACCAGGTGACCTCATTGAGATAAGGAATCTCTTTTCCAAGAGGGACCTGGCCAAGAGGGCAGCACAAGGACACAGGCATACGTTCCTACACAAGGACAGACATAATACAAAATAACAAGAAATTAAAAGCAGGTTTGGGGGGGCACAGATACTGAATTAAAAGCAATGACAATTTCCAACACTTTCACGTTCTAAGTCCTTTAAAATCGATATGAAAGCATCATAACTGATCAGTTCTTGTAATTTTAAGTCTTTCTGGAGAGTATTCCAGGCAGAGGGGGCAGCATACTTAAACGCTTTTTTGCCCAACTCAGTACGAACACGCGGAACATTCAATTGCAAAGGGTCCTGTGAGCGGAGGCTATAATGTTCTTGATTTCTGAAGAGATATATACACAGATAGGTAGGGACCAGACCAAGGAGAGTTTTGTATATAAAGCTCAACCAGTGGGTACACCTGCATACATACAAGGATGATGAGTAAGATGTTTACATCCAGTGACAAATCTCAAGGCACAGTGATACACAGAGTCCAAGGAATGCAGACATTGAACAGAAGCGTTCATGTACAGGAGGTCACCATAGTCTAGCAGAGGTAAGAAGGTCAATGACACAAGATATTTCCTGGTTCCACGGGAAAGCATGATTTATTTCTAAAATAGAAACCTAACTTTACCTTGAGCTTAGAAACTAAGTTTGAGATATGGGACTTAAAAGACAGTTGGCGATCAATGTGAATGCCCAAATATTTATAACTTGCGACTAGTTCAAGTAATTTTCCATGGGAGGTTAAAACAGGGAGATGTTGTGGCTCACTAGCTTTGGAAAACAGCATGACTTTTGTTTTATCTGTATTCAAGACCAGCTTCAATTTCTGCAGGCGGGACTGAACAATATCGAAGGCAGACTGTAAAAAGTCAAAGGCCTGTACAACAGTTGATGAACAGCAATGGATGATAGTGTCGTCAGCATAAAAGTGGTACATAGCATTTGATAAATTTTCGCAAAGGTTGTTGACGTAAATGGAAAACAATATAGGTCCTAACACAGAGCCTTGAGGCACCCCCTTTGCAACTGTCAAGAAAGAGGAGGTGGACCCTGTCATCTGAACACATTGTGTTCTATCCGTTAGGTAGTTGGTAAACCAGGCTGCTGCATGCTCAGATAAGCCGATAGAGCGGACACGGTAGGCATGGTAGACATGGTTACATGGTGACATGGTAGACATAGTAGACATGCTGACATGGTAGACCTGGTAGACATAGTAGACATGGTAGACATAGTAGACATGGTAGACCTGGTAGACATGGTAGACATAGAACACATGGTAGACACGGTAGACATGGTAGACCTGGTATACCTGGTAGACACGGTAGACACGGGAGACACGGAAGACACAGTAGACACGGAAGACACAGTAGACACGGTAGACCTTGTAGACATAGTAGACATGGTAACATGGTAGACCTGGTAGACATAGTAGACCTGGTAGACGTGGTGACATGGTGACATGGTAGACATGGTAGACCTGGTAGACATGGTGACATGGTAGACATGGTAGACATAGAAGACATGGTAGACCTGGTAGACATGGTAGACATAGAAGACATGGTAGACACGGTAGACCTGGTATACCTGGTAGACAGGGAAGACACGGTAGACCTGGTAGACACGGAAGACACGGTAGACACGGAAGACACAGTAGACACGGTAGACCTTGTAGACATGGTAGACATGGTAGACATAGTAGACATGGTAGACATGGTGACATGGTAGACATAGTAGACATGGTGACATGGTAGACATAGTAGACATGGTGACATGGTAGACCTGGTAGAAATAGTAGACATGATAGACCTGGTCGACATAGTAGACATGGTAGACATGGTAGACCTGGTAGACATAGTAGACATGGTAGACATGGTAGGCATGGTAGACATGGTGACATGGTAGACATGGTGACATGGTGACAAAGCATCATATGAGTCAAACACTTAATTTCCATCACAGGACCAAACAGGACTAACAAGGGATTTGTTATTTTTTCTTCACTCTGTTTCCCCCTCAAAAATGTTTTTGTTGCAAATGTGTTGTAATGTCCTTGTCCTTGTCGAACCCCACAAGGCCCCTCCACCAAAATAAAACAGCAAAATAAACATATTTTTTTCTGTCATGGCTTTCCATTGTGATAATAACACAAGCTACTCCTGAAATCATTTCAACTGATGGGGTTTTGATGTTTAATCTACCTTCAGACTCCCTTTGGCTTTCTTCCTCCTCTCGAGGCCTTTTCCTTGTAAAATACTTTTTAATGGCCAACTAATGAACAAACATTCAATGCACAGGAGGAAATACATTTTCCACTGCACCATTGATGTATGATTATGTGACTTGTTGAATTTACAGACTCCGCTCAGCAGCTGGGGTACTTTGTAGACGGTAACATCCCAAGTTCAATATTGGAGGGGAAAAAAGTACCTTCAGTTGTCGAGTCGATATCAGGTTGTTGTCAGACAGCTTTTTTTCAGGTCAGACTGAACCCTAGTCCCTCTAGATGTCTCTAGAAGCAGGTGCGGTGTGTTTGTGCTTGCGCGTGCGGTGTGTTTACAAGCAAGAGCTGAGTGAGATTACTCTGCGGTGTTGACCGAGAACAAAAACCTGATGCCTTAAAGATTCATTTAGATCAAATTATCTACATTGACCAACTTGCCGTGCTGATATCGTGGCGGCGCTCCGCAGACGACGCCTACACCTGGGAAACACCGGGTGCCACAGCAATATAATGTCTATCAATCATTTGTATCCGTTGATCTGACAGAAAACACATCATTGCTTTTCATGGCATGCCAGGTTGGTCAGGTTAGTGAGGAGACATCAAAACTCATCAGCCTGTGGGGAGACACAATAGATAGTATTCACAGTAGACAGAGCCGAAGCAGTACCAGCGAGCAGATACCGGAGCTGCGTTTCCAGAAACAAACCGGCTGACTCTTTCTGTCTATCACTGACTCCTGTACTCTCCCTGAGTTCTGCTGCTGCAGTTGTGAATTATTCAATTTTACTGCAGCTCATCATGGCTGAGAGACAGAGGGAGAGAGGGAGAGGGAAAAGAGGGAGATTATTTTCTGCTGTTTTTGTAGTAGTTTATGGTATTTTTGTGGTTTGCTGCAGCTTGAATTGAATCAAACTGACATAAAATGGAGTCTAATGGAATAGAACCGAATTAAGACAGAGAGAGAGGCAAAGGCAAAGAGCGACGGAGGCAGCCTCAGTCGGATCTGGGAATGAATGGAAGATGGAGAGGAACAAGGTGAGAAAAGTGAAGAACAGAGGGCCCGGTGCCGATGTGTGAATCCCGTGTCCAAAGAGAGGCTGGACTAATTACCACCCCAGGGCTGCTCTGAAGCCCCACGCACAGCACAGCATCGCTCAGGCAGGCTAATGTAGGATGTGCCCCGTAAGACGCTCCAACTGAGTGTGAAATACAGTAAAGCATCGTCTCCATTATCACTCTCACCGGGGGAGGGCTTACCTGGCCTGTACAATATGGAAAGCACTGTATAGAGATTGTAGCACAGTGACACTGAAAAACTTGAAAGTGAATAAAAATGAATGTTAGTAGAAGTGGAAGTACGCCAGTGTTTGTTAGCTTAGTATGTTAGCCCTCCAGTTATGAGGGAGGAAAAAAAAAACGTGGCTCTGCTAGTGTGACATGACAGCATATAAGCTCTCTGAAATCTGTTTGCTCATCATCGCCAACAGGCCGAGCAATCGTTGTGATGCACATAAAGCCGATGGTAGCAGCTTTTCTGCACATTGGCAAGAAAACACAAAAGTGCTTATAGTGTCCCCAGCTGTAGAATGAAAGATGGTTGTGTCACCAGGCTCCCGAAGATGCTCGCATCTATTCTGCCGCAGTGACAAACTCAGCATCTCTTTTGGCATTCGGAATAACACTCCTCTTTGCCCGATTCCCTCCAAGACGGAGGATTTAATGTCTAAGCCTCCCGTCAACCCACACAGTGACACTTTAAAACACCGCAGTTCATAGAGTTCAGTATAAGCTTGTTGCCCTGATGTCAGAACACTGTAAATCTACCAAATCTAACATGAAATGCAGCCCCCTTGTTCCCGATGGCCTCGCTATGTCCTGCTGATAGCCACGGTGTCAGGGGGGGTCAGTGTTACGCCAGTTGTGGTTGAGCTTTTGTTCAGCCAGTTCCCCGCTTACCATTTAAACACATATATTAAATCCACTGAGGATTCACTTGCTTGCGTCAATTTGTTCTCCCTACTCTGTCATTTGCACACCGATGCAGGAAACAGGCCGTGCAAAGAGTATTCATCCTCGCAGAGGTAGCAGCTGTCTGAGTGAAGGACACAAGTCTGTGATCTCACCCTGTGTTATTTCTGTCAGGCAGACATGAAAAGAAAATTGTTGAGTTACATTTACTCATGCTGTGATTATTCTTCGACCCGGCGGGTTTGAGATGGGAAGCCGTCGCATGGATTTCTCAGAAACGTCATGGCGGCCCTCCAGACCCCGGCTAAGCATGATAGATGAGTCTCGGAGAGCGTGGGTCTTTGTGAGGTCGGTTTTGCGAGTGTCTCTACGAGGACACTTTGGCAGCAGCCATCAAACCGCCTGCTGCTTTGTAATACAGCGGCGGACTAGTGGGCAGGGAATCTTGCCAAGATGAAGTCAGCGTCTGTGTCCGGAACGGCCTCTACGGGCCGCTGTCCTTTGGCGGTCAGCGAGCTCGCTTTGTGTTTCAATCAAAACGGGGGCAATTTGAAAGGGAGGCGCTGGTGCGTCTAGCCGCGGTTTGTTTTGTCTTCTCAGTTGGACAGGTGTAAGCCGGAAAATCGGACATGCACCTCGGAAACAGGTTCGAGAACATGACAGACGTTTCCAGAAGGCTGCGCTGAGCTCCTCTCATCGGCGCGTCAGAACTATCAAAATTACATTTCACCATCAATTATGAATTGAGACCTTTTCAGCCACAGGGGAAAGCAGAGTGCCGCGGCATTTAGGAAGCAGTAAAATAAAGTTTTTAAAGCCTTTGCAGATTGCTTGGGGGCTCCTCACACTTTGTAGTGAAGGTGCATTTTGTAAAGTATACGGTCCATTCAGGCTTGTTGTGTTCAACAACTTGCTTTTATAAGGTATGAAAGTATTTCAAGGCAAAGCTGTTGAGTTCAGGAAAGGAACTCAATAACAGTATTATTCTCAGTGTACAATTTGTACCTATTTCAATTTAGCCTATTTTTTGTTTGATCAAATGCAGAAGCAAAATGTTCTGTGTGCGTGTGTGTGAGAGAGAGAGAGAGAGAGAGACATGCACAGCGAAAGCAGCAGCAAAGTTGGCCTCTGGGCCTGCTCTGTGCTCAGCTTGATTTCATCAGCGGGGGTAGAGATATTACTTGAGCAGACACATTCATCTGGACTAAGGCACAGTGAGTCAGCCCGGGGATGCTGCAGGTAAAATAACTGACAACAAAATATATTTTCATAACCAAGGTTTTGAAAGAAGGACGGAGGGGGGGAAGAGGGGGGAGGAAGAGGGGAGGGGGGAGGCTGAAAGAGTTTTGTCAGAAGGCTCAGCATCCGTTTCACAGACCCGAGGCTAGACGTTGTCGTTTAAAACATTTCTCTGCAACAGCCCCGGTTGATTTTCTCTCTCTCTCTGTGGAGTTCCAGTGTTTGTGTTGTGGGATTCATTTGGAACAGAAATGTCCACAATCTGTAATACAGCAGCTTATCGTACCTTATATATGATAGGGTGTGCAGCCTGTTCTCTCCACACTCAACGCTGCCCTCATGGCAACGCTTCAGCTGCACCGGTGCAGTTCACTGAATGCTTTACGTGAATTGGAAAGGCAATTGGAAATGCCTCTCTCTCTCTCTCTCTCTCTCTCTCTCTCTCTCTCTCTCTCTCTCTGTGTATTTTCCATACCACAAATCAATAAAACATGTATTTCCTTTAACAAAACACTTTCTGCTTTAGATTTCTGCTTTTCTGCTTTTAAAAAAACAGTGCCGAGCGATTCTCAGCAGCGGCCCCTTCAGTACTTCCTGAGTCTTCAATGCATGTTGTTATTACTTGATTTAATTGGGCGGATTAAAATCAATTCCTTCCACGAGCGGCGAGGTTTCATATATCACGCAGCAACGTGGTTTTTGTGATAAAAGCTCATGTATCCCATCTATTCAGCCGGGGCAGGAATCGATCATGAAAACGGCCATGAATCTTCTTGACAGGTTAAATGGTATTTACTCTGCAAAAAGTGAAGTGCCGACGAACTGGCTCCCATTACAACAGCGTTTGATACCCTTGACCTTTCTGTGTTTGCCGCGGCGGTTGCCTCTTACATTATCAATGAGGAAAGCATTGAACCAAGTTGGGGTGGAGGGAATGCAAAACAAGGCGTGCGTCTAATTCTAGCTCATCGGCGCTTCATCTGAAAGTTTAGTGTCTTACTGCTGGAGTCTCCATACTGGTCTCAGTCTCAAAACGCTGCGAGGATGTTACGGGGGGAAAGGGATTAGCACACGTACTTATGATTACAACTAATTTGTATGATTTATGGGGCTTATAAATGGAAGTAGGAAATGGGGTTAGGGCTCTAAATGGAAGTCACCTTGGACAAGAACGCCAGTAATGCCAGTAAATGGCAATAATGATAAGCATGTTGTGCTCTAAGCTTATTACTGTGGTCAGACTGGTCTTACTAATCCCTCTTCTGTTTTTTTTTTGCAGGTAGAAAATGAATGCATCACTTTGTTTCACTTTGAAATCCCTCAGATCCTTTTCCCGTCTTCTTAATAACGTCGCCCGTTTTTGGTATTTGTTTACTGTTTGTCTGCAAATTGCGAAAGCGGTAGCGCGATGGAGCTCTGCACGCTCCCATCGTCTTTTAATATCACGACACAATATTTCCCATCCCTCCGGTGGGCCTCTTTCATTTTGTCTCATGTTATTAAAAACACTATGGGAGCGTATAAAAGTTTTGCGAGCGCGTTTTTGTTTTTTTTCTCCCCACGTGCGCTTATGTTAGCGCTTTCACCTAAACAATAGATGACAGCGGGGGACAAAAGGGTGTCAGAGGGAATTCAAAGAGGTTTACGGCAACAATAGCGTTATTGTTCTCGCGGTGTCTCAAATTGTGTACGTGCTCGCGTGGGTTTTATGGAGGCTCAGTAAACTCGGAGCATCTCGTAAGTCAACGAAACGGTTACGTGCGCGTGTGTGAGCCGCGTGTTTTCCCTCAATGAGTGTTTGTTTCAGTTAATGACATGACGACTATTGCTAACGACTTTCTCCGGCCTTTCTGTTTTTACAGCTCCCATCAACCCTCATCTGAGTAAGTAACGCGCATCTCACTTAGCACGTCTCGTCCGATAATGTCGCATCGGAGGCCGTGGGGGGAAACAGTGGGGGAGACACAAAGCAGCTGCATGTCCCGCGGAGAACTGACACTTTCAACAACGTCAGCAAATGAAGTCTGGTACATCGAGTCGTCCTGTAAGGAATTCAAAGCAAATTCCTCTTACGAGTTGACGTGTCGAGAGTTTGAAATCTCTGTTCACGGACATGCAGCTGGTGTGTATGATCGGATGGGGTGTATTTGTGTGTGTGTGTGTTTGCCAGTGCTTTGTGAGTATTCACACCTGCATGCTTGTGTACCTTTTCGCGTTCATTGCCGTTCGTGGCGTGACGTGAAAAAGCCGAGCTCGAGAAACTTTTTTTCGGATTCTCATTATGCACGGCGTGAGACTGCACACTCATCACTGTTTGCTGTGCTGCACTGCGCTGCGGCGTATTGTGGGGTTTGTTTTGTTTCTTTTGGCATAAACACTGCCAACACAATAACAAACATCCAAATCACCAACATCATTATCCAAATCCTCGAAGGAAACACACTATTTTACCTGCATGCCTCCTCCTCCTCCTCCTCCTCCTCCTCCTCCTCCTCCTCTTCCTTCCCCCTCCAAATCCTCGTATCTCTCTCTCCTGGGCGCGGGAATGCAAAAACATTTAGCTTAGCTCAGAGCGGATGGGGGCGTCGGCGTCTAGCGCCGAGGGCCAGACATCCATTTAAATCTGCATGCCTACGAGGAGAGGAGTCAAGAGTGCCAGTAAACCGCCCTCCCCCCTTTTCCCTCTCGCCTCCCTCGCCCTCGCCCTCGCCCTCGCTCTCTCTTCCTACTCTCGAACTCTCCTTTTGCTCCAGCAGTCTTGTAGCATGCGCTGCCCTCCTCCTCCTCCTCCTCCTCCTCCTCCTCCTCCTCCTCCTCCTCCTCTCTGACTGTCCACCCACGCTCGCCACCTCTTTCTAAGCTCCCTCCATTACCTGAGTAAAAGCTGCAGGTTGTGTTCGTCTCAAGGTCGCCACTCCAAACTGCTCCCAGCTATGTTTTAATAAATCAATGAATATTTATCGGAGTGCACGCCTGCATCCTGAATGTAAATGCTCCTTTTTTTTTTTTCACTATCTCTTTGAGGGTAGCATGTCATCTGGTGTTTGTTGCATGGATTAAATAGAGGTTTTCGACGACGTGGGCTAGTTGTCCTCGAGGCCCACTTATGACTTCTGCCTGTTCATCATTATACTCACTGTTAGACACTGATTCTCCTACATGTTATCCATCACGACCTCATGCAAGGGTAATGGATTTTTTTTTTCCCCCCCTCAACACAAAGAATTTTCTATTGAATATTATGTGCTGAGGCCATGTGTGTGTGTGTGTGTTTGTGTGTGCTTGTGCAGGAGACACTACAACATCGGTTTTTGGCTGTTATTGCGTGCTATCCATCACGGTTCAGCAGTGGCCTGTCATGCTATAGCCTCTAATAGCCAGCTCTGATATCACACACACACACACACACACACACACACTGTGCCGAGGGCTGTTTGTCGGGAACAGCGTATTCTCCGCAGAGAGTTGAACCAAACTGCATCTCATTACCAGGGAAAACCAAACACACACTGACTGATATCTTCACTACAGGCAAGGAGAGGTCATATCTTTATTTAGACACGTAGCGCGCCAGATTGTACGGCGTAATTAGGAAGTTGCTGTTCTGCGCCCCCCCCCCCCGAGACCCCGTACACTTAAGAACATCTCGTAAATATACAGCGGGTGTCACAGTGGTCACCCGGGCTCCTGTCAGTATGACTTATCATCGTTTTGTCGTGACGTTGTGAGCGTAATCCAGCACCAGTGTTCTCGCTCTCACGCCTGCCAGGAGAGTTCCACTGCAGCTTCGAGGAGGAGCCCATCTGCATGTTCACCCAGGACAAGAACGACGATTTCGATTGGACGCGGCACAGCGCCGCTACCCGCGACACCAAGTACACGCCGAACACCGGGCCCAGCGGTGACCGCAGCGGGTCCAAGCAGGGTAAGTGGTCCCGAGGCAGCAGGTTGGTCGGTCGATGGATTGATCCAGGATTAATACCAGAGAGGGTTTTAGCGTTCCTCACATTACAGATATGACTGTGACCCAGAAGGCTTTTCTTGGCTGTTATGGCTGTTATCGCACATACATAACAATTAGAAACAGGAAATAGTAAGAAAGATCACTAACTAGCTGCCTGGTCATCTAGGGGTTTATCAGCATAGCTGGCTGGACAATTACATCGCAAAATTATGAACATATTGAAGAAAAAGAAAGAAGTTGGTGAATGTGTTTCCACCAGCCATCAATATCACTGCATTGGAAACAAGTGAGTGGTATTCACACATTTAAAAGAATACCACTTTCTGTGTAGTTTCAGCATATTATTGCAAAATAAAGCGGCACGATTTGAAATTAATAAAATTGCAACGGTGAGTTTTCCTTCGTGACATAGAGACTGCTGAGCGCGGGCGATACGTATTTCAAGAATAACTGAAGTGCTCCGACGCCGTCGCCGCACATGAATCCAACTGTACTCATTGTGTCACTAGTTAGACGCGGCGAACCCTGAGCGATGAGCCGCCTTCCACTTTTATTGTCAAGGTAATCCTGTAGCTGCGTTTCCATGGGTACCTAACCCAGAGCTGCGTTCACAAACTATTCAGCATTCAGCTGAGTTGGTGAAGTACTGTATTCGGTATTCAAGAGCTTGATAATATATAAACAATAAATGGAATTGGCGCCGTAGGATTCGGTCTACCTTGACAAGGCTGTTGCGAATCCTCTGATGGAAGTGATTTGCGGTGGAATATAAGTGGTAATTTTGCCTTTTATGTGAGCAACAGCAGCAGCTGATGCAATAAATAATGCATCGGCTTTAATCCCCCTAATGGTTTCAAAATGTCCAACATTTCATTACCAGCCCCAATTCCTCTTTGCTTATTATTATCTGATATGAGATCCGACTGGGGGAGATATTCCATTTGATTTTGGCTGGAGGGGCGTGGAGCCGCTCGCTAGCTACCTTCCCTTCGCCCGCAGCAAGGCAGAGATTGCTTTGAGATTATGTGGCTCAGGCACAATTAGGAGACGGTTACTCTCTCCGCCGTCGCTGATTCTGTCCACGTGTCAGACCGAGGGAGCATAGATGTGACCTCTTGTTATCGTTTTTGATTTGCCCCCGGTTATTGTTATAAGACAGAAATTGTCCTTCATAGAAAGTCCTGCTCCATATCTCTGAATTGTAAGCTTTCATTTCCATTATGCGTTCACAGAGTGGGTGGAAGCAATTGAGCATGACCAAGGATGCCTTGTTTTTTTTCCAGTGTTTTCAGTAACAAATAATTTGTCGGTGAGCCGTGCCCGATATCACGAGGCAGTAATACAGCGCTCGTCGGATTCTGAAGATTGCCTGGAAAAACGCTCTCGCGTGGTTTTTTCACGCCCCCGCCGTTTGTGCAATCTCCCACGGAGGCAGGACGACTTTGCCTTTCTCCCCCCCCAAAAAAAACCAAGAACAGGAATACCCAACAACGTGTGTTTGGACTGTGTGTATGTTGCTCTGACGGAGGAGCTGACACCAAAAATAACAAGCCAGTTTAGTCCATTTCATTTGCGGTGTCCATTCACCTGCGTGGATCTCATGTGTGTCTGTTTGTTTGTGTGTGTGTGTGTGTGTGTGTGTGTGCGCGTGCACGTACGCTTCAAGGTTTCTACATGTACATCGAGACGTCCCGGCCACGGAAGGAAGGGGACCAGGCACGGCTGGTGAGTCCGTTTTTCAACGTGGCGCCCAAGAACCCCTACGGCATCACCAACCCGCCGGCTTACTGCTTCGGCTTCTTCTACCACATGTATGGAAAACACATCGGTAAGAAATGTCCCAGTATCTCCCCCGACTGGTTCATAACTCTCATGGTTGCTATTTTTAAGGGATTTGTTTGGTCCGTTTGCCTCTTTTGCAGACAGGTTGCGTTTAAAATTTGACCTATAGCATTCAATACTCACCTGTTCTTGGTAGATTCTGTCCCTGCTATGTGCTTTTGTGTTGCTGAGGAGGAAGGGCAGTGCACCACTAAGAACAGTCAACATGAAAACGCCGCCACACATTGCACTGACAGAGGAAAAACGTTGATCATCTGCGCGGCGTCACAGCGGCTCCGAAACATACATGTCGAGATGCTGATACTGGTGAAATCGATGTCCGCCACCTCCGCGTTTCCAGTACATTCTCACAGCGGGGGTTTTTTCTGCTGTTCTTTTCAATCGCCTGCTGGCAGGATTTTAAAAAAAATAATCAGCATGGGTTCTGCAAAGACAGAGTAGGCTAATCTAAACTAGCGCCGATGAAGGATTGAGTCGCACTACGGACCAACGCAATCAATTAGAGAGCGTCTGGCACCTGAACGTGACACAGAGACCGCATGATGCATCGACACAGCGCGCCGCTTAATAAAAAAAGCGCGTGTCCACCCGAAAAACACAATTATGGTCGCCGCACTGGAACTGAGTGATGTAACGGACCCCCGGTGCCGAGAGGAAAGCGACCTTAGTGTCGCGGCACAAACACGCAAGTTGAGAGAGAGAGAGAGAGAGAGAGAGAAGCATATTTTAAGTGAAAGATTAGAGCTAATTCCATGTTTTTATGTAATATTATTTCATATTATATCAGATAAATACATAAAAGAGTGGTTTGATGACTCATAGGGGTGTGAGAGACGATTACCACACGCCCCGAGCTGTTAGGGGGAAAAGGAGGAAAGCGATGGAAGTTTTCCGAGAGGTTGGCGGGGGGGCGGGGTGGAGGGGGGGGGGTGCATGGTGAAATTTTAGGAGGTGTCAAGTATTTCAAGCAATCGGTATCTCGCTTTGCAACAAACCTCTCTTGAAAGGTGTATTCATAAAACTTGTGGCATTAGCACTCACTTTCCTCTTTGAATTTAGATAATGTCTCTGTGGGACAACTTTCTCTGGATGTGAAGACGGTGGAGCCATTTCCTCTCCGCCGGTGAAGAGCCACTCTGAGGCTAATGTTCTGCTCTTAGGCTCCCTGCACAAGGGACCCAATCAGCCCACCACAAGCACTCCTGCTCTGAGTAGATACTGTGTGTGTGTGTGCGTGTGTGCGTGTGTGTGTGTGCGAGAGAGAGAGAGAGAGAGAGAGAGAGAGAGAGAGGAAGTGGTGAGCAAGATTGGATCTCTAGCACAAAAACAGCAGGCTTATACTGTAGGCCTCTAGTGGAGATATCTTTGTCTCAGCTTCCCATCGTCATTAACTAGTGCTCAGGTGTATATAGCAGTGGGGGGGGGCTGGGGGGGCGGAGCTACAGGGCCAGCATACAGAGTGTCAGGGTATCTTGGGGGCTGGATGCAGGTTGAGGCAGTAAATGTACCATTTTTTAACAGTTTTGTCAGATGCATCCACGTTTTGTCATGAGGTAAACAGAGCCGTGTGTGTGTGTGTGTATGTGCATCTTTTCCCTTCCGTCTGTTCCTCCCTTCAAATCTGTTAAAAAGTCTCCTTGCTTTAAATAAGGTTATTCGACGTCTTGTCAAGTGCAAAGAAAGGACAGAAACCCTGCAGCACTCCCCTGGCTCATCTCAGCTGATAATATTGTGTGGTATCACCTTGCCTCTCACATTACGCTCACTTCTAAAAGTAGCACTAAGAGTATTTTCACACTCGAAGTCAGACCCTCTGAAACAAACCAAGCCGATGCCATGTTGGGAGGCGCTCCGGGTTGTTTTTCCCATCGCGAACACAAAGCGGTCCGGTTCTCTTCGCATTTTTCATGACATTTTTGTGTGTTTTTCTGAAATTTTCAGAAAAAAAATCTCTATTTAAAATAGAAATCGGACGAGTAATCCGAAAAGAAAATACCACAAGGAGATGGATGCTGCAACCAGTAGTTAAGAGTTCCAAAGAGTGTGGATGGAAAATGAGATCCCAGTAGAAAAAAAAAGCTGAATCCTCTCAAGCGACGGCGATCCAGTGTGGCTGCAAAAGGAACTGAGTCGAGTCAGTTGGTTCACCTTCAGGTCCACTTAAAGAGCACTGAGATCAGCTCATTTAAAGAGAGCTGTATGTGAAAACACCCTGAGGCGTTCTGCCAAGGAGAACAGGGGAACCTCGCTAGCTGTCACTTGTGAGGCTTAACCCGGAGATGACAACAGCATTCTGCACGGGCTGAGATTTAGCCAGTTTTGCTCATCTTAGTGGAAAGGCCACGTGAAAGTGGTCAGGTGGGGAGGGGGGTGGGGGCGCTGGACCAAACATCTGGGGATGGGGAGAGGAGAGGAAGGTGGAGAGGATATGAGGAGAGAGGAGGTAGAGAGAGGGACTCAGCAGGGAGATGAGAGCTCCTCCGGCTCCCTGCCGAGGTTGAGTAGGCCGTGACATTTCCAATTTGCTCAAATTGATCGCCAGCCAGACTCCCTCTTCCCTGCCCTCCCCCGTCTGTGGCGAAGCCCATGCCCGGACTGTGGCGCGTTATGATGAATGTGCTAAATGTCAAGGGCTTGAATCCCGGCTCAGATACACCAGAGTTATGCTCCATTTAGTATTACGGCTCTCTCGGCATGAGAGGAATTCTCCCCCCCACCCCCCCAGTTCAGGAATGTTGCTTTGTGATATTCACAACATGGAAACCAGAGAACGCTGTGATAAATGGTGCAAATAATGTTCCTCATATTATTCTTGATCTCTTGCATTAACTTATTAACTTAGATTTTTTTTCTCTGGTATGGTAGAGACCTCGTCATTCGAAATAGTTGCAGGCTGTTTTTTTTGCCGTCAGAACTGTGAGGCACAGCTCTTGAAATGCGTTGGCCGGGAGTTTGATGTTCTCCGGGACCGCGCTGTTGAGGTGAGTCACATTCAAGCCGTGGCGCGGCAGCGCCGAGGGCCAGAATCAGTCGATAAGGAGTCGCGCCTACGCTCTGAGAACAGCGGCACCGGCTCAAAGAAACTCCTCCGTAGTTAGCCGGCGGGGGGATACCTGGGACAAGGTCACACTTAATTACTGAAGCGCACTTCAAAGTTTGCCTTTGGAGCCTGTGTCGCATTTGTTTACAGGATTAAGTCCTCCAGCGTAGCACGCCGAGCATGCCTGCTTTGAGTCTGACCTTCCGAGAAGCAATGGAGTCATCTTCATTAGCTGGGAGGGGCCGGTGCAGCACTTCAATTTCTCTCCCAACGTAGAATCGGAAATTTCCAGTTGCTATTTTTTTTTTACTTTCCTGTCCTCGCATCTTTCTGTACTCGGATCTTTTTTTTTTTTTTTTTTGAAATCACTGCCACGGGGAGTCCTTCCGGGAGAATTGCCTCTGCTCGGAATAAAGGCGACGCTGACATGACCGCCTACATCGCGGCGAGTTGAAAGAAAATGTCAGCCAGCCACCTCAGCGAGATTCCCGCCCCCACACCCTAAACGCTTCGACGGGAGATGAAACTGCGGGTCATGTTCCGTACAAGTGTTCATCTCTCACATGAGATTGTGCTGTCTTCGGGGGGGGGGGGGGTGGGGGGTGGGGGGGGGGAGTGTGTACTGTGCTGATGAGAGAATAGAAACAGGGGCATATAGCTCTCCCTCTTTTCCTGCACAGCGATGCATTCGAAGTGGGCTGCACAGTAATGAGGCGCCTTGCTGAGCCAAAGATGCATCAAAAGCAAGGTAGCAATCTTCGTGACTGCTCTATCTTTTCGCCTGACAGTCTTTTTAGTGCACGGGTGCCTCTTTCCTTTCCTCGTGAATTATTCCTCTCTAGACTTCAGGGCAGTCCTACCGGGAACGCCTTGCTGTGGCGCTAGCGTTAGCCACATATAGGCCTACTAGCTTTTGCTACTGCTGAAGGGCTACTGGTCTCTCTCTCTCACTCTCTCTCTCTCTCTCTCTCTCTCTCTCGCTCTGTGTGTGCATGTGCCAACTGGAAAAAAAAAACTCAACACAATTGGTTGCACAGGATTGTATCCACTGATGTGTGTTGTGGAGGGGAAGGGTAAGGGGTTGTTGCACTCAGTGTCATCATCTGACAGTTTTACATCAAAGCGCAGGGCCAGACAAGAGGTCTCACTGAGAGAGAGAGAGCCCCCACTACTGTAGTCTGTTCTTCCTGAGTAAAGAGTTAAGTGCTGGTGCGCTGGGCTCAAATGCGCGGGTGCATGGGTTGCAAGGGTTACACATAAATTCAATTCAGTGAAATATCAACCGTTGATGCTGCATTTTAAAACGGGGTTGCGGGTTTTCAACATCCAGCGGTTGCTTCCGCGCAGCGTCAGTAGGAAATCCAAGCGAGAGGACACCGAAGACGACGACGACTACTTTCAGGAAATAGTTTGAAAGTAGATTAGGAGATTAGGAGGCGCTACACGGCACCGGGGGAAGTATTTACACTTTCCAGAAATTCTCATCACATATTGCCCATTAGTGATGATTATATTTCATTATTATGTGCCAGGGAATAATTCATCATCACTTGCAGAACCCCAAATTAATAAATGTATCAATTCATATGACCTGCTCTTAACCTTTGCTACTGCCTCGGCTCTGCCTCGAACGTAGGAGAATACATAAATGTGTAATGCGGGAGAAGTTTAAAAACGTTTAAAAAATCAGTCTGACCTCCATTTTTAAACCGATCTCCGCTGAGGGGTCGTCTGACGTGGGAGGTTGCGCGCTTATATGATGCGTCATAGTCTGCATTAGCCGGTGCGGCCGCAGTCAGGGTTGCGGCGGCGCGTTGTATTATTTACCATTGCAAGTGGGGTTTTTTTTACACGTATTTGTACGAGTATCACGCACAAAGAGCGTGATACTCGTACAAATACGTGTAAAAAAAACAAAAACCCAATCGTCTAACAGCCTCTCTCTCTCCCCGCCGTAGGGACGCTAAACGCCTACCTGAAGCAGAAGGGCCAGACGACCTCCGAGGGCCCCGTGTGGTCGCTGAGCGGTAACCAAGGTGACCGCTGGAAGCAAGCCAAAGTCAGCATCCATCCAACGGCATCCTTCCAGGTGAGATGGAAACCCTTAATGAATCCAATGCACAATAGCGTTCCCCCCTTTGCTTGCCCTCCGTCTTTCTCGTCTCGTCTTTCTGTGTCTTTGTTTTTTCTCGTTAAGTATTAATTTCCTTGGTGCTGCATGTTTATCACAAGCATTAGCATTGAGCGGAGATGCAGATAGGGTACATAGCTATTGTTTGCTGTTGGAAAAAGCAATATCATTCCAGCTTTGCCGTCAGGAAAGCCTAATCTGTGTGAATAGCAAATACAGCGCTGCAATATTCTGCATAGTTTTTGCAGCCATGGTGGAAGATTATTATGGTTTTGGACGCACTTTCGTCTCCTTTCTGGTCCCAGTTTGGATTCAAATGCAGGTTGTAACACCACAAGCATTCTTAATTTCATATTTCCTGACAATAAAAACACCCCAAAACATCATCGACATCAGAAAACACTGGCCGCATGCTGGTTTGTTATAGGAGGCAATTTAGCTGAATTATATGTCTTCTGCGTTCTTAATTTTGCGGCGCATCACAGCTGAATAAATTCAGGGGAAACTCTCTTCCCGTCTCCAGGTGGTACTCGAAGGTATCCGGGGCCCAGGCATCGAGGGCGACATCGCCATCGACGACGTCACGCTGGAGGAAGGGGAGTGTCGAGACCCACCACCCAGTGAGTAGCAACACGTTTCCATCCCTCGCATCCCTCGTCTCTCGCTCTTCTCTCAACTCTGGGTCAGTGTGCTGCTTTACCTCAGCGGACCACGGTTGAGATTGATGAGAGGGGGTTTGATCTTAGACGGTTGCCGACGTTTTACCAGCAACTCATAGGGGGGGGGGGGGGGGGGGGGGTGTCGCCATAGCAACAGGGCTGTAATCACATGAATAATAGTCATCCCGGCTGAGTGCAGCACTGATTACACTGCAGGAACAAACAGAAGTCAAAACAGGAAACAGGAGACCAGAAAGGTGATATTGGCATGATTTTAAATCCAGTTACTATTTACGGTAGAAGGAACATGGTGTCCAGACACTTTTCAAACTTTGACATCCCTTAAACATCCTTTAGACACATCAGGGTATTTGGGTTTCGTCCTTCATGAGCCTGGTGAAAAATATACAGGTGAGCAGCGGAGAAGGAAAATCATTGTTCTTAGTCTACAACATGTATTCTTTTAATTACTACTTCATTTTTGATTATTTATGATGAAGACTATATACTATAATAAGTTATGTTCAGTTTTTACTTGCAGCATATATTTGGATCCATTATGATACAAAGCGACAACATTACACCACACAATTCAATCTCACGTGATGAATCTTACCTGACTTCACGCGATATAAGAGGGAAATGTGGAGTGATGGTGACTGGTGGTGACTTCTGGTGGTGAGTCACGCTGAAGAAGAACGGGTTAGAGTAGCTGTTTTAACATCTGCTCACAGGTCAGTTGTACACTTGGTCACTTAATGTCCACGTGTCTTTTTATTCAGCGTGTGCTTTGCAGTATGTGGGGAAAATACTCTAACTTCTTTTTTCCTCTTCTTATTTAGATCTCAGATCCATGGCTCCACCCACATCCTTCCATATATGGCTCCTGTGTGTCACCGTGGCGATGACCCTCCTGGAAGGTCAGAGGTGACCCTTCTGTCCGTCGTCTCGGAGGCGAACATTCAGACCCAACGTCTGTGAGCTAGTACCCTCGGCATCCAATCACCAAAGATTCATGCATTCTGAAAGCGGCGAGGGTCCCAGGACGGACCCCAGAGGGACAAAAATCAATAAAAGAGAGAAAAAATAGCGATTAAAAAAGTTACACAAAAAGTAATAAAGAAGATGTGCTCCTTTTTTAAAGAGACCTCTTTTACAGAAAAACGCTCCTCGGTGCAGGACTCTGAACATCTTTACGAGCACAAAGACAGGTGGGAGATAAACAAGCCTGGACTTTGGTGAAAGAGTTCACAAGTGTCGAGGGAGGACCATTTGTAAAGCACAAGAACAATTTTGCCAGTTATGAAAATTTCTTTGGAAGGCGAGGGGAGGCGGGGGTGGGGGTGTGTGTGTGTGTGGGGGGGGGGGGGGGGGTGGATTGAGACACTGCTGACTTTTTGAGGAGGAAATATGCTTTCCCTGCTTACAAATACATGGAATCAGACCTTTCTCTGTGTATCTTTATCTCATTTTCTTGCACCAGATGCCAATCACCAACGTTTGTTTTTCACTCTAGCCCAGCCTCACGTCACACCTTGGCATTTCTTTATCTGCTTGGTGCTGCACTGTAGGAAAACAAGAAGAACTCTGGCAAACATTTATTTCCGTCCGCTTATTCCCCTGTAGCTGCCTATGTATCTTTTAACACTGTGCTCACGGGTCTAAGTGGCCAACTGAAGGTAGTGACAGAACAATAAATACAGATATGAGGGGTTGGGAAGAACTAGTGAAGGTGTAGACAGTTGGACTGGGAGGCAGGAAGAGGACCTATAGGATGAGGAGACTCAACAAGAGGGCGAGCTGGGACGAGAGCAGAGAGGTGGTGTGTGGATGGGAAGGAAGTGAGGAACAACAGCAGGAGGGGGGAAAACAGGCAGAGAGTAGAGAGGAGGAAGGATGTGAAAGAATCTCTGCAGAGATTTGATGACTAGTGAGTCCTGACGGAGAATCCAGTCAGCAGTCCGCCTGTGGAACAGAAGCCACTTCACTTTCTGCCATGAAACAAAGTGCCTTCAGATTACAAACCGAATCGTGAGCCTGGGTGTTAACTAACATCGAACACATCTCTGTTGATGTTTCCTCTGTCACTGATGGGCTATTTTCTACATGTTTCTTTTGCCCCACAAGTGCTGATGGGAAGGCATGCTTGTTCAGAGTATGGGGGTTGTGCTGCACCTGCATTTAACTCTTGACGGGAGGGTTGTTTGTTCATGTGTGTGTGTGTGTGTGTGTGTGTGTGTGTGTGTGAGTGTGAGTGTGTGTGTGCATGCGCCTATGAGTAATGTGAGGACAGCCAACCGAGCAGTGCTGGCAGACCCTGAGCATGGGTTGGACGACAAATGGGATAAAAACAGCGGCAAACAGTGAAGGTTGAGGCTCTGGAACTTTTTTTCAGAAAGACAGTTTAAGATCATACAGGTGGATGAAGACACTCGTCGATTGAACGCCTTGCTCTCTTTTCCCATAATTCTCCTTCCCTGCGGGCAAACATTTTTTAACAAAAGAAGAAAACAATCGCAGAATAAAACATTGCGTTGTACAGGGAGGAGAGCAGGACTTCGGGAATGCAGGCTCTTCGTAGGTTGATATGCCTCGCCCCCACCTCCACCATTTATATGGAACAATATGAGAATAAAAGATAATGATCATAATAATAGTCATGATATTTTATTACTCTAGCGAGAATGTTTCTCTGCTTTTACACAAACTGTGAAGATTGACTGTGGAAGATCTACCTGAGACCATAACCTTAACCAGCGGGGTTTTTAAAAATGTATTGTAAAAAAGAGAAAATGAGAAAATGAAAAATTCCGTACATTGTTGGTTATGAAAAACGTTTTGAGGACTTGTGTCTTGTTTCTTATTTTTTCTGTTGAAAATGACTTTTAACTTCCTTTCTCTTCTTGTTGTCTCCCTTGCATTGCTGAAGTATCAAAACTGATGGACGCATAAGAAGTAAACCTATTTGGTAATTGTATAACTTGTAAATGTAAAAGAAGCTCTATTCAAAGGTTTATGATAAATGTTTTATGTTGGAGTACAGGAAGCACAACATACAGAATAAGGTCTCGACATATAAAATGCAGTATATAATGCACATATATGTGACCTACTCCCACAAAGTCAGGCTTATTGACATTCTGAAATAACCATCCTCTTGTAAAAGCAAACTGACCATTTTCTACTCATGACATTGATATTTATACAAAGTGCAACCAGAACACAAAAGAACGCGAAGAGAATCCAGATGAGAATATGAATAAATTCATATTTCCAAGAACAGAGTAGGGTATGGGTCAGGGTTTTTCAACGAATGTATGCCTCTTCAGCGGAAGCCTGGGTTGGTCTGAGTGGGTCGTGTACATGTGTGAGCATAAAGCCGTGTACAATAGGTGTGATGAGAAACCGATACATGTAAAGAAGCTAAAACACGCTACGCAAAACGGAGCAGATTGATGAGCATTCAGGGCATCGTCACCATGGCAACATGTTTATGATGTCATAACAGAGACAGAATCACTCACATTGTCTGCTGCCCAGATCTAGTCTAAGACAATTCATTACCTTTTCTTGTTTTTTTCCGCATAAAGCCCCGATCACAATGAATGTAAATGGAGGGCATCTGTTTTGTTTTTTTTATGGTGTTTGTTAGTAGATATAATGTTTTACTGAACAGGTGTTTTGTGTGGTATTGATGGCGAGGACTTCCAGGCGTCGTTTCGGACACATTAAGGATTTAGTCTGACACGGACTTAACATGGTACTCAATGGTGAGGGAGCATATCCAATAGCTAGTCACTGTATCCTCTAGTGGGTAATGAAAGTGCCAAAGTGCCCCTTGTAGTTTTTTTTTGAGGATTTGACTTTCTCAAGACATTTTGGTAACCTTCCCTTTTACAGTCACCCTAAGCACTAGGTATGTACCAGGTCACTTCATGGTAAGAATAGAAAACTGCCAAGTATTTATAACTGTACTGCTATAACGAAGTAACTGCAGCTGTAACTAAATACATAAATATTTAGCTGAATGTCTTTCAAACGTCTCTGGTATTACTCATCGGTTAAAGTAACTAGTTGTCGCAGGTTTAAGATGTTAACAGCCCGAGTTTAGTGGAATTACTCTTTCTCTATGACCATCGTCTGTTACCAAACTATGAAATTGTTTCTATGTATGTTGTGTGACTTCAGAAATGGCCGCGCAAAAAATCTGCAAGACTTACTCCAGTTTCATGGTGTGTTTTTTTTTTTTTAAATACTGGCGACATTCATACAAGTCTGCATGAATGTGATATTCTGAGATGCGTCTCTGCTGAATGGCTCCATGTATGCATCAGCGTATGAACAATAACTATCTTCTTTGGTTTGGAAACTAAGAAGAAACTAGATTCTAAAAGCAAGTACTGTTTCCATGGTATTACCAGGCTCTCAACATATCCTTTATAATTGCTTATTTCCATTTCCATGCAGTTGAGACACGCCGTGCTGTTGTATTTGGAGGATCTGAGAATGGTGGGTACATATTCAGCTCCGCTCCATTTATTGATAAAAGGCACTTAAGCTCTTTCAAAGTATGATTCAAGGGGATTAACAGTTTTGTGAATATGTATGCAGTGTGTGGTGTTTTCTTTCTTTAAACTTTATTTCATTGATGGTGATGAGGAGCTAGCTGCACCTTCAGCTCAAGCTGTGGGAGCTGTGGCATGTTCATTAGCTAGCAAACAAAAAGAAATGGCTTGAGGCATTTCTAGCAGCGAGTGTTCGAGTATACATTTTGGTTTGGGGCTGGAGCTCAATATTAGACCGCCGGTGTGCCGATGTTTTAATTTGCCTTTGCCAGGCACCGTACAGGGACTGGACCCCAGGCGTTGTGTGTACAGCGTTTCTGCGGCCCACACAAATCAGATGACGCTCACAGTGGCCACTTAAGTTCGGAGCTTGTGCGTGTGCTCCCAGTGGCAGCCATAGTCCAATAAATATCAGAAGAATAAAAAATAAAATACCTTTATACCTTTTTGGTCCACTGTTACACAAATCTATCAAGTTCAGTACTTTGGGTCAGCTTGAAAACATCTCTTCTAAATCCAAGGCAAATGACTGTTACATCTCAGTGTTAATGTTTAAATACAGACAGTTAAGCTACCTCAACTGAATTGAAAAGGAAAGAACCTTGCAATTCAAAGTGTACAAACATTTTATTTTCAGCTCCTGTTCTTTTCAGCTTGTTCCACCTTCGATTCTGGGAAAATCTGAAAAGATTTCTAAGTAACACACTGATGCGTACATGGTGACCACACATGAACTGTGTGTATGAATTTGTCCACTATGAAGGAAAATGTACCATCAAACTAGAGGTCTGTCAGAGTTTGTGCAAGGTCATTGTTGAAAAAATATGAAATCAATTAATAGTTTCTATGGTAACCAATTGCTATGTAAAAAAGTATTGCCTTAATTCCTAGATAAACAGGGGCTATTGCTAATATAAAGCTTCAGTAGCTACAAGCTCTTTTCCTTCCTGTAATAATTGATGGGTAATACAGAAGATGTTGTTGCGGTTGCTAACATCCCAAACCTGTGACAAATGACAATGTAGTGACTTGAACTGATGAGTAATACCAGAGATGGGGTTTTTTTCCAAGTAATTCAGGTGTGATTTCTACGTTTTTACCTACTTCTGTAACGTGTGGTCATTTACTTTTCCCATGTATGTAACTGGTAGACGGCAGGGTGACTGAAAAAGGAGCGGTTAGCGGAGTGGCTCTCCGAGTGGAAATGTTCTCATTCTCTTGTTCATCCTAAGAAGGGCTTTGTCACGTTGTGCCATTCATCACGCTACTTTAGCTCCCCGCGAATAACCATTCAGTTCCACTAGCATCATATCATTGCAGCTGGTAGCCCTAATTATCACTCTACACACCCTGGTTTCTTGGTTTGGATTCAGCAAAGAGAATTGCTGCCAAGAGGGGAAAAGCATTGTGGTTAGGCAAGACCAGCACTCAAATTGACAGCGGCAATGAATTAGGCAGTCACAAAAAAAAAAAAAAAATGTTCCTCTTAAGGACTCAAAAGCAGATTTTCAGATAAACCAGTGTCTGTCCCATTCAATCTAATACATTACCATGAAATGACATTTTAATTGGGTGAGTTTCTTTCACTTGCACAAGGGCGGCTAGGCGGCAGCGAGTCACTACTCGACGGGAAAACCGCCTGCAGTCTCACTCGTAAGTGGAAGAGGTAGACACATTTCAGACTTATCATTTGATTCTGTCAGAAAAGAAGCAGTATGATGGCATGCCGGCTCGATGTGACAGCTTTACCAATGGAAAAACTGCCACCTCTTGGTCCCTACTCTCTCTCTCTCTTTCTCTCGGTGTCTCTGATGGCTTTCTCTTCTCTCGGTCCTCTCTCTTTTTTCCCCCTGCTCTGATCAGAAATCACAGGGCAGGCAGGAGCAGCGTGTTGTATGCCCATAAAGACTATGCTTTTACCTGTCCAGTTATTTACCACCGGTGCAGCTGGCTGTATGTGGATGACAAACCCGCCACGGACAGTTGCCCGCTACTGAATTTGGAACAGTGTGGGAATACGATGGGATGTGATGCTGTAATGTCAAAAGCTGTTCGGAAAAGCCGTGTTACAATGATGTTATTTATCTTGTTCTGTGCCAACACTCTGTACTGATGCCCTGTCACTCTTCTCTGTTTTGTGCTCTATATTTATATATGATCAGGCTTCTTTTTCACTGTATTTCTTTGGATTTATCACCCATTTTTTGTGCCATACCTGCAACTAATGATAAAATAAAGAAAAGGAATATTTTATGTGCCGTGTCAAACAAGTCGTGTTTTAGATTTGCTGTTGTGTAGAACAGAATGGAAAATAATAGAATTCCCCATGTTGCATTATTGCTGCATTTGTAGTTGTCTGCTTAAACACAAATCCTCCTGTTTGTGGCTTGCCTACACTTGACACCTCTGCACCGCTAGTTTTTCAAAGGGAAGGACATTCCAATTCCCACGGTGACCACCTGCCTTCCACTCAAAGGTGTGGAAACAAAAGCGTTTGTGTAAATTGTTCTTTTGACGGTACTCCCCAGTTTGTGGTTCATCTGAGGAGGTAGCATGCTCGCTTTCCCCTCTTTACTTCAGCGTTGGGAGCGCCTGAGTGAACGTGGCAAAAAAAAAGGACATCTGAGGGAAAGATGAAGGAATAACAACGGTGTGCAAAAGAGACTTGAAAGTCATCCAAAGGTTAGCCGGCAGGGGCCCTCCCGTGTGAGCAACGCTTGTAAAGTAGCAACCCAATTACAGCAGAAGCTACACGTCCCCGAATGTGTTTTTTTCCTGAACGGTCCACCTGTATAATATGCTAACCGCACAAGAAAACACTTACAATACACTGACACACGTGCTGTGGCATTCAGTCCTTTTGAGCGAGATCGGTTCGGCTGCTTCCAGAGCTTTTCGGGGGGCTAATGGCTTCTGGTATAGCCGGCCGTCCACAAGGCCAGGCTGTGGAGTGGCACGTTTTGGTTTTTTTTCCTGCGGGCGGATGCATCTGCCTGTTGTGTTGTTGTTGTTGTTGTTGTTGTTGAGCTTCCTGCCCTGAGGGAACAGCGAGAGGGTGTTGTTTCATGAGTTGCAGGCTTTTGTCATCAGTCTCTCTTTAGCCTGGGGGCTATCCTAAGGCTGCCCACTGATTTAGAGAATGGATGTGTGTTTGCGTAGGGCGTATGTGTCTGTGCGTGCACGTGTGTTTGTGTGTGTTTATGTTTATGAGAGAGAAAGCGAGGAAGGGGAATTGGGTGTGTGCAGAATATAATATGGGTAGACCTGTGGTTGGGTATGCATTTGAGATTTGTTTCAATTCATTTTTGAACATATTATATAGTTCAAAGAGACTGTGTAAGTGATGAGACATGAGAAATAATACCACAGCTTCACACCCTTATTGTAGTGGTTCAATGGTGTCACTACTTCCTATCAATACTTTGATTCAACGATTGCTTGGTTTTGATTTGCACCACCCAGACATTACAGGGACAATCCATCTTTAATCCAATCAGTTTAGTGGACAAAGACACCATCAGCTACTACCTGCCAGATGGATGGATGTCAACCGTGAAACATATCTTGACAAGTGTTTCCATTGCGGGAATTTATAGCTTGACATGATGGACCATCAGACACATTGCAGCTCTCAATTTCATTTTCGATCACGCTTTGTCCCGCACGATGTTGTAAGCGATGATGTAAGCCTCGTCAGCGGTGTTACTGCTGCTTAAGTGGGGATCTTTTTTCACGTTTCATGAAATTTTTTTATATATTTGTGTTTAATAACTTCAATTCCCCGAATGCATGGTTCAGTCCGTCACGGTGACAGTTACTGCAAAGGTAGCAGCTGGTCGTAACTGGAGCAGTTTTGAGAGCACAATCCAGCGGTTGTCGCAGCAAACAAGGTGCTAAAAGTAATTTTACAGTGCTTTCAAGGTACTCTAAAGTTTGGTTGTGGCCTTTATGATCTTGTTTTATCCTGCATGCCCTCCGTGAAGCGTGACCAACCTCCTTTTTGTCTGGATAATAAGTTACTCCCATAAAAAATTCAGATTGTTTCTGCTGCTGATAACCCCTGGTAGCATTTGGCCTTTAAAATCCCAAGCACTTTCAATTACCCTGCTGCATGTCCCGTTCGTCCGCTCCCTTATCGTCTCCCTCCTCTGTTTCAGCCAGCCAGAGGTTGCCCTGTAGAGCCACATTAGAATGCACACCCGGTATCTCAACCCGCTGAACAATGCCATTTTACATTACATTATATTCCCCTTTCACCTTGCCATGCACCTGCAACAGCACTTTGTTTACAGGGCTGCCGTTGCTTCCTGGGCGGATGGGAAAATGTCATGGAATGCTAATGGTCTGCTAAAGCTCCTCTGACAGGGCTAGCCACGTCAGTCAAGCACAATCTATTCAGTTACCCCGGAGTTTTTATCAAAATCACTCAGGCAAACATTAGATGACCATGTCTGAGTCGCATCATCAATGAAACACTTTCAATCTATCTACCATCACCACATACACACCACTGCTGTATTTAAACTGATTTATGTTCAACCGAGAACGATTAAAGTTGATTGAACACTTTTTTTTGAGTAGCATTAAAAATGACACACCACCGAGGCCGGGGGGGGGGGGGGGTTTTATTCAAGATGATATCCTGAAATAACATTCGAAGGTTTTATTTCCGCGACAGATTAAAATAACCGTAAAGCATCAAATGCAATCAGCAACACAAAGAGAAGCGGAGCAGAGACTCCAGGTGCCGTAGCTTCATTGTTTTCATCATCCGCCGCATCTCGATTCCAAACAAGTCGCGCGCTAAAGTAACTTCTCAATTATTAATTCCTCCATTATGAGTAGTGACCTGCCGCCGTACATACATATGAGCTCCTCTCGCTCGGCCCCGTGGCTCTGAGACATCCCCTTGTCCACTCATGGCTGTGTGGCATAAATTAATCCCTCTCATGTGCTGCCATCTGATCCATGTTGATGCAAAACTTCAGGCTGAATAATTTATCTGTCTGCCCTTCAAAAAGCCGGCACTCTTGCCACGTGCCGCCGCACATAACGAGACGTTCTCATCAGAGAGCCCCGAGCCCGCTGGCACCGTTTCAGACATCTGTCGTGTGATAAGAGCACATGTCGTGGAAGCGAGACATCACATCATGTGTGAATGATGGGCAGCAGGTAGATCTAGGGAGGATTGTGACACTGGCCCTAGCGTTACAGCAGCACAGAGGTGGCTTCATCCACGTTTATCCGCTGTAGCTGCACCGTTGCTTCATCTCCAAGGGGAATACGTTGGGAAATTCTGCAGTGCTGATGCAGGATAGATGCAGCGTGAGGAGACTTTAACAAAGGCCACCGCTTTATTGGATCTGGGTTGTTTTTCCTCCTGGGTAATTAACAACAGACTAAGCTATTTTGAATGTCTAGTGAATATGTGTTGGCAGGTTCCTGGCTGATTCAAGGATGATGACAAGAGGCGTCACCCTGGATAACAACCTTGGTTATTCTGTAAGGGAATACTGGCTCCGAATCATGATTGACTGGCTCGCTCTTGGGTTGCTTTATGTACCGCTACCTCACGGGAACAACATGACCCTCTTCTGAAACGCAAGTGCAAGTGCACTACTTGGCTCTGAGTGGGAGTTGACTGATTTAAGCCACGTGCACACAAGTTCCTCAGATAAGACGAGAGATACTCATGGAAATGTAGCCGTATTCACACATGGGCTGCACAAACCTCAAATCTGAATTGCAGCGTTGTGGCAGCCAGCCAGAGAGAGAAGAGATATCACATGAAAACATATTGCTTCACTTCACTAATCACCCTTTCTTTTAGAGATTCATTCATTTTCTTTACACACTTATTCCTATTCAGGGTCATGTTGGGGGCCTGGCCTGTGGGAGGAAAGGGCCAGGAATCAAACCCAGGGCCTTCTTCCATCTGGAAGTTAATTGACCACCTAAAGTTTGGGTATAATCACATGTTCTTGAAGACTTTTATTTTGTAGATGCTCTTTTCAGAACGTGGTTCGCCCATCGTAATTAAAATACCGGTGTGAGATATTATAAAAGTAAACATTTTCCAACCTCAATACACATATGACACATTTAGCTGTACGTTTCAGTTTGAAAATCCATCTTCAGTCCAGTAAATCACTACGTAAACAAAGCCAGGGTAAATATAATTTCCTTGCTAAGCTATTTAGCATCAAATGGTAAGACAATGGAAAAAGGACAATGTCACTCTTCATTTTCAAACATTCATTACATTCACGATCATTTTTTCGAAGAGCTAATTGACAAAACGTGATTTCATGAGCTTTGTTTACTGGTGGGTTATGATTGTAATGCTTATGAGCTGGCTAGATAATGATTACTGCTCCTCTGCATCTCAACAGGGTGATGCATTGGCTCACGATGAACGGTGTTTTATCCAACCAGCATCTTGCAGTACGAGGGTACGGGCTTTGCATCGCTGTTAAATCTGCTGTGTCTTCCATGCCAGCGATGCCATGTTCGAAGACGGGATCGGACCTTAAACTAAAACTCCCTGCATGCCCTGTAAAAATCTAGCAGTGAGGCAAGGTCGCGGGCAAGGTTATTCATCATGTGAGTCAGCGAGCTCCACCCAGCCCCTTATCCGCCCACCGCATGAGCCGCGAGTTGTCTTGTTCTCTGGAGTGTGGAGGGGCAGTCATCAGACCTGTTCTGCATCACCCCACAGGACATAATGGGCGTGATGACACAGGCGACCTTTGGATCATCAATCCACGCTGATGTATTTCTCGCGGGTTAAAAAAATGTTGTATTATCACCAAATGACCTTTTCTCATCACCCTGTCCTGATTACACAGTGCCACAAGGATCCACCCCAACTACTCTCTCATCACGCTATTAAATAGGAGCCCGGGAAATAATGCACACTTCAAATGACCTATATGGAGCATCATTCTTGATATAGCAAAATTTACATGTTTCCTGTTATTCACCAGCGTTTGAAAGAGACGCTGCCTGACTTGTGACTGTATGTAAGCTGTGAATGTGCTCAGGGATGAATCATTTCGCGGTGCCGTGAAGCATCTCACGTCACATGCCCTTTCAACAAAAGTATGTCACACAGAGTTTGAAAATAATTTTCAATTTACGCCTCTGACTCAACACGGCAACAGCTTACCTTCCCTTCCCTGTAATAGTGAACCTTTGTTTCAGTGCCAGGAGGTGATATCATTGCACATCACCTATTTAAAGACCTCACTTCCTGTGTAAAATGTTGTACCCAAAGAAAACCTCAATTAAACATTAAGACAGACAGACAGACAGACAGACAGACAGACAGACAGACAGACAGACAGATAGATAGATAGATAGATAGATAGATAGATAGATAGATAGATAGATAGATAGATAGATAGATAGATAGATAGATAGATAGATAGATAGATAGATAGATAGATAGATAGATAGATAGATAGATAGATGGATGTTGTTTTAAACAACATACACAGTACTGCTTCTGACTTTGGAATAGCATTAGCATTGGAATGGGATTTTAGGGGGAAATGACAGTGTAATCCCTATGAAAAGCCCCTCTACCTTGAACAAGTTACTTGTTCAGTATTCACATATTTCCCTGGGTGGCTGAGCCCCTTCTCTATGTGAGCTGGCTGGAAATCATTTGAAAAATGTACCGGTGTCAAGTCTTTGACAACTTCTGCTGATCCCTGGTTCCGCTTAGCAGGTTGTGGTTCTTTGATTCGTCGACACAGTCAGCACTACAGTATTGTAAGCCCGTTTTTTACCTCGACAATAGGGCTGACAAGTCAGGAAATTAAATAGTTTTTATTTTGTTTGTTTCTGTCGTTATTGCTCTGGAGCGGTGTCGGACCGCTAACTCTGTGGCATATGTTTACGTATATTCCTATTTATCAGGCTGGTCAAATGGAGTTGAAATGTCCCTTTAAACGAGGATTTGACTCGACGTGACAGTAAGGCACAATTTAGTTTATTTCACCTTCAACGTTTTCATTTGGCATGTCGGGTGCCGTGCAAAGCAGTCACCCTATATCTCCATTGGCTCCAACATCCAATTGGCTGAAGTAAAACAAGTGGGAATCGAGTATATCACAACTTTGCATGATTCTATGTTGTGTGTGTTGAGTAAAGCTATCACATAATGTCAATATATTTTGACATTTTCACATGACCTCTGTCTGTCTTTTCCCATTATCGGTTACCATTACAAGTTATTAGTCCCTTTTAACTTCATGTTTACTCCAAACTTTGCCGTTGTTCATTTTCCTAATATTGACTGCCTGTGGAATGCAGTCAAGTATGAAATTTTAATTGTGTGCTGAGCTCTGTCTCCAGGTCCCTGGGGGTGAGAGGTGGAGATATAGATCTGGTTCAGTGAGGTTTTCACTGCCTAGAGCGCCTATCGATCAGTATAGAACTGTAAATAGCGAGTCATGTGGACAGACATGGCAACTCTTGCTCTCTTGCTTTCAGCACGTACTGTCTCAGTTCTTGAAAGATAAAGTCTTGCTTTGTTCTTTCGGAGACAGTAGTTAGATAATGTTGGATTATTGAAAAGCACAGCGCACTAAGGGGAGAACCGGGGATTATTTAAGGCAAGAATGAAGGAAGGAATGAAACAGAGCAAGGGGTGAAAAAAGAGTGGGAAGGCAGTGTACCATAGCTGGCTGTCTCGCTTAAGAATACATTATTCCTCCCACTATTAATCCTTTGCATTGTGCTGAAAATTCATTCTGAATGAGCTGCACTGAACCAAATTCAGGGCAAGTAGGCCGGTGTGCGAGATTTGTCTCGACATTAGTGTGCACTCGCAAATTTACCAAAAGCATTTCGAAAATTCCATTTTACTCTCAGAAACCTAAGCTGGATTTGTATTTCATTGTTGTGGAGGGCTGGGCAATCAGACGACGGCCCGACTCTAACAAAGGGCAACGATGATACTGTGGCTACATTGCTCCCTCCTCCGAGTTGTGGAGTAAACACTGAGAGCTATTTCTGGTGCTCCTTGGGTGCAGGTGTCCAATTATATTTCACACTCTTGTGAAGGTGCGGTGAAAGGCTGCTGGGGGTGTTGAGCGGCCCTAATACACTCTGCTGCCCCTGAGTGGGGGCCATGGGGCCCAGAGAAAAACAGAGAGGAAAAAAAAAGAGCAAAGACAGGCTGTGAAAGGGAAAATATTTGTTTGCATTTCATTCTCTGTTCGTTCGTGAGTTATCTTCGTTCGTTAAAGACAACTCAAATTCATTGTTCCTCATCTTGTACAAATACCACCGAACATAACAGTTGACGCCAGGCCAAGGTCGCTGACATGAAGCAAGTTCTCTCCCTCTGCCCGTGGCCTTCAACCTTTAAGGCCAACTTCTGACACTTGGTCGGATGGGAAACACCAGAGTTTCTCATGCAGATCAAAGGGCCGCTGTTGAGACACCTCTCTGTTTCCAAGACAACAGACAAAGTATTTATGAGTGGTGCAGAGTAGGGTTATAGGGGGTTGGGAAAGGGCGAGGACTGGGTCAGTTCTGCAGTGTGAGGTGAATTTTGAGTGCGGCGATGGACGCTTGCTGCTGGTTTCTTGGCTATCTGTTTACAGCTTGTACACATTTTCCGGTCCAGATGGTTGGAGATCCTCTGGGCTTTATTTCAGTGATGTTTGTTTAGTTGTCTTTTTTTTTGTCTTGGTGGGAAGGAGGATGTTGGTGGGCGGGGGGGGGGGCGGGGGGATTTTACAGGTTTTGTTCCTTAAGGTGCTTAAGTGTGTTCCACATTCTACGGGATACATTTCCTTAAAATCAATAGGCATGCCTGTGTGGCTCCTCTTGTTCCTGAGATGTTCGGTTCGGTTTATCTGCAGAACGCATTGGCAGCCATTAGCGCAGAGGGTAAAATGGAAAGTAGTTTTGTTTCCTTTGTTCTCACCGCTGAATTCTGGGATGTCCTGGGGAGCCCGGTACAATCTGAGGGGTCAGTCCTTGAGATAAATTGGCACATACAGAGCAAAGCTGGGAGTATATCACCAAAATAAATGCTCCTCCAACACTAGCACAGTGACAGGCCCAATCCCCACACTGCTCTAAGGCCTCAGCAAAGGTGACAGCACTGGCAATCATATACACCCTATCACCCACACTGAATTCAAATTAGATCTTGTCCTTTATGGAGGCCTAGAGTGACTGCTCTTATCAGGCACAAAAAACAAATTGTTCAAGAGACTGGGGATTTTAGAATGTTAAATGAAAAACGGTGGCTGTAGCTCTTTTCCAAACAACACGGTGGTGATATGAATTAAAATGAACTGAGGCGCAGGTGGAATCAAAGTGCTGTTATAGGCACCGCTGAAAGAACCAATAACATTAATACTACCTTTACTGGAAAGATTACTAATGCTATGTTGGGTGTAAGAAGCCAATATTCAGTCATCTATCTTCACCAACATAAAGTCCTATTCTAGCCTAGCAAGACATTTCTGGTTGGACAAGAAGCTAAACAGTTTATCTTTATCTTGCGAGCCAGCTCGATGCTCATGAGCTTCACTTTTTTGAAAAGGATGGACCCAATAAGAAAAACAAAATGATGACAGTTTGAGAGAATGAAAATTGCAGGGAGCGGTTCTGTTAGCTGTTAGATAGATTGATTCAAAAACAACATATGATGTCGGCAGTATCTAACATCTGACAAAACACCTCGGCTGTGAGTCTCTTTTGATCCGCCATGATTCCGACTGCATGGCTGATTGACTCTTCGTTCCTTCATTAATTGGAAGTATACTTTGGGCACGCAGATCTATTCATATTTGCGGCACGTCACACAGATAGCAATGCAGCTATGTGAACTCAGACAGGCACAGTCTTGACTTGGGGCATGACCCGGGGCCAGATTCACACATTCATGCAATGGTGCAAATATGAATAAACATCACTGTCACATCTCATTAGTCCAGCTATTCCAACAGTGGTTGAAACAAGTGAGCGGTTTCATTTGCTTGAAATTCAGCATCAAATGAAGCACACTTCCCGCTAGTCCTGAGGAACGTTACAGGCCACAGGTGGAGGATACGCAGCGTTTATCTGAGTAATGACAGATTCCTCTTGATGGACACTTATGCTAAGTACCTATAGTGCAATGAGTGCACACAGTTTTTCCCTGTGGGACTCAATGTCAATCAAAACCCTGCACCGCAAAACAATCCATCTCAACAAGTCAGTTAGTTTAGTATTGAGTGTTAAAATTGTTTTCCTATAACAAGTGAAAATATCTGCCACTGGGGTGAGATCATGAAAATATCGTGATACTAGACAAGTGATCTCTTATTTTTCCTTAAGGTGATCTCTTATTTCTCCATCCTCTCACCTGGTAGTGTTAGGCTCCACCTACTGACCTGGTAGTGTTAGGCTCCATCCATTGACCTGGTAGTGTTAGGCTCCATCCATTGACCTGGTAGTGTTAGGCCCAATCCCAATGTCCACACTCACGGACTCACAGACTTTGAGGCGCGCTCCCGCTAAGTCCGCGAGAGTTTAGGGCTGTCCCACTGTCAAATCATCAAGTGCAAGAGGGCTCTCTCTCTCTCTCTCTGTCTCTCTCTCTCTCTCTCTCTCTCTCTCTCTCTCTCTGTCTCTCTCTCTCTCTCTCTCGCAGACTTTTTGAGCCCTTTATGCACACTTTCCATAAGTATGCATTTCTGCAGACTTTGCCTGAGGGAATTACCCACAGTTCATAGCGTTGTGATGTTGAATACGGATTTACCAGGGGAAGCCCGGAAGCGTTTAAAAAAACGGTAAATAAATAAAAGGACAAATGTTTATTCATCAACCATTTCTTTAACTTTTTAACTGGAAGACGTTCAGATCGGGCAGTCGGTCCCTTAAGTGGAAAATAAAAATTCCTAAACCCACAGTCATACATAAAAAAATGTTGGTGTCGTCAAGGTAACGCAATATGTCGCAAAGTGCTGTCCCATTGCTATTTATACGATTTCGAGCCCTTGCAGCCTCTCACACTCAAGCACTTAACCAGGTGACGTCAGTTAAGTCTGTGAGGGTTCAGGGTTTAGGCCTAAGGGGGGACATTGGAATTGAGCCTTAGCATCCACCCACTGACCAGGGGTGCGTTAACCAACCAGCTTTCTGGTCCAATTCACTCAACTCAACTCAAATCTGCTGATTATCTTGAATATGATCATGATACATTGATCTTGTACATTGCAATATCTATGACTTTTTGACTTACAGCAGTCAGTGTAGTTTCTCAACACTACAACTCATACTGGCTCCGGCTACAACGGTGAACCATCAAGGTAAGGCGATGGATAGAAACAGACCGTTCTGAAACTAGCACTAGAAGATGTTAGCATGTTAGCAGCCCCAAACGGCAGCGAGAGGTAACTGTTTGCATTCGAGAGGACGTAAATACTCACAGATGATGAAAAACTGTAAACCGTGCACTACTACGAATTACTGCACTACTAATCACTACTAGGAAAGTTTTGATTCGTCGCTTCTTTTTATGGGAAAGGTGATACCCAACTCCAGAAAAAAACATTGCAACTCTGGGGATTTGGACTGTTGCAGCTTCACCTCGGGATTTAGGATGATACAGCGGTTGTACTTTTACAGAAAAATTGTGCCTAGTGCAGTTTTAAAAGAAGACTTTCTAGGAGGTTTTGTGTTGACTTTAAATTAGTCGGTAAAACCAGACAGCTGTATAAAGAGGACTTTTGTATAATGGGTGTTCTTTCATTGACCTTCCTGCAGTTGATAGAAATGGGAGGTCTTAAAAGAGGACACAGAGTAGTTCTCTCACCAGCTGACAATATATCTTGGCATTCATTCCTTCACTGCCAATCAGTGTCTCAATGCTGTGCACCGGAGCTTTCGGAGCGATTGGTTCGGCTCTTCTCTAAACTTATTTGCCTGAGGTCCACCTCTTCCCGTCCTTTCACTCCATTCTCCTCTCTACTCTTTCATTAACCTAATCGCTCACAGTCTGATTTCCCTCTGCCTTTACCCTTCGCTAGTCCTCTCATCCCAGAGGGGAGCATTGTGAAGGTGAGTCAGCCGATTAGCGTCCAGCTGATGTACCGTCCCCTTCCAGATATGACCTCCAGTGTGTCCCACTGGACCGGCCATGCCACGCAGCAGGCCAGCGGGTCAAATTGAGGCCTGATGATGCTTTGAAAAGAGCTACAAGGATGGATGGTTGAGGGGCCAGGCGGTAATGACAGGGCTTTTGTTTTCAAAGCTTCCAACGATCATGTGAACTTCAAAATGAAGAAACAAATTGACTCTCCGCCTCAGATAGGCTCTCCTACAAAGACACTTCATGAATGGAGCTTTAGAAAGCCTGTGCTCAGGGCCTCTTCACTCCCTTCTGTTCTGCTGATGGGAATTTCTCACTGGCACAAGAATGGCCTTTGATTAAATTTTGACTTGGCCACAAAGTCATTTGCTGGAAGTAAACAACAGAAAACAATACAGTTTGCTTTCCTTGTCGATAAATTCGTGATTAGTCAGCAATTGGAAAATCACGTGTCTAATCACTGGAAAAAGTTCAAGAGGGATGACCTCACGTACCTCATGGACAGACTCAAACTGATGCAAATGCTAGTTAGGCTATCCTGTGAGGAGAACAAGGCAAACAAAAGCCCAACAATGAAATAGTGAATTACCCTAAAAGAAGTGTGCTCGTTCCCTTCCCTCTCAGAAACGTCTTCTCTCTGCGGGCGAGCAGCCTGTACCTCCCACGGTAGAGAGATAGCATCGTCCCTCTCACCCTCCATTCTGCTGTCTCCTTCCTGTCTTCTGCTGTGTTGCAGTCACCTCCTCATCCCTGAGGCGTGAAAGGAAGTCATAACAAAGCCAAAACAAAGCTAGCTGTACCCTGTTACTACCCACAATGCAGTGCAGAGTGGCGAGCCTGCAGAGTGGCTTAGCGGGCTCAACGCTGCAATCCATCACAGCATAAATAAAACCAGCGCAGACTCTCGGCGCTGATTGAATTCAATTGGATGTTAATGCAAGACAACTCATCTTATTCCTACAATGATTCTGCAGCATTACATCCATTGACTGGCATTACTTTTCTTTATGGTCTCTTGAATCTCCGATCGGAGAGTTGAAAAGTTTCACTTGGTTTTCAGCTGTAATGTTTTAAATTATTCAGAGCAGTGTTCATTGGGGAATTGCTTTCCATTACATTATTGGTTTATGCAAAGCAGAGAATAACTGGCTGCTAGGACGTGGTGTGTGTGTGTGTGTGTGTGGAGGTGTGGCTGTGTGTGGAGGTGTGGGTGTGTGTGTGTGTGTGTGTGTGTGTGTAGGTGTGGGTGTGTGTGTGTTGTGGGCGTGGGTGTGTATGTGTGCATGCATGCTATTGGCTAAGGTGGCTAAGGCTTCCTCTAAGGTGTCTGCACCCAGTCAACACTTGTGTGTTGCTAGTGCGTGCGTGTGTGTGTGTGTGTGTGTGTGTGTGTGTGTGTGTGTGTGTGTGTGTGTGTGTGTGTGTGTGTGTGTGAGAGAGAGAGAGAGAGTACAACATGATTCAGAATCATCCTCTCATGAGTTCAGGTGAGTCACGTCCGATCGTTCCTTCAGATTGTATTTGCTTTCATCTCTTTGCAGTGGAACCACACAACATAATACTGTAACCGCTGGTGAAGGTGGGTTGCATGAGCAGCGGTATTTTTGCAAGCTTGTCCTACAGCATTTTTGCTTATTGCCATCATGTGGAGGTATTCAGTTTTGCATGCATCTCTCTCTCTCTCTCTCTCTCACACACACACACACACACACATTAACAATCTCTCTTTATATTTGCTGTTTTTTGCTGCAGACCCTTTGGCGAAACAACACAGTTCACACACCAAAAAAAAAAAAAACATAAGGTGTACAATTTACACATACGTAGAGTGTAAACACAAGCATCACAACAGACACGTCACTGATAGGTTGCACTTCCTGAGGCCAACACACAACCACACAAACACACGCTCGCATCCCTAAAGACATTCGGCGGCGAGAAGAGACAAGCCGGCGCGTGGTGTGGTAGCGCTAGTTAAACAAAGGGGTTTGTCTCACTTAGCGTCTCTCGCTGAAGAGAATAAACCTGTGTATAACAAATAGGCTGATCTGAGAACAGCATCGAGGGGGGACGAGGAAGGGGGGGGGGGGGGTGGGTTCGAACACATTGTTATCCCTCCAGAGGGCACACCTCCTCCTTCATCACTCCATCTTATCGCTATGACTATCAGGAGAGTGGGAGGCGGAAGAGAGGAGGTAAGAGAGAAAGGGGGAGGGAGGGGAGAGAAGATGAAGGCTCTCAGAAGTCAGATAAGAGAGCCCAGACAATCCCTCTGCTCATCCCACTATTTTTTAATATCAAGAGGAAATATATCATGAGCTATGTTGTCTTGGCTACACCAGAGAGGGCCTTTGAGTTCGTGGCATCTGAGGGGATAATAAGGAGAGAATAAGGAGAGAATGGAGAATAGGGGAAAAGGAGGAGTGAGTGCTAGTTTAGGATGATGCCATTGTTCCAACGTGGATCATTCAGTATTCTCTCTGCCGATGGAAAGATCATGTATAGACACATTCGTACGTTGCATCAGTCGGCGGCTTCACAGACCAAGCGAGGTAGAAAGAGAAACGCATGAATGTTATGAAACAAAACCAAGAGAATGTGCTTTGATATTCATGTCTCTGTGGGTCTGATGATGATATAACACGTTCTAAATTTTTCATATCAGATGAAAGGCAGTATGTAGGCTACATACCACACTATTGAACCAGCGCTGCTTTGATAACAGTAATGCTAGCTCTACTTCTTGAAAAAATAAAAATAAAAGAGGCAAAACATCAGCTTGTTATCGTGGCAAAAAATGCCATTATTTTCCTTCCTCACTCCTTTATGTCACTGTGGGCCATTTTCCATGGTTTGGCTTCATTGTTGTTATTTTTCTGCAGGGTTCCTTTAAAATTGAGAAGGCATTTGAAGGCAGTTGAAATCATTGATTTTAGTCGGCAATGGGGGAAAAACTAGTGTGTGCTGGCAGTCCACAGTGTAGCATGCGTCAACATTATGTGAACAAAAAAAGCATACAGCCATCCAAGCGGAACAAGCTGAATCGTTTCTTCCATGTGCTCTAACACCAATTATCCAGACACAAACCCACTAATCTCAGATATGACATTTTATTTTTAATTTCATTTAATTTCACTGCACATCATCCGGGGGGGTATGATGGAGATGCAGTGTGAGTTTGCAACATCTGGCCAATCACACAAGCCCTCGTCTGGCTGTCTGTGATGTCACAATCTCTCTCTCTCTCTATGTCTCATCAAGGGTCAGGAAAAGGTCATCTCTGAATCCAATAAAAAAGATGATTCACTTTACTGCTCTGTTTGGAACGAACTAGACTAGATGGTGCTCCACAGGTGGTCTAGGCACAGTCATGTCCAAAGTTTCTGTATCACGTACATGTACAACTGTGATACTGACTCAACAAAAGATGATTTAGGATTTTAGGTATAAACCACATAAAACAAAATTGAATGCTACACTTTACTATCAGGTGATCACGTTAATTTGCACATTTTAAAACACAAAATCTTCACATTTGTCTCAAGCCTGTGACCATTTTTCTCCCAATTGCGCTCGCCTATGTCATGATGTCTGTCATGATGTTATTTTCCTGCTCTTATTTTGTGTCTTGTGCCCTTTTCATTTTGCCTCCCATTTCCATTTTATTTGGCAGTTTTATTTATTTTTTTCTTTATCACTGTCCAATATTGTCCCTCAATGTTAAACGTTTGCTTGTCTGCACCTTATTTTTTGCATCTCCTGCCCTTCCCACTCAAGAGGAGAATTTGCTCCTCCAAGGTTATCCTAAATAATAATTTGTTCTTCGCTGACCTACATGCATAAATAAAGGACTGTTGTGATTTCTCGTACTGCGGAATTCGTCTTCCGGTTGTCCTTGGGATTCAGAGATGGCAAGGACGAGAGCTACATCATCCTCCCAAGAAATAACAACAATGAGAAAACTGAAAATCATGCAGAAAATAATGGCCCACTTGTAATAGTGAGAAAATAATTCCACTCAAAGCTCAAAACGGCAGAGCAAAACATCCACGCCAATGGGCCCTTTGTGTTTATCGGTATCACCCAAGAGATGTGCTCCATTAGAAGCGGTCCATATGCTGCTGTCTGATGGCGGTTTGTTTTCCTCTGAATCCGCCGATGAAGATATACATCCCTAGAGAGTGTGTGTGTGTGTGTGTGTGTGTGTGGTAGAGAGCGAGAAAGAGCGAGAGTGTGTGGCAGAGGTTCACCACAGCTGCAGCGTTTACCCAAACCCGGCACAGGGGAGGGTCAACCAGAGCAGAACAGAGCGTATGCCAATGTGCTGCAGCTGTGGCCATCTGTACGGCAAACTAGGCTTCTCCCCGGGTACAGCTACCGCGCTCCGGCTCTTCTCTCTCCCCGGGCCCATATGGGACACGACATATCCATGTCAACCATGCATGACCACATCTTGTGTCTTGGAGTAAGTACATAAGCGTGCCCCCTGGGTGCAGCTCAGCAGTCTAAAGTGATGATGATGCCTCACCTCAACGCTTCCCCTTCATCTGACAAGGAGAAAGGGGAGGAAATAACCTGATTCAACACCAGCAGCATTTTGTTTCAGTTTCAGCTTATGCTACATTTGGTGTTTTTTAAAGATAAATAAATCCTTAACCATTGTAGTTGTTGTATAGAAACACACACACACGACTACACATCATTTATATTATATTACATATACACAAACTCCTCATATTTTACTATATTCTTACAGTGCTCTTACTGTAAATATTGTGGTGATGTTGTTTTTTTATTGTAAATAGGGTGAACTTGAACTAGTGTGCCCTTTGCACATTCCCGGTGAGCATTGCCATTTCACTGCACACCCTGTGTGTGTATGTGACAAAGAAAGTTCTTGAATCTTGAATCTTGTCTAATATGATAATTGTGTTGTAAGTTCTGGTGAACATGAGGCCTCCATTTCCATGGTGTACCCTTCTTGTCAGCCACTGTCTCCCTATCTGCTAGCCAGCCCCCTCCCTCCACGAGTAAGACTAGTAATGAGGGTGAAGTCTAGCAATAATTTAGAGTGAGAGATGTTGAGGGGGGGGGGTAGGGGGGACTCAGGAGAGAGGAGAAGGAAATTGTGCTGTCTCTGGAGAATCAGCATCTTTGTCGCTGGATGAGAGGGGGAGAGAATTTGCTGTGACATGTTAGAGTTAATACAACTGTGTGTCAGAACAGTTCTGTGTGGATGTGACATTACAGCAGGAGACTTCCTATTCAGCTGCTATACTGTACAGTCCATTTGAGAAGTTGAGGTTATCATGTTTTTTTACATTAAAAGGAAGAACGACCTTGCCCACGGCCGCATTTGTGAATATAACATGCACAGTGGGAGTTCAGACATGCTCCCTGCAGCCTCTACGCACTAAATGTATTATATATATATTGCTCAGACACATGTTGTTGCACACAGACACACACTTGCACGCACACACACACATACAGCTTTACACTTCCCACGTATCTGCAGAACATTCTCTGAGTTACAGCCCCAGACACATTACATTGTAAGGAACCGGCTGCTGAATATGAATGCCTTCGGCCTGTCATCCTGGCAGGGCCACCGGTCTCTTTATCCCGTCTGGTCCCTGTCATGCATACAGAGCCTCCTCATGTCCCTCAGCCTAACTAGCTCCCTAAAGTCATTATCTGCATGATCGAGTGCTAGATTGAATAAAGGCCATGTGCGTTTAAACCCTGCGAGTGAAAAAAAAAAAAAAAAAAACGGGAGCGGGGTATGACAAGGTTAGGCCGAGGCGTAGTCGATATGCCCAGCGCAGCTGAAGTGACAGCCGTAATGAACCGCCATGTATCTTTAACCGGTGTGAAGATATTATTTTGGTGCATGTTATATGTTATACTCACTATAATCATTGCTTTCTTTTCCTGGTTGATACGATCTGATCCATGTGAGTTGCTCATATACAGGTGGAATCACACACACACACACACACTCAATCACACACCGCACTCACACATACATGTCATCCTAGCTAATTCATTTCTCACGCTTGCTATTGTTCCCCGCTACAATTAGCCACGCTTTGTTTGTGCTAAACGCGTTTTCCTGACGTTTTCAATTAGGAAAAATTGCTGCACAAAAATAACTAATTAGGGGACCAAGACCAAGCGTAGAGCACCTAGCGCTATCACAGCACCCTAATTGGTGTAATTTAGTCTGCTTTGTGTCGTGTAGCTTCAGGGTGAAACAGGTGACAGACAAATTAATTGTATGATTACCTGATTTGTTTGTTTCAATTTTTCAGGGTTGGCTACATTTCTGTTCAATTGGATGGATATTGTAACTTATGACTGACTTTTTCAAGCTATCTACATTTTCAATTAATCTGTGTTTAATCGTGTTTGCCTCATGAAATGTATGATTTATACCATAAGAGTGTACCATAAGTCATGTCCTCCAGCCATCTGTGTAGCCTTAGATCGCTTCGCTTAAAGGGTAATTCCGGTATTTTTAAACCTTTAAAACATATTTTGGGGTCTAAATGATGAATAGGTACAAAAAGTTTTGGAATTGGTCCAGTCAACAAAGGTTAATCTCTGTAGGGAGCCTTTCCGTAATGTTGTCAGACACTTCCAATAACAATCTGAGCCTGTCAGTAGCAAAAACAAGCACTTTTAGTGGACGTACTTTGATCAGGGCGCAGTGGCCCCAAAGGATTACGTTGCAGCTCGCGACTGCCGGTTGAGGCGATCTACCAGGAGCAATTCCAAAACTTTTTTTACCTATTAGTCATTTAGACCCCAAAATATGTACAAATAGGGACCAGGTTTAGAAATATCGGAATTACCCTTTATTCACCTGAGACATTGAATATTCTCACTCAGCCTGAGTATACAAAAGAAATCTCAAATCTTTTTGCGTGTGTGTGTGTGTGTGTGTGTGTTTTTACGCGAGTGGCGAAATCCCCCTGCAAACCGGGTGAGTCGGTGAGTGATTGGCGCCGGTTATTGTTGGCGCTTCACCTCCTCCTGCTTGTTACCACAAGCCATCCTCTGAAGTCTGAGTTCAGGACCGGCCAATTTAGATCCAAGCTAGCCAGGCAGGTTTTTCACAATTTCACCCAGCTCAGATGCAACTTTTTTGTGTGACAAAGGAAGAGTGAGTAGGAGGAAGCGTGCACGTGTCCTCCCGGAGCATTTCAACAGACAGTGTGGAACCACAAAGAGAATAAGGTACAGAATGGAGAGAGAGGGGGGGTAAGAACGGTGAGAGAAATGCATTTGAAATTTAAAAAAAGTAAACGTGTCGGGGAAAGACAAAGTGGGTCTGCACTCGCGGGTTTGTGCGAATGCAGATGAGAGAGGGCGTTGCACGGAGAAAGAATGAAGAACGAAAAAGAGAGAGGAGAATGGGAGATTCGATGCTCTCTGCTCCGCGAGAGCGATCGGGAGAACTAATGGAATTCCGAAAGTAAGCCGCTAATGAGGAAGCGGGCCGAGAGAGGGCAAGCAGCGGGTCACCGGCGCAGGGCAGGGGGAGGGCTGATTGCTATGCAGGTTGCAGGTAAGAGGGCCGGGATCACCGCACTGGATTTGATGGTGTGGAGGCAATTTAATGAGCTACGCCATGTACATAACTCAGCCCATGACGGAGATCCACCCCTGCTAATGGTCATTTTCCTTTGGTAGGGATCAGCTTCCCCCGGCATGGGGACCGAGACCGTACAAGTTGGGAAAATTGAAAGAGGAGGAGTGAAGAAGCAGGACGGTGCACCCAGCGGTATGAGAACAAACAGTTTCCACCAATAGGAAATGTGTTTGATCCCTGACTAAGACGATGCGTTGTCTCCAGTGAAATAGCATCAAGGCTGAGACTGAGCAGTAAGGGAAGGTTTCTAGCGGCAGGCTGAGAGAGCAGCATGTAGCCTGGAGACCTTGTTAGCCTCTCCCCTCTGATCAATGGAGAATGACAACGCCAGGGGCGAGGCGTGGTCCCGTGGGTACCGCAGTCGACCGCTGCATGCCAGAACTACTACCCACCCAAAACAGATGCCGTGTCAAAGACCAACTGGAACATGTTAAATCCTTAAGATGTCATGTTTTATGTCTGTCTGACTCTCACGGGGGGGGGGGCTTCATGGATAAGTATATTTGCTGCAACTAACCCTGAAAGATAAGACTCCTCGTCTGGTTGTGTATCTCTTCATCCAGACATGATAGAAAGATGCTAGATGCTAGATTCAAATGTTCTAATTTCAAAAATACATTTTGATTGAAATGTAGGAATGGCTCTAAGGTAAAAAAAAAAAAAAAATGTTTTAAAGTGTGATGTACTACACATTTTGACTCCAATGTCTGCTGGTTGTATAGTCCACCCTATAGAACCTGTATTTGTGGTATCATCATGATATGTTGACATACTGGCTTTCAACACGACCGACAGGCGCCAGGTTTCCACATTGTGCCTTGATCACACTGAGAGATGTGATGGTTTTCTATGCTAGCTTGCCACCTAGCTGTTGTGGTAAGAAAATGTGTCCAGGTAAAAGTAATTAAAAGATGTCTGCATCATTTCATGTTTCACCGCGGTCACATGGGGATGAAAATCTATCTGATTGCTTTTAAGTAATTTTCTGTTTGATGTGGTGTGGATCAAGGTTTACGAGGAGACGCTATTTCTGCAATCCCACATAGCTTTCATTTTGAGTAACGATTTATTTTTACACTATCATCTCTGCTTTTGCCACAGCTAAGGGTCCATTAGAAACTGATAGAATGGAATAACAGCTGTTTGATGCGCAGGCAACTTTGTTCAATCAAAGAAGACGCCCATCCTTCCATCTCGCTCTGCACAAGCACAGCATTTTTTTTCCATCACGGTGATTTTAAGGTCCTGCGCGTTGGTAAAATAGCGCAAACTCCTCGGAACAGAAATCAATCCGCCATTATTTGTGGCCACGCGTGAAGCTCCGACATAATTTTCCGCCTCAAATGAGATTGCAGTTGATGTTTACACTTAAACAAATCTTGATGAGGAAAATATTTCTGCTCCGTTCAGATGAAAGCAGAAATTATCCGCTGAGCAGAGCGAGGCCCACGAGCATTCATGTGAAGTTGCCGTAACCTTTTACATATTAGCCACCCATCAGGCACCCAGCGAGGATGATTGCACACTTTGCATGTTTATACTAATGAACTTTGCCAATTTGCCGTCTAGATGGGAATTTAAGTGTTGTGGACAAGGTCAGGGACATTCGGGTCATTGCGACATCAAGCTCTCGTCATTATGACAAGCCGGGAGAGTCTAAGAGACGCAGGTTAATTAGTGGGATTCCTTGCCAGTGTTGCCCTGCACCAGTGGCTAATTTAATGGCTTTATTACTGTGGCTTTCCGCCTAATTAAATTGCTCTAATCTTATTTGCAAAGTATTGTGGGGTATAAGTCCAAGGTGCTCCCATGAGGCTCTTCGTCATTGCACCTACCGGCAGGTACTCCAGCAGGCATAGCAGGCAGTGAATACTTGTCCGTTCGAGACCGCGATACAGCGGTTGAGCTGACAAATGCTCAACTAGACAGGCTAAAATTAAAACCAACCAGTGACAGTGTTTATCCCTCTGGCAGCCCGCTGAGCTCCTCCGTCGCTAAGAGACTGTTCAGTTCGTTGACTGCTCCTGCAAGTGGTGACAGAAGCCCCTGCCAGACAGACCATCACTCACAGCCACACCGCGATACCGTCGGAGCGCTGCTGGATGGAGCTCTGAGGAACCCGCGGCTCCGTAGCGGCGTAGCGCCCGGGAGATCTGAACGAAAACACAAAGAGACAGGAGAGCATCAGAAGGATAGGCCATAGCGATGTGATGCTTCCAGGAGGCTCATTCATGTACACACTTGTTTGGCCGTTTTCACGAAGCAGGGAGGGTGAAGTGAGGTTTTGCAGCAACATCTCGACTTCAGGTTCAGACTTTATAACAATGGCAAGTAGTTGTGCGGATCGTTCCAGTTGTTCCATAACCTTGAGGCAATGGCAGCGGTTCATTTTTTTTAATCTGCCCTTCAATTCAAAACGGCGTCACCGCAAAACACCTGATTCGGTGTGAGCGAGGAGCGATGCCAGCTCGGCCTTGTATTTGATGTCAGCAGCACAATGCTAAAATAGCAACAGACTTGTTGGGAATAGCATTCATTGTTGTTATCAAGGTAATTTATTGTTCGGATGTGCTGAAGCCTCGCGACGCCCTTCTGGGGACATTGCCATTCATGCTGATAGGATTGGCAACAAACTGTGACAGGTCTCACCTCTCACAGACTCGCAGTGAAATGCTTGAGACAGCTGAAACCACCCCGAGTCACCTGGATTCTATTTTCTTTTCGTGGCTCTGTCGTCTTTTCACATGAACAAATAAATGTGCATACCTAGTCAAGGACGCAGTAAGACGAAAACACACACACATATATCCTAGACAAATACACGTCTAACGCACCTAGGCCAGCTGTAAATCTGTCAATGTGAATAGATGGCGATGCACATCTGCGCATCTGCTCTATAAATCTGATAATGTGGTTAGGCAGGGTATGCACATTTGCACACCCTGCATATATGCTCTTGCACTGGGACTGTAGTTTGGTAAATCTGTAAATTGCAAACATCTGGTATTCTGTACATTTGTCAATAGCCAACGTCAAGTCAAGAGGAGCTTATGACCTTTTATCCACATGTTCTGTTTATTGTATTTCATCGATATGCTATTCTTTGTTTCTGCAATGGCCAATTTTCCCTCCCTGCCCTCCCCCATTCCACCACTACCACCCTCACCCTATACCTCTCCCACACACACTCCCCTACAAAAAACCATGTACTTACGTCTGCATCAATACTAAAGAGACAGAAGGACACAAACACACCACACACCCAAGCATGTGCACTATCCTGAGAGAAACACACACACACACACACACCCCAGCCTTCTAAAAGGAGGAGAGAAGCCTCTTAAGTTCCACCACATTGCATTTGCGATGAGACCAGCGGGCAATCATCGCCCATCTCCGCCAGTGAAATGAGCCCAAAATTGTGAAGGGAAAGAAGGCCGTTTTGACAGGCGGAGTACAAATACGAGGCGATAGAATCTCAATGAGGCCTGAAAGACGGAATGCATAAATAGATTAGATTGAAGGGACCGGCGCCACACAGAAAGCAAATCTAATTATGAGGCGGCTGTGTCTCCTGATTTTAGAACAGGGGAGGGAGCTCATCTCTGCCCGGCGGAACCCGCTAGATCCACTCGGACAACGGGAGAGATAGAGAGCGAGACAGGGGAGCGTATATTGTAGTCTATAACAGGAAGAAACCCACGGCGTGCGGCAAAGACCCAGGTGGCGGTGTCCTTTTAAAAAAGGAAAAAAAGGCAGCCAACTGCAAGGAAGACGGCGAGTCTTTAGGCTGTCACGACACCCATGATATTCCTGACAAGGGCTGGATGGAGAAACACCACTGGCAGTTAGGATGGCTTTGAAACCGCCGTCTGAGGCTGGTAGAAGATTCGGAAATGAGCACGCGTCACATTTCTCTTTGAGATCCCGGAAACGGGAGTTCACAGCTCGGCTATGTGAGATCTCCACCGGGCCGGTTCCTTCTGCAAAGTGGGTTAATAGTACACTTACTGTCTTCATGGATTGGTTAAACAAAGTTATCGAGATGGAGTCCATTTTCTTAATTTAGCCAAATGTAGTGGGGCTGTAATTTTTCACCTTACTGCCGGCAGCACAAAATATACGCCAATTTATTTTAGGATGGGATATAACAATTAAAATTCATTTTACAGTAATTATATGGAATCAAATTAAACACAGAGCTGTTCCTTCAAGGAAAGTATAACGCATGTATGTAATTGAAATATTCCAGCATCTTAATGGGTCACGCGATTAAATATGCATTAGCGGAGCAGTTTCCCTATCAGTCAAGAACAGCGAGTTTCTCTGCAGCCCGTCCACCGCCACCGGGCCACGTGAGCCCGGCGCAGGCAAGAGCTTCAGAACAGGAAGCGTTTCAAAGAGCTTCATGGGAGGAAGCGGATATCACATTTTTATGCACTTGATTTATAGATGCAGTTATAGATGCTGATGCAATTAACTCATAAAAAGCCACTGTAAATACAATGGGTAACTCTAGTAGTAATGTCAATTATTGGAATTGATTGTTACCCGTGTTGCATCCATTACCAAGTCCATTGACGTCACAGCAGATTAGGCCGAGACACATTACAAAACGTTGCATTTTGAGCTCCAACTCTGACTAACAGGGATGTCTCTATCATACAGTGGTGGCCAAAATTATTAGAACACCTGACAGATCTGAAAATATTGACCTTTTCTTGCCTCCAAAGCAAAGATTTCATTTCATAATGTTCATGAAACATGCAGATGGTTGCTCTGAGCACAACAAATATCAGATGAAGTGAGTCCTACTGTTTTTATCCACTTTTAACTTGAATATTTGGTATGTCCACCTTTTGCAGCAATTACAGCAGCACATCTCTCTGGCATAGTGTCAATATATTTCCTGAGAACTTGAACACTAATGTTATCCCGCCTTCTGCAACTCACGCCAAAGGCTTTCCTTTGAATGGAACAAGATTGTGTGACATTGACAGTGAAATAGGCCTAGCTTGTTTTTTGTAAGGAAAATGACGGTAAATCTCCTTATGATGGCTCTATTCTATGGTTTATAGAGCATAATGATGACTTTGTATATATTTCATTTGTTTTATGGGTATTTTAATGGCCAATTGAAAAAAAACAACTGAAACCTCTTAAAAAAATTCATACTAAATATATGAAAAGATATAAGAAATAATAATATCAATAAAATAAAAGAATATGTTCTGAACATTAAAGAGCTGCAGCGTTAACAACTCAATCGAAGGCCAAATTGAATCAAGCAGCGGGTTAACTCAATTTGTTTGGCAGGACGTTGTTCAAGGTACTTATTAACTTGTTCTTGCCAGCTGTAATATTGGTGAATTTATAGACTGAGACTTGCTAATTACATTTAATGTGATTAACGTGCTGTATGCTTGTATCATTGTATATTAACTTTACTTTAATCATATTCAGTATATTTATCTTTTGAGCTTTTATAAGGTTTAATATGTACACTGTCTGTAGGTTAACTCTTATAAAGGGTCTAGACCAGGCGTGTCCAATCATGTGCCACGGAGGGCCGAGACTATGCAGGTTTTCACTCCAACCAAAGACTACAGCAGGTGATTTCACTGATTAGTCCGTCCTCTCTGGTTGAAGGTGTGTTAATCAGTGAAATCACCTGCTGTACTCTTTGATTGGAGTGAAAACCTACATTGTCTCCAGGCGTGTCCAATCATGGACACGCCTGGTCTAGGGGACACTGAAGGAAGAAACATCTGATATTAGGCCCGGAAGGGTCGCGGGGCTGTGTGGAGACATCTGTGAGTAGCGGTCCCCGAGACACAGATGGAGAAGATCTCCAGCCAGGGATGAAGTCATGTCTGATTGACCCTATATAAGATCCTGCTGTTCCTTTGTCAGACACAGACTCATGCTTTGCCCTGCCTGGTGATGTTCGTCTCTGTTCGCGCGCCTTGGGACTCTCATTTCACCTACTTAGACTACGAAGGAAGAGCATCCCAACTTTCAAATATATAATTCAGTCAGGAGCAGAGGAGGGGAAAAATTAAAAATTGATTTGCTGAATGTAGTGGAGAGATTTTTTATTTTTTTTCCTGTTTCTGCACACACATCCGCCTTGTTGTTTCAATGATGGGTGGATGCAGAGATGAGATTTTAATGAGACAGCATGCAGCAAGAACTGCAGGCTGCATGTTTTCACTGTTGCTAATGCCTGTGTGTATGAGTGAATGCTCATGTGTGTGTGTGTGTGTGTGTGTGTGTGTGTGTGTGTTTCGTGATCAGCTACATACATCCATCGCCTCTTTTCTAATTATTTTCTAATTGTTCACTTTATACCGACTTTCATTTTCCGAGGTTCCTGCTGAACGGGCAGAAACCCCTCAGTCCTCCAGCATGTTCAGACACACCCGTCTGCACTCCAGTGTGTTATCTCCACCATGTTACATCTCTATTACCGCTGTAGAGTCCCATCTCCGTTCCTGCCAGTCATTCACAATGGCTACGCGACCCTTGACCTTCTGTCTGCTCTCCCCTAACCGGTCCCCGGACAGAACAGTCGGGCCGTGCGCTTGACTATGACCTCCAACTTGCCCTCATGCCCCGCCGTCCCACAAGCCCCGTCCGCCCTGACGGAGTGGCTAGCTGGGAGGCGTAGTCCGGCGTGGGTCACCCTGGTTGAGGGCCGTCCGCTGGTGAGTGATAGCTAGCCCAGAGGTCTGCCAGGCAGCAGGTGGAGTCAGTGGCTCCGCTGCTCTCTCGGCTCTGCAGCCCTGACCTTGGAACCAACGCTATCATTCAATCTCAACTTCCAGCCCCGGCTTTACCAACCCCTCTTCCCGTCGCCGTTATCAGTACAAGGCCAGTCAGACGCCGGGATACCAGAGAGTCTCGGTTCTGTGGATTCTGGGCGTGGGCGAGAGTCGTTCAAATATTGACTGAACTTTATTTAATAACTTATTCAGATTGTGTTTTATGGTGATTTGTCCCTTTTTCGGTTTTTTCAGTCATTCCTGTTATTTTGATGTCACTCCCCGGATCATTGTGTACTCGCACAGCGCGGCATGAGATATGTAATCCAAAATCACATTACCTTCCAACGCTTTATTGGAGCTCATTTAGTTTGAAATGCCATCAAACACCCCCGGGTATCGGCAAGCGTCTTTGACAGTCTAAAGGCATGAGCATCATCTAATCCATCAATGCAAACAAACATGGCGTTTCTTTTGTTTACAGAAAATAGCGTGCGCTTGTTTCTCTCAGGTAATAACTCTGATTACTGAGTCCCCCACCTAAGCGCTGTTTGACTGACTGACTGGAATCGTACATCACCTGGGAACTGGTAGTTTTATTCGTGTGAAATCAAACTTTGTAGCCAAACTTTGTTTTCTATGTCTAGATGTGACTGGAATGTCACCAGCTTGAATCCCAAAATTGGCGGAGAAATTCTCAGTGGGGGGGGAAAAACGATCAAGCAACACTCCCCTCGCTCAACAATTGCAGCTGAGATGCCCTTGAGCAAGGCACTTAACCCTCATCTGCTCCAGTGGAGCTGCTACGTGACCCGCTCACAGGTGCGAATACAGGAAAGCGTAAAAAAAAAAAAGAAAAGATAAGTAAAAAGCTCGGATCCAACACCGGCTCACCAAAACAAGCCTTGAGCCGAGTGCGCCGTGTGTATTTCCCCCGAGCTGAAGACCTTGACCTTGGGGTGCCACGGGCCCAAACACACTCGCTCTCTAGCCCCGGTATCGTGGCTGCAGCGGCGGAGGCCCGGGCAGATAAGACATGATGAATGCAGATTGCTCGCAGCGTGACAGACTCATTCGTTTACAGTGGGATAGCGCCGTTCGCGAGGGGCAACGCCATGCAACCCTGAATCTGAGAGAGACTGAAGGAGAGGGAGCGAGAAAGAGAGAGAAAGAGCAAGAGAGGGGATGAATGGAAGAAAAATGAAAATGAAAGGAAATGAAAAAGTGTCAAAATGGAAGAGGGAATGACAGAAGGAAGTGTTTTGGAGTGAGCAGAGAGGTAAAGACGGTGTAAAAGAGGAGGGGTGTGAAGGATGCTCGTGCCAGAGGATTGTAAGACACAGAGAGAACAGAGCTGAGGTGATGATGGTCTGAAATCAGAACGAGCAGCGAGCACAGGCCATTTCTTCCCTTCAGGCTGAAGGCGGTAAGGGGGAAGGAAAATTGGAACGAGAAGAGTGAGAAAAGGAAAGAAAATGAAGAGCGAACAAAGGAGAGGGGAAAAGAGGGATGCATCTCGCCATCTCGCCAGATGCAGCACATTCTCGTGTCTCTAATCCCGCGGCTTTGATCACGGGGTGTGGGATTTATGCTACTCGCTGACACTCAGACAAAGGTCTGTCTGGTCTCTCTCTCTCTCTCTCTCCACGGGAAACGCATTTCATAACTAATTTTAGGGTTATGGTTTGGAAAATATGTGATTTATTGAATCACCGACTAACAGAGAGGCGTATTTTACATGCTCCGGCTAGAATTTCTCCTCCATCTAAATGTTAGCTTTGCTTTTTAGCGATTTTCATATCCCAGCTCAACTCAACAGATTTGATTTCATGTTTGATGAACATTACATGATGTACTACTCTACTTTGTACATCATTTACTCGATCTTTTATGTACTTCCATGCAGATATCGAGATCCTCCCCAACGCAGAACGCGAGCACAGAATTCTGTGATGAATTCTGTGATCTTCTCACAGCAGTCGGCGATGCTCGCGTTGAGCGTATAAGGCTCGCCGCAAATCAAACCGGCGCTCGTTTCGTTCGAACCCGCCACGTCAAGATGCTCGACTCCTGTTGCAACTGATGCCGCAAGGCCTGCGTTGATCTGCTGAGCCTGGGAACAAATCGGCCATAGCTAAAACAAAACAAAACCTGGCAGTGGCGCCGTCGTGGGTTGGTGTTCTGCTACTACGTTGAGGTTTTGATAGTACACGTTTTTTCCGCTGCTGTCGGGGGTGAAAATCTATTTTTAAGGCGCAATGAAAACACGGCTATGATCTTCGCTTTGTTGTTTGTCTCCTCGCTGAGTGGTCGTGCCGGCACACACACACACACACACACACACACACACACACGCCGGCTGACCTTGCACGCACTGCGGGGTCAACACACACACACACACACACACACACACACACACGATGTGATGCGCAGCTGAGCCCTCCTTTCCTCACATCCCCATACATCCACGTGCGAGCAGATAATACACACACTGAGCTGTATCTTTTGGTTACGGGTATGAGTTTGATCTATTGCTTTGTAGATACAAGTATCAGCCCCGTAGCAAAGTTCACTCTGTTTTTTTTCCCTCTTTATTTTGTGTGTGCGTGCGTGCGTGCGTGCGTGGGCGCACGTGCTTGCGGGTGTGTGCATTCCTGCGTATCAGGCAATCAGGTACAGAAGTGTGGGAATATTGCGAGCTTTCAATTCTATTATCGCAAAGAAATGAAAGTGATTTCTCATAGTCAAAGCGGGTTTTCTTGTTTTATGTGTCGCTGCCTTGAGAAAAGTGGAACATGAAAGAGAGAGAAAAAAAAAACCCCACCATAGTTCAAGAGATTGCACCAAAGCATGTAAGATGATTAAGCTGTCACTTGAGGGGAACTATTTCAACCTCTGTCTCTCTCTCTCTCTGCCTTGTTGATAGTATATTTATTAAGGTGTCGGAATTATGTATTATTATCTTTTAAGATGTGAAAAAGAGCATTAAGTATATTAGGAGGAATCCACATCCACTCAAGCCCTCTTACACTAATTTACTAGTTTTTTTTCTCAGAGGTTGCAGCACAGCACTCTGGCACTCTACTAGTCCTGGTTTGCATCTATCTTGAGTATTTTTCCTGCCGGGACTTGTGAAGCACGAGCAGATAAATCGGCCATTTTTATGATACAGCACTTTGTTTAATGCTTGGCTTGCTGTGAAATACCTCCGACTAACACAGAATCGCCGCACTGGCTAAATGAGAAATGATTGGCTGCTTAATTGATACTACCTCTTGCCCATATGTGGGCTGTTATCCCACCAGCCCATAATTATTGACCACTTACCATATCATCAATATTTAAGTCATCTCTAAGAGTGTAAAACCAAAAAAGAAAAATGATTATGGGCTGCAATTTGTGAAATACTCAGAGAAGGGATCTCTCTTTCGGCGATGAGGGAATAAAACGTTCCAGAGCGAGCGGCGTTTTGTTTCGTTTATCAGGAGGGCAGTCGTCCCCCGCCCCCCCGCTGCGGCTCCGGGGTCTACAAGCGAGTCAGGAGTTGTGAAGGACAATTGGCAACTTGTGAAAATTTAATCGGCGCCATGAATTAATCAATAAAAGGCGGGGGGGGGGGGCAGGATAAATGAAGCGGGCGCATGCACCTAAATGATTGCAGGGGGGAGGCCCCGGTGCGCTCGCTCCCTGAATAAATCATTTCCTGTGAAGGCCTCGCGCGTCCTGTTGGAAGAAACCCGCTCCCACTCCCGACTCCCGACTCGACTGTGCGGGTCTGAAGGCCGCAACCGGAGGGCTCGGAATAGAAAATAGATCCACCGGTCGCATGCGGCACGGCTCGTTTCTTAAGGGAGCCAATTTGTGGAGCGCCTCGCGTGCTGATGTCATGCAATTAAATGGTATAACCTGGTAACTGTGATTGCTGTGTATTGTAGCATGCTGGGTCTTAATTGTCAGGGTTCTTAGGGGCCCCCGGGGGAGCTACTTAATATTTTCCATAGGCACTTTATTCACTATGTGCCTTGACTGTAATTACAGCCTATACCATAGCGGGCCGTCCATTAGCAGGGGATGGCAGCAGATTGGTGGGTTGCGCCTGTAAATATGCCGTTTGAGGGGCTTGATTGCCAGGTTGCGCTGTGCGTCTGCCGCAGATGGATTGTCACCGTTTTCGCACATCGCATCGTCGTCACCGTGTTGTTGTTGTTGTTGTTGTTGTTGTTGTTGTTGTTGTTGACGGGGAAACCGCACAGGTTGTGTGACCCGAGGAATCTGGGTCGAAGTGAGCCGTGAGTCATTTCCTGGGAGAGAGAGAGAGAGAGAGAGAGAGAGAGAGAGAGAGAGAGAGAGAGAGAGAGAGAGAGAGAGAGAGGTTAACTGCCTCCCCTGACGGGCGGGAGCGCCGGCGTTCCACACAATGACACTCGGGGAAAATAAAACATTCCATCATTTCTGTGTAATGTGCATTCACACATATTTGGCTGTACTTTTCTGGCCGAGTGAATGTGAAATTGAAAACGTGAAAGGCACCCGGCGTGGTAATTGGCAACTCGAGCCCGAGAAAGGATAAATCTTCAGGAACTAAGTCCACATCAAATTGAAAATGCATGCTTGTGGAGCGAGTGAGAGACAGAAAGACACATGGGGAAATATGTGCATGTGTGTATAAATATATATATATATATATATATATGTGTGTGTGTGTGTGTGTATCGCCATATATATAGCCATTTAACTTAACTTGATTCTGATATATGTAGAGATTGACAGAGGAAGAGACACATCCAGAAAGGGTACAAAGGACACTGGCAAGAAAGACATTTTCCATTATGGGTAAAGAGGGGGAAAATGGGAGTGAGAAAATGAGAGCGAGACAGGTGAAAAGAGAGTAAGAAGCACACACACACTGGGGAGGACGTGGAGTGAGAAACAGAGCGAACAAGAGGGAGAGAGAGAGAGAGAGAGAGAGAGGCAAAGACAGAGAGACTTACTGGCAAAGCCGACCGTGGCGCTGTAGCGAGCTCGGCGCTAGGTTGAGCAGCAGAGGCAACCGGCAACAGCAGCAGCAGCAGCATGGAGTCTCCTGGGCGGCGCGCTCTTCTATCTCATCCTCAGCACTCAGTGGAGCACAGCAATCGCTCCTCTCCACACCCTGCAACAGATCTGCGCCTGCGATTACACCCCAAATCAAATGAGTCTGGGACTGAGAGATGGTGGGGGGGGGGAGTGGGGGGGTTGAGAACAGGGAGGGGAGGAGATGGTTTGGCAGATGTGCATACAGATTTATCATGCCAGCTTTGGATCTGAGTAGAGGAAGAAGAGGGGGGGGTGGGGGGGGGGCTGTTGCACACTCGGTGCTTCAGCATGCATCTGAAGCCTGTTGGTTTAGTTAAGACTATGCATGCAAAGTATAGCATGGATTCAGTATGTTACAGCGCACCACATAACATCAGCAATGAACAGTAGCGAAGAGATGAGTCACTTGAATCTCTGTGAAGGTGGAAGGGAGAGAAAGGTGGGAAATGTAGTGAGCCACAAACTAGAGATCATTCATTTTCCAAAGCAGATGCCAATGTTGACTGCAACACCAGAAGGAGCTGCAGTAGAAATACATCAACCTTTAACTATCCTCCACCGTGGGTTTAACAAACATCTGCTTCAAATTCATCTCTTCTTTTTTTTTTTTTTACCAAGACAACAACAAACCTCTTACAGCATGGAGTTTGCAGGGGAGTAAATTAAACACGATCTTCTTGTGACTCCTCCTATCATTGCTCTCCTCAACAGACGCTGACCAGAAGGACTTCAAGCGGTCGGTGAAAGGAAAACGCGGCGGGAAGAGATTCTCCCGTTTCGCTCAAAAAGACGGAGAGAGAGAGAGAGAGAGACGGAGACAAAGAAAACAGGGAGTTTTTCTTTGTTTTCCCTGTTTCTCCCAAGGAGGGTGAAAGAGCACGGGAGGTGTGTTATTCTGTGTGAGAGAGGCAGAATGAAGAGATGAGTACCGAGGGGAGATAAGGTTCATTAGAGGAGGTGCGCGGGAACAAAGCCTAATCTCCATTTTAACCTTACCTTTAGAGGAAGGCCGCAGTTGCTGCTGTGATAAAGGACTAGTGCAGCCCTGAGCTATGCACAGAATACTGATTAATCCCCCACCTTTGTTATCGGGAGTCGTCTGCTAATGCTGCAATGGTGAGTATAACTCAGTTGCTGTGGAGGAGAACATCCCTCTCGCTCTCTCTCTCTCTCCCTCTCTCTCTCTCGGCCATTCTTTCCGCCCATCTGTCTCTATGAAGGGGAGAATGAGTGCTCGGGGGGGCCCTTGATGGTGTAAGGGGGGGCGTGAGTGTTTTGATAAGGATAGTTGTCAATCTTATGGATCTGAATCGAATGACTAGATCACAGACATTTGTCGCGGTATCCTCATGTGAGGAGGAAGACTGGTCGATTGAGTCAATACATTCCAGTCATCTAAGCAGACGCTTTTATCCCAAGCGACGTATAATAAGTGCATCAACGTAGGTAGGCGAGAGAAGCACTAGTCACTGGAAATCGTAAGTGCATCTTCTTCCTAAACAAGCATCTCAGAGCAGAACCAGTGAGGCAGAAGTGCGATGTTTGGACCGCTTCTAAATTATAAACCATGACTGACAAAGCAGCAAGAATATCCATGTTACAGACTTAACCTGCACCTTGCAGGACAGAATCCAAAAGGAAAAGGCACTTTCACATCTTGCTTTTTTTTTTTTTTTTTTTTTTTTTTGGCCTGGGGAGGAATAGCTGGCTCCAGGAAAGTGAGAAAGGAAAATATCAGAGAAGATGTGAAGGCGGAGAGAAAAAAGAGAATGAATAAGAGAGAAAAAAACTCCAGGAAGGACAGTTTCTTCTGCGGGAGAGTGACTAGGCTTGAATAGGAACAGTAAGTTCTTACCCTCCTTCCCCCGCTTCCCTCCACCTCCTCGCCGTCCTCCTCCTCCCTTCCCTCTTTCAAACTGACTTTCTTGATGGATTGGCCCATCCGTTAGAAATAATTAAGGATAAGCTGTAGGCTTGTCTAACTGAATGCGGCATCGCAAGGGAGGATAGGGTCAAGCGTTAAAAGCAGAACTCCATTTCTCCTTCGCTTTATAGTCCTACGGGGCTTTTCTGCACACAATATAATGGTGCGCCATCCCACCAGCCAACCTCTGCCAGAGAGGAGTCACATTCATGAGCCCGGTGTGATTCATGGGAGCCGGAGATGAGGTGTTGCAGTCTAAAATCGATAGTGGAGGATGAATGACAAGTCAAGGTAAACATATACGATCGATCTCTACTTACTTTGCTGCAAACTATAGTTTTAGCACCGCGAGGATTGAGATGACACCGGTTGGTTGTAGTTGTAACGCCGCTCATCGCAAATCGTTGACTTAATCCAAGCAAATGTGTACATTGATCAAGTTATCTCAATCTAAAGGTAACGCAGTGCACCCCTGATGCCACCTGTACCCACCCGGGGGTGTGGGGGGGGGGGGTGTTATTCACAACCCAGGACGTCTCTGCTGCTGTGTCTGGCATCTGCAGGACATCTCTTTGTCCTTTAAGCTGATGAGCCCTGATGAGCCCTGATGAGCCCCGATGAGCCCCGAGCCCCCCTGTGGTTCCTCTCACCCTCCTGGATAATGGCTTTTTTGTCAGGGCCATGTCTGACCTTCTGCTAATATCACTGAACAATACCATAACATCACGGTCGTCATCATCATCATCATCATCATCATCGCCATCACTCTCTCTCTCTTTCTCTCTTCAGTGTTTCTTCTATGTGAGGTACCTCTGTTTGGCGTGTATCTAACAGGGTTTGGCGAGGAATAAACAATGTTAAATACCTGTTAGAGTGATTATGCTAGTTTTTCACTTTCCCTTTCATCTCTCGCTACTTGTTACAGCAATTTCTTCTCTGAGACAGAAAGTGGAGAGTGCGCTTCCTCCCAACGTCTTCCGGCAGACAGTTGAACCTGCGCTCACCGCCACGCCCACCCCAGAAGACACTTTGAAGAAACGTAGACACCGGGCCTGCTAGACATTCATTATGTAAACATGACATTTCCTCTTCTTCTTCTTCTTCTTCTTCTTCTTCTTCTTCTTCGAGAGTGGCACCTGCATTCATTTTGTGAGACGAAAGAAGCCAAAGAGGAGCCAAAGAGGAGAGGGATGCCACAGACAATCTGGCACTCACTTTCCTCCATTATTGAACTGAATGGGATCCTGGAAGTGATGGAGTGAAGTGCGGCAGAGCAGCAGTGGGGGGGGGGGTGTGTGTGTGTGTGTGAATTGTGCGCCTTGTGTTTTTGAGATTGCCTCTTTTGCCTAAACGCAGACTGATGAGAGAAACAGGCAAAAAACACGTACAGAGATGATGTGTGTTGGGAGTGAGCGAGTGAAGGGGAGGAGTGTGTGTGAAGCCTTTCACAGTAGCTAGCTGTGTGGCGCCTCGTCCCGCGGTCCACGGCTTCACACACTCTGATCTAACTGCTGCCTGAGCGGCTCAGCTGGCCGGAGAGGGCAACGCAACAAAAGGCGAGGGGGCAGCAACACTCCCCCCGAGTTTCCTGGTCGCTTCTTTTCATGGCCGTTGTGCGCTAACCTTGAAATGCACGGGATTTAACACGCATGCGTTTGATCCCTCGCATGGCCTCTCTCTCTCTCTCTCTCTCTTCTCTCTCTCTCGCTTGTCTCATCTCTTTTCAAATCGATACGCATTCAAGCTCGCGCACGTACACACACTACACAGAAACACAAAAAGAAGCATCCCGGTATCTGAGGAGGTTATGGTGTAAATTATATTTGCACACGGCATAATAGGTTCAGGTCCAACTCGTGGCTTTGGCTGCCACATGTCATTCTTTCTCCCATCTCTCCTGTCACGCTTCACTCTGAGCGATCTAATAAAGGAGACATGCCTTAAAACAAAAATAACGTTCGGTGGGGTTACGGCATCGCAAAAACACGTCGGGGTAATCAATAATTCTCCCACCTTCCCGAGGCGTTAATGTATTTTACATGACAACCACAGAGAAAACATGCTACATCCTGGTGATGGAACTGAAGGGAGGAACGCAAAACCCATTTTCAATTACACAAGAACCCTGTGTGTGTGTGAGTGTGTGTGAGTGTGTGTGAGTATGAGGAAGGGATTGCTCTAAAATGCAATTCCAGTGTGTCAGAAATCCCTGTCCAATCTCTGAACAAATGGAAAAAGTTGCCACATCCCAAGTTTTGAAACACATTCTGCTTAGTGTAAGTACAGCGAAATTGCTTGGGGTCTTACTTGACATTCGGATAAGGCAAATGTTGCCGGTGCTTTTTTAGTAATTCAGAAATAGAATTTCCTCAAATGTTATCTGAAGGTTTGAATGTTTTATGAAGGCGACAGGAGCGCAGTGCCACACCACTTAAGGTAGCTTGGATTGGATTAATGGAGGCTGTCGTAGGCGGTGAATCAATTCTGTACGTACACCCGCGATATGAAAGTTGTTATTGCCAACCTGTTAAATGCAGTTCGTATCATCTTGAATTACGGTCGAGTCACAAAGCTGCGCAATTTCAAAAACAAAATAAAGGCTTTGTGAAATGGGCGCCCCACATGTTCAAATGATGAACAAATCAAATAGAACAAAATGAATGCTACGACTCCGAGTGATAAACGTTGGATTCCTGAAATGAAAGTGACTCCGTCACGCTGTGCACATGGCACATGTGAATCCAATCAGCTCATCTCCAAATACCACAGTCCGCACGCTTCCCCTTCCCATGTCACTCGCCCGCTGCCTCCCACCCAAAAAAAAAATCCTTCCACAATCAGCATTTCCTTCAATGTCACCGCCCATCGACCGTCTCCCTCCAGAGGTTTTTCCATGGGGAGTTGCACGGGCTTGCAGCATGCTACGTGTAGCGAGGGCTGTCAAATGCCTATACGCTCCTCGGGGGGACGTGTGTGTGTGTGTGTGTGTGTGTGTGTGTGTACTTCCTCCCCAAGCTTGGTAAACACAAATCAAAGCTCCATTTGGTGATGGACCCTGAGGTGCGAAGAGACTGGATGTTCTGTCTGGTCTGCTGGCTGTGTCTGGGTGAGACGGGGGGTGAGAGGGGGGGGGCCTTGATCTCAGCCTGTGCAGCCAGGCAGGCTCGCTGGATGGATGGAGGAGTGAGATAAAAAATCACTCCAGGGGTGGACAGGAATAGTGTGTGTGTGTGTTTTTGTGTAGTTGTTGTGTGTTCGCGTGACCACGTGCGTATTCTTTTTGTTTTAGCATGCATGTATTTGCCTTCAGTGTAATTGAGCTCCATGTTGCATATTCTCTACACGGCAGATCCTGAGATGAAGCTGCACATACGCAGTCTGGAGGTAGAGACGGAGCGAAAGCTGTAGCGGGAGAAAATAAGGTCGGGGACAATCTTCCAATGCCACGGTAATAGCAAACTGTGTGGGCAGCGGTTTCTATTTGGTGCAAAGTAGCAGCTACCTTCAGAGAAAAGATGAGCTGTGGAGATAGCTGTGATGGACTGAGGTATACCAAGTTACAACCTGGAGTTTTCAGGAGGATGCATTCGGGGGAACCACACTGTTCAGCCGGAAAGGGATAACGTGAGTGTAATGTGAGGAGACAAGGAGTTTTTTTTGCTTTAAGCCCCGGCTTGTGAGATACCATACTGGGAGCGGTTCCAATTGAAACTTCAAATCCGTCTCTTCTCTTTGGTTTCTAATTAGTGCTTAACAGATGATGCAGCCCGGAAACAGAAGGGAAGCAGCGCTTAGAGGGTGGGGGGTGGGGGGGGGGGCCACAACAGGGCCTCTGGTGACTGATATAAACCCTTATGCCACCCGGTTCTTGTAATTTCGAGATTTTTCAGGTGAGTGATTTCACTTTTCCTCTCGCACGTCTCAGATCAGGGTTGTGGGCTGATCTCAGTTAAACTCTTAATAAGCCCCATTTCACGGCGTGCAGCCAAGAGATTAGATCTGACAGGGCAGGCGTGGGCTGGTACTGAGACTGCAGATCTGCGGGCTAAGCTGTGGATTGGAAATGCTCCAGAGTCTGGTTGCAGCCCCGTTGCGCGATGATACCGGGGCAATGATGCCGAGTCCCCTATTGACCACCCCCCCCCCCCCCCCCCCCACCCGCTCGCTCTACTCCCAAGAGACTAGACATGGTGGAAGGTGTCAAAGCTTTCCACGTTGCTTGCCGGGTCAGATGTTGGTGGGGATTTCAGCTGCCTAGCTATCCCACTTTTTTCAGATTTACACGGCCCCCCCGGAGGAATGTGAGGTGTGGGCAGTCGGTTTGAGCCGAAGCGGTGTGAGAGTCATATTCCATAAGAAGCGTAAAATGTGTTCTCACGGGCGAGGGCAGAGGTAGGTGAACTCTGCTCGCCTTATGGCTTAGAGAGGCTTATTAGGCTCTTAGGAGCGGCGAACACATTCTCCACAGTAGACCGAGGCATGGCCACCGAGGGATGGGTTCCCGTATGCTAGCCTTTAATTCCGCTGATATCAGTAGGAAGGGGAGCAAATGTGAAAAATCCTTCAGGAGAGGATGCCACAGTGTCTCTGATGCCGACATTCAAAGAGAATGAATAGGGTTTGTTTCATTTGTACTCAGAAGTGCGTTTTTTATATATTATAACAAATTATAAATTATAACAAATACAATACATACCTGACCAGTCAACCTGTCTGTTTTTTCTCTCGCTCTCTTTTATTTGATTTTGTGAAATGAAGTTACGCTCGTTGTGTTTCTCTTTCCCTTTTTTGCAAATGGACATTAGAAAAGGTTAATAGGGAAATTCAAGGACCATAAATGAATAGATATGTTGTTGAGGACATTACCTCCTGTCTTTAAACTAACAAAGAACAAACCTTACTAAATTCAATGACTGGATATAATTTCATGTTCCTGGTTCACCTGTTGATCGGGCAACAATATAAAAAATGTTTGCAACAAAGGCAGCGCTGACTCTGGTCTTGACATCGGTGTGGTGTTGTTGAGATTTCTTTTGTCAAAATTCTCAAAGGAAAAAGGCTTGACGCATGAATAGCAATAGTTTGCACCTTTTGTCACACACCTCCACGTAAACCTTGAGCATTTTCACCAGCCATAAACACCCACGCCCACTCAGACAGTGAATTGTTGAATCTGTATGACTTGCAGCACACCACCTATATCATGAAATGCACATGTTCTTTCTTTACACTCTCTATGAGATGTATTGTTGTTGTGCTATTCAGCAGTGTTGAATCGTGGCCAATTTCTCCACTGACACATCATACTCAGAACCTCGTATTTTGAAAATATCCATCTTCCCTAAATGTGAAACCAAAAGCGTGCTACACCCACATCAATAATGTGTATATACTGCCCCCATGAGGTCGACGAGAGTAGCTGCAAAGAGAAGACATTACTGGACTGACAGCATGACAGAACAGACCGATACTGAATTGATGGCGCTTCATCTGTCGGACTAAAGCACCGTAGTCCAATACAACTATTGAACCCCTCCAAATATGTTCATGCATACCCTACATTTATGTGCACATACACAAACATGCCTACATACAGTGCATATACAGCGCGTGCTGATTATGGTATTCAAGATTTAGATGCAGCAAAGGTAAACACAGGAGTAAGTGAGCAGAAGATTTCTCACCCCAACTATCAGAATCACCTCTGCTAGCCATGAGCATCGCATGTATACGGACTATGACTTGTGTGCACAGACTTCCAATATCACATGTTATACAGTACATGTTGGCCTGCAGTGTCCTGAGCCACACATGAATGATGATGTTGGAGGTCAAAGGTCAAAAACACACAAAAAATGGTAAAACATTGATGCTCTCTCTGTGACGTGTTTTTTTTTTGGTGGGGGGAATTTTGGAAGCATCTGCATCTGTTTTATCGAGTACATTAAAAAGTGGTCAAAATATCAAATTGCTGAGAAATTGATAAATTGATATTGAATCGACTGTGTGACCCGTACCACTTGGAGGTTTTAGAGTTTTGCTTCTAAATGGAGGTCAGAGAGCAGGGTCCGCTACAGAGCAGCACCCGTGGCTCCGGTAGCGAGTCAGTGTTGCTCAAAGACACTCGGACACTCGGACACTTGGAAGATGCTTGCTGGACACGAGGGCTCGAAGCCGCGACTGTTGCTGCCCTTCAATGCCCACACTTAACATTCAGTACATCAAAATAAAAAGAGGTACAGCTTACCGGGGGAAGAAGAAGTGTTGCTTGTGTAACACTTGTGGAGAGCTCTCAGGGCGCTGTGTCACTTTGTATTCTTCCCTCTCTGTCTGGTTTGTGAGCTCAGATTAAGCTGCTCAGCTTTGCATTTCTAAGAAACACTCCATAACAACGTGATGCACGCGCCAGACGCCGCGATCCGCTTCCTTTTCTAACTTTCCCGGCTTCTGTCAGTGCTATAGTTCTCATTACTCAGAGACAGAGACATAAAGAGAGAGAGAGAAAGAGAGAGAGAGAGAGAGAGAGAGATACAGAGACAGACAGAGAGAGACAGAGAGAGAGAGAGACAAAGACAGAGACACAAAGAGAGAGACAGAGACAGAGACAGAGACATAAAGAGAGAGAGAGACAGAGACAGAGAGAGAGAGAGAGAGAGAGAGACAAAGACAGAGACATAAAGAGAGAGACAGAGACAGAGACATAAAGAGAGAGACAGAGACATAAAGAGAGAGAGAGAGACAGAGACATAAAGAGAGAGAGCGAAAGACAGAGACAGAGAGAGAGAGACAGAGAGAGAGAGAGAAACAGAGACACAGATACAGAGAGGCAGAGAGAGAGAGAGAGAGAGAGAGAGTTCAAGGTACTGTAGCTTTAATTAGACAGACAATCAGGAAAAATCAAAGTATGAATGTACCACGTAGCCATTTCTATTCAACATATGTTGAGATCTTAGATAGATCCACAAATAGGAGTTTTATTTATGTTTTTCATTTCACTCCTTCATTGTTGCCTTGTAAAGTAAAGAGTTGGAAAGCAGGTTCATGCTCCACCGAAGGCGCATCGGTGGATCAGGGAGGTGGACCCTCCCTGCGACTCTAATTTCTTGATGGGCAACGAAGGAGATGAAATGAGACGTCAGAGATTTCCACTAAAGAGATAATTAGACCTCTCCTCTCCCCCGGGAGCTCCTCACCCACTGTCACCCTTGTTGCCTAGTAACCAACTAGGGTGAAAACTGTGACCCTCTTCTACTGCTAGGTAGCGGTGGCTAATCATCCTCACACAGCTTTTCAAGGTTATCAGCGAATACAAAAGAGCGCCTCGCCAGTGTACCAGACAGGTTGATGCAGACCCTTTTTTTTTTTCCCCCCCTGGAACTTTTTCCATTACTCTGATGTCACTCTCTGGTGAATCGGTGCATGAATACAAGATGGTATTTCCAATACAATAAAGGTTTGATGAAGCGGGGGCGGGGGGGCAGGAGGGGGCACAGAGAAGGCTAAGTAATGCAACGTCGCAACAGGTTGGAGATGGACATGTTAGGTCGATGGAGCCTGCAGGAGGCTGCCAATGGAAAGGACATGAGGGTCTCGGTGGGTCAATCTACCTACATGGACAACCTGCCATGTTGGATGGGCCTCGTTCCTACGTGTAACATTAATACTTGCACATATTATTGTTTTTAAACCATTATTAGATTTTGTTTTATTGTAAAATTGTACTGTAAAATTATTAAAAAAAGGAATGTCACCGTATTGTTCCAACCCTCCAACTGATCCCACTGTGGATTATTTTGAACAGCACAACAGCTAGACGGCGTTTTAGCATTGTGGATGTTGTATAAGATGTCAAAGGAAATTAAAGGCAAAATGGCCAAGGGTTATTTGACTTTTTTGCACATTTTTTGCACGTTATTTCAAAACACATTTATCTGGGATTTGTCATCTGAGTTGTATGCAAAGCACTCTATTCTATCAAAGTGAAAACAAAACCGTTGAAATGTGGAAGGATCGAATTAAAATCAACGTGTTCAACCTCTTCGTTTGGGGCAAGCTGCCACACTAGCAGGAATGTGTTCAGCATTTCAACATTTCAGATTACACTTACTCAGATGTCATATTTCTGGACATTGGCTTCCTTTCAACCTTTTTTTAAACTTGTCTTTCTTGTTAACAAAGCTGAGGCCGAGTCCCTTCACTAGACCTTAATGGGACTTAATGGGATCTTAGGGTGTAGGGTGAACTCTCCATCAGACTACTGAAACACAGGATGGATATATGGTTCATTAGAGTGTATATTGGTGGAATCAGTATCTTTTCTCTGAAACGTCAAGACCTGGACTGCCATGTCATCCATTAATCCATATATTCACCCTACACCCTAAGATCCCATTAAGTCCCATTAAGATCTAGTCAAGGGACTTGGTCTCAATTGTGTTAGCAAGAAAGAAAAGCTTCTTGTGTACGTTTGGAAGGGAACCAATGTCCAGAATTACTGAAATACAATCTAAATATGACATGGCATAGAACCCAAATAAATGTGTTTTGAAATAAATGAATAGCACAACAAAATGTGCAAAAGTCAAGGTGTTTGAATACTTTTGCAAGGCACTGTGTATATATATATATATATATATATATATATATATATATATATATATAAATATGTGTGTAAGAGCAGAGGAGTCACCTTCAACAAATGATAAAGGTGCACCTCTTGATTTCTGCCACGCATGTATTTTTCTCTGCCTGACAGTCCTTTTTGCTCTTATTATTGTAGGTTGATTTATTTGGGTTATTTGTTCTGACCTTGACATGTTTTTTAATAGGGAACTCAGACAGAAAATATGGTCCAAGACTCGTGTTTGTTTGTTTGTTTGTTTGTTTCTTCTGGTAGTTGTTTTGTCATTAGGACACTCCTACACCTCGACGTCATGTGACTTGATCGGGAGGACAAACAAGCAGGGGGTCAGCAGCACCGTTGTAAGTAAGCACACTTGGATTTAGTTGACTATTTCTGTTTCTGCTAAGTTAGTGTGTCTGGACTCCTGCTGGACTCCTGCTGGACTCCTTCCTGGAGGACGACTTGGATTCAGACCGGCCTGTCAGCGGGGAGGCTGAGGCTGTGGGAGAAGAAGGCCAAGAGAGACTGCTGCATTTCTGGCAGCATATCGGTTCGAGGACATCACAGTGATATACCACAAGGTAAGGACCCGAGGTGTACCATTCCCTCTGGCTCAATTACTTACAGTACTTCTAAAGCTGTGCACAATGTGTAACCTTGGCCTTATACTACAAGGCTGTACTGAAGACTGACCTGAGTGCTCATTTTCAAGCTCATTGCATCATTCTGTCTTTGTCCTGAAGTGTGTCAAGGGCTAGATGGTGAACAAAGTTGTTTTTTTACTCTTTCCGTCCCTGCGGCGTTAATCTTTATATATCTGTACTTTGAAGTCAGAGCGGCGTACTACTGTGGACCCGCACCGAGCGAGCCCCATCAGATATGACGGGTTTGGACTAGATCTCTGAGTAGCAGACGACCAACATGCTTCACTGTCATTTTCTCCTCTTGCCCTTTTTGCAGACGTGGCCCGGCCAATTCAGCAGACTCACTGCAGACGTCGAAAGCTCCCCCCAGCAAGGAGACGGTCCATGTCACCCTCATCACACGTGAAAGAGAAGGTCAGTCTGGCTTGTACGCGAACCTCCGAGACGAAACTCTACACGACGTGGCGGTAAGATAACAAGATGTCAATTCCGGTACAAACTACAACTTTAAATATCCCACCCGGCTCTCGGTCGGTCTCCTTTTTCCCTTGCGTGTCACTGTCACTTCCCTCGCTTTCCTCAGGGTAAAACGTATGAGGAGCGGGTCGATGAGAAAAGGCGTGCTGGGCGTGCATCACTGTGCGCGAGGACACACGCGAGCAGAGCATCTGTGCAGGCTTCGTGAAGATTAGGAGATACATCCGCCAGGAGAACAGCTCAGGTGAATGGAAGGTCAAAAATCAACAATGATAGATAGATAGATAGATAGATAGATAGATAGACAGATAGATAGATAGATAGATAGATAGATAGATAGATAGATAGATAGATAGATAGATAGATAGATAGACAGACAGACAGACAGACAGACAGACAGACAGACAGACAGACAGACAGACAGACAGACAGACAGACAGACAGACAGACAGACAGACAGATAGATAGATAGACAGACAGACAGACAGACAGACAGACAGACAGACAGACAGACAGACAGACAGACAGACAGACAGACAGACAGACAGGTAGGTAGGTAGGTAGGTAGGTAGGAAGGTAGATAGATAGATAGATAGATAGATAGATAGATAGATAGATAGATAGATAGATAGATAGATAGATAGATAGATAGATAGACAGACAGACAGACAGACAGACAGACAGACAGGTAGACAGACAGACAGACAGGTAGGTAGGTAGGAAGGTAGATAGATAGATAGATAGATAGACAGACAGACAGACAGACAGACAGACAGACAGACAGACAGACAGATAGATAGATAGACAGATAGATAGATAGATAGATAGATAGATAGTCAACAAAAGTAAATACTGGGACCTCAGACTATACTGAGCTCCACATTTCAGACATATAGGAAGTTAGCTGACTACAATACGTGCTAAAGGTTGAAGTGAAGCTGCTACCAATGTTCTGATCAAAGAGCTTATTTGACAAAAACGTCTGCGTGTTCCTTTACTGTTTTGATGTAACGGGCAAAAAGACGACCGTTTCCTCAGATTCTGTCCTGAGTGTTTGGCAGGTATGGACATGACCATCCCTATAGTGACAGTGGTACCCACCTACAGCAGGTAGGTATCAACCAAATCAACCAAGAAGTCAGTTACTCCTCAAATTCCTCAAATGAAAGGTATTCAGTCAGTAAATTGTGTTTTTAGATCATTGCTGCATCTTGATAAAAGAATTAAGACAAAAACCAAAGACAAACCGACAAAGACAGGTCCTACTGCTCGGCCTGCCAGCAGAGTACTTATTTATATCACGCCGTCGGTATGAAGCGGTGACAACCAAGTCTCGACATGCCCGTCTCGATGTTTTACAAATACCAGCAAGCCAACAGGAACACCGAGTTGCTGTTGGGTGTCGAGGCGGTGAGAAAAAAAGACCCAACTCCTGCACCTGAACATGATTTCGCTGGCAGGGTATGAAAGCGTGCGTGATGTTCCCTGCCGCTCTTAGTTCATCTACAGGTTTATCTCGTACTTGCATGAATTAAACATCTGTGTGTGTGTGTGTGTGTGTGTGTGTGTGACTGTTTACACGAGGAACATTTCACACATGTGGGTAAACAGACTTTCTGGCAGGTGCATAATCACAAGTGTAGCTGGTCATCTGGGTCGGTCTCTCTTTCCAATGAATCCGCCATCTTGAGGGAGATCCGTTGTATCGGCAGAGCTTCTGGACTCCTCGGGATCTGTGTGTGAGCGACTCTTTCATCACAGCTGGGTACACCGGCCTTGCTGCTGCACACCGACCAATCAGGATTCAGGAAGAGGTAGCTTTAGAGCCCAAAAAACGGTCTGATTTTTTTTTCAGGCGATTCGGCCCGGTGAGATCTTTGGGTTGTGACCTGCTTGCCTGGGAACAGTTGCTGGACCTCTGGTGCTGGAAACGGTCATCCGCCCCGGGTTGTGCAGAGCTCCAAGGAATTGGAGACTGGGTTTTTTATTTTTTTCAGTGATGTTGTTAGAAGTTATTCCGTGAGCGTGAACAACAAGGCTGTGTGTGACTTGACACCTTAGTCGTTTGTAGGACCAGAACCTGTGGTGATATTGGGTCTTCTGAAGCTCCTTTTCTTTCTTTCTCTGACATGAATCCAAAATCCTCTCAGTCCTATACAGATAAACCAAATGTGTTTTGGTTTGCAAAACAAAAGCTTGGACCAGTATCATATAATGATGCTTGATGTGGCAGGTACAGAATCAGCTATAATGATTAACTATACTCAACTATTGATGCCTGAGTGGAAAAGCTATAGTGTGACACATTTTGTTCCTGGTATCAAGAATATCAACAAGATGAAGCCACGGTCAAAATTCTGAACTTAAGGCAAGCAACAGGATTCCTCAATCTTATTTTCTGGTAAACATTAATAAAGTTAAGAGCTACTAATACTATACAAAACTACTAGTTTCATGTTTAATGATTGTGTAATATCTCTCTGGGAGCAAACATGGGCGTGAGTGCCTGTGTCAATATGGAGAGTAAGCTATCTCTTTAACATAAGGAGGGATGTTTCCTTGTACAAACTGTATTACCTGAGAAAATGATGTTCGTGTCTATTTGATGACTGATGTGAATCTAAATGTGAATAAGAAAGTCCAGGGCAAGTGACTTAAAATTGAAGATTTTCTATTCACTCAATAAAATTGCTATAAAAAACAGTTTCTTGGTAACAGTTTCTTTGTTAAAAACAAAGTGTATACTATACACTGATTTTCTGTGCTCTCAGGAATGAAGGAATCTGTCTGCCATTAATTGTCTTAAGAAAGTGACTCTGCCGTTAATTTACAACAACATAAACAATATGAACTAATGGGGCCCGCCTGAACAGGACCTGGTATAACTGGTGACTCACTGAACATTCAGCAGCAGTGTTGAACTTTTACTGGTACCAACATTTCCTTTTCGATGGCGTGACAAGCTGCCATAGTAACCATTACAGATTGTGTCATTTTGACAGTTTGATATGTGAAACCATGAATTTGCTTCATGAGTATAAAAAGTGAATAAAATAAGTTGTCTGCTAACACTCACTGTTGGGATAAATGCTTGTCAAGAAATTCAGAAGTTTCTTTTTATACTCTATGAGGAAGAAAATGTGAGACAGGATAAACCTTCTTGTTTATTTAGCCTACAGTGACCTGGCAAGTCTCAACACCTAAATGGAATTAAACACGAACAATGGTGGTGCTGTTTAATCCCACATTGAGCAAGATGTCCTGTATGTATGCGGATGCTGTACTTACTTTCCCCCACTAGGCGGCAGGAGAGACACTAGTTTCAACCAGACGTCATTTTCAAAATGATAATGATCTTGGGCAGATTTTGTGATTTCGATATATTTTTTACTTTGTAACATTTGATTTGCTTAACTGATTAGAATTGTTCTTTTATTATAGATTTTTTTTTCTATTTTAATTAATTGATTGATTTATTTATGAATAATTTATGTCAGCACGACTGAATCCGTTGTTTTTTTTAGACGTTTCCTTTGCAACACAAGTAAAAAAAAAAAAAAAAGAAAGAAAGAAAGAAAAAAGAGCATTGTTTTTTGGAAAGGTTTTCAGTGAGGTGAAAGTTCACATCAGTCTGCCTCTCAAAATGGCGGATGAACCAACACGGGAATGGAGCGATGAGCAGCTCAAAAGTGATGATCTACCCAAAAAAGACATTATTAAGTTCATTCAGGACAATGGAGCGCACTCGGTATGTTTCACAGTTTAGCCCATACGTGCTTTTTATTTGTTATGATTGGCGCGTGCTGAAATGCCAATGCTCACTTGCGTGCAAGCATGCACGAGCTAACCTGCGCCAGTGGAGCCACAGCAGCCAGGCAGCAGCCTCCAGGCACACAGATTAGCAATGGCAAAATGCAATGCCACACAATCCATAGGAAGATATCTGCTACAAGACAAGATGTCGTCTCACCTGAAACAGCTAGTAACACTTGCATTACCTGTCTGTTCTGAATCGTTGTGTTTAGGCCTGAAGTGGGCGGGTCTTCGGGAAAGAAAGCCAGTGAACTTTATTTCCTCTAATGTCATTTTCTCTTTCAGTTCCTTGCTGAGCACAAGCTGATGGGAAACATCAAAAATGTTGCCAAAACAGCAAAGAAAGAACAACTGATAATTGCCTACAATCAGCTCTTCGAGAGCAAAGTAAGTGATGGTTTTTATTCACTATGGTGGGAAATAGTACGTGTGTTACTGAGCTTGTACACACTATAGACCAGACAGAGTGAAGGTGATGTTTACTTGAGTCTGGAGGATGACACACAGGAAATTTGAACCGATCATTTCTTTCTCAGTTTGTTGATACTCTAATGTCTCACTAACCCTTTTAGAAATGGAGCAGACGTGAACTGAAGTCTGCTTGACTAGCTTATCCCAACTACGGCGTGTGATGTTTCATGGTGTCTTTGTCATTTGCAGAGGTTTAAAGGCACAGAACCCGTGGAAGAGGTGACCGAGCAGGTTAAAACTGTGAAAATTGATGACAAGCCCAAAGACGTTAAGACCGAGGTCGTGGATGAGGTACTGGTCCTGAAGGATGAGGTTTTATACCTGTGCCCGTTTATACATGTTCTGATCATACAACTATGAGATGTGTATATATATATAACGTGTACATTACTTCTCCCAGGGTCCGCCCAAGTTCACCAAGTCGGTGCTGAAGAAAGGAGACAAGACTAACTTTCCAAAGAAAGGTGACACTGTGAGCTGCTGGTACGTTGGTTCCTTGGAGGATGGAACCGTCTTCGACACCAACATTCCCGCAAGTATGACGGGCACCTTTTTTTATACCGACCCCTCTTATTCTTTTGCTCATCACCCAATAAACACAGATGATCGTGACTCATCTTTACGTCTTCACGGTCGTCTTTCTTCCGACGAAGATGGCGTTTTTTTTAGCTTTTAAAAAAACCTTCCTCCTCCCCTCTCCGCAGCGGCCAAAAAGAAGAAGCAGACCAAGCCGCTGAGCTTCAAGGCCGGCATGGGCAAGGTCATCCGAGGAGTAAGCGATTCCCTGTGTGTGTTCTCGCTGCTTCCGCCTTTTTGATGCATTGCAGCTCCCGACACGTCCAAAATTGTCAGTTCTGCAATGCGACGCTGATAATGATTTATTTCCGTAGTGGGATGAAGCCATAATGGTTATGAGCAAGGGTGAAACGGCCCGACTGGAGATCGAACCAGAGTGGGCCTATGGGAAGAAGGGTCTCCCCGACTCCAAGTATCCTTTTGATTCGTTGAGAAGAACTGAATTTGTGTATGTCATGTATTAATATTGAAATAATCTTTTTTTTCTCATTTAAACTGAAGTTTTTTGGGGGTTTTTTTCTCATCTGGCCCCCCAGGAGACCTCTCAAACAACTGGACCTGTCTAGATTTGAAACTACATTGTCTACATTACATTAGAAGATAGCGTAATTTGATTTTAAGGTAAAAAAATGTTAACTTTGTTGTGCAGATTCTGTCTTCTCCTTAACTCCACCTCTACCAGAATCCCACCCAACGCCAAGCTGATTTTCGAGGTTGAGCTGGTCGCCGTGGATTAACCGACAAATCTTGGCCAGCATGCACTACTTTGCAAGGACGGGGGGGGGGGGGGTGGGGGGGTGAAGAGGAAGATGGCCATGCTTGAAAGATACAAGTTAAAATAGCATTTGGGTTACGTTGCGCCTGGTTGGTTCTGCATTGTCTCATTTATCATGTTAGGTATGACACGTTGGGTTAACACAAATAGTTGATATGGCATTTTGACTTTAAGATGCTATAATTATCTTCTAGCATGGCCAAAAGGTGATGCCTTGTCAATACTGTATATATGGGACATCCTAACTTTGTTTCTGCATTTTATTTTCTTCCTTTGCATGTAGAATTGGAACTATAAATAAACCAGTTTTAGGCCGAATTGAAGTTGAGTGGACTTGATTTTGTCATCAGACTGCTCAAAGGTTTAATTGTCACATACAGTTATAGTGTACAAAAGTGCAGTGAAATGAGCGGTGGTATAATTGATCACTACGCTAGGAGTTGAAAAGGAAAAGGGGCTAAAACTAGGAGATATACAAGAAATAAGAATACATTTAACAATAAAATAAATATAGATATTTGTCTATTTGCCTGGTACCACTGTGACAGGTCCTCCACCTCCGTCCAGGGAGGCCTTCTCGTTAGTGATCAGGCCTACCACCACCGTGTTGTCAGCCAAGTTCACGATGGTGTTGGAGCAGTAGTGGCGACGCAGTCATGCATGTAGAGGGGGGAGTACAGCAGGGGGCTCAGGACACATCCTTGGGGGCTCTAGTGTTAAGGGTGATGGTGTTGGAGGTGCAGCCTTCCACTCTCACCACCTGGGGTCTGAAGTCCAGCACCCAGTCGCAGGAGGTGTTCAGTCCAAGGTCTCTGAGCTTGGTGGCCAGCCTGGAGAGAACTATGGTATTGAAAGCTGACCTGAACAGAATAACTTTTGTAAATACGTACACAAGTATGGGATCTATTTATTTGGCCTTACCGGACTTCATCACGTCAGCCATGGTTTCAGCCGAGGTTAATCATGTCAATACATGTACTGAAAGAACTTCAGAGCTGTTCTAGGATGCCATTATTCTAATATACATGTATACTGGTATCAACGCTATTGATCCTTGTCAACTGGAATATGGCAGGAGCATGAAAATCACAACTTGTCCATCCGGGGGGGGGGAGAGAGGAAGAAGATGGCCATGCTTGAAAGATACAAGTTAAAATAGCATTTGGGTTACGTTGCGCCTGGTTGGTTCTGCATTGTCTCATTTATCATGTTAGGTATGACACGTTGGGTTAACACAAGTAGTTGATATGGCATTTTGACTTTAAGATGCTATAATTATCTTCTAGCATGGCCAAAAGGTGATGCCTTGTCAATACTGTATATATGGGACATCCTAACTTTGTTTCTGCATTTTATTTTCTTCCTTTGCATGTAGAATTGGAACTATAAATAAACCAGTTTTAGGCCGAATTGAAGTTGAGTGGACTTGATTTTGTCATCAGACTGCTCAAAGGTTTAATTGTCACATACAGTTATAGTGTACAAAAGTGCAGTGAAATGAGCGGTGTTATAATTGATCACTACGCTAGGAGTTGAAAAGGAAAAGGGGCTAAAACTAGGAGATATACGAGAAATAAAACATTTAACAATAAAATAAATATAGATATATTTGTCTATTTGCCTGGTACCACAGTGACAGGTCCTTCTCATTGGTAGTGATCAGGCCTACCACCACCGTGTTGTCAGCCAAGTTCACGATGGTGTTGGAGCAGTGAGTGGTGACGCAGTCATGCATGTAGAGGGGGGAGTACAGCAGGGGGCTCAGGACACATCCTTGGGGGCTCTAGTGTTAAGGGTGATGGTGTCGGAGGTGCAGCCTTCCACTCTCACCACCTGGGGTCTGAAGTCCTGCACCCAGTCGCAGGAGGTGTTCAGTCCAAGATCTCTGAGCTTGGTGGCCAGCCTGGAGAGAACTAAGCTGACCTGAGTAACAGAATAGCCTTTGTAAATACGTACACAAGTATGGGATCTATTTATTTGGCCTTACCGGACTTCATCACGTCAGCCATGGTTCCAGCCTAGGTTAATCATGTCAATACATGTACTGAAAGAACTTCAGAGCTGTTCTAGGATGCCATTATTCTAATATACATGTATACTGGTATCAACGCTATTGATCCTTGTCAATTGGAATATGGCAGGAGCATGAAAATCACAACTTGTCCATCCAGGGCCATGTCACAACTGCATGTCAAATCATTCAGATTTGTCTGTTCAGACGGACACATACAATACAAAAACATTTCAGTACCATGTCATTTTAAAAATGTATCATTTGAGACTTCATTGTCAAACATGAACCCTAACTTCATAGTTTGAGACTAGACTGGATTTTTACACCCAAGACATCCACTGCAGTATATAAAACACAAACACTGATCTTTTGTCCAAGCCAAATCTTTATTCTGTACAGGAGGATAACATTTTACTCTGTAAAAACCGATGGGCTGTGATGGTGAAGTTTCTCCTCTTGGGCATTAAAGCACTTAGGAGTTGGCGTTGGGTCCCTTCTTCTTGCCGAAGGTGGGAACAACATTCACAAAGCGCCTGTTGTACTGGATGCGACGCTTAGCACGGCCAGTCTTCTTCTTCTTCTTCTCCTGCTTGTCAACCTGGAGAGTGACAGGGAAGAGGCTTTTTCATCATCTTAGATCTCAATGTATTATAACGTAGTATGACAACATGTCAAGTTCATCCCACCCAGAAACTTCAGCAGGCTCATTAAAAGACACTCAATATTAAGGGCATTAAAACTGTTTTAACTGCTTTTGGATTTGTATGTGTAAAACTGTAGTAAAAGTATATAAGTTCCTCTAACCTTGGGTGTCTGTCCCCTCACTTTTCCAGCACGGGCCAGAGAGCCGTGGACCTTACCTGGTGGAGAGAAAGGAAAAAGGGTAGTAATGGAGCCAAGTATGTTATATGTAAGACAGTGATGCCTGTGACTAACGTACCATCATTTATCACTTTTCTTTGATGGAAGCTATAGTTTTCTGAAGCAGCTTATTAGCTTATTTAGCTATGTGTACACAGCAAGTTCCAAAAATACTGCAGGTGATCTTGACAAATGTCAGGTCCAATGCAATCACCATGCCTTTTGTGAGGCGGAAGGCTATAATGGGACAGTGTAGGAATAGCCATGTCCCAGGTGTTAGAGCATATTCAATATTAAACAACTTTTCAACAGGTAGATTGGGCAAGCCATGCTCCCCACAAAACAGGTGTTTAAATTCTGATACTCAGTTTGGGCTTGCGACAAAGAGAAATTTCTAATATTGGGTGTGGTACGTATACTGACCTCCCAGGAGCCTGCCAGCCACCTCCAGGGTGCAGTGCTCAGAGATGCCACAGGATGCCAGGCAAGAATCATCCTCCAGTGGGCAGCCAGCAAGCAACAGCACCTGGTCCTCGACCAGGAGACCCTCTAGAGCTTGGACATGGGCCTGAAATACACAGTGCATAAGACATTAGTTCTCTCCAGAACTAATGGAGAACCGCTTGCTCTTTGAAATTATTACAGGTGCAAGCTAGGCCTCCGCTTTAAATGACAATAACACATTCAAATGACAACCAATGTGAGAGAAAGGGTCTGCTCTTAAACACAATGGGTATTTTACCTTAATGTCTCCGACAGTCTCCTGTCCGGTCACCTCAAGGGTGTGAGTATTCTGGGCACGCAGGAAGAGCTGCATCTTGACGCTGGAGAAAACACAAACCGTGAAGAAATGTCACTCGGCTCTTTTACTGTTGTAAGAAAACTAAAGGCAACGACTGTGACAGCTAACATTAGCCACTAAATCGAAGTGACTTGTAATACCCGTGTGTCCTGTTCCTTACAATGAACTGTCTAAACACAGATACACTGCAAACAAAAAAAGCACACATTGGCAGATATAGGTTTGTTGAAGAAGCCAAAAGAACCTATGCAACGTGCCTAACGAGTGGAACCAGCTTGCTTGTGTCTCTAGCTAGAGAGCTAATGCTATGCTAGCGTTACTAGCCACATGGGGCACGCGTTTCAACAAGTCGCAAAAATAAGGGTAATATAAGTTAACTAGACATAATAATATGTAGTTTATGATCAATAAAGGCTATATGGGCTATATTCATGGACCAACCGCTGTCAAAGTTTGAGAAAATGTGCGGTTTTCGCTCAATTTTCACAGGCCTTACCTCGTTTGATGCTAGTCGTTCAACGCTAGGCATAAAAAGGGCTTTTGGAGCGTCGACAACCGCGCATGTGCAAATTTACGTGAACCGGAAAGGCCTACTCTGCAACTGTGGCCACTCCCGCTACTAGTCTTTGGGCCCATCGCTACACCAGCGGCTTATTGCTTTGCGGCCGCAACACACAATTGCATTAAAAAATAACGCTAATATTCAATACATTTCGTAACAGAAATTTAATGTCCTTCCGAGCAATTTAGTTATAGCAGCTAAACAAAGTGCTTGCTCAGAGACTTCTTGGTGGTGAGTGGAGATCTTGGGTTAGCGTGGTTGTGCGTTTATCGGGTATTTTACAACTGGCTTCTAATGCGACTCAGCCAAAACTAAGAAATGGTTTCACACTTAAAAATCAAATATGAGTGATAGACTTTTCAATTAGGTTTTATAGCATTTCCTTATATCTTACAAATTATTTTCATTTGGCGCTTAGTTATTGTGACAAGTAAATATATGAAAAGGCTGATTTCTACATAGGACAACAGGTCCTTAAGGTAAATAAGCCTACTCATACCATGCTCCATGAAAATACTTTCCTTCATCTACTGTCTTCATTACTAATGAGATATATAACAGCAGCTTTTTAAGGATCATGTGGGATGGTTCATTAAATAAGGGACTTGTGAGGATATCAATCTCTTTATTATGAAATTAAGTCAAAATAAAAAATGAGAAACTTCTTTTTCATTTCCTTCTGAAAACAAAAAAAAAATCCTTGTAATATTAAAAATCTTGTCAAGCAGGAACAGGGGGCTCCAGAGGTAGACCCATGAATGCCTCCTTTACAAATCTAATCTTTAACATAAGTCATTTCCTGAAGAGAGACCCAACTAAGTCATCCAATCTAAAAATTAAAAACTTATGAGCCTTTTTCACAGAGGGAAAATAAATTTGCCTTCACAAACACATGCATTAAAGAACACAAAGGCAGCCAAGTCAATGTTGGAGATGATGAATGTAGCCGTCAATGTGCTTGAAACAAAATATGATCACGTGAGGAGGGTTTTGACAGATCTAGGCAGGACAGAAAGGATGCTTTCTTCAGAATCTCTTTCATGTGAGGATGTTGTCAATCATGTAGGAGGAGGGGGGTAGTACTGGTTATACTGGGCATATTGGTTGTACTGCCCCCAGGAGTTCTGTCCCCAATTGCCATATTGTTGCTGAAAAGAAGAAAACAACAAGTTAACAAAACTTAAACTGAACACGTTGCACAAACTCAATTACTGACATTTCCAGTAGGCTAAGACAAAAATGTCTTGCTTTCCCTTGCACAAATGTTTACTACAGGGGATATCAAACTGTTACCATAAATGTCTGTACATGCATCAAGTGAAAGTGAAGGATGCTTAGTTTTTGGTACCTGTGAACTGTCCAGATTTTACTCACCTGGTACCAGTTGTTGTAGTTGTAAGCCGAGTTGTTGGCCTGCATGTCTGGCGTCATGTTTCCTGAGCCTGAGGAATTGTCATCCACACGCTGTCTCTTGGAGTCAGGTTCCTGAGAGCTGTGGGGACAAGCAGTTTCAAGTCAAATCAAATCCAAAGCCGAGTACCAAAACAGAAAACAGTTTTATTGAGTCAGTCTGAATTAAATAGTTTAGAGGTATATAGACTTCTTGGCAAATAAGCTCTTTACTTAAGTAATTGTACAACAAAAATGGTAGCAGCATCACCCGCAAAAGCTAGCTTGCACTGTCCACTAAACATATGTACTCAACGTCAAACTGATGCCAATCTTCTTATCCCTTAGAAAATTATTCTAAAATCTTATCAAAAAGTTTGTCTGCCCCATTATTTCTGATCCCTCCCAACCCCCTTCCATTTTCCACCGCAATCATACCCATTCTCTGCTTTCCTCTTTGTTGGCTCGCTTTCTTTCTGTAGTTTCTGGTGTTCCTCATACGCGGTCACAAGCCTGTGAAATTGTAAAACAATGGAAAGTGAATATCAAGCATGACAAAACACTCGTCATTTGTCAACTTCTCCTTTACCTCAAGGCCACTTTACCTCAAGGTCACTTTATTTTTATACTCTGCTTCACTTTATAACTTATATACTTATTATTATTATTATAGTATAACTGGTACTTATAACTTTTGTACTTTGTAACTCTGTACTTCTAGTATTGTACTTATGAACATTGTACTTTTTCTTATTATATTTCTTGTGTTTTTTAAATTATGTCTGTCTTAGCATTAGCGTTAGGTGTTGAAGAGACACAAGAATTTCATTACACACTTTTGCTTCTGTGAACGTTGTGTACATGACAATAAAAAACCTTGAACCTTGAACCTTCTCCAGTGACTCTAAGAGTAACAGGGAACTCACACGTTGATGTCGCAGCCAAAGTCCTCCAGGAACTCAACCTTGCGCTGGGAGAAGAGGAGGCGAGACTCGAGAGGCAGCGGGCTGTTCAGGGCTCGGTCGAAACAAGCCAAGATGTCTGCCTGGTTCTGCTGCACGTCTCCACTGTATTCTAGCTCCAGCAGGTTCAGATACAGCTTGGGACTCGTCTGTAAAGCCACAAAAACCCAATATGTAGGGAAGCTGGAGTCAACTCGATCAACAGCTTTAGCTTTGTAAATTTACACTTTTTTTTTTTTACACTTTGTTTCAGTTGCGCCCCTTCAAGAGCTCACCAACGAGATCTCACCTGGTCTTTCTCGATGGCATCCAGCAGAACCTTCCTGGCCTTGCTTAGGCTTCTCTGCACCTTCAGCAACTGCCTAGCCAGCTTCACAGCATAGAACGAAGTCTCGCTAACGTTCTTCGCGGACGCCATGGCTTCCGTCAGCAGGGCCTCCGCCTCCTCCAAGTTGCCATGGCGACGTTCCAGGCTGACCCTCCGAAGAAGCACCATGGCCAGAGCTGGGACTGCCTCCTCTAGCCCCTTCAGGATACCGCGAGCCTCCTCAACATTTCCTGAGGGGAAACAAAAAGAACTAAGGGCACGTTCACACTATTGCACGTTTGTAGGAAAAGTGCTGCCTCAATGCGATTTTGTGCTGATCGTGCAATAGACACTTTCTCTAACAACTAGCTGCAATAATATGCTTCTAATATGAGCAAACAGTACTTTCAACCAGTGCTCCCATAATAAATCTATGGTTAGAATAACAGCTACGACCAACATTTCTACCAGTACTTTATCCATTTTCATTCTGGTTGTTGTTCTTATGGTATCATGACACCATGCCTCTTTTTTATTGTGACTACTTGGCACACACAAAACTATACACCTTCAACATAAAAACAAACAAACAAAAAAAAAGAATGCCAGGCCCAGTACTTCTTCCAACACCGGTTTCCTTCCATTCCCAGTTAGCTTAAATGTAAAATGAGCACTGGGAGTTTGAAAAAAGCAGAATAGTCTGAGCACGAGAGGACATGTATCGGTTCCTTAAAAGTCTGTAGTGCTATATACTCTACTACTGTCATGCAGTCTCGTCCTGAAGAGCCCATTTTTCATGTTGGTTTCATGTTGGTTTGAATGAGTGTCACTCACCTTGCTGCTCCTCGAAGGCTGCCCACAGTAGGTGGATGGCTGGCTTCTTCGGCAGATGCATGGTACACGCCTTCTTGTAGACATGTCTCACCCCCTCAATGCTGTAGCCCTCTAGATATTTTGCATACTTGAGAGTGAAAAAGAGAAAGCGAGTTGGAAGAAGTGCAAGAGAGGGCAGAGAATAGAAGAGAGGAGAAAGACAAAGGCAAAAGAAAGACAACAAATTTTTAACCTAAATTTTCAGTTGACAGAAACAGTGAATTTCTTCATTGACAAGATCGTTTTTAGAAATTTTCTGTGTAAACCCATCAGCACCTTCATGGAACCAATTAGATAAGTTTCTGTAAGGTAGTGGGAGACGGAGAAGATGCAACGTAGTAGTTGGCAAATGCTGCAGTCAAATCTTGTGTGGCAAGCTGGCCATCCCCTAATACAACAGATACAGTCACATATCAACGTTACACGCAAAGAGAGAGTGCAGGACGATTTACTGTGTCGATGTGATATCATCGTTGATGGGGAAGTGCAGTGGGTCAGTGGGAGTGAGGGAGAGGATATAGGTCAGGTTACCTTGGTCCAGAACTCTTCGTAGAGCGCACAAGCGATGAGGCATCGCTCAAAGAGAACGACCACACGCTCCGGAGTCCCGTTTTCAATCTCAAATTCCAGGTATTCCTTCCAGTTGTTCAGCTGGGTCTTCTCTAGGGCTTTGACATGGAAGTAGGGTCTCTTAATCTGAAAACACATCAATTATGTTATAGCAAAATTCCTTTCAGGTAGCTGTGTACAAAGTTTTCCTGAATGACCTGCCAGTTTCATAATGTACTGTTACATAAAGTACAAGAGGACTAAATATCTTCCAAGTAACTACTAGTTACAATGATACTAGCAAGGAGAGAACATAAGGGCACATACCCCTTCTTCAAAGGCCCAGCGCTTGCTGACTTCGTGTTCGTTGTGGTTGAACACTTCCTGCCGAGCCTCAATCACCTTGTGGCGCATATTCTCGATCTCCGTCACCCTCTATATCAGAACACAAACACAGCACGCGGTCAACACCCTCGTGTACGCTTTACCGTACCAGATTCTCCACTTGATGTAAAAACTGCAAGTCCTGCTGCCAAGGATTTACATCACCATGAGCTTGCCAGACACAAGAAGCCTGTGGAGGGGCAGGTATGTATGAACCCTGCATATCAGCCTTTGGCCAGGGTGCAGGGGCTGAAGTCATTGGGCTACGATCGATCCTGACCCAGTTTTAGCCGATTCCCTGACTGGAAGCCAACTTGAATCCTCCAGGCATTTACTGGCTTGGCTGCTGACGGAAAGACACCTCTTCAAACCTGAACAGATTTCTTTGTCTCCCTTTCTCCATGGAAGAATAAGCAAGCACCTGCTAGTGGTATTTTTGTACACTACCCTGTGGGACTGGGAGCTAGAGTTGTACCTTAGCAGGGTCCTGAAGATCCTCTGTACCAGGTGGTAGCTCCTCCTCTACAACGGGTTTCTCGTCCTCGTCGTCGTCGTCGTCGTCGCCAACTGTGGCTGCTATGTTAGCTTTGGAGAGCTCCAGCCTCAGCTGAACGAACTCCTCCTCAGACAAGAAGTGTTTGGGGTTGTTGTTCTGTACATGGTCTTTGAACCTGCCAAGATAAAAATGACATGTACAGTTTCAAAGGGATGTCAAAGTACTCAAACTCAGAACACTGCACCAAAGCAGAAATGTTGCAAGTGGTGCTACATTTAAAACAAGGCTCATTCGAGTCACCTAAAGGAAAAAAGTGCATCTCTGGTTTCAGTGGTGTGAAGCATCTCTCTCTCAATTTTGCCGCCTGACCAAAATCCAAAGTATTTCCAAACAGGTCTTTTTAGATTGCTCAGCCTGCCAATCACTCTCTGCGGCCAAGTTGGGTTGTGAACTCTCTGCCATCATCACCACGCGGTTGATGTTGAATTATTCCCTATATTCAGCTTGACCTACATTTCATTTTTAAATCAATGAAAGTGACGTTGTGTGACTCCTGTCAGTCATGCAGTGCAGCGGCCCATGCGAGAACTAGCGAGGCCGACAGCCGCGGTAGTGCTGCTGCTTCTTTTTTTCACAATCAAATGTCTGTTGTTTTTTTTTTACGATTGATTGATTACTATAATCACATTTAGAATATTCGTTGAGAGCCCTATTGAGGAGTAGATTCAAATCAGACGCAAACATTCAAGGTTTTGATCCTGTTCTTTCCCCCTACCTCTGGAAGTGCTGGGAATACAGCTGGGTTGGGATGCCCATGATACGGTCATAGATGGCTGTGACATTAGCCAGTTTCTGCTGCTCTGTCTCCCAGTTGGTGTAGGCCTCCCACAGGCGGTCTGAGCGGAAGTCTGTGCCTGCCGCAAGCACTGCATGTTCATAGGCACTGAAGGGCAGAAAATAAAAGTTAGGAGTGAAAATGACCCTTATGCAATTGTCGTTGTTGTCTCTAGCCCACCACAGCATTGTTCACGAAATGGATGCATAAACTGTCACCTCTCATGGTTTCAGTTCCCTCATCTGCACCAACGCAGAAAATGAAATTTCATCTGTAGAAAGTCCCCACATTGTTATTACATCTAGAGTTGTGGAACCACAAGAGGGAGGGAGATTAAATGCAGACAGATCAACCGTCTTTCACTCACGCTCGTATGCGTCCCTCAGTCTCTGGATCAGTAGGGTCTGCGTTCTCTTTGATGAAGGTCAGGTAGTGCAGCCACAGGTCCACACTGAGAGGGATGGCCTGCAAGCCCCGTCTGTACACCTTGGGACAGATGAAAAATAAAAGAAAACTAGGCTGTTAATGACTAGAACAATTCCTTTTTGCTTGCCCCTCCACAGATGTGAACAGCACGGCATATAAATTCTGACAATTAAGAAGTGTGGTTTTTCATATTTACCTCTTCTGCAACCTGTATGTTGCCATGCTTTTTCTCTATATCTGCATACTTCTTCCAGTAGCCATAGCAGTAGGGATAGCGGAGAAAGAATACATCAAATGCCTTTTGCACAGCTTCAAGAGTATTCTGTGGAAAGAGAGTTGTTTCAAAATAATCAATACATCTTGCCTTTCTTGAAATATATTAACCCTTAGCCTAGCCTGTATTACTGCTGTACAATTATGTAAAAAATTTAATTGAAACTCCACCTAGTCTGAATAATCTACCTGATCGCTCACCTCTTGCTCAACATACTGCAGCAGATAGACCCAACCATTGAAGTCTTCTGGGTTATCCTCGCATCCTTTGAAGAGCTTTTCAAATTCAGAAGGGACCTGTAACTCGGCAGGAACAGCAAGTTCTTGTGATGTCTCCTTGGATGCATCGTCCAGCTCCATGCCGTCCTCTGCCGTCTGTGGTTCCTGGATCCCACCTGTGATTAGCAAAGCAGGGGTCAAGTGGCATCGTAATAGCTGGAGTTTCCAATGTAGACTAACAGCACCATATAATGTTAAAGATTAATGTAGGGAATTAATGCTACTATTTGATACTCAGGTGTTTTTTGGATAGAGGAATTTTAAATTCCTTCAATTGACTCAATAGCAGCAAAATAGCCATGCTTGCCAGTAAACAAGCAAGTTGGTATTTGTCTGATTTGTTTGGTTATTTTCCAATTCTATGCTATATCTATAGCAATTATGGTCCCATGTAAAGGGACCAACTTTGCATAAAACACATATAGGATACATAGCAACCACTACAAATACCTATGTTAATTACCTTGGGTGTCATCCTGTCCTGTAGCCTCTGGCTCCTGGCTCTGTTGCTGAGGCTCCATGGACTCTGTTGTATCCCCTACCGATGGCTGCTGGGCCTCTTCGATGGGCTGGGGGGGCAGTGGGGGCAGTGGTGGTTGCTCTTCTTGGAGGATCTGAGCACTGGCAAGCTGGAACTGCTCCACTGCCTTCTCCACAGATCCCAGCTCTGTGGAATGCAGTTGCTGGTTTGGCTGATGTTGCCCCTGAGCATCCTGGGACATATTGGAGTCCTCAGGCAAGATGGTAGTGAGTGTGTCTGGAGGAACCTGTTCCAGGGACCACTCAGCAGCATTGGCAAGGACAGGGAGGTCAGGCAGGAAGCTGTCCCCGGCACCCTCCATGGCAGGAGAGTCCCCACTGTTGGGGGAGTCTGTGTCCAGCATTCCCGTCATGGGCTCGTCTGAGAGGTGCAGATCTATTAAAAAGCAGATTTGAATATCACCACCAGACTAGTGGAATTTATAATCATGTAACTTGTGTTAGACATATGAAGAGGGAATTTATTTCACCAGAAATGGTGACAAAAAGATGACTTTACAAGTTTGGAAAAACTATAGGATATATGTGGTTTAAAAAAATGGTTTAAAATGTATAAAAAGGGTTACATATTTTGAGTGTGGAGTTATTGTATGTATCCTACTATTTACTAAATAACCCAGGAAAATAATTTACTAGAATTCATTAATATAATTACAAGCGTAGGCAGAGTATAGTATTTATTCTAACCCAATAAATACACTTTTCAGCTGTTCAAACCAACACGGACATATTCAAATATTATAAACCAAAAAGGCCAAGCCGGATAGAAGCAGCAGCTGTTGCAACGAGATACTTCCTTGTTCCTCAAATGTAAACGGGTGTAAAAAAAAATATGTCCGCGTGATCAGTTACTGAAATACACGCGACTGCTTGAAACGCTAACATAATCAACTACATTTATCATTACAATAACGTTACTCGTTTCGTTTGCAGCGAGGCCATGTTGCAAACGGAACATTGGACCTAGTCAAAGTTCAACCAGGTTCAGAGTTGGGCCTAACTATAGCTCAGGTATGTTAAATATTATTCAACTGGCCGATGACTCCATCTATTTCATGAGAACTAACACTACATCAAGTTAACACTAACCATCGTTGCATGAACATAAGCTTATTTTCTTGGTATGTTATCTCGATAGTTGGATAACGCTACCTAGCTATAATTTTCAGCTAGCCGGGGATAAACACTGTTATTTGAGAGAATCTCAGCGATAGTGTTTTTTTGTAATCGTAACTATCTAACGCTAACTATAAGCAACTGCAATGTGCCAGGAAGGAACGCTCTCTTTCCAGTGAATAGTCAGCACCGGCGGGTTCTCCGCGTTAGCTAGCACCAGCTAGCTAGCTGGCTAATGTTAGCCATTTTGCCCCTAGCTGGCTACAGAATTGCTAGAAAACTCGCTGCATTACACTAATTGTATTAATAAAAAGAACTGCTTCAGAATCTTACCAGTATCTTCCATGAAATTTCGATCAAACTAGTGTATCGCTATTGCAGTTACTTTTATTAACCAACAACGACCAGACGCGCTTCAACTCTCATTCTCAACAACTTGGAAGAAGCATTATGGAGAAGGGCAGATTGTGCGCATGCTCTGTGCAATGTCTGCTCTTGGGAGGGGGTGGGCTCCTTCCGCACAGTGTCACCGAGGAGCGATATACTCTAATGAAATGTAATATTTTTACATTATAAGGTTCTAAAATTAATGGAACAGCTGGACAAAAACGTATAGCTTTTAGAAGTGTACATATTATATACTACACATTCTTCCTCGCGTATTCCAAAAGTTGTTCTCGTCTCATCATGATTTTAATGATATCTGATATCATACTGTACCTTTATTAGCAAGTATATGCCCTATTTCAATTCTACAATTCTACAGCAATTGATTAAGTATGATCTTATATGGTTTTTTTCTTCGTTGTAATTTTTGTAGGCGGTGCTGACAGGTCTAATTGGCTGTTTTCTTCAATCACCTTAAAATATGAAAGATAGTTAATGGAGACAGCTAGATTTTTTTCCCCCTCAACCTCCACGTCATAGTTTAATCATACACACCCACGGGAAAAGTCCCCTCGATTTTGAATGAATGACAAGACAATGTCGGGCAGCTTTGGGCACAAACACCCCTCCCGAATCATTACTAAATCCCTAATTCTATTTCATATATATATGTGTGTGTGTGTGTGTGTGTGTGTGTGTGTGTCACACTTGCAGACTTAACGTTAGAAGCAGTTAAAAGCACATTGGAAGCTCAAATGGCGTCCGTTTCTACTATTGGACCGGTCTGCTGTTGAGGGTTTTTTTGCAGCGCGCATGCCAAATGGCGTATACGGCCTTCAAGTGCAGTCGGAAAAATTACAATTACATGTGGCGCGTACATTTACGACCCAACAAAGTGGTAAATACGAATGGGAAAGTGGAAATTTTCTATGATACCGAAATGTGATGTTATTTTGATGTGATGTTATGCTTTTTCTGGCATGCTTCTATGTTTGTTTTGTTTTTAAATCGTTAACTCGCAATTATCATACATTTTATGCATGCTCATAAGTTGTCATTTTGGTGTTGAATAGACAACAGGTGCTAGTATTTAGCATTGAGTTTAATTAAATTTCTACAAAAGGTGTACAACAACCTTTGACTAATAAATAATTTAAACATCAATTATACATTCAATGCACAAGTTATTATCTTCATTCTGCCACTGCAGCACAAAGTGTCTCTGTGATTCTTTGATTTGTAAAATTAAACAACAGCCACCAAAAAACTCCTTTTGTTGCAGGCCGTTTCGGGCTTGTTACTCAAAAACGTAATATACTCCTTATTCAATTCAATAGTAATATTATTACTCCCTTGGGGGAGTACTTCGTTACATTATTTGTTATATTATTTTTTCTGTTACACCTGCTTTTGGACTGTTTACAGGGTCCAAAAGCAGTTGAACAGCCTACTCTTCTGGTCGGAAATTTTACGAGTATAATTATCGGAAGTAGGAGCTTAGGGGGAGTACATGAACGCAGCACAAGTGTATGAGTCTTGTAGAGGAAGTGGCGGCTGATCTGGGTCCGCACCTTTTCCGGTAACACAGCACCGCCACCGCTGTGACTGAACGGCTGGGGAGAGGGAGGAAGAGAGATAGGCAAGAGCGTGGAGAAACAACCTGGGGCCGGGGGGTAATTGCCGCAGAGGCAGGTATCTCTCGCATTTTCTCTGCAATGTGTTTTGTAACAAATTTGATTGCCAAAGAGAACATTTTTGACGATCTAAAGTTGTGCTCTGTACTAACACCCCTCCCTTTTCTGGACCGCTCTTGTGTCACAGGGGGAAGAGAAGAAAGTCGGATGAATCGGTGACCTTTTGAACGCTCTACCTCTGGATGTCCCGGTGCAGATACGGACGGGAGTGATTGAATTGTTTTTTTGTCAAAATGAGCTCAAGAAAACCACGGTGCTTTTGAATTAATCGACTGGAATTGTCTAAGGGCAAGTGTGGACACCCGGCAGCCAAGGAGGAAGTGGGAACTCCGGGCTTGGACAGGGCCTAATTTATAGAGCGCAACCATAGTAGGCTTTTGTAAAAAAGCTTCTCTTTATCAAGTCCGACTGAAAGCGTCAGGGTTTTGGAGGAAGAAAAAAAAACTTGCACCCGAAATGTGGATTTTACAAGAAGTCTGCGCTCAAAGGCTTGTTTGAAATAGGGTAAGCTAATATTTTATTCTTTGATCGGAGGTGGATTATGAAAATATATCCCCATCCAATTCTGTGAGGGTTACTTGATTACACTTTTCCCTTTGGACTGTTAGCTCATAGTCACCTGCTCAGGTCAGTTCATCATCTGAACAATTGTACGCCAACTAGCTTTAGGACTGTACAAACTTGTAACAGTCACCGCCTTTTTGAATATTGACAGCCCACTATCACGTGGATGACTTTTGGCAGACACTGAGACTGTAACTTTAGTTGTATTTAAAACAACTTTACTCTCAAAAGAGAAGTTTTATTATTCTTCTAAAGAAGTATTTATGCACAATCAACAAGATGGGGAAAATGCTGTCAAAGATCTTTGGCAACAAGGAAATGAGAATATTGATGCTTGGACTTGATGCTGCTGGCAAGACCACCATCCTTTACAAGCTGAAGCTTGGACAGTCAGTCACCACCATCCCAACTGTTGGATTCAATGTGGAGACTGTCACCTATAAGAATGTGAAGTTCAATGTGTGGGATGTGGGAGGACAAGACAAGATCCGACCACTTTGGAGACATTACTACACTGGCACTCAGGGCCTCATTTTTGTGGTGGACTGTGCCGATAGGGACCGGATAGATGAGGCAAGACAGGAGCTCCACAGGATCATCAATGACCGGGAGATGAGGGATGCCATCATCCTGATCTTCGCCAACAAACAAGACCTCCCAGATGCCATGAAACCCCACGAGATCCAGGAGAAGTTAGGCCTTACACGGATCAGAGATAGGAATTGGTACGTTCAGCCCTCATGTGCAACAACAGGGGATGGACTATATGAGGGCCTGACCTGGCTTACCTCAAATTACAAATCTTAATGTTTCTCCCCAACCAGCCTGGACTGTTTTGTAGACTACAAGCAAAAAGATGACAAAAGTGACTTGTGGAAAAAAAATGCAATCTGAAGCAATTAATAACACGGCCTCTCTGCTGAGTGTATAGATCACAGAGAGGAGCAATTATATTCAATTTTTTTCCTCTTTGATAATGATGACCTCTCTATAATCCAGATTTTGTTTAAACAAAAAGACAATTGTTTTGGCTGGCTTTCTTTTCTAGCTTGCTTTGGTTCTGTAGTATTTCACTCACATTCTGTATAATCAGTACTGTTTAATTACGCCATAATCTTACTTTGAGCTCTTGCTGCAGTTTTTTTTTTTTCTCGTTTTGTATAATTTCTTTGGGATTATGAGTCAGGGCATACATTTATAGCATTGCAGTCATCATAGATACTGCCCCTACTCCGTTTCTTACAGTGTTCTCATGACCCAACTTTGAATCCAAAGGATGGGGGGTGGTAAAGTTCCACTGAGGACATAACTTGTTCATATCTGTACCGGAAACTATGACCTATCAGCATATCACTTCAAACTGCCACTGTAGTTGGTAAGAATGTGTATTATGGACATGTTATGACCTCACAAAGTACTGTTTTCATCATTGATTGTACACAATTACTGGGATGATTGAGGAAATGTGTTAGTACTTATTTCCTGTGCAGTGATTACATCCATGATGTCTACCATGGCGGTTTGTGTGAAAGACACTATGTGGATGCTGGATATACAGACACTGTGATATGGATATATATTTTTGTTTGTTTCAGGGTCTTATCGCCTCTTTTTTTCTTTCCAAGAGCTTCCATAACAGTTGAGTAATTGTAGTTTCAGCTGCCTTTGGGGGGGGTCCCATGTTACCGGTGCCCTAAACGTCAAGACAATTCCTATAGCAGAAAGTATTTACACTGAGTCTGCACTATGGGAGGGGGATTACCAACTAGCTGGCAGTGGAAACACAAAAATGCCTGGGTCCTTTAACCAATGTGCACATTTGACACTTTCTGACTGACTTTTGGACCCCAGCAAGTGTTTACCCAAGTCCCAACCCCCACCGCATCCATAGGTGCTTCAGTGACTGGGACCGTCCTCTTTTTTTTTTTTTTTAACCATCAACATATGTCTTTACACTTCGTGTCATGCAGACAGTCAGACAAACCAATTTTCTGTTGATAGATCATAGCTAATGTTTTTGTTTTATTTTTGTTCTATTTGCTATGCTGATGAAATAATAAAAAAAAAAAAAAGATATATCCAGATCAATACGGAAGTGAAGCTTTTTCAATAAAAGTTTGCGACTGCCAGAATGACGAGATCTTTGCTTTGAATAAGCACAGCTCAAGAGGAAGTGAGATTCTGGGCGTTATAATGGTTCAAAGAAAAATGTGTTAGAAAGAACTGCAAAGTCTGCTTCTGCCTGTTTCCTTTCTGCACTTGTGTGCAGTGTGAGTCACTGGCTGTGAATAAATGATGTGATCTCTGGTTTCGAAGTACTGATGGTCAGGTACGCCTGTTTTGCCTAAGGTCTCAAAGTATCACTTAGTCCATTAAGCGCTGTCAACTCAAATGCCTTTTTGACATGACATTTACAGACAAAGCAACCAATAAAGTCTGCCCTTTTGTGAATTTCCAAGGTTGACTGTTTTGACATGGAGTAATATGGAATTATCCCAAACCTTGACTAACCTCAAAAAGCCTCAACTTTCTAGAAAGTTAAAGGGGACAAACTGTCTAGGTAATATGTAATTTACAAGCAATGTCTATTCAAACAAGGATGTTACCCTCTGTTAAAAGTATACTATTAACCCTTATATACGCAGGAAATTACATGTTTTTTTTATTGGGGAAGTTTAATTTTGTGGCGCCGCCCTATCTTTGTTGGCAGGTACAAGCTTTACCATATAGATCTTACATTCTAATGACTATTTGTAAGTAAATGGGGTTAACTTGTTACTGAGAACTCATTTGGCCATGGATGAGAAAGTGATGTCACTTCATGCTCGTGTGACTGGCGCGGTTAGGGTGACCATCTCACAAAAGGCCTAGGCCAGCCTGGCAGTTTGCCCTGGGTATGCATGTTGCCCTTAGGCGCAGATCTCGGATCAGGCTGCCCTTTACAAGACATTCATTCATTCTTTCATTTTCTTTACCCGTTTTTTCCTATTCAGGGCCTTTCCGAGCCATGAGAAGGGAAAATTCTCGGCCGATCATAGATCCGTGTCTGGGGACAGCTTTATTTTACATCTTGGAGCTCTGAAGGAGACGGGGGGGGGGGTGAATTATGGGCATGCAATGACATCACCTTGTGAAGTGTCAGGAAATGCTTGTCAAAGAAATTGCTGGTTTAGGAGTGGCTCGCCTGACAGCGTGCAGTCAGTCGCACGAGCATCAGCTTCTGCTTTAATAGCCTATCATCTCTCATTAAGGCTGTAGACAGGTCAATCGTTGCTGTCATGGAAACCAAACTAATGCTGGTGGTCATATATTTGAAGTCTATATTGTGCTTTATGTGCTGAGCAATTCTCTAATGCCTCTAGAAACCCATTCAAAACATTTTCTATTCTTACAAAACGGTGGGTATCGTTTGAAGGATAATTACTTACCCGGTTCCTGAAAAGCTTACGTTTTGGTTTCGACAGCAACACGTTTCTGTATTAATGTTCAGAACGGTCACAGCCCTGGAATTCCTGTGAAGGAATGCTTACTCCCTATCTGTTTGCTCATGTGGTGTTTGTTCTGTGGCTGTCAATCTGAAGTTTGACCTGTCGCTGCGTTGAAAGCGGCGCCATGCACGTGACATTGTCCAGTATGGAGTACGGGCCGTTAAACACGTACCAACGCCACTGCCTATTATCCTATTATCCCAAAACCGTTGTCGCCTTCCAATACTTTTATAAATACCACAGGTTACAGGAATTTCTTGTTCTTTCAGCGTGCCAACCGATCTTATTTGCCTGACATGCAAACTAAAGTTGAATGCTGTGTCTCATAGCTTCAGCTACAGCCTTTGTTTGCTTGTGTCTTTCTACCCTTTTCCATGCATCCAGGTGGGAGATGGGGATGTGGAAATTGCACAATGCAATCTCCTCCCCCCCCCTTCTTTTTTTTTTTTTTTTCCCAGGAAGCATCAAAGAAAGGAAATTTGTAGAGAAAGCAGTTTCAGAGAGCAAGCCCTGATGTAACGGCAGCGAGGAGGCAGTGAATCAGGCACATGTCAGAGGCCTTTTGTACAGCTGTCACTGCACTCAGTGGCAGATGCACCGCACACATTGGCCCGGCGTCAGCTGCTGTCACACTCACCTGTGGCCCTCTGTTAAAGGGCACTACTAGCTGTCTGTTTCATATTCATTCAACCAGGTCGTATCGAGGAGTTCAAAAAAAATCTATTTTCCAAGAAAGACCTGGCTAAGGAAGCTTACAGGTTGCAGACAAAACAACTTTCAACACAGACGCAAAAATAGAATCATTTTGTTCTGAAGTTGTTCCGATCCGAATGTCCTAAAATTACCCCACAATCTCAATAAGGCAAGAGAGAGATATTCCTTTGACTATCGCTGGGAACGTTGTCGTTTTAAGTGACCACAGATGGGGTCCTGGAGTTGTGATTCACCTCAAATGTATTTCCTGTGTCCAGCCCCCCCCCCCCCCCCCCCCAGTGAAAGCTACTGCGGAGGCACATTGCGTTTGATTGGAGTGAAAGCCCGGGCAGACCTGCTTCGTTTTTCTTTTTGAATTCGGCTTTAGCTCTGAGCACATCCATTGTGTGTTGTTGGGTGGGGGGTGGACTGGTCTATTGTACTCCTTTGAAGGGGGTGGATTCAAACAATACTCTTTAATGTAGCCTATTGCCAGTTCCTCTGCAATTTGTTTACTCAGGCGTTCCTCTCAGCTTTTAATCTCACTTCAGTTCCTCACTCAACAAAGCAGGATCAGTGACACCATCCAGCACAGACAATGTTGCTAAGATCATTCATGTTTTAGGCCTTTTTCAAGTCTGCATGCTTGACATTCATCATTTAGGTAAGATAAAAGTAAGCTTTCAAGTCCGTGCCAATAGAGCGGTGCAGGAATGAGTCTAGCCTCTAGTTGTGTTTATACTCGCACTCTTCCAAACTATTCTAACTCAAACTTTCCATCTTGTAGATTTATCACTTTATAGTATTTTTAGTGGCGGTGACGTTGAAGTCATCTGACCGTGGTGTAGTTCTTTTATAGTTCGTTTATAACGCTTTTTACTTCTGGCGATTGCATTTAGTCTTCAAAAATCATAAAAGTGGTGTTCACTTGTGAAGATTATCTTGCTGAACAAAACGTGTAAGCATCATAAACTTTTGTTTGCCACAGAGTTTATTTTCTGCAATAATCCAAAATCCAATTGAAAAATCCCATTGGCTTTTTGTGGAGGGAACCAGGACGATGCTAACTTCCGGGTTGGCCTACAACAATACCTCATCCCTGTACCACTCTATTGCTCATGTTCTCATGTTTGATGAAATTGAACTTGTTGTATCACAAGGAAGGTCCTCAGACTGATGAACATCATATAGATGCAGAGCATGTTTTTGGCTCCAAGAAGTTACTGTGTTTGCCTGGTGTTGAGCCGATGGTGTTAATGATGTGTGTCAGGTGTCTGCTGCCAGCCACAGATGTCTTGCTCTACTTGCTAAGTAATAGCACTGATGTGTTGAAATGTAACCAGAGCCTACGTGTGAAATAAACAGCCATGCAGAACCCCGTTAACACTGCTGCACTGAGAAGACTCATTAACCAGTAGGTAATGTGATATATACATCTGAGATTTAGTGTTTAGCAGACTTATTTTTATTGTCATGATTGCTCTGTATTTTCCCATGTTGTTTCCGTAGAGCTGGGGAGTTTGGAAATGGTGTGCTCGCTTAGTGGAACTGTCAAGAGAGAACCACAAGAGACCAAATGAACCACAGGGAGAGACTCGCTGAAAGAAAGTGAAACCCTTTTATCGTGTGGATTCTCTCATTATGTTTGTACAAACGTGTGTGTGTGTGTGTGTGTGTGTGTGTAAATGTTAGTTTGATTGTGTGGTGTAAATATGCACGGCATCTGTGGAATGTAAAGTGAACTGAACCAGAGGTTTTGGAAAACATGAGGTAGATTATCTGGATGTAAACTACATTTTTCTAGATGTTTTTCTGGCTGTAAACATTTGTCAGTTAGCAAGCGTGTGTATCGGTACATGCCCGGTTAAACGGCATCATATTAATTGGCTCATCTGCAACACCGTTGTAGCAGTTTACCTCAGTTCGGGAATTGCTGCGCCATCACATTACTGTCATTAAACAAAATGAGGCAAGCGCTTATATATGATTTAACACAGGAAGCTCCGTGATCTGTGGGTTCTGAAAGTCCTTTGTGTGTGTCAGTACCTTCTGTTGGCTTGTGCCTAATCTGAGTTGAGTTGAGGACACGAAAACACAGGGAAATTCCCACAAATGGATTAACTAAAGTTCACAAAGAGGCCATCAATCAAACAGTATTTTGAATTTGCTGAAATGCACTCAATCCTCCTATGCTTATGGAAACGAGTTGCTGCTCGTCTAGGATGATCACCTGCTCCCTTGATCTCTGTCCTACAGATCACCGACTATGAGTATATGTAAGAACACATAAGCCAACAGTTTTCTTTGCTGTTTGCTGACTATCTCTGTCTCCTGAGGCCAGTTGCTCAGGGCAACACGTCCTTCAGTGGCTGGCAATGACAAGCCAAGCCAGAGGTCAACAGTATCTCCCTCGTTCCTCCCAACACAGCTCTCTCCATTCCCTAAATAATCAATTATCCTTTAGTTCAGTCTCGTCATGAGACATTTTTCTCCCTTGATTTGTTTTTAGCGTCGTCCTGCACAAACCCCTGATTCAAGTGTCGTCCCGCCTGATTGAATAATTGTCCGTTGCTTCCTTTACCCCCCATTTCCTGTCTAACAACATCCACTGCAGACAAACAGAAAGGACTCTAAGTGTGACTGGATGGGCCTGAGGTACCGCTCACAAGTCTCACTGTCTTGGTTGTCAAGGGGCCCGTTTAAACAGTCTCGTAAAAACCGCCATGTGGAGTGTCGCTCGGCTCCCAGGCAGTTATAACCAAATAGAGTCTGTCACACTTTGCGTCTCCCTCGGCCTTGGAGAATGTGCTAACAATTAAAGGGGAGCCTGAAGGAGTGTGCGTGCATTTGGTGGAGAGGTTGTGCAGTGGGTGGGATGTGTGCTGCTGTGGCCCAGTGCAGCAGGAAATGATGCAAGCAGCCAGACCTAATTTATGGAGGTTACATTGAAAAGACTGCCTTTTCCACTCCTCTGTGAAGGACAGTGTATAAATGATGCCACAGAATCTGTTCTTTCACCACGTTTTGTCATCCAAACCGAAACGTAAAAGTCGCATAAAAGTCGTAAAGAGCCTAACCGAGTAAATCGAGGCCCTCAAGCACAGATTTTCACTTTTCTGGCCACTGAGTCACAAATCGGTGCATCTTTAAACTTTTTAAATTACAATTGTTGTTTCTTCCTTTTACTTCAGGTTAGGTTTAGACATACAATGTGCACTGTTTGTGCACACACAATCGGATTAATTAGGATTAAGATCAGAGTTGATAATTAACATTTTATGAAAATGATGAGCTCTAGCTTTGCAGCTTCCGCACTGTAGCTGCCTAATACTGGAAGCTGCTGATTTATTATTTACAGGAAACTATATATATATATAGTATTAATCTCTGAAATGATCTGAACTGTTGGGTGAATGAGGCTCAGTGCTTTTCCCATGTGACAGGAAGTGACATATGCTGTAATCTTCCTGTTTGACACATGGCACACCGTTGCAGCAGATGGACATATTGTGATAATAACCTCTCATGTACAGGCTCTAGTAGAGATAGATACAGTGGAGAGACTAAGATACTTAGTGGGCCTAAAATAAAAGTATAAAAAGTATATTACTCTGAAGTAAGTTATGTGTCCATTAAACACCACTGTAATTACTTGGATTGAGATTCACAGGGCAATTCTGAAAGTGAGAAATGGTATAATTGCAGGAGCCACTGACCCTGCTTTGACTATGAAGAGTGGTAATCAATCAGGTTGGGATTAGTTTTGCTTCTTTCTTCTTTCATTCCCAACGGCTTTGTTATTTTAAGCGGAAAAAACGATACACAACAAGCTTCAATGTGTCTCAGGATCGTTGTTTAAAATGTATACCAATAAAACTGCCAGTCGCCATGTTAAGAGAGAGAAGTGGGTTAGAGGCTGCCATTCACACTTTGTGTAATTATTAATAGGTCTACTGTGGAACACTGACGGACTGAACAGGGAGCCAATTACTCTAAATGTCGCTCTCTTTGGTGCCTGTTGGCGACCTCCTTCCCACACACACTCACTCACTCACTCACACACACACGCACACGCCGCTCACACACAGTGACTTTCATCCCTAAATAACACCCAACAACACAAAATCCGAAAATAACCGACCACACACAAATAAACCTTCCACTCATTCTTACTAATGACCCGTCTGAGGAGCCATATGCTTTTGTGTAAAGCAGTCAGCATATCCCACACCAACAGCTGTGTGTGTGTGTGTGTGTGTGTGTGTGTGTGTGTGTGCGCGCGCATGTAGGGCTGTTGTTGGCAGGTGCTCCTTAGAGCGCTCTGAGCCTTCTAAAGGACTCAGAGAAGAGACTTCCCAGCTGACCAGTCAGCGCTAAGCTGAGCTGCAGTTGTCCTGCTAATAGGCCCCATGATGACTAAGGGCAGTTTCAGATTCCAAGTTGGGACAATCCTTCCTGTTTTTTCTGAAGATTACTGATTGCGAACGTGCCACAGTACTATTGAAAAGCAAATCCGAGAATGTCTGGGTTGGATTTCTGATGATGCCACACTAGTGTTCCTTATTGTAGTTATAACATTTATTCAGTTCTTTTTGTGCCATTTGAAGAAACTTACGATTCCAAAGGTGCATCTTATCACTTGGTCGACGGGGTTATTTGGTCTGCTGTGATCTGGATCAAAGGTTGTTTCTATGTCGTCGCCAAATGACTTCCTTATCTCCTGCTCCTCACATGCTCTCCTCTCATCTGCTTTCAAATGTGACAATACAGCGATGTGCAATCAACCAGCCAAAAAAAAAGAAAAGAAAAAAGAAATCAGTGCTATTTCAAAACTGGCTGAATGTGTGTGTGTGTGTGTGTACGTGTAGACAATCAAATCCCACAGTATATAACGCCATTCATATCCTGTGTTTTGCAACAAACCGGTTTGTGTATGCAATTAGGCATCCCAGTAGGGAGCCTGCTATCACTAGTGGAACCTGTTGTGTCAGAGAGCCCACAGAGAATGGGAATATGCTGAGCCATCTGCTGCAGTATGCCTGCTCTATGTAGGAGACGGCCTTCATATCAAGTAGCAGGAACATCGTCTCACACACACACACACACACACACACAGGAGACATATGTGCACTCGTACATTGCAGGCCCTGTCTTCTTATCAACTTGTAGGATCACGGCTACATGCCCATTCACAAATATGCACACATGCATGCATACATACACCAGACACACAGCCGATAAAATGTTGATTCTTTGTATCAGTGTAGTTTAATCATTTTGTGCTGTTTGGTATTTGTTGTATCCAAAAAAAACCTCTGCTCTGCTTCACCGGTACAGCCGGAGCTTTAAATACAAACAGGGGAGATGGGATAGCTAAATGACAGAAATACCTTTTCTTTGTTTGGTCTTGTCTCTATGGCAACATTGACAAAGACTCAGCAGCGGACGGCTCGAGCGCACCTCAGCGGTCTACGTTGACTGTCTCGACTCCCATCCCGCTCCTCCACGGTCTGTAGATTCGAATGGCTCTATCAAATATTTATTTGTCGTCCTTTACATCGGTTTGCGAATGAAAGCTGAGGAGATCGGGCCTTCTTTATATACCCCCGAGACGTAAGACCTGCTGAGGAATGCAGTGGGGGTAAATCATGACAAGATGGAGCGATGCCGGTCACGCTCACCGACAGCTCGCCAGAAGTCACATTCATCATGAACACGTTGCCTGTTGTGTGAGTCAACTGGAACCGCAGAACATCTTGATGGTGTCTCTGAAACAGGCTACTAAGCCAAAATACCAAAACATAAATCGAGAGACAGGTGACATCATTTTGTGTGTGTGTGTGTGTGTGTGTGTGAGAGAGTGAGAGAAAGAGAGAGGAGATGTATGTGTATATGTATGTTTATCATGTGTGTATATTCTGTATGGACGTGCACTTCAAAACCAATCAATGGTCGCCCTCTCTATTATTATTTTTACTTGACTGAAAATAAACTGTCCCCCGAGTGCTGTGTGGCGATAGCGCGATTAATGCACTCCACATTTTCACAATAACACGTAGAATCTGATCCGGGATTAATTTACCAAATATGGTCCCTAGATAGCTGCTGTGACGCAACAGGGATGTTCTGTCCTGCGCCGTGTGATCCAGAGTTCAAATTCCACCTGGTTGTGGATTAGATTCCTCATATTCATTCCACTGACAAACATGAAAGCGAGCTGCCACAAATGGAACTCGCTTTTTTTTTAAATATATATATATGATGTAATAACTGTGACTCACTGAGTTTAAATAGAGTTAACTGTATCTCTACTACTGTTTTATATTTTGACCTCAGAATCAAATTATTCCAGGGATGCTGTGTTGCTGCGTGCTCTCTAAGAAGTGCCACGTGTAATTGAAGGGCTACACTGACTTTTGTGGAAATTGCCTCATTGGTCAACTTACCTTTTACATGTTACGATAGGAGTACAACCATCTCCTGTATTTCTGTCCTGTGCACATGCTAGTAGTGCTAGTTGGCTAAGCGCCTGTAGCCAACTAGCATTATCTAAAGTAAGGAGAGAGACATTTTAATAATGCAGAGTTGATGTTGGGGGTTTTCTGCCAACCCTCTCATCACATAAAGGGTAAGTTGACCAACGTGCCAATTTCCCAAAAAGACAGTGTAGTCTTTGATGACACAGTGACCTCCATAACATCAGTGTGGTAAAACGACCAACACCAAGGACTGGGCATACAGTTACTCAGCAACAGCCACAGAGCTAGACTTGCAAGCCAATGAAGACCTCACGCTGCGATTAAGATCTTGTCTGGCTCGCGAGGCCACCGTGGAGCAGGGCTGCGGACAGCATGGCTGCCAATGAAAACTGCTGTGGCCAAACTTCTTCTTTTTTTTTTTTTTTTAAACATTCATCACTCTGCTAAAAGATCTACATTACAGACTCCGGATAATGAACACTGTCAGTACAAACACAGGGCGGCGTAGTGAGCAGAGAAAGTGTCGATCAGCAGGTGAGTCCGGGTTCAAGTCCCTGTAAATGTCCTTGAGCAAGATAAGGACTCGGGGGGGGGGTGTTAAGCAAAAATGTTTTTTTCCTTTAGGGATTAACTTTGTTATTCACTTTGAACTTCAGAACATAGGATTCTTCAGGTTGTTGTCTGGTTGAGGAGAGGTGAGTCCTCACAATCTAGTATGGATTGCCACACATTTCATTCTTCATAGTCAAGGCCAAACACATTTTCAAGTTTAACAGATAGAGAATGAGAGAGAGAGAGAGAGAGAGAGAGAGAGAGAGAGAGAGAGAGAGAGAGAGAGAGAGAGAAACCTATATACACACTGACTGAAAAAAAAAACACAGCATCAAGCCTCCGCTAACATCTGGTCCATCCAGTTTCTACCTTCTGTCTCACCAGAAAGGCATTCTGCAGGTGAAAACTTTCAATCCACACAGTGGAACTTCCACTACTGTAACGACGACTTCACCAACGAGGAGGTGACTCAGCACTGCCATTGATGGATTAGGTGCTCTGCGCGGGCTGTCACTCAACGTCTAAGGGTGTGGTTTGATCCATACAGAAATGAGTCATCACCACTTTCGTTGTCATCAAAAGTCTCTTTGTACTCGAGCACTCCAGATTAGTTTATGTGTAAATGAGGGCGTGCTCCTTTCCATTCTGAAGTTGATGGTGACTGATTATCTCACATCATTTGACTACATTTGCTCAGGCAAGCATTGAAATTACATTGAAATGTCCGATAGCAGAGGCCAACATTATATCATACTGTATATACTGTATGGCTCCTCTCTGCTGTACTCTGCATGCAAGCCAGTACATGTTACACTCTGTCAGAGCCACTGTTCCAGACGAAGCTGGTCACGACGCTGTGGAGGGTAAACAGATTCTCTTACACACACCCCAGCGCTGGGTTCTATCCAAAAAGCCTGCGGCAAAGGGGTTTGCTTTCTGCCTAATCAAATGACAATGAACAGCAACAAAGAATTATGGAATTACTAAGATGTAAGTGACAAGGCTGCGGTGTCTGTCCAAGTTGTAGGTCCCATTCATTCATATCCGTGCAGACTTTCAACCTGAAACATTTACTCCACAAACAAAAACACCTACAGGATAGACTGAGACTGAAAGAGTCGAGCGGCGTAGCTGCTATTACAATGGACCGCTGTACATGTGCAGTGCTTCCTCAATAGAGTAAAATAGTCAGCTAATTTCCTAGATATTAGCATAGATAGAAGTTGTACTTTACAACCCAAGTGCACTGCCCTCATGTGGTCACAGCGCTATGAGTAAGCACCTACTCACACTTTTCTGTGTGTACGTGTGCATGTCCTGTGTGTGTGTGTGTGTGTGTGTGTGTGTGTGTGTGTGTGTGTGTGTGTGTGTGTGTGTGTGTGTGTGTGTGTGAATGAAAGAGAGAAAGAGCTTTATAGGCCCAAGCCGACCTATTTGTCTCCCGGCGTGATGAAAAATGCAGACAATGAAAAAGGTGTCGCGTCTGGGCGCAATGGTGACCCACATCCTAAAAACTACATCACATCCCTCTGAGGCAGCTCATTACGTCAGACTCTATAATGACCCGTGAGATCAGTGCCACGATTTTCTTAAATAAAATCAAACAGCCTGACACGATTATAAACGTGTCAGGATGCTGTAATATCACGGGGAACGGAGGCACTTCCTCCGAATTTCGAAAAGCCTCATTTTATTTCATTAGTCAGTCGCCAGCTTCCCACCAAGGCCAAGTCCATTTCTTGTTTTATAGGTAGAACGTTTGCTTATATTTGCTTATATTGTATTTCCATACCGCATTATGGACACTATTTATATCGTCTAATCGCTCACACAATATGTATGTGTATTAAATAACAGTAGAAGTGTGCATTATCGTCTGAAGACACCATATTGCCGATTATTTTTCTAAAAGTTGCCATCGGACACCCCTACAAAACATGGTATGACCCACTCTCTGCCGTTAGCCGTTGTTGTACCCTATGCTACAGAACAGATTTGTCGCGATATTACTGCACACTGATATTAAAGCCACGAAAGATGCTTCATCACGGGATCAAAACAATAAAACAAGCAACAAGAAGTCTGAAAAAACTTTGCCCAACTGTGCCCAAACTTTGATAGACTATAATTCAAAAAACTTCCTCATAGTTTTGAGTGTGCCAGCGTTGTTTTATCTCACTACTATCGCCGTTGGACGCGTTTTTTTAGAGCAGTCCAGTCTGATGAATTCACCGAAAAAGGACGGAGATGATGTGCCCGTTAAAGACCCGGTAAAATACGGCGAATTGGTCATTTTGGGGTAAGTCACTTAAACCTATAGAGATACTAAAACTGTACAGGGTGAAGAAACCTTCCACCAGTAGACTAGATATCAAACGGCTCCATCAGCACGATAAAAGAAAAGGATGACGTGTGAGTACAGGTTTAATCCACTGCTCTTGTAAAAAAGAAATCTCGTTCCCATCGTCGTTTTTCGAATAGTATTAGCACGCTAGCAGTAGATTTGTCGTGTTTATCCCATTAAACGGAACATATTGCAGTTTTTATGGAAACGTCACCAGCGTAGGACGGTGTAGTGATGTTGCAAACTAACTTTGTACGCCAAATGAAAGCTTGTTCCCTTCAGCTACACCACCTAATGTACCTTGTTTTACCACCTACGGTCTGCTTGTGTGTATACGGTGTAAAATCTACTATAGCTATAGTAAATAGGGCTGCTAGGGACGTAGCTGCTTTTTCATCAATGGTTGGAGTGGGTGTAAAATCAGCGCTCGATTGCTCAGGCTGAAAACCCCAATGATGTCATACTATGCTGGATCTGTGATCGCAGAAAGTGGGACAGGGGATAAAAGCAGTGTCTGAAAAATGCCTGCCAGTACCTTTCATCAATTCTGTCATAAAGGCTTTTTCATGTTTGTTACAAATTAATAACAACGCAGACAGGCGACCATTCATGCTAATACAACCCCCAGCACCACTATCACACACACACACACACGCACACACGCGCGCACACACACACACACACACACACACACACACACACACACACACACACAGTAGACAGGATGTGCTGATGACAGCCACCAGCTTCCACAGCATTTCCACCCCTGCAGCTCCAAACTATGCAGTGTCTGCAGGGACCAGTAAAGCCACAATACACACATGCACACAGGGTCAGACCCAGACTCACACAGACCTCCCTCTTGCCCTGCAGAGTTTCCTGTGTATGCCAAAGATAACCGACCTAATGGCCTTTCTCTTCCCCTCTGGCTGAACATGGAGTGAGGAGACTGCAGCCTGCATCAGAATACTGATTAGTAATCCTCATCCTCCTACTGTTACAACAGGCCAGTTCGTTAGACTCTTTTTGCCATCAAAGATTGCAGATTGTCAGGTTTGAGCCGCACAACTTAAGCACAAATGTTCTTGGTGGAGTTTCATGTCACTTCATGTGCTTTATCAGGGGTTCAAAGTATTTTTGGCTACGAAACTGCTATCTAGATGCCATCTGTATTAATCCGTATTAAACTGATGATTGAGGTTAGTGTTGGTCAGGGTTAGCCACAGGCTAGCAGGCTAGAAAACATGTCATCTCTGTCATCTTGAACTATAGAAACCAAAATTGGTTATGTAGCGTTTTGTGTTATTCAGGTTATCCCATATTGGCGCGATCAGTAGGATTCGATCTTTGTGATTCAGAAAAGTGCATACTGTAGATAACCTTCAGGGTGGACGCCCATCGGAATCAGAGTACTGTTTCTGCTGTTGCCTGTCCGATATCATATTTTCCTGGCCCATGGTTGGACTCCCCATCTGTCCGCCTTAATGATCACATGTCCGGTGTGGTCGATGTCTGTCTCAGTGCAGGGCATGTGATCATTGCAGTGGCTGCCTGCCATTGCTGATTACCTTAGTTAGCCTGGACACTGTGTACAGTCCTGCCCTGTCCAGCCCAGCATAGCTCAACTCACTTCTGCTCTGTTAGAGAGCTGCGCTCTCTTTCTCTCTCTCTCCCCCCTCAGTCTGCCTGTCTCACCCCCTCACACTCTTGCACAGACTCTCTCTTGTTCTCTAGTTATCTCTCCCACACCCTTTTATCTCTCTCATAACCACTCTTATGCTGTCTCTGTCGCATTCCTCCATCTTTCACACAGTCCCCTCCCCACAGGCTTGCCAGCCTCCTTGTGTTCTGCTGAGTGCTGACTTTATGAGAGGCAGGCCTCCTCAGTGGCTTGCCCTCAACAAAAATAAACCCCATGTCGGGGGGCAGAAGGAGTGAATATTTCATACTGTTTATCATGGTGCGCGCACATGCGTGATGCAGGCCAGTACTGCCCCGGCTAATCATACCATGCTCAGCTGCTCTTCCGCTGGCCTTTCCCCTCAACCTTCTGCCTTAGGTTGTTTCCAGTTTCTCTCCCTCCCTTTCCTCTCACAGCATGTTGCCCTTTACTTCATTTCACCATTTCTCTGGCCCCAATACTCAGTTTTCCTTCTCTATTCATGTCAAGGCACTGGTTAGTCTCTCTCTGTAAGCTGCTCTTTTTTTCCCTGGGTCTCATTGTGCATCTTCTCTCCATCAACCAGGCCCCTTTGCTTCCTGAACTACTCCTCCTCTTGACAGCCGGGGTCCAGTTTGAAATGACAGGCAGGTTCATGGGTGGAGCCAGTAGCATTGTGTTCTCTTGTGCGATTGTAACATACACTCATGAAGTATACTAAGAAAATGAGTCCAGGTCTGGGAGCATTGTATTTCATAGGTCATACTGAGTGTCTATGATCATGTGACCTGACCCCAAATGCTAGATCAGTATTTTTTTCAGATAGAGGTCCAGATCCTCTCACTGTGTACCCCAAGCAGAAGGAGATGTTCCCTATGGGGATCAATAAGGATCACATTATCATTATTACACGGGCCGGAAAGGAAACTTAGTTTGGATGGCGAGAGAGAGAGAGAGAGCACAAAGTTCTTCAGACCCATTCCTTAGACATCCAGGCATTCCAAAATTCAGCCAAATTCATGAACCAGGCATGATGACAACACTGGCACATGACTTGTAATTCAGAGGAGCTAGCACTGAAATAAACTGTGAAGTAAATAGCATATAATTCAGCAGTCATGTGTGTGTCTGATGCAAATTGGTTTAAGGGAAAATAAGCGACTCCAAGATGCAGGGAGAGATAAATATAATGAGAAATATACAGTGTGGTTCAAAAGTCCACGACCAAGAACTGTTTGTTTTTATCAGTTGTCAACAACTAATAGCATTTTTTTACTCAGTTGATACTGCTGCTGTGAAATTGAAATATATCTTAATATCTTGTTCGCAAACCATTTTGTAAAGTTTTCTCAAATTGTTGTCGCAACATATCTTTCATTCATATGTTGACACATGTATGCTCCTAATACACCATTGGTCTTTTAACACCTAATACCAGATATTGACAACATGGTTCGTGTTATAGACGATTGGCAAACTGCAGTTTTCAAACCACGTCTTTGATGACATGTCTAAACGTTTAGCATGGGCCAAACAATACCAGATTTTCGCTGTTGAAGACGGTAAGAAAGTCTTGTTTGCAGATGAATCAAAATTTGCACTTTACTGTTGCAATGGCCCCTTTACACCTGCCGTTAACACGCATCTCGTATCCAGGTTGAGTCTAGATATGTTTAGCTGGATTACACATCACATCTTCTCACAGCGTTTCTCTCAATCAAAATTGACAGTGAACACCTCGTCTCGCTTGTTCCCCATGCACAAGTATCCTGACAATCCATTTTGCTATCCAAACTGATTGATGAGTGACTGAGTTTGATTTGCGTGCCCCTGCCTGGTTTGATTCATGCACAAAAGTTGATTTTTTTCTATGTAATTGCTGTGTGTGGATTGTAGACACATTGCATCTTGGGTGCATTTCCACCTGGATTTAATGTTTAAACACAATCCGATAATCCACGACACATGGTTATATGCCTGTGTAAAGGGGGTCTTTATCTAACACATACTTTCTCAAACTTCCATTGAGGAAAAGGTGATAACAAATGGGGACAGTGAAACCAGAATGCCCATTCTTCCAGTGCAAGGTATATTGTGCAAACACTATCAAATGTCCCATGACTCCACTTTGAGACCCCACTGTGAGAGAGATTTGTAAACAGAGCCAGAACAGATGCCTTGTGAAGCGATCCAAATTCGAATGCCAGTGAAGGCAGAGTTAATGTCCTTCACAAAGTATTCCTGCCCACTGGGCATCCTCTGAATAGTTTTTAATAAGTACCATGCACCGCTGATTAGCCGAAAGCTTAAAAACCAACATTCAGCCTTCTGTGTGAACTCGGACCATGAAAATGAAGTTCCACTCAGCTTCATTGGGAAATTGAGGACACATTCAATGTTTTTGTCAGAACACCCACCAGAAAGGAAAGGCAAGGAAGTTAAAGCATGTTACACACTCATGAAAACAGATCATTTTTTCAAAGAGAGGTTGAAATTGACTTATAAAATTAGTGCACACTCGAAGGCTTATACTAGATTATTTACAAGCCTCACACAAAGAAGAATCTAAGTTTTCGTGTCTGCTCGTGTTAATGGATGAAAACCTTCTGAATCTTAACAAGAGCAGTTACTCAAGGCTATATAGTAATGGTATGGTGTGAAGGAGTCATGGAAATGATCCTGCCATGACAGTGCATAGACAATAGCTCGCTCCTCTACAGTGAATGGGAGTTTTAAGTGCAAACTGAGTGAATGAGATTCAAGTGGTACTTATCTGTGGGTGAGACTCAACAGTTCTACATGAATCATGAGTGGCCCATAAGTGCTGTGTTTCTAATTCAGTTTGAAAGACTGCAACAATGCAGCCATTGAGTTGTAGCTTTTGTTTGTCCTTGACATCGGTACATTTTATGTGTAGCTTTAGTTCTCTCACAAGTATCAATGGTCATCATAAATAGAGTATATGAACAAGACAACACTTTTGTTCCTTCCACCAACACCTAGTGAAGCTAGTTGAACTGGAATTGAAGCTGTATTCTTTGTACGTTATCAGTGGGTCTGGCCCTATGTACTGATGTATAGTGTGATTACTTATATTGCATTGTTTGAACTGTGCCTGAGGTTTTGGCCAAAAAAAAGTTTTGTGACCTGCCTGGACAATAAAGTCCTATTCTAGTCTAGTTTAGTTTAGTATAATCTAGTCTAGTCTAGTCTTAGGCTAGTCTAGTCTACATGATGTACTAGTTTCCATGGCTTTATTTCTATCCCGTGTTTGTCTGTCCTTCTGTAGGTACAATGGTTCTCTCCCCAGCGGAGACCGTGGCCGCAGAAAGAGCCGCTTCGCTCTCTACCGAAGGGCCAAGGCCAACGGCGTCAAACCCAGCACCGTGCACATCCTCAACACACCACAGGACAGCAAGGTCTGTGTGTGTTATCAGTGTGTAACATTAGTTTCCTTCCTGTGACTCCCTCTTGTCTTCAATAAAAGGGCCAGAGGAAGGATGACTACGCATGAAGAATTGTGTGTGTGTGTGTGTGTGTGTGTGTTTGTCTGTCTGTCTGTCTGCCTGCCTGCCTGCCTGCCTGCCTGCCTGCCTGCCTGCCTGCCTGCCTGCCTGCCTGCCTGCCTGCCTGCCTGCCTATCTAAGGATGCATTATTGTTTGTAATTTAATGTGTTACTATTGCGTGCATTATTACATTATAAAACTATTTTAGAACTATTGTGATTATAGATTTTTTTTATTGTTGTTTGAGTAAAAGCATGTTTCAGTCCAACTTATGTATTGTCAAGAAAATTATAATTTTCTCCTCCCATGCCTAAAAGTTAAAACAAAAAGACCAATGCAGCCCCTGTTGCATGCTGTTGTTGTTGCAGGCTGTCAACAGCAGGGGGCAGCACAGCATCTCTTTCACTCTGTCCCGTAACCAGACGGTGGTGGTGGAGTACTGCCATGACAATGACACAGACATGTTCCAGGTAATATCCCAGGGAAACAATAAACAGGGTCCGGTTGAATAATGTCAGGATGTAAAGCAAAAAAGAATTCAAAAATGTTATTCTTATCATGTTAGTCTGGATTTGTGAACATGAACAAGTTTCTTTCAAACCTAGGAACAAGATAATCCATATGGTATTCTATAATGTCATCAAAGTACATTATTGAGTCGCCACATCATTTTGGTTCAGAAGTTAGCAATATGAAGAAGAGAAGATTGTGTGTAAAAGCTCCAAGAAACACTGTTTGTTGTATCTTGTAATATCACTGATTACCGTATTGCTTTTACATTTTATACATTTTGGAAGGGTCATCGTTGCAAATACTAATCGAACTGCCCAAAATCCTAGCGACAATGTCAATTCTGTTTTAGAGTGGACTTTGCCTCTCTGGTTTGGTTAAACTTTGCTGACAGAAGTCTCTATATACCTCTGTATAGAATGGAACAGGTGATGAAATGTAGGGAGATCGACTTTGAAGAGCTCCACTGACTGTTGTGTTCATTGGAAAAACACAGAAATGGGCTCAAATCAGAAATTTGCTTAGAATAGTTCATTTTACAACTTCAAAAAACAATTTAAAGTCATGATAGGTCATACTATTTCTGACAAAAAGAAAATATCAGGTGTCTGACATTACATTTGGGTAGTTTGACTCTTGAGTTGTAACAATTTACAGTCATGATAGGTCATACTATTTCTGACAAAAAGAAAGAGGAGTGCTTTTCTAACGGGTGTCTGACATTTGGGTAGTTTGACTCTTGAGTTGTAACAATTTACAGTCTGTGAGATTTAATGGTCCAATGATTTCATCTTATAAAACACTTCATTATGACTCCGTGGGTTAGGAAACCTCCATCATTAGCTTCCCCTGATGTGTGTGTTCATGACTTGCTCATAATTAAAACTATAAATGTTATACCCAATGTTATATGTTACATTTCTCTTTTAATAGCATTTTTTGATTGATAAAATCCAGGATGAGCAACTGTTCTGTCAGTGGATTACAGAAGACAATTCTCTGTGTTATCCCCTACAGATCGGGCGCTCCACAGAAAGTCCCATTGACTTTGTGGTGACAGACACCTCCGGGGGGGGAAAGGAGGGGGAAGACCCCTCCATTGCTCCCAGCACCATCTCACGTTTTGCCTGCAGAGTGGTGTGTGAACGCAATCCGCCCTACACTGCACGCATCTACGCAGCTGGCTTTGACTCCTCCAAAAACATCTTCCTAGGGGTGAGTGGGCTGATTTATGAAGCTGATAATATCAGTTCATGAACCGAATTAGAGGGAACAGTTACAACTTGCATGGAATGCAGACATTTGAAAGCCGGTTTACTAAATCATAGTGTACTAAATGGAGTAGAATCACATAGTAGACTGAGTGGAGTAGAATTGCAAATCACAGAGTCAATTCTAATTAGGGCATGCTATCAAAAACAATACATATTAGTCGTGTAGTGATTTTTGGTGTTCAATTTAAATGAATCAAAAGGTGTGAAAAACATCAAAATGTTGGATTCTTACTTCTTACTAAAATGTTCTTGTGTTTGGGCATTTATTCTGAAAAAAACTAATTGAATGTGTTCCAATCCTAGTTAGAATAATTCATCATTGCACCATGAAATGTATTTTCATTCAACCAAGGATGGTTAGGATAGTTTGGTATAGTTTAAAGCACTGTACTGGAACTGGCATTGAACAGTTTAGGGTGGCACTTCTCACAAACTCCTCACAAACCAAGCATCCAGGCGCTCACGTTTCCCTAACGTGGCTAACACTGACAGTCAGTGTTATGAAGGAGTGATTTCGCCCATGCCCATGTCTGCGCTGTCTGCGTCCACAGGAAAAAGCCACCAAATGGAAGAACCCCGATGGGCACATGGACGGCCTGACCACCAACGGGGTGCTCGTCATGCACCCGGAGGGCTTCCCGGAGGACTCCAAGCAGGGCCTGTGGAGGGAGATCTCTGTGTGCGGAGACGTCTACGCCCTGCGGGAGACACGCTCGGGACCCAGCCGCGGAAAACTGGTCAGTCACGTGCTGGGATGAGTCACTGGTGTACGTGTGAAGTTGTAGTTCTACCAACATTTCTTTGAGGAGCTGCTCTGATTTCCTTCACAATATTAGCTCTTTGGCTCCGCCCATTGAGGTTTAAATCAGCCAATACGATTATTTCTGAGCAGCTCTGCCTCTGAGAAATGTGTGTATAAATAAATCTCCTGTGTGTGTGTGTGAGTGTGAGTGTGTGAGCACTGTGTGACCTATTAGGATGTGAATCATTCCTGCTGATGGACACAACATTGTCAGTGTAAGCTTGTATGCGCCTTAATTGGCCCGTGTGTGTCACCCCCCCCCCCCCCCCCCTGCAGGCTGAGGGCGAGAGCAGTGCGCTGCGTGACGGTTCCCTGGTGGACCTGTGTGGGGCCACCCTGCTGTGGCGTACTGGAGAGGGGCTGCTCCGCGCTCCCACCCTGCGCCACCTTGAAGCGCTGCGCCAGGAGCTGAACGCTGCCCGGCCCCAGTGCCCCGTAGGCCTCAGCACACTGGCCTTCCCCAGCCTGCCACGCAGCCACAGGTAGAGGCCTCGACACGTCCTCCATGACAGCGTCTGCTCGGTCACCTGATGTTTCAGAGTATTGATTCATTTCCTGTTACTCATCTTGTTTCATATTGTCACCTTCTTAAAATAATGGCATAAGTCATATTTTCAAGTTTTTCAAAAAACAGAATAAACTGAACCAAATATAGACTATATGATATTTCTTAATCATTTCACACAAAAAGGTTATGACAATATATGACTATTGACGCTGTCTGTCAATTATGTAACATGAGAGGATTAGATTACCAGTAACTGTAGTAGTAACTAGTTACTACCAGTTACTAGTAACTACTAGTCACCAGCAGTAACTTTAACCACTGTAGCAACTGTAGTAGTAACTAGTACACCAGTAACCAGTAACCAATTACTAATTTTCAGTAACTTGCCAAACACTGCTAGCTTCACAGAGCTAGCTATTTCGTGTCTGTAACCCACTGGGAGGCTTCGTAATTAAACTATAAATTGTGAAAGTAAAAGACTAAATAACTACGCAACATTTATAGCCTAGCCGATATTCATGGGAATAACTTCATTTATCTGGTAGTATTTCTTTCTTCTTGAAGCAGCCGCCATCTTGAAAGCTTGTAAAATGTTTGCCTAAATCACTTACTCCAGAAGTAATTTGACAGGATTACAAGTCAGGATTAAAATTGCCTAAATCACACTCTTGACCTAGGCCATTATACTACCGGGGTAGGAACAGCTGGGGCCAAATGTATAAACCATGCGTACACACGTTTCTACACCTAAATCTACACAGAGTTTTATACATTTGGCCCCTGATCTTTTCAATTAAGGATGTAGGCAATTTTACCAGAGGTGGCCAGCATCATGAAGAGATGACTTATGCAAATCGCCTATAAACATATTCTTCTCCTCGAAGTGTTTTTACATTTTGGTGCTCGTAATGTTATTCCAGCCTTGAAGAACGCCAGCCCTGGGTCTACCTCACCTGCGGCCACGTTCACGGACGCCACGACTGGGGCCAGAGGTCCGAGCGAGAGGAGGAGCGAGGAGAAGGGGAGGGCTCCGTAGCCCGCCGGGAATGCCCCCTGTGCAGGAGCCTGGGTCCCTACGTGCCCCTGTGGCTGGGGTGCGAGCCGGCCGTGTACGTGGACGCCGGCGCCCCCACGCACGCTTTCGTGCCGTGCGGCCACGTCTGCTCGGAGAGGACAGCCAAGTACTGGGCGGAGACCCCGCTGCCCCACGGGACCCACGCCTTCAGACCCGTCTGCCCCTTCTGCTCCATTGCCCTCAGCACCCCCGGCTGGACACGGCTCATCTTCCAGGGCCCCATCGACTAGCCGCCACAGCGCCGCAACCACTAACACAGTAACAGAATGACGCCTGAACGACGCGTTCCGGGTTGCAAAATGTCTGATGTAGAAAAGTCATTAGATAGAAAGAGTTTAATATCGAATATTTTCACGTTACAAAATGCAAGTGTGTTCTATACTCGATCTGAACATTCGCCAACGCAGCTCTGAATGCAGCTCCGGGTTGAAGATTCCTTCACCCTGTTTCCCCCCCCCTCAGTGTTTGTCGATCTGTTGAGGATCAGGATAGGCGTATTTTAATGTGATGGAAGAGATATCAGCGCTGACCGTGTTGACAATGTTCCCTCTTAACAAATCCCGAGCCGTGGAAGAGCCTGCGGGTTTTCGTTCCAACCGAACACCGCAGTGGACAGTGTGTTGCTAATTAGTGCAATCAGCCGCTGTGGTGTTTGGCTGGAACGAAAACCTGCGGACTCTTCCACGGGTCAGGACCGGACACTACTGGCTGAGAGGGAACATCGCACGTGCGTACACCACGGGGAGCTTATCTATTCTGAGCAGATCATTTTTCTGATTTACAAGCAGATGGGGTTCAGACTGTCTGGGCTTAAACTTGGGCAAAATCCACTTCATAACTCTCTTAAGCAATAATAGCACTCTCATGCAATACCCTCCTAGATAAGCTAGTTGTGCTATGTTTAGCCATGTGTGTTGGGTCTTAGATCACTTCACACATGGCTGAAAAAAATGGTTTCCAGGTCATGGGGGTCAACCAGAGGCGTGTTCAACTCTGACAGGTTCCCAACCCACAACACAGTAGCTGGTGTTGTCAAAAATGTATTGGATTGTCGTTTGTTCATTTGAACACACTTCTGGTTGCTGAATTATGACGAACAGGGTCTTAGTATGATGGCGCCAAAAGGTATGATGTTACATAACCTCAAAAGATCACTTTTTTTTTTTATTTGTTTCAAAGAAAACTATTTTGTTAGGAAACGGGGAGGGGGTTTATTTGGGGGAAGAGGGAGGGATTCTTTTAGATGTTCAATGTTTAAACAAAACAAAAAAAACAAAAATACAACTATTTTTCTAACTGATAATTGGTTTTAGTTAACTGTTGTTTCTCAGTGTAAGCAGGTTCTGTATGTTTCAGAATATTATGGTGTGGTAGATCTAGGAGAGCTTGTGAGTGAGAAAATATTGCCAACACTGTGTCGAACACACGCAACGCTACCATAAACATTGCCCAGACAATGAATGTAGCCAAATACTCAGGCTATATTTAGCCTTCCCAGGTGCTCATATTGAATTGTCTATATTGTGATACTATTTTTGTAACTGAATATTATGGTGTAGCTTGATTATGGTCTAGCGTGAAAAGTCAGATTGTGTCAATACTAGCCTCAAGTATGGAAGATGTATAATTGATAATACACACCCACGTGAAATTGTGTCTAGCTTGCATGTGCTGAACGTACACATATGTACACATACATGTACACTACACATACTCTGTACACATGACACATACAGACACTCTCACTCACAACTTTGCACGGTGGATTGCCAAACTGTATTCATGCTAAAAAAAGAGTGTTATTCCCTCGTGAGAAGAGATAGACCAAGATGTCTTCCAAGTCCACGGCAGCATTTCTGTTTTTGGAAGAGCTTTCCAAAAAAACAAAAAAAACAAAGCCCCACTCCTGATACTTGATAGATGTGTGACGTTTATGAATGAGACCCATAACTTCCCACTTTATACTACTATGCTAATATTTTCCACTAAACCAATTCACTGAAGAAAATTGTCCATGTTAACAATTGTTTTTTTATTTTGTATTTCAGGCTCAAAAAAAGGGAAAAATACATTTTAAGTCTGAATACAAGATTGAAACACTTGGTTTGATGGATAATTGACGTAGTGTTGCTAATAACTGTAGCTCAGGATTAGTGTGTTGCACAGTGATTTCAGACAGACAGCTGGCCAAGCCTACCGACTGTAGGTGGTTGTCTCGGTCAAATACACGAACGGTTTCAGGATTGAAAGGCCTTCAAAGGGGCATCGGATGTGGAAACAATTCCTCGTCAAATGTCCTAACTGTAGGGGACATACAGTAGCTCACAGCAGGTCAGGGATCACTCCTATACTTCACATACGGGTAGTAATAAAAGGGTTGCCATTTCCAAGGGGTTTAGTGAAACCAAACAGGTTTACAAACAGGGTTACGAAAACATCTCAGCTGCCCTTTACTGAGCACGCCAAAACCACTGGAGTTGCACCGGTGAATCCTGCTTTTGAAGATGACATGTATAACAGTTAATGTATTACCATTGGCATGTGGATGGAAGAAGAGTTGCAGCACCCTTTTGGCTTTTATTATTTTGACACGAAATGTCTATTTTTTTGTTGTTGTTTATTGTCCTTTACTATCCTTTTACTTTATGCTTAATTTGAACCAAACCTTGGGGTGAAGATGCCCGTATCAAAGTTCCCATTCCTGGCAGGAATGCACCTTGTGTTTTGGGATTTTAGTATTGGTAAAATTCACTGATACCTGTTTTAGCCCGGCATCATCCTGAAATCCGAAACCACCCATACCCTACTTCCTGTTTTTATGTACTAATCGACCGTCAGCCCTGATGGAAAACTTCAACCTCCCCTTATGAACTCGCCTCCGTAGGTGAGTAGCAGCCTCACACTTAATATATTCCTTTAAAAACATCAGTATATGTACAGCTGTTTTGTATTATTTTATATCATACCTTTCTGTAATCCTCCGGTGCACAGACAATCGCTATACACATGTCAATAAACCTGTTAAAAGCTGAATCTTTGGAGCCATGTTATTGCTAATTAGTGTGAAGAAGAGAATCATTACATATAAATGATGATAATTCTATGACACAGTGAAGCTAGAGTGGTTCGTCAGCCTTGAGGGTACGAGATAAGATAAGCATGTCGTATTATTTGAACAAATTTGAGGATGTGTCTATTACTGGAGTCAATAAATGCATTCCATGTGTGGTGTGTCCCCAGGCCAGCAGAGGGCGCACTCTACCAGAGTCTGAGGCTGAGAGCAGGGCACGCACATCACGATGGGGGTTGCTTTGAGTTGCATCACCTCTTCAAATCTTCTACCATTATAAAGAGCGGTTTTGGCAGCCACGTACATCACCACGCGAATGTGTTAAGAAGCTGAAGATGTCTGCATAATTATTGAGCCCGTGATTTAAAATAATAGTTTCAAAGAATTAAGTTACTTCCTTTACAAAGTATTCAGGATGTCTCTTAAAAGACTCTGGGAGACCTGCTGAGAGCGGTGTTATTCAGAAGTTTGTTCAGAAATTATTTCACTCTTGAACCACGGGGAAAGGGCTTTTTTTTCTTTTTTTTTCCTTTCAAAGATTATGAAGCCTATTTCATGGGTATCTTAGTGACACACTAGCATTTAATCTCCTCCAGAGTGAGGGAAGGAGGGAAAAGAACAGAAATCCAAAGAGCTGCTAAGAGTCTACAGAAGAGACAGCAGAAATATATCAACAAGGATGCATTGTGGTGTATGTTAAGATATTTTGTATTATTCAACTAATAAATAGAAATACGTGTATACAAACACATTTATATTTAAAGCATTCTAGGGGGGGGAAAGTCTTATTTGGCACAAGACATTTTTCAGTGTTTAATGTAAAATGTGGCTGACTTTTCCGCAGTTCAAATTTAGTTTTCTAACACTCCAAATGAGGGCAATCTTCCCTCATCGCTGCTTTCAGTCAGTATAGAGATCACAGTTGTCAGATTGCCCTACATGGGTATATCCAGAATATACCCAGGAAGCAACTCGACACAAAATATCCCGTGTGTAGAAACTGCCTGATGGGAATTTGCCAGGAATTCATCATAATAACTAATATTTGCTCATCCTTAAGAAAACGGGGTGGCTGCAGAACGCAAGTGACGGCTGGATGGTCAAACCCTGGAGGAAATGCCCGGCATTGTGCATTTCATTCATTGTTGATGTGTGTTTGTGTGGTGTGTGTGTGTGTGTGTGTGTGTGTGTGTGTGTGTGTCAAGGGAGCTAGAATAGATGATGGAGGCAGGGCTTAGTAATGCAGTTGAATTCTCAGTGGAGGGATTTGTAGGTTTTGATCCCAGCTAATTAATGTGAAACCCTCAATGGGAGTAATGGGGGTATCTGTGACGGGGAAGTTTGAAGGGGACTCTCCTGTCCCTGTGGGTGTGCGTGTGTGTGTGTGTGTGTGTGTTTGCATGCATATATGTGTTGTCCATGCGTGCACACAAGCATTGCGTGTAGGCGTGTATATGCATGTGTGCATATCTGTGTGTGTGTGTGTGTGTGTGTGTGTGTAATCAACGGCTTTGAAATCATCCTCTCGTCTCCATGTCTCTCTGTGGGCTCTCTGTTGAGGCAGCAGGGGGCATTCGTTCCATTGTTCCATCAATCCACCCATTAACTGCAAACATTGGGAAACTTTAATTAAGCTGGGGCCAGAGACGATTAATTAACTTTAAGACTTTACTTCTTTTTTCTTTCCTGTACACATTTCACTAAGTCACGGAGCCACAGAAAGCGTTAATTTAGCCACACAATTTACAAATCCAATTAAAACCAATATTGAAGCGTTGCAAGCTGCTGTCCTGTGTTCTAGTCTTATAAGACTATCCTCTTTTGTGGCTAGACTAACGGAGAATGCCAGTTATATGTAAGCCGAAAAGAATGTATTAAATGGGGTTAAGAGTTTTAATAAGTTTGATTATTTTATGGAGTTTATTATGCTGTGTTATCCTGTTAGGGAGGTGATGTTGTGGCAGTGGATTGGTAATCCGGGGTGCCTTGTGTCTCGCCGAGTGGTCTCCTGCTCTACCGCCATGGTCGTCGTCACCACACATCACTGCATATAGGAGGGAAGGCCCAACCTGGAAGGGTCTCAATGACGATATTTCACAGTGAGGAATTGTAGACTGAACACTGGACCGGCTGCACTTACCCTGGCTGCCAACAAGAAATATTTCACCTGAGCCTTAATGAATATATGTAGTCAGTTTTCTCACGTCAAGGCTAAAAACAGTGGCACTTTGTGTATTCCCCTTATACCACCGCCCTTCTATCCATTCACCAATCCGCTTCCCTTTCATATTTTTTTGTAACAGTGATGGTTTTGTGTAATTTCTGCTTCAACGTGCATCTATTATTGGTCCTGGTGCTAGTCCCAGTTGTGGTACTAGTCCCAGTTGTTCTAATGTTAAAACTGTTTTTATCCACTATTTTTGACAAAAGCCTTCTTATTAATTCAACACTTTAGATAGTTTTGAACAGCCCCATAGCAAAGCAAAATCCAAGAAGAGATCTCATATTTATAGATTTTATTTCTCTTAGACACAAATAAGCTCTTTTTAACACTTAGATGTGACTGAAGGTATTTTCTCCTGTTTCTTCAATTCAACTCAGGAGAAACAAACACATAAAAGCTTATGTTGATCTCACTCTGATCAAAACAAGAGATCTCCAAATGATCTGAAATGAGTGTCATTTAACTCTACAGAATATGAAGCCATGAGATTGGAGATCTCAAAGAAAAGTCAACATGATGTTTTATGACTCCTACCATTGAGGATGCTTCTTCTCAAGCATTCAGTTTTCCTGTTGAATACTGTAGTATATATTCGTAGTAGTAGCAGTAGTAGTAGTTATTACCATTATATATATCACATGTTTGCGTCTTCAAATTTACCTCATGAAGTCTCAAGAGTTTATTCTCTCTGTTATCTCCTCCTTGCTCCTAAGTGGGTTTTAGGGGAAACCTTTTCAGATGTATAGCTGATCACAAAATGATACAGAATTGAGATCTCTATTTCTTAAGAGATGAATAAAGCAACCGAGCAAAAGATGTATTTCCTCCAGGGCCTCCTCGGAGGCATACCAGCTGTGTGAGTGAACAAAAAAACTCCCCAATCAACACTTATCAACAATAATTGGCACTGAAAAGTTTCAGTTTTTAAACAGTGCGAGATTTGTGTAGCATGTCTCAAAAAAAATCAATTAAATTAAGTGAAATGAACTGTGGCTCTAAACATTGGTCCTGATGTATTTTGTAGTTGGGAGGAAGTATAATTTGCCTTTCATGTTCCCATTTAATGAGGGTAGTTGTCGTGCTGCGGTGGCCCTCTGCTGCTAAACCATTCTCACATATTTTCAAAGTCTTCTCTTCCCTTTCCTGCTCTCGCTCGCGCTGCTTCTTCGGCGTGACCAATACAGCCCCGAGGAGGCATCGCCGTAATTCCCTCCAAATGACAGCTAATGAAGACGGTATTTCCCCTCATTACTTTGTGTCTTTGAGGGGAGGGTGGCGCGTTGGTTTGATACGAACGATCTATCGCTTTGATTTCACTCTCTACTAACCTCCGCGGTGGTTCCAAGTGGACCGGCACTTTACCGGTCAAGGATGAGAGCTGATCTCTCTCTCTCGCGCTCTCTCTCTCTCTCTCTCTCTCTCTCTCTCTCTCTCTCTGTCTTCCACGCCCTTTGGGACAAGTGTGGCTCGGGTATGGATGATGGCATCGGGGCACACGCTCAATTAGCATTCGTTGATAGGTACGAGCCGTTTTGAGAAACATTTCTCATTACACCTTATCACTGGGACACACAGGGGGCGAGTGGGGGGGCGGGGGGGCATGAAGGAAATTAGAGGGGTGAATGAGAGAGGGAGAGCGAGCGAGCGAGCGAGGGAGACATCAAAGTGTTCCGCTCTATTTAAATTGAGTGATCTTGTGTGAAAGAACCCCACTACATACAGATTTACCCCCCCATACCCCTAATATCACACACCCACATACCCTTGGATTTATGTGTCAAGGGTTAATAACTATGAGGATGAGGACACGTGAGGGGGGGGGGTTCAAGTGGGGGTGTGCCTGCAAATGCACGTGTGTGTGTGTGTGTGTGTGTGTGTGTGTGTGTGAGAGAGAGAGGTGGGGGGTGGGGGTCGTGCATGGATATCTATGGAAAACAGAGAAGGTGTTCATGTTCGCTTGCATGCAACAATGTGTGTGCGTGTGCGTGTGTGCGCGTGTGAGAGAGACATTGAGATTGCACAAGCAGGGAGGTATAGAGATGACACAGCGCGAGTGAGAGAGGCTCAGTTTCCCCTCAAACTCGACGGACTGACACGTTACCAATCCTCCCCGCCACCGAACAGGCCTGCCAGTAAAAAAATAAAAATCAAAATCAAAAAGCCGTGAAGAAGAATGCAGTGGCGCCCGAGAGAGAGAGAGGAGAGGAAGTGCAGAGAGAGAAACACCGACTGTGTGAGAGAGTTGATCTGTTTGCTTTTTTCCCCCTCCGGTTTCATCATTTCTTTCTCACTATATCCAAATGCGAAATTGTGGTCCTTTGTTATGGAATGGGAGAGTTGAGGCTGTGGAATGTGTGTGTGAGTGCATGCAAAGTGGGCGTGCGTGTGCGCGCGCGTATGTCTTCTTGTGTACGTGCATTTGTCTGTGCTTGTGTGTGTGTGTGCATGTCTTTCTGTGTACCTTCCTGTGCACGTGTCTTTCTGTGTATGTGCACGTGTCTTCCCCGCGTCTGTGTGTGTTTTTGTGTCTATCTGTGTGTATATGTGTGTCTGTGTTGTCTATTTTTGATTTGTGTTCTCTGTCTTTCTGTGTGTGTGTGTGTGTGTGTGTGTGCGTGTGCGTGCGTGCGTGCCTCCTCTATCCTCGCCCGGTGGATTAGTGACGTCGGCGGAGCTCACCCTCTCCTTCTGATAAGGGCGCGCGCCGCCGCCTCCCGCTCTCTGCTCCCCGCGCTCAATTTCAGATAGCGCTAATGGAATCTGTCCCGCGCGATTGTAATGCGAGCGAGACTCATTTGCCACGGAGCTTGGAGCTGTCAGCTTGGCAGGACTGTGGGGGGGCGAGGAAGAGAGGGAGGCAGCGAGGAGGATGAGGAGGATAGGTTGATGGGAGGACGAGGAAGGAGACGATGATGAGCAGTGTGTGTGTGTGTGTGTGTGTGTGTGTGTGTGTGTGTGTGTGTGTGTGTGTGTGTGTGTGTGTGACATGTGTTATTGTAGGCCTCCTCCCTCTTGTCAGTGAGCTGAGTGCAGCTTGCAACACACTGCCCACACGCATACCTGCACACACACACACGCACACACACATTTCCAAACACAGTAAATCATGGTAAACTACTTTCTTCAGTTCAGAATATTGTTGTTTCGGTGGTCGGAGTCCAAGCGGATGGAAAACGGTGCCCTTTTTGTTGACTTGAGCCCCTGCCCCTCTGAACGTCTGTGCACGGCCCTGGCGGTAGTTAAAGATGAGTGGGCATGCTGGTATTTATTTAACGTTATTCGACATAACAAGCTCCAGTGAAGTTAATGTTATTTCCTTACCTTCAGCAGTGGTTAAAGACCGTCACGTCCCCAAAAAGTTTAAGAGACGACACATTTATCAACCAAAATGTGCTACGAAAACACCCAGAAGGAAACCAAATAACCAAATTACCGTCGGGGTCATTGAAGGTAGAACTCGTTAAAAAGTAAGGTTCCCATCCGCTTTGACCTGTCTCATCTGTCCTTCTTTATGGATTCCTTGACTGCAATACAGTTCAAAAGTGTTTCTAAAAAAAAGTGGCTGCTCATAGTTTGCAACACGGTGACTTGCAATTTTATTACAGCAGAGGTGGAATTATCATCAGTGAAGACTGATTTGGGAATGGCTTGTTTAACACCTGGTCAGAAAGGACAAAACTGATATCAAAAGTGATATTTTGTGTATATTCTGGGAGGAATCTCACAAACAGATCAAATATTACATCTCGGGAGCATGTTGTTTTAGATGCCTTTTGGAGGCACTGAGAGCTAGTAGTCAACTTCAGCTGAGTGTAGACTAGGCCTACATCTTCCTCGTTGAATGAGTCAACTGTGTCTTTCAATAATGTGTCTTTCTGCATGTGTGTGTGTGTGTGTGTCATTCTATGCCTATTATGAACCGATTGTGTTGACACAAGCAGCCTGCAGGTGGCAGTGTTTGCATGACGAACAATCTCAAAGCCACTGACCACTTGAGCAGGTCTCCCCCCTGAACTTCTTTTTGTCCCCCACTTTCTTCCAATCTCCCATTTGTCTGTTTATCTATTGTGTTGTTTCTCTCTCTCTCTCTCTCTCTCTCTCTCTCTCTCTTGTTCATGCTGCACTTCATGCTCATCCTCACTGGCTTTGTTGTTCTGTGTTTATACACGCTCTTTTCACCCATCTTTGTTCGTTAGAGCTTAAATTGAAGCCTGACAGTTACAGTATTTTGTGAGGACAATCTCAACAAAAGCCTGAAACTGCCAAACCTTTGTCTCATAATAAATTGCTGATAATACAAGCATGGTACACACAGCAGCCAAGCCCATCCCAAACCAAGGCCATGGTGTCCATTTGGGTCTCATTGGGTTTTGGGAATATATGTCACTCTCTAAGTTTCATCTCTTCCTGCCCCTATCTCCTCTCATTCGATTCAGACTGGGCAGGGAAGGAAAGCCCAATTTGGCAGAGTTACAGGGATTACAGCGGTGGTGGGCATATTTAATCTGGGACAGACTGTACCATTTGTCTGCACTTAAAACTGTCATCAGTCCTGCCCCGTCTATCTGTCCGTCACCCCGTCCCATCCTGTTTAAAAACACGAAACACTGCTGGAGCTGATTAGACTCTTTAAAAAAAAAAAATAAACTGCAACCTAAATCTCATAGCCAGGGCTTTACGCAGCCAGAGCCCCCATTAGAGGCACTCTACCCCCTGGGATGAGTTTAGTGTCAACAGACCCTCCTGGGAGGGGGGTTGCCTCCACCACAAGCCCAAATGAGATGCCTATCTCACACCACGGAGTGGTTAGGGATATTCTGAGATGTACATATTACAAAACAAATAATGTGTCGAGACCTTTTTTTGACGGCCAGGTCTGTGGGTGCTGCTGATGCCGATGAAGAAAACTGCAAGTGAAGAGGATGCAAGAGAGTATATAATGTATTAGAGAAGCAGCCTTTAACGGACTCAAATCCCACACTATACTAATAGTGCGTGAGGACATATCTGCACACACACACACACACGAGTATAGAGCATATGCTTAATCACCACTGGAGTTTCCCAGGAAATAAAAAAAAAGCCTCTGTGGATTAAATCCTTCAAGCTGAACATTCGAGAAGTGCAGAGTTCAGCTCTCACAGAAAAGGAAAATCATTATCTTCCAGAAAAGAGAGAGAGAGAGAGGTTGAGAGGTTGAGGGAGCTACAGTGGTGCTGAGGAAGAAAGGCATCGCGTTGTGAGGAAGACAGATTGATAAAAGGAAGACGCAATCGGTGGAGGGAGAGAAAAAAGAGAAACGAGGCCCCGCAAATTGGCAAAGGGAAGTCAGGGTCTCTCTGCTTTGCATTTCATTTACATGCCTGGCCGTATCGACCAATCGGATTGGGAGCGGAGCCCGTGGCTTAGGATGGCGAATAAAGACTCCAAATGCCTTCACTGCTCTCATCCCTCTCTCTCATAATACCCTGTCTGCCTTTTTCTTTTCTCTCGCTTTCCTCTCTTTCTCTCCTCACTGTCATAATACCCTTTCTCTCCCCATTCTCTCCTCTCTGGCGTGGTACTATAAGTAGACCCTGTCCGATGTGATAGCGGGATGAAGGCAAGGGAAGGAGGGAGAGGAGGGAAGGAGGAAGGGGGGGGGTGGAATTGCAGAGATGACTTTAGCTGCCACCCGTTGAGAGTAAAAAGACTGTGCGTGTGTATGTTTTGCATTTAGGAGTGTTTGTGAGTGCATGTGCTTTTTTTGTGGATATGAAAAAGAGGCAGGCAGAGGCGATGTCAAGCTCTTACTTTGAAAAATTGAAAAAAAAAAATTGGTACGGGTGCCCATGTGGTGCTCACCTGCATGAGGCATGTGTAACACAAGAAGAACATCTGTTAACCTGGGAAACCCATTGTACACTCACACACACACACACACACACACGTACACACACACGTACACACTCACACACACACACACACACACACATAATAATTAATAGGAAGAGAACATATTTACGTATCATACAGAGTAAACGATGATTAATACCGATGCTATAGTGTGACTTTTTTGATGTACATGCTGCATTTTCTCATTGAAAGGCACACACACACACACACACACACACACATACACACACACACGCGCGATTACACAGTCGGCCTGGAACCCATTTGAATAATGGCGTGTAAACAGACACATTAGACTTCCCCATGAATGACCTCAGGCATTTCTCACAGGAGACATACAGCACACATCCACACTTTAGCACACACACACACACACACACACACACACACACACACACACACACAGACCTTAAGGGGATAATTTTGTGCCATATTACAGTAAGTCGTAAGTCGTATACCTTCCATCCATTCGGGGCAGACCTCCATCTTCGAGTCAAAAGAAAGTAAGAAAGTTTTGGAGACGAGTCAGGGAGACGGCAGGGAGACGGAGGGTGAAAGAGAAATTTCTCCCCCGCTGTCATAGACATTAGCACCATATTCACTGTAGCGTAGTCATAACATGCAATATATCCCCTCCTGATGAAGAATAAACCAATATATTCACAATAACCCAGATTAAACAACGTTCTTAAACTTTTATTGATACAGGATACTGGTTATACTGGTTTACTGTGCAGACTTCCTGTTTATCAGCAACACCCTGACTCACCCTGATCAATAGAGTAACTGTGCAACCACAATCCTCTACTGTAGAGTACTTGAGGTCTGAATGCCTTGCACAAGAGCATGTCAGCAGTAGTTGCTGAAGATGGGGAGAGCATCATCATCAACTGGGTGTAACAAAAAAAAACATCACAACCGTCATAACTGCCATAATACCTCATCCATGTCCTCATCGTTCATCACCACCATCCTCATCATCCATACCCCCATCTTTACCCCGCCCACACACACACACACACACACACACTACCCCTCATTGTCATTAATCATCAATAACAATACCTTATTTGTCAGAAAGGAATGTTTACAATGGGATAGGCCGGTATGCATAAGCCCCTCCCCCGACACTCCAGTGTGTCAGTGTGCCACCAATTACTGAGCGCAAACTGAATGAGGTCATAACGGGATGGGGTCATTAGCAAAACAAACCCACTAACCCCATGGGGCAAGAGGAGGTGAGGAAGGGGGTGGGTGGGGGGGGCAGCAGAGGGCCCCCACACACACCAGAATGCATGCACACACACACACACACACACACACACACACACACACACACACACAAGCACAGGGTCTTCCCTCACAGCCCGCCTGCCACTCCTCACCACTAAACCTCCATCACCACCCAACAAGTGGTCAATAAAACAACTTTGAGAAGGTCAAATTCATTAAGGAGGGTCATGAACAGTCAGTAACGTGTCGTTGTTAGTAAAAAGGAAACGTTTGTGGTTAATTTAGCATCGCTCCAATCTCACCGCAGCGGTTGGATTTAAAAATGTTGCAATCAATAAGCAATAATGTTTTGTTGTTTTGCTGCATTGTTTTGGGTTTTCCATAAGAACTTTTTGCACTACGATTAAAGTTATTGACCACATTGTGATTATATATTGTTACTACATTACATCCCTGTCATCCCCAGTGAGGACTTTGTCTTGAGAAAGGCCTGCTGGGTAATCTTTGGATGTGTTTGAAACTACAAGGACCACGGGGGGCCGTCGTACAGCATCCAAGGAGTACCGATAGCATCTGTAGCGCAGGTTATTGTGAACGACCGTTATTGTTGTTCATGTTTATTTTGGCCGTGCTATTGTTGGTAATGTTATTGTGCTTTTATAGTTGACGTCACAGTTTGTTTTTATGTGTGAAAAGTAGGACAGCAGATCTGTTGTGGGTCATAGTGGAGGAGTAGGCATGGCAAAACACCACACACACACACACACACACACACACGCGGAAACCCTCCAAAACAACCAGAATGAATGGTGCAATAAGCCTTTCTCAATAAACACATGGAAAAAATGAATCCTACCAAAAACAGAAAGCATTCATCTGACGTCAACAAAAATTACAAGTCATTTTAGAAAGTGTACACGCGGCACACAAAACCCAACGCGGCGCATTTCGACGCCTACGATCGTCTCACAGCCTTTCAGAATGACAAGGACCACTGACTGTCCCGCTACACCTGAAAGCAACATGTCAACATAAACATAAATATCATTTCACATCTTGTGCGCTGAGCCTGGAGCCATTATTTTCCAAACTACGAAAATATTGAAGATGCTAAAAGCTATTAGTTGTGAGGCTGTCCAGTGTGTGTGTGTGTGTGTGTGTGTGTGTGTGTGTGTGTGTCCTTTGTTGGACGAGGGCATATTTGTGTTTGTGTATCTCCATTGTGACGCGTGTAATCCGCATGCTCTCTAATCCCAGAGCAGGTGGCCAGGCGTGTGGCGGCTGTGGGGGTGCAGAGAGGGCACACTCCTCCTGCTCCCCTAAACACAAACACACGCACACATGCACACACACACACACACACACACACACACGTCCGCCGATTGATCCACCAGCCCATAAATGCATCGATGCTTGCACGTGCTCTTTTAGCTTCATATGCTATAGCAGGCACATATACAGTACACACCTGCACACATTCACACACACATACGCCCAGAAATACACACACACACACACACACACACACACGCAGATACAAGATTGCAAATTGTAAGCGGGAAAGAAGGATGTCCGTCGGGAAGCACGTGCCAGCATTTGCAAGTCCGCCCCTCCCCTGTCACCTCCCCGCGTGCAACCGCAACAGACACGCTCGCTTCCAGGAGCTCGCTGCTGCCCTTAACAGGTGGGCCGGGGACAGGGTGGGGTGGGGGAGAGGGGCATCTGTCGACAAACTCCAGCATCCATCTTCCTCTACTGTACTATACCTCTCCATCTGCCCCGTGTGGTAGAGGGGAAAGAGAGAGGCGGGAGGAGGGGTGATGTAGGGATGGAAAAAAAAACAAAAAAACGTGAGGCCTATATCTTTTAGCTCGCCAGCTGTAGTTCTGTTTCCTCTTTTTTGTGTCAGTTGTGTCCCACAGAGGAGGAGACAGACACTAATTGCGAGTACAATGTCATTATATGTGTGTTTTTTTTTCTTTTAAATGTACTGCACTGTATCATTGTCTGACATGGCAGAGGGTGGCCCCGTGACCTTTGACCTCTTTATTGTAACTCAGGATAGGTTTGGCAGTTGATTTGTCTTGTCTAACAAGTTCTCCACTTAGTGCACATTTGGCACCGCTGTGTCCTCATGAACACTAGAATTCAGTTTGATTGCCTCCACAAATTTGAGTTTTTTTTCCGTTTACTCCTCCTGCTTTGTTGCATCGGTATAAGTCACTTGAAACTGTTTTGAGTTCAGTCCTCATGCTGCCTGAATTTCAGTTTTTCTACATTTCAAATCATAGCCACAGTGTTTGAGTGGAAATAGAAAATGTTACGTGCGCGCTGGATTGAAACGTCTTTCGGGGTTTATTGAAGACCATATTGACCTCAGGTGTAATAGTATGAGTAAACCAGCAAGGACGCATCAGTGTAGGTATCTTTTTATTTCATTGTTTTTTTACATCGGGGTCAAGCTTTTGGATCTGCGTTCACTATCTCCTTGCTGAGGTACGAGGTCCCATCTAGGTCCCATCCATGCTCCACAACGCTTCAAATCATCTGTTTGCGTCAAATGCTTTTAGCCTCACAACAAGCTTATGGAGGCAAATTTGGCCATTAGATGCATGTAATCCGTTATTAGAACATCTCCCTTTTTGCTCTTATAAGGAGATTTGTGGGGGGTTTTTTCTACTAATGGTCTGTTCAGGAGTGCAGGAGTGCTTTGTTGGCTGACCGTCCACTGTCAATATAATCCTGGGGTTGAAAGGTCTTGAGGCTAAATGGGTGCTTTGAAAAAAAAAAAAAGAAAGAAAGAAATAAACATTAACTAGGCATTAACTTTATGTAAAGCTTTAATACTCAACTGGCAATTCGTTTTTATTTTACATATGTTGGGATTTTCTTAAAACCTGTAATCAGCTTTCTGCTTTGTGTGTGTGTGTGTGTGTGTGTGTGTACAGTACGTGTGTGCATGTGTGTATGCATGCAGGCCTTTTTTACAGCGCTGTATTACATCTGTAGAGAATATCTCAGCATTAGTACTTTGCCTCACATCTGTAACTCCAGACATATGGGTACAGAGGTCCAACTCAAATCCTACCACCACTCACAACGCCTCACAATTTACTTTCATAATTCACTCACTCTTTCTTTGTGAGGGGTTTAAATAGCACATTCATAACAGGCTCACGTCTTGACAATCAGTCATCAACCGTAATTCTGTGTAAACTGAATTATTATTGGGGTGGATTAATGCACACATTATGAAATAAACCACATACATATCTAGGATTTTAGAGCAGGCGTGGTGGAATCTATACTGGGCAAATTTATGACAGACATTACAAATAATTGTATGCAGGTAGATGGAAATTCTGCGGGTAATTCAAACGCTCTTACAGATATGTCAGTTCTAGCTAACTAAAAACCCAATATAAATTGTCGATCATTGTATCTCATGTTTTTTTTAAAATCCGTCACTGTTTATTCACCACACGGCGTCAGTTTCATCATGTGACTTTGGAAAATTAAAATCGTGCATGCAGTGTGCCATGGATGCACTATAAAAATAGCATCAACAGAAGGTGAAAGCTGCTATTATTATTGAACCAGCACTCAGGGGGTCCACTTTGTAACCATTTTCTGCAGCAATTTTCATCAAAAAATTGAAACAGCTCCAAATAAACCTCCACAAGAACCTACTAAATATAGCCCCGTTTTCCCAATTTTTATTCAAAATGCCACTAAACACTCGACTGGCACCTGACAAAATTTGTCACAATCAAGTGGAGCTTCACAATCGTCACACAGTTATCAACAATGCTTGTGATTCAACAAGGTCACGTTCACTGTGTCATAAAGAGACGACCTTCAGTTCAGTTCTCAGGTCTTTGTTGACCCTGAAGGACACTAAACAATAAACAACCAGTCGATGTACTAAGAGCAAGATAACGTTATTTTTGGGCAAAAGTATATTGTTTATACCAGGAAATAAAATGACAATAATTAACAATACTTTTTCATAACAATTATTTAAAAATAGTTCAGTGGTCACACACTCAAATCTACTCCATATATCTAAAGGCAAAACCTGAAATTGTTTTACATTAGAGCTAATTTGACAATAACACTGGCCATGCCAATAGGGATGATGTACCTGTTATATACAGTAGTAGATTAAATAAAATAAGGTTACAGTTTATTTACAACTCATTTGTTTGTTATTGCAGCGTAATTACACAGCAACAAAATCCAACAACATTTGCAGATTCTGAAACCATTAGAAACAGATAGAAAATAGAAAACACATGTCAGGATTCCTTATTTTTTGGTGTAATACTTTTCTGTTTTATGAACCCTAATTTGCTGCCTATTACACATAATAATGTGTAAGCTATAAATTAAAGCATTACCTAGATCTCCTTTCTCAGAGTGAACTAAAGTTAACCACTGGTTCTTCAGTGTCGAGAGAAATGAAAAGAACATTTTGCATCGCTTTCAGTCACATTGAAATGTATCACGGCAACATTTAGTGTGTGCGTTTGATAAAATTGAGTTTAATCTCATCAAATGGTGTAATCCGTGAGATGAAATCACTCTAAACATGACATGGCTTAACACACACGGAGAAGGTCATGAGCCGTCCCCGTGCGTTGTGTATGGCCATTTACCATATCCCCCAACCGTCGGACTCACAGGCCTTACAGGAGTACAGAAACACTATTGTCTCATTGATTTAGATGAGACTCCCTGACTGTTGTCGTTGTGGATGAATTATGTATGTGCTGGTGTGCTGATATGTGATAGACATAGCCTCTCTGGGAATGTAGGACACGCGCTTCTGCAGAACAATAGTCTTTAGTTATATTCTCAGCAACAAATTGTCTGTTTACTCTGGTTCTGTTCTTTATACAAAAACAACTATTCAGTTTATCTTGTCTGTGCTTATTTTATGCAACTGCTGTTGAGAAATCAGGCTTGCATCCCACTTATTCAATGGCAGTTATTTAAATGTTTTGAAGCAGGCCTGTTGCCAGTTACCACTCATACTTATACTTATACTTAGACTTAGATTTAGACTTATACTTAGACTTAGACTTAAATTTATACTTGTATGCTTATTTATGGTGGGTATTGTTCATCTTTATCACTAGATCTCAACAAAGTCACAGGCCTGTCGATCAGTGTACAATTGAAAATAATACAGGCTACTGAATTGAAACCTTAAAATGAATGGCTTGTTGAACAGGTTCAAATCACCACTTGCAGTTCATCAAAAACATTCATTGATGTTTTGTGACATGCCTCTCTTCTCATCCGGTCCATATTTGTCTGGTTCCTATTGGCCTCAGTGGTGGTGTCCAATAAATAGCCCAATCATTGTCCAGAAATACTCTGGTTAAATGAAGCTGACCACATGGATGAGCAGATGGGGCAATTTTTGTGGTGGTATCCTTATTGTTGATATCCTTATTAAAAAAAACTGTAATAATCATATTACAAATTGTATAAGGCCACTATAAATATTCCAGCAAAACTATAATATCCATATAGGAACATTATTGGACTATTTTAGTGAGATTAAAAGGTCATTATAACTCATTATTGAGTTGAATAGCCTACTATAAACAATGTGTAAATACCTATAGGAATAGAATAGGCTAGATTTTTTGTTAGGGGACATTTCTTTAGTTATTAAGTTATTTAATGTTCTGGCCTATAGCCTCATGAAATTGGAAAAAATGTAAAATGTAGTGTCTTTTGACAGTTTCTTATTTCAGCTCTGAGAATGCCAGTAATGACAATTATAGCAATGACAGAAAAGCAGTGTTGGGTGGTAACACACTACAGCAATGTTAGTTTCTCCAGTAAAGAGTAAGTAAAGTAAAGAATTACTGTTTCAGTTTCAGTAATATCAACCCACAACTTTTGTTATCACCATCTCCAAATGTCAGATTGAAGATGAATTTATATCTCACCCTCATTCATTCATTTTACTTTCTTCGAGTGGAGGTCTTCCAATTATTTTGATTTTATTGAGCAAAAGGATTTGGCTTCCTTCATCATTCACAGAAGAGGTCAGAAGGGATGTAGGCCTAACCGCCAGGTTCAGGAGGGTCAATTCTAACCTACTAGGCTAACAAGTGTAGTGAATTACTGCATCTGGGGTTTATAAGTAAAGTAACGGTGGCCTATTACATTTTAAATGAGTAACGAGCAATGTAGCCTACTAGTGTTTGGAGTAACGAGGCCAACACCGCAACACGACACCGCTGAGAAGCAGGACACGCCTTTGAAGCGTCGGATCCCTTTTTGCTGGTGGGGATCCTTGGAAATCTCTGGCCGCGGTGAAGTGGCCTCGCTTGGGAAAGCCCTGCCTCAGGCCGACGGTGGACAAAATGTGCTGTCGCCTCGGCCAAGAAGAGGGCTTCCGAGGCTCTTTTTATTGTTTTACATCCTCAAATGCGATGAGAGGATTAAAGAAGCGCGTCTGCCGGACCCATATGTCCCCTTTAGTGCCGCTTGGTGCTTAATTAAAACCGAATGGGTACTTGGGGGCCCCGGGCCCTCCTGCTCGTGAAGACTGACTTACTGCGCTCTGTTGTCATCTTAGATCCCAACTTTATATCTGGGTGACATTTATTGAACCTGTTGAAGTTTTGGACAAGAGTTTGGGATCAGGAAAAAACAATTTAGACCAATTATTATAGACAGAAAATGTTAGTACACCATAGGCGACAGAAATGACTGCTTGACAGACTACAAGTCCCTATAGGAATATTATAGGAATATTAGAGTGTTTTTTGTCAGGGGATCTATCACCAAAAATCTGTAAAAGCTATAATCCTGCTAATGGTGACATGGGTTGGACTGTGTTATTTATTCATCTAAAATCTGGATTAGACAGCAGGCCTGTTTCCTCAGATGAAGCTAAATATTCTGCACGAGGCTTTCTATAAAATAGGCTATGTGCTCTTAAATCATAACAGGCATAGGCTTGACAAAACGAAGACTTGTTATATCAATTAGTATTTCCCTCTGGCAAGGTAATTGCTTCAATCAAAGTTTTCCAACTCATTTCCCAAATTGTAAATAACAAATATTGATTTTGTGTCAGGTTTTACTTTAATTAATTGGGATATTGATTTCAACTTGCTATGGGATGTAGCACCGAGAGGCTTGTGCCAACTCGATTTTTCTTTGTCAACGTGATAAAACAAAAATCTGAATCTTTTCAAATATCGCACAAGCGTTTTCCTGATAGGAAATGCTGGATTTTCTATAAAAATTACAGAAATAATAATACAAATATAGCAGGATGTTTTAGAAACTGTTGGCTCCATTAGTAGTCTGTTGTTTGTCTGTTGCTTTTTAATTGTGTGTGTCATTTGAAGCTAATTGGGGGTCAAATGGACAACAAAGCACTTCATCGGCAGCAAAAAGTCACGCCAAAGTTATCAGGAGTCTCTTTGACGTCTTCTGTCATCTCCTAATTAGACCGATAGCATGAACCCTCTTTTTTAATCCATGGGCCCCTGGACCAGCTCAGGCTTATACTCTCCCTTCCTCAAACCTAAATAGGCTGCTTGGTTTTATGTTCACTACACAAATCCATATGCTCAATAGGCCTAATCACAATCCCTGAAACAGATGCCTGACTGTGCTAAATTGATTTTGATACATTGTTGTATATACTATGGATCCATCATCATCTATGGAGGATTGGCGGCAGGCCTATAGGCTTATTAAAAAGGATAATACATAACAACTAGTTAGGTTGACCCCACCTAAAACTCAGTTTACCGGCTTGTATAGGCTCACCTAAATCTTTATGACATAAATTAACAGTGTACATCATGGTAAAATATCAAACTGATGTAAATTATATTGAGAGTAAAAAAAAAAGTTAATTCATGCTTTTTTGTTTACCACCACATCACTGTGGATTATGATGTGCGCTTGCTGGTAGCTTTATTTCGTCATAACAGGTCTTTAAACGTGTATTACTCAAACTAACCGTGTGAACTGACCAGCGGTGCGAGCCAAAGAGCACCCTTCAATAAAATGTTGGATTATCCTCTTTATGAGACGGGATTAACATAGCTCTCCCATAATCTACATTCCTCCCTGCCTTTCGCTGGATATAGGCAGTTCTGACATGAATTATAGTTGTGTTTTTTAGGCAGGGAATGTGGGCATATTAATTATAACCCCCACTCAGTGATCATCATAAAAACAACCACAAATATAAACAAAATGACCTTTAAGCGTTTTCCCTTAAAACGTGTTATAATTTCAATTGGATGATATGATGAATTTAGGTCAGAGAGATTTATACCAGCTTAAAAATGTGGATATGCTTCACAAATAAACAAGTGAGTTATTGACACGTTGTGCTGTTGTTGTGTAGAGGGACAGGTGATAATGCTGCTGGAATAAACACAGAGGATTTAGATGGATTTACACATCGCAGCCACAGTGTTGGGTCAGTTCAAGTGTTCTTTATTGTCATCAGTGTGCGTGGCTTTCTCATCGCAGTTTACAACCAATTTTTCACAGAAGCTCAAATGGACTTCGCTGCCGGCTCGATTCACCCTGCACTCCCTATTTACTCCAACTAATATGATGTTGTAATAATTTATCATTTAACACTCGAGACATAGAAAATAAAACTATCAAATTCACAGCTGGGTTGGTTCGCGTGGCGCGAAGCGAAATTGCATACAGGTACAGAAAGAATCACAATCTCAAAAAATCTAACACAGAAAACCAAAAAAATAATAAAAAATCAAAAACACGTGGGGACATTTATGAGCACATGGACTGATTGTCTCTTATAACTAGTGTCTTATAAACATTTTTTTCATAAATTAAATAGTGCATCCAGGTTCACGTCAGAGGTGCTGTCTCTCCCTCGCTCTCACCCTTTCTCACCCTTTCTCTCGCTCTCTCTCTCTCACACACACACACACACACACACACTCGCACGTTGCTTTGATCAAAGGAGCCCCTTCAGGTTTCCAGCAAAAAAAGACAAGAGAAGGGCGTCCTTAAGAAGCTTAGGAGAGGCTGACCTATTCCACACACTCAACCAAGTATTGGATCTTTGTCTCTCTTGATCTTTTTCTTCTTGGTTAACAATTTAGTTCCGTGTCCTTGATCAAAGTTGAGGGGAGTTCACTCTGAATGTTCAATAAGTTAACCCCAACAAGTGAGACAACCGGCTGGCAGTCCTGCCCTGCTCTGCCCGAGGTAGAAGTTGGGGCCCAGTCGTGGAAACTCCATCAACACCACTTCGACGACTTATTGCTCCCAACCTGGGGCTTAAGGGATAGTCTAGATAGAGTTTATTGTAATTGTGAAAATCACCTCTCTCCTCTCACAACACCTGAAATTTCCACGACGAGGCTTGGTCTTTGTAATCCAAACAGTCTGCGTTGAAATTGAGCTTCCACGAGGAGGCTGCTTGATCCTTATAGTCCAGGCAGTCCGCAGCACCGCTGAAGCCCAGCCCCGCTGCTCCGTACGCTGACGCGGGGAGGGAGGACGCTGGGCTCAGGTGGCTGGAAACCCCGTTGGTGCCCATGGGGCTCATGGTAGAGCCCGCGGCAGATAACTGGTGGTGCATAGGCGAAAGGTAAGAACCGCAGTCCACCCCGCTGAAGTAGGACGAGGACCCCGTGTAGCCCTGGTTGTATCCCGACGCTTGGGTGTAGGTCATGGGATAAGAGCGCTGCATGCAGGACGAGGACGAGGTAGAGAGTGGGTCTGAGAGTGGGGAGATGGAGGCCGGACTCCAGATAGAGACCGGCGCGGCGCTGCTGCTGCTGCTGCTCGCAGGCGGGATTGAGGTGCTCGAGGGCGGCGTAAACTGGCCGCTGGCTCCGCTCTCTGAGCTGGCCTCTCTAACCGGAGAGCTTTTCTTCTTGACCGGCTTGGCGGACTTGCTCTGCGCTCCGCTCTGGCTTTGCTGGGCCTGCTGGCGACATTTGGCTCTTCTGTTCTTGAACCATACCTGCAGGGAGGGAAATGTATTGGAAATATTTTCATCTGCTACAAAGTAACTAGCTTGGGTGACATTTTTCATTTAACATTTGGAAAATAATAATAATAAAACGAAACTCCAGTGATCATCATCAGACCAACAACCACAAATTAACAAAATTGAATTATATGTATATGTTTTTATTTAAACTTGTTTATTTCCACAAAAGACTACATCTTCAGATGTAAACTATTTCGCAAATAAAAAATGTTCACGACAATTCACGATGGAAATAAATTAAGAAAACGGAGAGAAAGTGGTCTATGAGGACAATGACCCACGTAATGGCTGTTGCAGAAGGAGCACTCCTTCAACCATCAAGAAGACACTGAAGTGGTGTCTCTCACCTTTAATAAACTGCGTGGACTACAAAGTGTCTTTTGTGTTCATGTAAAGGTTTCGAGACTCACCTGAACACGGGACTCAGGCAGGTTGATCTTCAAGGCCACTTCCTCTCTCATGAAAATATCAGGATAACGAGTCTTGCCGAACAGGTTCTCCAACACGTCGAGCTGGGCCCGAGTAAAGGTGGTCCTCTCTCTCCGCTGTTTGCGAGGAGTCGCTGCACAGAAGAAAGAAAATAACAAGGGTTAGGGAAATAGTAAAGTAACACAACATATTTAATAATTCCAAACTTGATTCCAGACAGTTTATTTAATTTAAAATATTTGTAAAAATAAAATACTGGCTTTAGGGCTTATTATGAAAGATGATTATTATTAGATCTGATGTATATGAAACAACACTACACTAATACACGAGACATAGGTCTAATCATACAAATACAATTCATTATTCTATTGTCAATGTAGCATATTGTCAAATGCCTTTACTGAGCATTACAAATTATATAGAGAAATATTCTCTAATCTGGACACATGAAGGTTACACTTGTTTTAAGTTGTATCATTTAATAATAATTTTACAAACAGCTACACTAATCATATAGCCTGTATTGATTCGCAATTAACTGCCTGAACAGTTGCGTTTTCATTTAAAAACGTTATATCCCTGGTAGTACCTGGGTATCCCACTGAAGGATGCAGCAGGTCCATGCCTGAGGTAGATAAACTCAGTCCGTTCACCGTGTACGGCGGCTGCTTCAAATAGGACATCATGCTGGCGTCCGGACGAGGGGCACCGTTGAGGAGAATTGAGAAAACCAAAAAAGCGCCGAAAATTCAATGTAATTCCTGGCGTGTCTCCGTTTGTTATTTCACCTCGTCCACAAACCTGAGCAGGGCACAAAACAGGAGGAGAAAAAAAAAAATGTGTTGGTTTGTTGGGTTAGAGTCGTCTACGTCCCGGGCTTGGTTGCTGCTTTCCGCGCTCTTTACGCACCGAGCCTGGTTTACAGAAGTGGGCGTCCTCGGACTCGCAGGGCTCTTAAAGCCGAGTGGAGACCCCCAGCTGTCCTGCTGGACTGAGGATGCTCTGTCTGGCTGACAAACGTTTACGCCATACCCCCCCCCCCCCCATATACACACACACACACACACACACACACACACACACACATCTACTACTACAGCCCCGCCCCCTATTATCTCCCTCACGCGCACAAACACGCACGCACCCACCCCCCTTTACACACACACACACACTCTCCTCTGCTAGTACCACCAAAAACAAAACATTGTCGTTAAAATGCGCACACTCGTTGGGCCCCAACCAGGCCCCCAATTAGCATATACCCACAGGTTAGGGGTAGCTAAATAGACAGCTGATTGGGGGCCATTTGCAGAGACAAAGACCACTGTTGACCGATAAGTAATGCCGATAACAAAGGACCCTTTAGGGAACAAACAAAGAAGGCAATACTGCATACTCAGGACTCTTTCAAATACAACTCAGCAGCATCTTCATTTCTATCTCGCGCCTTTTGTTTGTTGGCTGAAACTCTTGTGCATTCAAATGTAACGGAATTAAAATATGAACGACAACTTTAGCAAATAATTAGAAACGCGGAGGCATTCCCCAAAGTGTAATTCTTACTGACATTATATTGACACTCCCTGGGCAATTTCCCCCTTCTAATGAATTGCTCCCGGTAATTAGATTTGGGAGGTGAGACTATCGAAAAGTGTTGATTAGAGAGCAGCACTTAATCTTAATATAAACAAACAAGGAGATCGCCCGGGATATTTCTCTGCAGCAAGGTGAACGAGATGTGATGCAAAGGTTAGAGAGAAAAAAGCTACAGTTGCTTGTCAATAATTTCTCATGCATTGTCAACTGAGTCAGTGTATCTAAATTATTTTACATTTTCTCAGTAGTAAAAGCTAAAATGATCCTGCAACAATTAACAATTAAATGAATACAATGAATTTTCCGTCCAATATTATCCATACGAAAAAGAACAATAACTGCTGTGACAAATATCACAGCAAAAGTCCCTTTAGGAGTATTATAGAAATAACACAGAATAAATCATGCCAAAGAGAAAATACCAAAAAGCATAGCAAATAGCAATATTATAGCGTTATAGGGTAAGTATTGGCAGGGTTAACTTAATAACAGTAATAATCACAGGCATGCAGGCTATAGAGAAAATAAGACTAAAATATATCTATATCTATTTTTTGTTCATGATAGCTAATAATTGGACTAAATTCTGCACTGATCAAAGCCTCCCATAACATTTTCAAATAACACCTACCTGTAGAATAAAGTTCCCAGGGCCCCAGGGTGTTTCTCTCTATAGATGGGCCCCTCTTTTTATACAGCCAATAACGGCCACTCCTATACTCAATCTGTCACTTTTTCACCCAGCCCCCGTCTATCGGTTGCTCCACATCCGTTCAATAATAAATACCCTGTCCAACAATTAATTATTATTGGCTACAAGTTTTTTTTTTCTGTAAGAAATTAACGAGATAATCCGGACGGCACGCGCTGCCCTGATTACAGGACGCCAGCCACGACTCCGCTTTCGGGCCTCATTAATTTTCTGCGTCACGAAAATAAAACAAAGACAGGCATTGTATTTATCAGACCAGCTGACTGCCAGACAGCCCCCCCCCCCCCCCCACCCAACACACATCCATCACATCCAACCCCACAACTCACTTTCCCAAACTGACACATACAAGTCCATATTTTAAAAAGAGCAGTGATAACCAGAGAAATGAATTCAATTAATAGTTGGCTGTATTATTGTTATTGTTGTTTTTACCATTAGGCCTATTGCTGTTGCTTTATTCTAACAGCCTATATTAGCGTTTATAATTTAAAAAAAAGGAAAAGTAGGCCCTATTGCTCATTTTCTCAGGATTTTCCATACCCAGCGATTCAGTTTTAAATTAAAAAGTGGACAAACTATATGACCTCCAGTCGATGATTATCACAAGGAAAACAGCCATTTATAGAAACAAAAATCTATTATATTTACATAAAAACATCCATTTATGCTTTGTTTTTCCTTGAAATACACTATCCTTACCATACACCAATTTGATGCTATATACCATGACTATGAATTTTCATCATAAAGATTTGTGACAGCCTATAAAAGTGGGTAAATTGAGTTGGTTTACTCTTCTCTAAACACGAACATAACCAAAGAGACAAACATCACAACACGCAGTTTGACTATATGATCTGTAAATAATGTGGACTGGCCCAGGAAAGCTATAGTTTGCTGTTTTGCGGTTGAACGCCCCTGTGCTCCGGCCAGTGCGGCCCCCTGATCAGAGGAGTGAGGAGAGAGAAGTTTCTTTTAAAACACGCCTCCCTAATTATCGCAGCGCTATTTCCATGACAAGCAGCTCCCGGTGGCTTTCATGTCGCTGTAAAGACAAGATTAAATGACTATAGCTCAATCAAAATTATATCTACACCGTTGAGGAATATAATTTAAAGACCGAGTAGACGGAATTAAAATAAAGCTGCCTGTCCTTCACTTATTTCAGTTGTTATTCACTTGCCTTTGATTTGAAAATGCCCTTTTAAAAGCCCGTCTTCGGTAGAGGAGAATATCAGGGGGCTTGATTCGTTTCCTCCTGGATATGCCTGTTCGGAGGATGTGAATAATACCAAGTGATGCTCAGTATTTATGGAGAGACAGATTTGTGAGGAATTTTAGCAGCCAATAGCGTTGGGAGGAAATATATGATGGGCAGAGGTGTGAAACGATGCTGCAACGTTTGCCTCAGTAGCGAGTGGCCTATAGTGCCAAGTGTGATTTCTTTAAGCGTCACGTCTCACAACGCCTCTTAGCTGTTCTAAAACCACCGGAAACCGCGGCCTCTCGGGGTGCTAACACACCCCGTAATAAAAAAACAAGAGCGCAAACGATAAAGAAATATCTATTTTTCATATTCATGATTATTTTCCCTCCGCCAAGTAATAGATCTTTAACAGCAGTTAAAGAGAGTAGGCCTCGAGTGGTTGAGCGTCGGTCAGCGCATTAATATTGAGGCCTAAGTTACCTGTTATGCGGCCACAGGTGTGAGAGAGTCAGCCAATCAGAATTGACCACCGGAGCTATCCGTTTTCTACTCAGAATTAAAGAATAGAATAAACCTGCAGCTCCGTGAGGATATGAAACTTTATTTTATTACTTATTTTTTACAATTAACAATTCTCTATAAAATATGTGCATAATCCAAAGTATGAAACGGGCCGGTGTAACTTCAGCTGCAGCTCCGGGTTTATTTAATTGTCAGAATGGCTGAGCAAGCAGAATTTGAGCGCCGTTATGGCAGGTCTATATGTTTTGCAGCGAGGGGTGAAAATAACTTCTTAGGGATCTGTCACGGTTTGATTCTGTAACCCTCTCAAGGAGATTAAAAAAAACTGGTCCATGAAGGACCTCTCTCTCTCTCTCTCTCTCTCTCTCTCTCCCACACACACGCGCGCACACACACACACACTATTTGACTTCAGTAAAATCAAAATAAACAAGCAAAAACAAAACAGTAGCCCAAGTGTTGTATCTTTTATTTAATTTTATATGGGACTATTTATTGCCAAATCGTCTTGATCGAGGGTAGCTTTGGAGCAGCCAGTTACCTTTTGTATACTCCTCCTTACCCCCTCCCCTCCTCCCTCCCGTCCCCTCCTCTCCCTCTCACCCTCCACCCTCCCAATTTCTTGCGTTTTGGGATTAGACAAACGTCTGGATTACTAAGAAAGCTAATTGTAACCTGCTCTTTTCACTGTTCAGTATACACACGCAGTTCAAAGTGAGTGAGTTTGAACGTCCATGGCTATACTGGCTTCATCTCGCGTTGGTAAAGCTCTGGCCTCAGCAGCTCTCCGTGGCCCTAAACAACCAGCAGGTTACAGACCTAATTAGGAGTCTACATGCCAAATTGACAGACTGTCGAAGCCGACGGGTTGTTAGGCAAGCCTAAAATCAATACAAGCTTCTCAATTAAAGACTTTAATGTGTTTGCAATGAATGTGGGAACGCTGACACGCAGACAGTCTATAGGCCTGCTGCGCCAAAGACAGGATAGAGCGGCCCACTGTAGATCCTGTCACTTGATAATGATAATATTACATAAATCCAGATACTTTTATCGCATAAGTGGTTTAAACTGGAATTTGCTTATTTTGCCTGAATGATCACATAAAACAAACAGCCGGACCGGGGCCTGGCTGTTTCGCCCGCTTGTCCCACAGCTATGCTCTTGGCTCACGCTGGCTCCTTTCATCTCGAGCTCTGATATATAATTCATCGGAAAATATCTAATAGCCCCGGGGAGCGTTTGAGCTAAACGGGGCCGTGATTGTAAAAGGTGAAGGCGCTTGTTAATGTCTGTGGCAATATGCCCTCCCCCTGTCTCCGGGCCAATTGACGAAGTCACGGTTTCTCCTGCTGTTAGGGAGACGAATTGAAGGCTAAGAATCGTGGGACTGAGATATAGACTCGCAGCATTGGCCAAATCTTGCTGGCATGAGAGAAGTATAATGTGCAGCCCCGGCAGGCTATTGTCTGCTTCCTTTAACATTACTGGTTAATAATGTTTGATGAAAGACCATCAATTATTATATTACCAACTTAACCTAATTCGTTTTGGGATACACTCGTTTACAGGGTATTGATACTCTTATATATGAGTCTTTTTTTCTGATTCGTCTGATAGGTGCAGGTAGTAAGCACACGCTTAGAGCTCAATATATTGTGTACTGATGAATCTTAATCAATTTGTGGCACAACCATTTCAGTGCTGTTCAGCTGTCCATCTCAAGGTCAAATCAATGACTTGGCCCACTCAACCACCCCCATCTGTCACACACACACACACACACACACACACACACACACACACACACACACACACACATAACTGTATCACAGACTATCTTTTGCCATCTGCACTGTATTTCCAACATCGATGGATTCATCAGGAGGCATGGCGGCGATGGCAATACGTATTGATGATTGGATGATTGGACAACAAGGAACCGTGAAGAGCGTCCTTGTACATTGAACCGTTATCAGAAGAGTCCGGTAGCTCACAACAGCAGGTGTTTACTAGCAAAGCAACAAGCAGAGATAAAGCGAGCTGTAGTTTCTTCCTGTACAAAATGACACATGTAGCTTTCTGGCAACACGAGACCCAGATCCATCTGGTTGTTGGTGAGATGTTTTTTTTTTCCCTCTTTGATATCTGGGTGTCTGTTGAGATATATACTGTTTTATATTGTCCCAGCATTATTTACAGCTTCCACAGGTATCAATTGCACCTCTGTGCACATACAGTAATGCGTGGCTCGCACCTAACTTATGCATGCCCTTCATTGAGATACATGCACTATACTTGCGGGTTGCCCATGGGAGGGTAGAATGTCTTGTCCCTGCTGGTACCCTCGTTAACCTCCCACGGCCCGCGGCTAGTGTTAGCCAAACTGAGAGGCCTTAAACCTGGGTATTGGTCAGCAGGGACCGGCCCCGGGAGACTCGGACCCCCCGCGGGGAGAGGGGAGGGAGGCAGGCGGGACAGAGGAGGGCCAAACAAAAACACAACCTGGCATCCCCACAGCAAACAGCCCACCTACTGACACCCAGCATCTGGGGCACAGCACACAGCCCCGGTCTATTCACATTCTGATGACAGCAAATAGTGAGCACGCACGCACGCACACACACACACACACACACACACACACACACACACACACGCACGCACACACACACACAGGTAGAAGTGGCTGGGCTCACGCAGCAAAAGATAACTGCATAAAGAGATCACCTAAAAATTGAGCGCAATGAAGCTTCACTCAGATAATGCGGAAATGCCGAGAATGTGACGTTAAACTGTAATTTGGACCCGCATGAGCTTATGAAGAAAACAAGGTACAAGTGGAACAAAAAGTTTGGGAGACTGCAAGAGGGAGAGGGAGAGAGAAAGAGAGAGGAGGGAGGAGGAGGAGGAGGAGTGTAAAGTTAATCCAGTCTGAATCGGTGGGTCCGGCTGCAGGAGTGACACTGAAAACAGTTTTTCTTTTCTTTCTTTTCTCTGCAAATTTGCTCTCCCCTCTCCCTCTCTCTTTCCTTCCTCCCGTGCCTCTCGCTATTTTTCTGCCTTCTTATCCTTTTTAATTAGAGGGGCTATTCTGCTGCATAGAGGGCCTTAATCCTCAACTGACCAACAATGCAAAAAGCCAGCCTTTGAACAGCCGACCTGCACCCCTTGGCCCCTAACTCCCCCACCACTCACCGCACTGCCCAAATACTCCATTGCTCCCACCGTTGGGAAAGAAAACTAGCTTCTTCATCCTTTTCCATCTTTTCCAACAAAGCACTTGGGGAACCACGGCAAAGAGAAAGTGTCTGAAAGACCCCTTCAATATCCGGTAATGTTCTCAGAAAAAACTTTTGGTTTGGCCGCTACTGCAAACAACGCAGAGGTCAGACGCCAGGTGATCGGGACCAAAGCAATACTGCTAAAATGACTTGCTAAAACTGTGGAGGGGTGGAGAAGAGGATCCACAAGGAGGCAAAATAATAGAAAAATGAGGTAGAGGGGAATGACTTTTAATGCACCAATCATCCCATTTATTCAAGCTAACGGTTGCAAAGTTGAAACTGCATACATTGAATGTGCAGATCGAACATTAAATGTAAGTATACAATACATGCACACTTTAGGCAACGCACTGGAGTGGATTTGTTTCATTTGTTTTTATTTTTTTTAACTATCTCACATTATTTTACCTTCATGGACAAGAGACAGAATTTGGAGAGGGTTTAAGTTAGAAGCCATTTCTCTTGTCTTCTCGTAAAACGAACAATTTGTCTGTTTGAACAGAAAAAGAAAGAAGGTTAAAGGGCACAATTATAAAAAGCAGGAATATAAAAGTGGATTCTGCAAATTCCCTCACCCGCTCTCATCTCCATATGTATAAGGATCTCGTGTAGAGATTGTGGAGTCCATTAAGACTCACCCTTGTTGTTAAAATGACTAGTTAGTGGTTGATTGTGTGTTCGTGATTTGTAAGCTACCCACAGATGGAGATAATAGGTCAGGGTCAGAGAGGAGAGAGTAATGAGGGTTTGGTTAAATTGCTCACCGCAGATAAGAAAACAATGTCTAAATCTGTCAGCCAATCACATTCACACAACTTATACTGCGGTTTAGTGACGTGTGACCATCCTGGCATGTCCTCATCCAACCTTTATTAATTCAGCTTGAAAGGAAACTGGTCCAGAATAAGATTCAGAGGTCTTTAAATTGCGAGGCTGTCAATATTTGTATCATATTTAGAGAATATAAGGGGAAAAACATTGTTTGTAAAGTAACAATACTGTCAATATTAACAATAACAACACGCTAACAATACTAACCCCGACTGAAAGTAACTGAACTTTTAATTTTCATGTAATTTCGTTCCTGTCAATCACCGTTTCGCCAACATAACAGTTTGACAAATTGCCAGCAGAGCACAATGACGGTCCTCACACTTTCAACGCTGCCCTGCATGTGAATGACAGAAAAATGAATTTCGCAAAAACCGACGATCGTATAGTTTCCCATTGGTGTTTTTTTTTTTTTTTTTACAGTCTGCGTGCTGGCTCCACACCGCCTCACACAGACAGGGAAACACAGGCCAGCCAAACCTTCCGCCTTGCTAATCACAGGCCCAATATTTCCATAGCAGGCAATTAGCATCCAGCTTTTATGTGTGAAATGGCTGAGGCGAGAGGAGGAGAGAGTCGGGGAGAGAGGCACAGTAAAAACGGAGGGAGAATAAAAGAGCAATTAAGATGTTGTGTGAGAGGAGGACAGAGACAGGCAGTCTGCTGCTGTGTGATTTGAGGCTTGCAGGCCCGGTAATTAGCCCTTCATTGTGAGATAATGGACTTGGCCGGTCCTCCCGGTTCCCCGAGCTGCCCGGCCCGACTCGACCCACCAAAGGTCAAAGGTCACCATGTGCAGTTTGCCTCCTATATTTGTGTGTGTGTGTGTGTGTGTGTGTGTAATGCTTGTCAAGGTGTGTGACTGTGCCTGCGGTGCTGGATTCTGGTTGCGCAGCTACATAACTGACATCTAATGGGTATTACAGAGTCCGAAAAGCTTTATTTGCCGACTAAATAAAGAGGAATCTGTCTCAGGAATATGTACCTTTCGGAAACGCCGTCATCATATTGACGGAACAGCTTCAAAATCCAACTCCGGGTTTTTTGCATCGGTGTGTTTATAGTCTGCCGAAGCCTCTTCGGGGGGAAGAGTGTGCCAGAGAAACCAGAACCTTGGCTTTCATACTGAGGCGTTGGAGTCATCATTCTTCCTGGCCTATCACTCCTTTTCTCCCGCCATCTTTAGAAGAGCAGTAATCTGTGAACCCTGAATCATAAGCTTTGGGTAAATCTATGTAATACGGGTAATTCGATGAAGCAGTATTTTCCTGGTGAGAGGCAAAATCCTGTTGACTATTCAGGGATTGAATCGTCCAACAGTAATGCCATTAGACCAGTGCTACGGATTCCTCGGAAAATGCTGTTTAATTGCCAGTAACCGGCCATTGTCTGGTGACGGGTAAACACTGGCTCGGGGGGGGGGGATTTCAGCGAGGAAGCGTGTGAAAAAGATGGCCCCCTCGGTTTCAGCCAATCGCCATTGAGAGACGGATTTACTCAGGCTCGATGAAGCCAGCGCCTTCCAAAGTGGCAGAGGCACTGGCTTAACCAAAGTCTTCAAGAGTATAAATGCAGACTAACTCTTTCCTTTTAATACAGGATTTGTCCAACAATGCGATTCGGTGGGGGGGGGGGGGGGGGGGTGTCTATTCAAGGTAGACATTTTTTTTTTGAGTGGCGAGGTTTCTGAAGGATCAAGCCTTGTTGCTCACGTTTATTAGCGAGGGACTCCTATAGCAGCTCGGGGATTGTTATTGGTTGTAATCGTCGATCAGGTTATCCGTGTTTGTGTTTGGCTTTGCCTTCACACGTATACACCCTGACACTAAGTCCCATTCTTTCCACCTGTATAGAAAAACCTTTAAGAACAATAGTCCACCTACGCCCGGCGGCTTATTCTAAGCCACACTTATGCCAACTCCTCTAGAATAAAAACTGATAGCGACTGTCCAAATCAACATGAGCTGATCTGAAGCTACTTCTGTGGGTTTTTTTAATTTATTTATTTATTTTTTACTTCTACTTGGTAATCCAAGTAGAATTTGTTATGAGAATTCGAACATTTGAAATGCATTGTGCGTCTCCGCGTGGCCCCCTACTCTCGGTCCCTCCACAGGGCCCGTCCTGGAGGATGGAGATTGGAAGTGAGAGGTGTGGCGGCCATGGCTGGACTCCATTGTGAGCCGGGAGCCTGGGAGACGAGCAGCGCTGCCAGACCAGACACTGATTGGGTTTGACACTGCGTCCAGGAGGCGAGAAGAAGCTTTTCTTATGCTCTTTTTTTTTTTTTTTTTTTTTTCTTGCCCTCTAAAAAAGTAAAAGAGAGCCTTTTTGTATGAAAGCCCCCTCCTCTCTCCTCTCCTCTAACTCCCCCTGGTGCTGTTGTGCTCCTCACCCTCCTCCTCGGTTCTCTCTTTCACTCCTGTCTTTACTCCGTTATATTGACTCCCCCGTTTTTTTTTCTTCTCCCAGATAAAAAAAACCCAAAGGGCCACTCTGTTTTTTTTTTTGTCTCCTCTTTCTTTGTCCCTGTCGCTTGGACGTCGACCAGTAAAATGTATCCTCTGCGTATTTTGGCTTAAGACAACAACACATAAACAACGTTCATCCTCGGTGCATATAACAATACTGGTAGCGAGAGAAGTAGTTACAATAATGGTAATAGAGCTACTAAATCCCTTCTCCTTTTCCTAACGCTGCAACACTCTGCCACATACTGAGCCCAACAGTACATCTCAGGTTGGACACTTTGCAACATAGGGATACCCTAATCACCATGCCTGAGGCTACGATCACACACTGCTCAACACCAGGTTTTTACACAGGCTTTATCTTTGCGCAGATTCAATTTCCTGAGCTTATAGGACACCTTTTGATCACAGAGGGTGCCGTGGACTGTCCAGTTTTGTTGTTTGGATGGAAAATGCAACTGCAAAGCGGGAAAAGCGGGCACGAAGCTCTCTCAAAACCCAAAAGAGTTGCCAGTAGCATCGTTTTTCATACCCCACAGGAGTTCAGTTGAGGCTTAAACGTTGTTGCCATACACTAAAAACAGGGGCAAGTGCAGCGGAGTGTGGGCGGAGCTTCATGGGAAATGTCAGGAATTGATTAATCTTCTGTGCCAATCACCGGCGGAGAGCGCGACCCTCTCGATCCGCTTAATAGAGGCACTAATGACGAGCTCCATTAGTTTAATGCACGCCTTTATCGCTCTGCCCTTAGATGACTGTAGCGTTTCATTAGACATGTCTGCCTCATATCTCACTTTGCACCCAGAGGAAACTGTGAAGGGATTAATTTTATGATGGACCCCCTGCCTCCTCCTGCCTCACCCGCCCTCCCCCCTCCTTCTTCACTCCTTCCCTCCCTCTCCCCCTCCCTCCCCTCGCTTCAACCCCAGCTCCCAGCCACAGCGAGGGACCCAGGAGGAATAGTGTCTTTGTCGTCCTGCCGTTTCGGAGTTGAGGAACAAGAGGAGTTTAATCCTCATTGTCCAGGAGACTGGGGGAGGTGAGGAGGGGTCTCCGGCTGTAAAATGATCCAACTGGCCCCGGCTAATCCCCTCCTAACCCCAACCCCCAGGCCTGAGCGCCCACCAGCTCCCCCCCAGCCCCCAAGCCCCAGCCCCAAACCCAAACCCAAACCCAGCCCCACACACCACCACAATACCACACTCTCAGCTGCACACACATTTACACACAAACACACACACACACACAAACACAGTTCCAAAGATGGGGAGATTGAAGAGACGAATGCGTGCAGCCATGCATTAGTCAGCGTCTCCGCTAGCAAACACAAATACGTTCTCTTTCTCTCACACACGCACACACACACACTCTCACGCCGAAGGATAATCTTATTCATAGTTATGCTATAAGTGGTTTAGTGTGTGTTTAAGTGGTTTGAAGTTAATCACCTGCGCTCTTAACCAACCGCTAACCTCTCTCCCACACGGGCATCCTCATCCGCTCCAGCATCACCAGGGGAGGTGTGCTTCCCCGGGTCGGCTTCAGGTACTGGGGCATCCTTTCCTGTGCCTGTGTGTGTGTGTGTGTGTGTGTGTGTGTGTGTGTGTGTGTGTGTGTGTGTGTGTGTGTGTGTGTGTGTGTGTGTGTGTGTGTGTGTGTGTGAGAGAGGTGGGGGAGTTATTTGAAGATAATGAACAACTACAAATAAAGCCTCATTTTATCATTATAGTGATTAGCCGTGATGATGATGATGGTGTGTGTGTGTGTGTGTGTGTGTGTGTGTGTGTGTGTGTGTGTGTGTGTGTGTGTGTGTGTGTGTGTGAATGAAGAACAATAAACAGCCTAATTGTATTGTTCTTACAAAAGGAGAAGGTCTATTTAAACATGAGGTCCATATGATGCTAAGTCTCTCTCCAACTGGAGGGATGCTACCCAGTCTGCACAAATCTTTTCTCCCTCCTTTGAATTTTTCTACCTTGCTCAGGCCCCTCCCTCCCAATCTCTCTCCCCACTTTCTCTCTTTATTTCTCTCTCTCCCCTCCTCTCTTTCTTTTCCTCTGCTCCTCCCTGAGTGACAGCTCAATACCCAGCTCTCCCAGGCTTATCTAGCCTCAGCAGATGGTTGACTTGGATCACTGTTCATACGCCACGATCTGGGCTGGTGATAAAGACTGTTACACAGGGAATATACGCTATCTTTCCCTCGCTCTTTCTTTCTCCTCTCTCCCCCTCTTACCTCTTTTCTCCTCTCGCTCGCCTCCCCTTGATCTAGATCTTTTTCCTCTCCCTCCATCCAGCTCTTTCTCTCTCTCTCCCCGGCCAGCTCTTTTCAACGTACCTCTCATCTCCTCTCCTCTTTTCAGCAACTCTTTGCATTTCTACCTGGACCTCCTTCTCTCCTTGTCTTGTCCTCCACCCTTCTGAGCTGTGCTCTTTGTCCTCCCCCCCCACCCCCCCTCCCTCCTCTCTCTCGTCTCCCTTCCATCTCTGTGCGTTGAATCTGGTGCTGCGTGATTGTCTCTGCTCCCTGCTGGGCTGGCGCCTGTCTAAAGGGCCCTAGGACCCTCACACACTGAGGGGCTCCAGCCATGCCAGAGACCCTCTCCTCTCCTCTCCTCCTCTCCTCCTCTCCTCTCTCCTCCCCTCCTCTCCTCTCCTCTGTTTGGCTCATATCACATCGATCCCTCTTCATCTCCACAGGACAGAATAAAAAGTCGGACTGTCTCTCTGCTCCTCCTCTCCCTACTTCCAGGGTTTACCTCAGCGATCAGAAGTCATGCAGTGTTTGTGTATATCTCACTTATATCCAGAAGGAAGTCGAATACATTATTTTGCTAACATCAACGTATTTTTTTTAAAGTATGAAATAATCAAGTGACCTTCAAAGAATTTCAAAGTGCGGTTGGCTAAAGCGTTGCAAGACTCCCACAGTGTTTTCATTGCTATGTGATCACTTCAACTGATGTGCACTTCACAGGCTTTCGAATGGCCATTTCATGTATACTTCACTTGCTTGGATTGGTTCATTTGATGTACTCTTCACATGTTCTGTTATACTACACAGCTCATGAACAAAGCAAAGGGAAAGGGGGTATAGCTGCCACTCACAGATGAAAACACTAACTGAGTGCCGGGAGCGATTACGAGGCGAGGCGAGGTGCAACAACACACCACCTATGTTTGGGCCGGAGAGGGACAGGCACGGCAGAGACATCACTTCCTGTTCACGCCATACGTTACCCATCGCATCAGACGCTCGCCAGTGCAATACGAGAAGGTAAAAAGACATGAAAGTCAAAGGACGTGAATGAAGTTTGTTCTCAAAATCACCGGCGCTTTCAAAAAGAGAGAGTTTGCATTTTCTCAAATAAGATACAGTCGATCAAAGTTGATGCACAATGATGCCAACGTCCGGGGTAAGGCGGCTGCCATCCCATATGTGGTGAAAATGAAAATCCCTCCCCTGTGAGTTGCTGGTGGCTCTCTCTCTCTCTCTCTCTCTCTCTCTCTCTCTCTCTCCAGTACTCCAGACAGTTTGCAGCCATCTTAATCTGAACGGTGGAATCTGGCAACCGCTCTGGAGCACCTGCATCCGTCCAGCCTGACCCGCTTTTGTTCTGGTCCGACCCCCTAACTTTAGCCCCTAATTAACCCAACAGAAACTAATTAAATACAGCTCTAGCGGACCAGACGCCAGACAAAAGGAGAGAAGGACGTGGGGAAGTGAGTGAAGGGAGAGAGCCAACATGACAGGCAGGAGTAAAGAGTGGGGGGGTGGGGGGGAATGGAGGTCCAAAGCTTGGCCTGCAGTCCCTGGGAGTGGTGCAGACAGAGAAAGAAAGAGTGAGGGAGACAGAAAGAGAGGGGGGGGGGGGGGAGACAGATTAGAAGGAGTAGAGGAGAATGAGTTTGATGTCAGACACTGTAGCCTGGGTTAACCTGATGCATAAACCTGTTCGCTGTTCACTGACTTCCTCACTGACCCGAGAGTGACTCCCGCGTGCACCGTTTCTGCATGGTATTTTGGATACTGCGTCTTCAGCACGCGGCCCTCGTGGATAGATGGGAATCGATGCCAACTGCTGCAATCACAAGCGCCACAGTCACATGACGCAACCCGAGCCCTGAAGATATTTGGAAAGAGAGACCGAACGAGAGAGAGAGAGAGAGAGAGAGAGAGAGAGAGAGAGAGAGAGAGAGAGAGAGAGAGAGAGAGAGAGAGAGAGACGCAGAGTAGCAGAGAATGAAAAAATGAAAATTGAAAAGGTGCGGGACTGGATTCTGAGAAAGAAGATATAAAAATTGGGGTTCGAACCAGCCAAGTGTCTCTGGCAAGACGCTGCTCTCAGCCCAGTCACAGCTCACTAAGTGATAGAGAAAGTAATTAAGAGAAGCCTGTTCAAGTAGATAGGCCTGTAAAGGAGATTTGAAGAGGGGAACTGATTGTGCATGTCTGATTCCAGCTCTTCAGAGAGTTCTCAGCCCCGAGGCTTAGCTTTCAAAGGGGGGGTCTCTCTCTCTCTCTCTCTCTCTCTCTCTCTCGCTCTCTCTCTCTGTCTCTCTCGCGCTCTCAGCCTCTAACATATTTCACATTTACAAAACAAAATATATCTCTCCCTCGTCTCTTTTCCCCACCAAACACAAATACTTGCATGGCAATTGAATTTATTTTTGAAAGAGAGAGAGAGAGAGAGAGAATGAGAAAAGAGAGAGAGAAAGGTGGAAGGGAGGGAGGGAGGGAGGGAGGGAGGTGGTGTCAGCATTTCTCCCACTGCCTGACATATCACAGCTTAATCATGACACCACTACTTACGGTTTATCAGGTCAGGAGAGTCTGTCTGTGTGTCTGTCTATCTATCTGTTGTGCTCTTTCCCAGTAGTGATCTGTGAGTCTGTTAAGAACTGACCTCTGATCCTGACTAGACATTGTTTTGGTTAAACGTCATACAAGCTGCTGCTCTTGGCAGCATCTTGCAGACATATCGCTATGCATGCACCTAAGCATGCTCACGTCAGGAAGCGAGGCACTGTAGGACTTGAGGATGCACACGATGGCTTTGCAAGTCAAGTAGTCTAGCAGGTACTTGTGGACATGGTAGAGCAACACTGCCACCTAGGTGTAGTACACCACACTGCAGATCATTTCCCCCAGACTACAGTGACGTCTGGTGAGGTCAGTCTCAGTGCTGTGCCAGTTTTGACTGGAGTTGCTGAATTCTGTGTCCAATTGAACTGACAGGAATAAAAGTGTAACTCGGTGTGTGTGTGTGTGTGTGAGTGATAGAGCGAGAGAGAGAGAGAGAGAGAGAGAGAGAGAGAGAGAGAGAGAGAGAAGAAAACTAACACCAAGTCAAACAAGGAAGCAGGACAGTAAAAACACAGAAATTGTATTTAATTTCTGTTTATTTTTTTAATCTTCTGAGTTTGACAGGAAAACTACAGCGTGACTACGTGTTTGTACTGCCTCGTGTTGTGAGTGTGTAAGCTGTTTTTTTGTGTGTGTGTGACTGTGTGTGTGTGTGTGTGTGTGTGTGTGTGTGTGTGGACGCAGGGTACGTGTGTTGTATTTGAATGGTAATCTGCATGACTGCTATACAGCTCTCCAGTACCTCTAATCCTTTCCACCTGCTCAAAACACCCAAACTGGAAGCAGGACACCCCCTCATCCCCTCCCCCACCCTCACACCCCCTGCTGCCTGGTTGGGTGCTGCTGCCACCCCTTTCCAGGGTCCAGCTGAGGTCCCCACCCCTCCTTTTACCCCAACAGTTACGCGTCTGCTGCATGGTAACTGCTGCTTGTCCTTGCCAAGAACCTTAATGCTCAAGTATGTTAGTTGGTGCCCATGACGAGGCAAGGGGAGTGAGCAAACAGGCAGGAGTAAAGAATAAAAAAACAGATGTCTGCACAAAACCTGGCCTCCACCTCCATCTATGCTGCCGAGCTTTTGTTAATACTAGTCGGCCATTAGCCACAGTGTGAATTTGTTACAGAAAATGTTACCTGCATGCAGCTACTAAAAAGCCTTTTGTAGTACTATAGGAGGTATTATTACACTATTGAGTACCACAGGCAAGCCACACGTCCCTAGAGGAATATTATAGTGATACCATAGAAGATGCAATAATATTAAGTTACTATCAACAGACACACTATAAGTCCACATAGGAATATTTCAGTGATAGTGTTTTTTCATCAGGGATGACAGTGTGACGTTGGTAAAGTGGACGCCTGCAGCTCAGCTGTGAGAACAGACGAGCTCACAAAGTTCAGTATACTTGACGGATTGGGAGACAGAGTCCCTATTCAGTCCTGTCCCTTGGGGCTTCCTCCGTCGCTGTCCACTTGCTGCTGGTGCTGAACTTCCTGCGATCACCGACTAAAAAGTTAAATTTGAGGTTCAAGAAGCTCAATAGACAAGCCGAGTATGAGCACTGTCCAGCGGGCTGATCGAGAAAGAACAACGAACCTAATCTATTAGTGACATCTATTGAAGGAACTACCACACTGCAAGACCATGTGTATCATCAACTCAGATGGCGCCCTCTCCTGGTCGGAGAACAGTTCCTGTACTTGACTATATCATGTTATAAAACTAGTTAACCATCAGGACAACTACATTACCTTATACAATGGCATCGTTTTGAAACAAAATTGACCACAAACACACCGCTATATCAGGCTATGATCCAAACATGTACGAAATGATACGAATACAATAAAATTAAAAGCAAAGTGATAAGAGGCCAAGTCAGAGGCAACCTCGATCTCATCAAAATTCAATAAAGTTAAAAGTGACCAAGTTAAAGAGGACAGAACCACGTGTTCACTTTTTATACACGCGTGTTATGAATAGGCCTGGGCCTGTTAAAAAAAAGTGCTCGTTTGATGAATTACACCACTGTCGTAAAACGTCTCTGTCTACTGTTGCAATGGCGTTTGCTGCGACAGCACTTTCCGGCAGCAGGGAAATCGAGGAGAAAGCAGCGACAAACGTCGCAAGCGAAACTCATATCGCCTCAATAATCCTCGGATTTATAGAATATTCGGTGAAGTAACTTGTATATTGTTTGTATATCCCTTAACCTTGTGAATGAAAGTATATTTAACGTGTTTCAAGTGCGAATCTCCACCTTAATGCGGTGGGATGGCTACAGTGCCGACTGGGCCTAGTAGCGCATTGCCTGCATCCCCGGCTGAAATTACTCCCTTCCCCGGGGGTAGGAGCGTGGAGCCGGGGGAAGACGGTGAGTCGGGCTGCGACAGGGAAGACTCTGTAACTGCAGGAACGGGAAAGAAGTCGCAGGTCACTGAGGTCAAACGGTCGATCAAGAAAAACCAGAAAAACATGCTAACACATGCTAACCCGACGGCGCTACACCTCAAAATGCAACCCCAGGAGCAGCAACAGCTAAACGGCTTGGCCAGTCCTTCGGAAGATGCTGACAGCCACCAACATACAGAAAACCGACCTGACAATCCAAGACCGTCCATGGAAAACTGTGACAGCAGCGGCGAGGGGACTCCGAGCGACAGAAACAATAGTGAGCATTGCCAACACGAAGGCCACAGCCCCTTTTCAAAAAACGGCAGCCACCCTCTCTTGAACAACAATAGCATGAACGGAATGCCGAGTATCACAAGAACTGAGGCAGTCCAACGCCACTCTGAAACTGGAGAGCACCCCGGGAACGAGAGGAAAGAGGAATGCGACCCCACGGAACCCCCGCGACCTCCGGGCGAGCCCCCGGATCACCAAGACCTGGGGACGACGAGGCCTGGAGGTGAATCCCACCTCGACCCATCACAGCAGCCCCCCGTGGCAGAGTTGGCCAGGCTCGATCTGAGAAGCTCGCCCGGTGGGATGGAGGAAGACAGCCACGGGATCCATTACGTCCGCTACGAGTCCGAACTGCAGATGCCATGGATCATGAGACTGATCACCAAGGACTTGTCTGAGCCTTATTCAATTTATACTTACAGGTACTTCATCCACAACTGGCCACAGCTCTGCTTTCTGGTGAGTACTGCGCTAAAGAAAACCACCTGTCATTTATATTTATGTGCTCGTCTAACTTTCTGTGTCAACTTATGAAGGCTGGATTTTAAGTAGCTGGTTGTCAATATCCTGAGCTATCCCAAATCATTCTGAAGAGATGACCTCCATTTAGCTTGCCCTCTGTCAAGTCTTCAACTAGGCTTGTTCATGTAAGCTGTCAAGATAAAGTGGGAGCTACCCTCCCATCTTTAGACTGTGGGTACCTGCAGTTACAGTTAGTTATTCCTATGGAGCTTGGGTGTGACTGCTAGCGTGGGCATGTAAGTTGCCTGGGCAGTAAATAATCACCTGTCCGGTGTGTCGCAGAAGCAGCCAAACATAGTCTTGATATGTAGGCTTGGTCACAAGTGGACAAACACATATAGCTTACACACTCTTATAAATATCCCACAGTCAACGGGCATTGGCTGGGAGTTTTTTTTTGTTCCACTTACCTGTTGTCTGCAACAAGTCCTTCATTCTTGTTCAGTGTAAAGCAATTTGACCTCACTTAATAGATTCAAATCAGCAAAAGAGAAAAGCCCTGTGATGATGATCCAGTCATCTGTATACAGGCTTTCGGACACATGCAATACAACCTTTTCTAACTGTTAAATCTTCAGTCTCGCGTGAGAGCAATGTTGTCACGGGAGCTTTAAACAAGCACTTCCCAGTGCTTGTTTTGCGACACTGCTCTTGCGACACTGCTCTTTTTTTGTTTGTGCTTTTGCTTGGAGGTCTTAAACTTCCCAGAGCTGGTTTGTCTGGAATACCGTAGGTGATGACAGAGGAAGGTAGAGGTCAAAGGTCAGCTCAGAGAGCCCTGTGCTGGTAGAATGACAGGAACTGTATGGATGTTGTTGCTTCAGTAGCCAGTCAGAGGGCTTAACTGTGTGTGTGTGTGTGTGTGTGTCTGTCTGTCTGTCTCAGGCCATGGTGGAGCAGGAGTGTGTCGGAGCCATCGTATGTAAGCTGGACATGCACAAGAAGATGTTCCGTCGTGGCTACATCGCCATGCTGGCTGTGGATTCAAAACACAGAAGGAAAAGCATCGGTGAGGCCCCAGCTCTGCACAACACCGAGGCCTGCCTCACCATATGAAGCCCAGACCAAGTGGTTTGGCTGTGTGAATTCTCTTCTTAAACCCAGGAAGTCAAACCTGTTCATGCAAATCTGAAGTTGAGATAAGCCTATGCTCTCTATAGGTGCGTCACGTCACGCCCTCGTGTCTGCTGAGCTGACATGTTTCGTATACAGTCAGACTGAAAGTCAGAGCTGGGGGTTATGTGTTTTACCGTCTTTGTTCTGCTGTGTGCCGTTTCTGACTTGTGGTCCTTTTTTTGTTTCAGGTACTAACCTGGTGAAGAAGGCCATCTATGCCATGGTGGAAGGTGACTGTGACGAGGTAAGATACCCGGCCTCAGTTCCACTAGAGGATAGCTGGCGCTCACCGGGGCTCTCTCAGCACTAGAGAGGATTTGTCTCCCTGGGTGATGGTGTTATCAGGGATGTGACTTTTCAGTTATTTTCCAAGCTTTCAGTTTGTTGTAGCACAGTTTTCCCTCTCGTTATTTTGGGCCTATTGGATCGTCCCGATGTCAACCAGCAGTCCTATCAAGTCTGTGTTGTCAGCTTGTTGAGGTTGGCCCTGATTCAGACTCTGGTGGAAAACTAACATTTCAAGGTCCTGTTGTCCCTCACCTTTGCTTATCTAAGTTTGCTAGTAACCTTGGTTGGATTGTCACCGGCTCACTTCCCACCAATCCAAAGTGAATTGGGCATATGAAATCTTTTCAAATGAGATTCAGCACTGTTGATTCTCTGATCCCCTTACTGACTGAGACCTACACACAAGGTGTCCCTGCATTTTTCAGTTTGTATCAACAGAACAAGTAAATAGCCTGCGTGCGTTCACTTCGCTATCCCAACTGACATGGCTGTCTGTGTGTCCCCAGGTCGTGTTGGAGACGGAGATCACCAACAAGTCGGCCCTGAAGCTGTATGAGAACCTGGGTTTTGTCAGAGACAAGCGGCTGTTCAGATACTACCTGAACGGTGTGGACGCACTGCGGCTCAAACTGTGGCTCCGCTAGAGGAACGCAAACGGGATGGGGGAGGGAGGGACAGTGGGTTGCTGTTCACCTCGTAGACTATCAGCTTGACAGCCTCAGCTCTACCCCGGTCATTTCACCCTTATATACATACACACATATGCGCACACACACACACACACAAACAGTACACACACACACACACACACACCTGTGTACAAACATAAGAGTATGCACATAGGTTTGCATAGACACAAATACACCTTCTTTTTTTTTGTCCTTGACCTCTTCGAACAACTCTTGTTGAGGCTGATATGGACTGAAATCCCACCAAATGTTTTCATGAAGGGCCCCCTGCTAGTCGTCGGGACCTTAAGAGGAGGAGGGGGGGGCGGGGGGAAGTGAGGGGGTCTCTGGGATGACCTTGACTGGGACTAGATGACCTTTTCACCTTCAAGCTTGGACTCCATACTGACCTGGAAGTGAGGTGTGAAGCAGCTCAGGGGAGGACGTTTTGTCTGAACCGCAGAGGAGAGGCTCCACACCGAGTCATCCTACAGAACGCAGGAAAAAAAACGGACAAAAGAAAACCAAGTGAAACAAGGAAGCGGGGGTGGTATATAAAAAAAAAAAAAACAGACTGGGAAGAAAATATTTGTGCAGTTTATTTTTGTGTTTCTTTTTTAATCTTGTAAGTTAGATGGGGGATGGAAAAGCTATAGTGTGACTGCGTGTTTGTACCGCCTCGTGTTTTTTCGGAAAGTGAGCGTACTGCCTGTTTTTTGTGTGCATGTGTAAGCGATGCGTTCGGTTCGAGTGAGTGTGTGTGTGTGAGCGAGGTGTGTGTGTGAGCATGAATGTGCGAGCGCATGCTTGGGTGGAAACAGATTTGTTTGTATTGGTCTCCTCCATGTCTGTTTTTTGTTTCCCATGTTGTGGAACGGGCACGGCAGTCCCCTTTTTTGCTGCTCCGTTTCCCCTCACCTGCCTCAGCCTCCAGGACTGAAGCCTGTAAAGATATGCATGCGTTTCTTTTAACACGAGTGAGGGGGATAAGTGTGACGAGTGCGTGTTGATTGACACTCAGAACCCGACCCAGTCTGAGACTAATCCCCCCCCCCCCCGGCCTCTTCTTCTGAACTGTCTGGTGTAAAAGCATGTTGGTGCAAAGCAGTTGATCTAAACAAATCACTCCCTTAGCAGCTCGAACTTTGCCCAACTGGTGCCCAATGTGCCACCTTATCGCTTCGGCGTCTGTCACTCAGTTTTTTTCAGTTCATCAAACCCCCGGAGGAGTATCAGATGAGGTTGTTTTTCTTTGCTTCACGTTTTTTTTTTTGCAGATCAAAGCTTATTTTGCCCAAATGCACTGCCAGCCGCTGCAAAAAAAAAAAGAGGAGAAAACGGGACTGTTTTAAAGAGGACCCCTTGCCAAGGGTGGTGTGGTGAATAGTTCCCTAGCTGTCGCAGTTTTGTTCCCTGAGATTATTCTTCCTATTCTCCGCATTGCAAGTGCCACTCTTATCCAGCACCACACACACACACACACACACACACACACAACCATGACTTACAGTGGTCTGGCTGCTAACAGACAGGACACTGGGGGGCCTTGGTCTGCTTCTGGTCTGGCTTGGCACCAGACTAGAGGTGTAGTATTAAATAAGCTGGACTCCTGTTTGAGTATGCTGTGTGTGTTTATCTCTGATGAAAGGAAAAAGAAAAAAAAAGACAAGTATTCTTAGCAGATTATATTTTATTCTTTCGTTCGCTCTCAGTTTATTTAGATGATCTACTATACACCTGTACAACCTCATGCTACCAGTAGCGGCTGAGTCCAGCATGCACTTCCCAGGTGCCCTAACTTGATGCACAACCAACCTCGCTAACATTCAAGATCTCCAGCCTGGAACAGACCGGTGCACCAGGACCGATCCACACTAATTATGGCAAAGACAGTTTGCATCAGCAGCTTTTTTAACATAGTGAAATGAACAAAGGTCAGATGCACTTCTTTTGGAAATTGCTGCAGTGTGTGTGCGTGCGTGTGTGTGTGTATGAGTGCGTGTCTGTGTGCGTTGTTATTTTGACAATGGTGTGGAATCAGTTCTGTTTCGACTTTATTTCTCTACTTTCAGAGGCCCCCACACAGGAAAAATCACAGCCTTTTATGGTGCAGACTTTTGTTCCAACCCGAAACTAATAAGGACAAGAGGACCAGTACGTAATGGGGAGGAACAAAGCACACATTCTTCAGCTTTCCAGGATTTGGGTTAGTGGTCGATCTGATAGAAAGGACAGGAGACAGATTGGTTGATAGTGCCGTTAAAGGGAGAACAAACCCAAAATCAACTTAACTCGGCGGGGGGGGAATGGCTGATCATTTGCCCACATCAAAGGTTGTGTGTGAGCGACTTTCAGTTGAAACAGTTTCCAAAATTGTGACTGAAATGATGCAATTGGATGTACTTGCAATATTCAGGGTAGGAAGCGTGTGGCGTCGGCATGCTCTTTACGCTGAAAATACTGAATAACGTGAGCGACATGGGAAGTAAAATACAACTTTCGGACGATTGTATGAGCTACCATGAAGTGAGGAATGAACTAGTCTCTCTTCTTCTGAGACGCTTTTGTGAATGCAATCCTGTAACAATTCATTATCTGGGTTTTACTTCCCGTTTTGAACAGTTCAGCTGAGGTGACTCAACCTATAGGAGTCCAGGAGTGGAAGGGAGAGAATATGTTTACAGACTTTCCACCCGTACAACAGCCTGTGTATGTTTGTGTCTGCGTGTGTTTGAAACAACAGATCAGATGACAGACTTTTTTTTTTTTCTTTTTTTTTTTTCCTCCAGATTTGTATATGAGTGTTTGTTCTCTCTTCATTGGGTATATTGAGAGCATGGTTTTGTGAATCTTTTTTTTTTTTTTGGGGGGGGGGGGGGGGGATTTGATTGATTTATTGGTTTTCTGTTTCACTTTTGTGCTAATTTCGCCCACCCCGAGGTTTGACGAGAACGATGAGCATTTAACAGATGTCATACAAAGAAAGACCTAGACCCTTGGAAGCCAACTGTCTTTACTGTCCATCCATCACCGTTTAGATTTCTATCCTTCTCCCTCTCTGGCATCTTGGTCTAATCTGAGTTTATTCTCGAGGTTGAAGTCTCCTGTCCTTTTTATATGGGTCTCTGTTTTGGATACTGGTTATTTTCCTTCTGTGCTCCCCCCCCAAACTGTCTGGGCCTTTCCTCTTTTACACAGTGGCCGCTGGCGGGTGAAAGGACTAGATAGGTACCACCATATTGAATAAACCTATCGCGTTCTTTCAAACCAGTTGTCAGTATGAGGAGGTAATTTACGACAAAGGGGGGGGCGCACCCTTCGCGTCTTGTTTTGATGGAATGGGTCTATTCTCCTCCCCCTCCTAGTTTTAATCATCTGAAACTGGCAGTGCCATTAGGTATATGGGCATTACAGCCTACCACAATGAGCCAAACAGCTCAGTTTAGACTATGAACACCAACTGAAGGGCTTTGTCATCAATGTCAGTTTGTAGCCATGGCCTGTGGTGACCCCTAATAACTACCCGGTTCTCACTACCGACGACTCCTCTGCATTTGGAATCAGTTGTTTTGTTGTTTTCACCACTACGGAGGGCAAAATGTGACTTGTTCTGCCAGTTTAGTGTTCAAATGTTTTAACGCAATTGTTCTTTTACAGTAAGACATGCATTTCCTCATCCTGGGGTGGCCCACCGCGTCACCCAGGTAGCTTATACTAATCATCCCTGGAAGCAGCCCTCAGGTTTTCTCCCAGGGTGACCATTTGTTTTATCAGATGTTCCTATTATGTATGCCCTTTAGAAACCATGTTTGTCAGTGAGTTAAGCAACATTTGACTCGGCAGTCATGCTGCGCCACACGCTGTGGCCCCCCACCCCCCCCCCCCACAACCAACCACAGGGGTTTCCTGCAGTCTCCGGGGCGACCAGCACCTGCCCCGCCCCGCCCCGCCCCACCGCCATCCACAAAGTGTGCAAAGGGGAGAGAAAAAGGGTTTTTTTTGCATGTCAGACTTTTGTTTTCCCTGTTCCTCTTCCCCCCGTCTCCTCTCTTGATTTTGATCTGAAAATGTCCGATAGCTTTTATTTAATGTGGAAAAAGAACACAGAAATAAATTATTTGATTTTTTTAATGCTGTAAGCTAGATTGTCTTGTCTGTTGTCTTGTCTGGTTCTGTTTCTCATTCACACACCGGGAACAAAATGCGAAGAGTGAGGTTATTTACCCGTGTTGTGTTTTAGGGAAGAGACGTGCCGATGTTGAGATAGTCACCAACAGACCTCTGTGGAAGAATTATTTATTTGTGATCACATCCTGTTTCATATCTACAGAAAGAGACCAAAATGTGTTCACTACTTTACAGCACACCTAAAACAGTATTATTGCATATACACAGGCAATGTTTATATATCAAGCATATCTGACGATTCATGGAGCCACAGAAAATGTGTTTTGTTCGAACAAAAAAAAATGACTAGCAGAAATGTCATACACTGTTCAAATGATTTCCCTTCCAAATATTTCCGTGCCTTGAAAATCTTGGATCTCTACCGCAGTGGAGGAGAAAATGTTATTAAAAGATGCCGCTGATCTTTTTCGGGACATTCATATTCCAAACCTGATCTGACTGCAACCCATGTTATTGCATCTCTCTGCCAAACCTTTATCTGCTGTTGTCTGGAATAGATTAACACACACGCACACAAAAAAACACTATTGTGCAAAATAAGCTGGGAAAAAAATCTGTCACTTGGGGAAAACATTATCTTCTGCGTCGGTGTCTTCAATGGTTGTTCTATTCCACCTGACGGAAACTCTCAGATTTCACTTGATTCATTAGAACGATGTCTCTGCAATGGGTTTGTATATGGATAATTTGCTGAAGCTTTATTTTTACAGCTGAGAAAGCTGTCATGCTGTTGGGGGAGGGGGGGGGGGGGGGGTCTGCCATAGGCAAAAGAATGAGTAATATCTGTCAGCGTACAGATTTGTATTGTAAATCAAAATGCTGACCTGTTTTATGCTACATGCTTTTGTAGGATGATATTCCCTCTGTGCTTCTCACACGGTAATTTTATGAACAAATGAATAAAACATTTACATTTCCAGAACACTTACGCTAGGCATTAAATGCTAAATTCATCAAAGTTTATAAATGTACATTTATGTGGAAATCTTGCTCCATTTCACTTTGTAGGTGTCGCAGGACGGGAGGAGGAAAGAAAACCTTATTTACACTAACACGACTGACCCTAAGTCAGCTACATATACATATATGTACATTGTGTATGTAATGTCTGAAATCTTCTACAGCCCTTTTATTACATAACTGGTACCTGCTGGTTCACATGTTCCCCTGCTTAACTCCACAAAGCCTCAATCTGCAGGCAATACTTTTAGACTTTTAGACTCCAAACTATTTTATTTTATGGCCAGCGATATTTTTCTCAATGACACAGTCGTTTTTCAAAGTGCATCACACTGCCTTCATGGTCTTGGCCTGTTTTGTCCATCGCCAACCCATTAGAATCAACATCACCTGACAACGTTCAGAAAAGTGCTCACATTTTAGACGGAGGGGGGGGGGGGGATACAAAGCTGACCCTTGTACAGCCTGTGCAAATCGTACCCTACTCAGTCAAACTCTGTGGATCAGATGAGTCATAGCCAAACAGCCCGGGGTGATTGGAGATGCGGTAGTCATAGCGATGGTGATGTTCGCTGAGCCTCCATTACAGGAGCATCAGCCAATTGGTCACTGGCACGGGATTCCACAGGGTATCATCAGAACTCGTCCTCGGAGCTGTCCGCCAGCAGCATGGCCTGGTCCTGACCACTGGTGCCGGGCTCTCTAGGTTGCTGGGGAGGAAACGGAGACGTAATATTAGTTGCATCGGTTACATCAGCCCCCGTTACAGACCAGCAACTTGTGAGTGTAAGACTTATTTGTTTCCTGCCGGGGCGATCTCTAGGTTTCAGTCTTTAGTGATCTAGCTGCTGAATAAACCCCTGACATCCCAAATGCTCACAATGCCTCTTTCTTATCACGGCTACATGACATCCACGCCGGCATGCACGTTGAACAAACAAACAAGTGATTATTACAAGTGTAGGTATTGACCTCTGGCTGTCTGACCTTCCTCCTCTGGTGCTTGAAGCTGTTCCTCCGTTTGCGGTGAATCATCCTGATGCTGTACAGGGCCCCTACGATTAGCAGGGCCCCCGTGATGCCGATGCCCACCGGGGCCAACATCCCGGACACATAGCCCGCCTGCCAAGGGTTGACATACAAAGGTCAAAAGAAAGGTCGTAATAAATAACAGCATAAGGACAGGAGGAGAGCAGAGCCTGGAGGGTTTTAAGCAAGTCGGTACCGGCACTGAGGAGTGGAAATCACAAAACCAATTAAATCGGTTTAGATAATAGAGAAAATACATTAATGATGGTGATAGTGGGTTTGCCGTTATGGAAGCGTATAATAAATGATGAGGAAAGATGCAGCCTTCAACAAAAGCTCACCCCAGTTTGAGAGAATATGAAGGGAATTTAGAGCTTTTCAAGGACAGCAGGGGGCAGTCTTACCTTTTCTCTGATCAGTTCTACCCAGCTGCGCACTGGAAGAAAAGGAAAGAGCCAGAGAATGAACATATCAGAACATCTCTGAGTGTGTGTGTGTGTGTGTGTGTGTGTGTGTGTGCGCGTGCGTGTGTGTCTTACTAAGCCCCTGGTTGCGCTGAACCCAGACAGGGGGTGGAGGGATGAGGCTGTAGGGGGGCCGTGTTGAGGCTGTTTTAGGTGTTTCCGTCAGGTCCTCTTCGCTCTCCTCTTCCTCCGATTCCTCAGTGTTGTCATCCTCCTCATCCTCGTCTGGCTCCTCTGTTGGGGAACACAGGGAAAATCACAGTGCTGCCTTCTGCCTATTTGACCCCTGAGCCATTTCGGACTAAAGTTCCCTATTCTGAATTTGTCTCTGTCTGGGCGTCAGTTCTTAGAGGACATTCGTGACTGTCTATTTGACAGCCGTGGAGGAAGGATCATCTATTCTTTTACTGCAAACATTTTTTCAGTCACATCTGATTGTCCACTTCCCATCTTAGACTACTAAAGAACTGACGACAGGGGGAAAAACTACTGTATATGAAAAGTTGACATGGAAGACCCGCATTTATTTCCGTCCAATGAAATGACTTTACACTCGTGTCATGTATAAAACTAGGCTTACCCTCCGACTCCATCTCCTCTAACCCTGACCTCGATTTGGACACAGGCCGGTGGGTTGCCATGGTTACTGGTGTCACAGAGTTCTGGATGGATGAAGGGGAGGGGTCAGTAGTGGGCGGGGACTCTTCAAGGTTCTGTATCCTGTCAGCACCTGGAGACCAATCACAAATGATATCCCAAGAGTAGTGCAGGTTTTTTGCACTATAAGCACAATATCAACTGCGGTTTGTGTATGTAACATCTGCTGCGTCAGAGGTTGAGTCCAAACGTCCAGATGCCTTATCAGACTTTGGGTGAACTTTGAAATGCATTTGTTGCAATCCAGTGCACTGTCACAGATGCATCTCCAAGTTCACCGTCTGCAGCCTGTAGTCCATAGTCCCCACTCTTAAATCCAGAGCCCATAGACTATAGTTTGGCCATTGAGATTCAAAGTCCTGTCAGATCACCTTTCTTACCTTTCTCAGAGTGATCCTCTAACAGTCCTGGGGGCAGGGAAATAGACGGGCCTGCAGGGCTGAACGGCTCTAGGAGCTCGGCACCAGATGTCTGCCAAGGTGACGTCCAGTCTGGTAAGAGCAGGGGTGGGGTGTGCGAGGGACCGTCACTGTCTGTCTCCACGGTGACCAGCTGGTCAAGGTCCGCCTCTGACAGGAGCATCCCTCTGGTTGCCATAGCAGCAAGAGGCTGAGAGCTGCCGGGTGCCAGGGTGATCACTGTTGCTGCCCCCTCCGGCGTGACATCATCAAAAGGCTCGAAGATGAGAGGGAGGGCCTCTGATGACATGGTGCCCTCCGTGGCTTCATCCTGGGACAGAGGGACCACTGTGTCCACTGCAATCGGATCAACACGGGCAGAATGAGGGGCACTACACATAGCATGGGAATTCAATTCCCAAAGGGCAGATTTGTTTGGACCTTCTGGTAAACCACAACAAAATACTGCAGTCTGAAAATAATTATGTTTGGTTGAATTCAGTGAGGATTTTATAGAGTGGGTTCTCAGCATCATTCAGTGTTTCAGGCAAAACTCTGCTGACAGGTAAAATAAAAAATGTATAAGCTATCTATCTCATAGCAGAGACAACAACCCGCCATATAACGCTAAAGTATTTATGAAAGAGTGCAGCTTTTTGAAACAGGTACCTCTTTGGACGTGCAATTCGCTCGTTAGGAATATTTTCACTCTCTCAGAGTTCACAATAGCAGCTAAGACACAATGAGGCGAGGCTTGTTCGAAAATTGGGTCTTTCTAGATAAGAGGCTACCATAGAGGGGCTGTCACAGGAGAAACTCTTCACGCTGTTGCTGCATATCTCTCAGGCATTTCCTTTAGTCCAAAGCATTTTTAAAGCTAGGCTGGAAAATGCTTATAAAGACTGCAATCCTTTTACATAATATCCTTTTGGGAATGAGATTTTTTTTGCCAGCTTCATTTCTGTTGGGGAGAAGCTTCATCAAACACACAATCCCCCCCTATGGACGCCAAGAACACATATTGGCTCAGACAGACTCCTTTAATCTATTTCCCTCTGCTGGCTCACCGAATAATAACCTGCCTCGTTCTTTACAATCGTCTGGATGGGGGAGTGTGGGGGTGTAGAGGTGAGGTACAGGGTGAGAGAGAGAGAGAGAGAAAGGGGTTGAATCCTCCAAAGACTTGTATAACACACTCTGCCACCAGCAGTTGTGTTCATTTTTTTCTTTTTCAGGCCCGAGTCAGGAATAGAAAGTAATTAGACTGCCACGGGTCCCCGCTGGGGTTCAAAGTGGAGCGTGGAAAAGCAGGCGTCTCTTTGCCAATCATCAAAGGCAATCTCTGCCACTATACATGTCGTTTTCATTTCCCCTTCACTTTTTAATGAAACCTCCTGAAACTCCAGCGAGCCAGAAAATATGATTCACGCTGGAAGCAATTCTTACTGGGTGACAATGACCGTAGAGCACTGCCATACACCACCTGTGGACCAGAGAGGGCTTGTTATGTGCCGCATGTGCTACGTTTGCAGGTATGAAATTTGTGAACACAGAGAGAGCAATCTAATATTATCTGTGCCTCTTTCCAACATTGATTCTGCCTTTGCACGTCTTTGGACTTACCTCCGCTTTGTCTCACTGCCTCGGTCCAGAGGCTTTCTGGGCCGTCCTCTCTGGGCGTCAGATTTGGTCCAATATCAGGTAGAAGGGGGTCTGGGAGTGTAGAAATAGTCACTCCCTCCTGGCCCCACGCTGACAAAGGTGCAGGGTTTTGAGGGGAGAGAAAGGACGAGGAAGAGATTGGACTGAGGCGAGAGCTACTGTGAGATGTCAGTCTCTGGATCCACGCTGAAGGATTAGGAGGTTCTGTGGATGATGGCCTCTTTGTCTCTGTCTCTTTATCCTGGAGAGAATCCCCAAGGCTGGGCAGACTGGCTCTGTTGTTCCCCTCATCCCACGGGCTATTCTCCCGGGCAAGACCTTTGCTCTCCCAGGCTGTGACCCCCAGGCTGTATGTGTCTAGCTGTGGTGGCGCTGTGGAGGAGGCAGAAAATCCAAACAGAGCTGCTCTTTGGGTATTCATGATGAAAGGTGCATCCTCCTTTATGTCCTCTATAGCGGCTGGATTGCTCTCTGAGTCAATGGACAGCTCTGAGGCTGCCTCTGACTGTCTTTGAGCCTCTCCTATATCAGATGAGCTCCCAATGGCAGCCTCTGTCTCAACCTCACTCCTCGGACTCCACACGTCTTCACCAGCTTCACTCGGCCCAGATCTTCCATCATGGCTGTCCCCATTTCCCGCCTGCGTCAGTGGAACTATCCCCTTAGGCCCCGTTCTTTGTCCATCTGGGCCAGCCCCTCCCTCTCCACCTACATTCACTATTAGGCCAGTCACATGTTCTGATGTGCCAAAGGCAGACTTGTCTGTGTGTGAGGTCTTAGAGTTTATACCTGTGGAGTGTGTCGATACATCAGGTGTTACTGAGCTGGCGCATTGTCCATCACAGTTGCTGTCCTCTGTGGGGGTGACGTACGGGAGGTGGGGATGGACTGGGGTTCCGTAGACACAGAGACAGGTTCCAGCCAGGAGGAGGTGATGAAGTGTCCCAGACATCGGCATCTCTGCCTCCTCTCAATGCCTGGTGAAAGTTGAAAGTGGATGCAAATGATAAAATGCTAATATTTAGCGAGGCTAAGCTGAAGTCTGAACAGCGCCTGTTGGCAACTTCTACACTCTGTCAACCAGCAGGCATGCGGACAGAGAAAGAAAGCAGAGGTGGCAGTGCCTGGAAGGGATGGGGCAAGATGAGGTGGCAGACCACATTACAAGGGTTTGTAGCATCTGCAGATGAAAGGGCCAGAGTTAAAAGTATTATTCGTTTGAGAATTTCATAGCTCATTTATTTTGGAAGCCTTATGAAGCTTATGATAACCACAGAGAAGAGGATTAAGTTTGCATTTCTGTCAGCCTTTACTTTGATCCTGTAGCAGTGCTTAACTTCTTTGGCTTGTATTCATTTTCCTCTCGTGTTCTTTTTGTATATACAGAAAGAAATACATAGGAATAGAGAGGGAGAGAGAGCGGGAGAGAGAGAAGACAGAGGACAGACAGAGAGAGACTGACACAGCAATCCTTTGCACCCCTCTGCACTTTACAAAACTACAAACTATAAATAGCACCAGGTTTCCTTTCCTCTCGGATCCTATTCATTTGAATGCATGGATATTACATTTGCATGTAAATTGGTATTATGTAAGCTTCTCTCAAAATAGGGCAATTTTCACAGAAGCTGCACGTACATCACTAAATGCTACATTGAACAAAAAAAAATCAAAGCGTTTGGTGCGTCTAAATCCGCTGGATCCAGGGTGTTATTGCAATAGAAATCAATCAGTGTTGTAGAAAATGAAGAGAAACGACACGTTGAAATTCCGCTGTGTTAACAGGGTGACACCCTTTTATATTGCCTGAGTCAGACAAGCGTCTCAGAGGAATCATCAACAAATCCTGATGATGCACAGCACAACAATGTCACAATTACAACCCCGAATCTCCGCTGGTCTGTCTGCGCACATTTCCTGTGATCAATATAATTAATGCACTCAACAAGGGTAGTCAGTCTGCCACTTGACCTGACAGTGCAATCAATCATGCATATGGATTGTAAGACCAGTAAACAAATCCACACTGCGGTGCTGAATCCCATTTCACGAAACCATCTGAAATGGTTGCACTGAAATGCAACATTGCAGCTATTCATAGTCCTAGAGACTGTCCTGCAGCCTGTCCTAAAACGCATCCCATCTTATTCTGTTATGGAGATCGAAAATGTATTTACGCCAGGTAACAAATGAAGTCGCATTAAGATGGCTAGAAATAAAAATCGCCTTTACCTTCTTGAATTCATGTCGGATTGCCTTGGCAGGAAGACGCAAAGCTTCTCTTCCAGCCTGCAAAGATTTAATTCATACGAAAACCAATTTTTCACGTATTGCTTCCAACAGAGGTAGTATGGAAAGCAAGCTCAAGGAGAGGCTTGTTGTTGTGCAGCCCAACGTCACTGAATCAAAGTAGCCTTCTCTACGTATGCCCGCTTGGGCTTCTGAAATGCTGCCAAAAAGGGCTTCAAATGTAGATTGACAGTTTCAACCTCTGATTTATAATAAGTGTTATTCTCTTCAGGTGTATTTATTCGATTGTGGCATCCATAATGGTTTATTTTGTTTCACTCGCTGTTTAAGTGTGCTCCTAACAGATTTTTGTGTCTTTCCCAAAGAGGCCCGTCAGGTTATCCTTGTTCATGCGTGGTGCTGAAGGGACAGCTCCTTAACCTGAAGTTGTTGGAAAGGTCGCCTACTCTTGACTACTCTTGCCCTTCGTCACATAGGGCTGTTATAGTATCGCCCTCAGCGCCAGTAGTAACGTTATAATGTTATTTTGCACTGCTCAAGAGTATAGACACAACAATCCATGGATTTTACAAAATAAAGAAAATTAAGTGTTCAAATGTGAGCTTTGTTGTCAAGTCTATTGATGTAGACCATATATAATCTTTTACCACACATTTTAAAAATACTTTGATCATCATCTGAAATGCTTAAATATTTGCTGCCGCTCTCATGATTTTGAGCATGATTTTATTTTTATGTTCAATTTTTTAAAACTATTTTGATCAGGCAAACTTTGGTGACGTCACCACGTTTCGAAGACCCAGCCCAGCCCAACAGGAAGACAACAATTTTTTTCGATGCTGTAAATCTGGGTTAATTCGCGATATTACTTTCACGTAGTGTAGAAAGAAAAACAAAAAAATGCCCTTATTTGAAGGGTTGGGAAGTGGAGGAGAGAAGACTGCGGTCGTCATTGATTTAGGAGCAGCATACACAAAGTGAGTAACAAACGTTAGCTGCCGTTGCTAACAGTCATTTGGTTAACACAATGCTAGCAGCAATGCTAGCATAACAAGCAGGCTGTTATGTTCTCTTAATATAAACCGTCTGGTTACCTGAGGTCTGGTGTCTGGTTACCTGAGGTCTAACCTAATGCAATGGTTGAACTCCACCCACACATAACACTTAATACTATGAAGTAATTGTAGGAATAATGTTAGCTAACGTTGGTAGCTAGGCTTTTGCTGCCCAAAATGTTGCCACCTAACACTAGTTAAAGTCAGTGGTCCGGCTAGCTAACCTTGTTAAGAGCTTACGTTAAGCTAAGCTACAATTAACGTTAATAGCTTTGTAAAGAAGTTACTTTACTCAACATTAGTAGTAATATCGTTAGTATATCGCTATAACGTTAAGGAAGCAACGTCATCTTGCCGGAGTTGCAATTTTAGGTTATAAAAACGTCAAGAAACCTGCCCGAGGCAAGTCATATGAAAGTCAAGTGGTCCGTTTGTAATCTTTTGGAGGATTCATTCAGAAATAATGGCCTTTTTGTCTACAGATACATGGGCATGCAGAATGTTTACATCTTTTGTTTGTATTTGGCTTCTGAAAGAGAGTTAGTGCACTTTCCTTACATTGGTGCTATTAGACTAGTTGCATTGTTTTTGCCAACGCAGATTATTGAGTCATTTTAGGAGAATCTTAACAGCTGCTTTTCATTGCAGATGTGGCTTTGCAGGGGAAACGGGGCCCAGGTTCATCATTCCGAGCGAAATCCGCAAGCCAGGGCAGCAACAGGCAAGGCACCATTATGGGTTTACTCTTCTGTAACTGTGTACTCAATGGAAGGACCAGTGGACAATGCCAAATGTTTGTTAACCATGTATGTCTCCTTATAGGCCATCAAAGTGGTTCAGTACAACATCAACACGGAAGAGTTATATGTCAACCTCAAAGAGTTTATCCATACACTATACTTCAGGTGAGACTCCAATTCTTTGCGAGCAAGAGAGTGGAGACCAGTAACTATTAGCAATGTATATTCAACAAACATACAATTCTGAAAAACAACACTGAATACTGTAATGCATTGAATACATTTTTGTAGCATGATTTTATTGGCATTCAATATTTTTAAATAACCACAGATATCTGAAATGGCAAAATGAGCAAATGGCTCTGTTGATAATGTTTTTTGCAATGTCAGAATGCTCATGCCGGAGAGCTGAAAACTGACATCATCAAATCAAATTCTGTCTTCCCATCTGCCCCAATCAGGCACCTGCTGGTGAACCCTCGCGACAGAAGAGTGGTCATCATCGAGTCCATCCTCTGCCCATCCCACTTCAGAGAGACCCTCACCAAGGTCTTCTTCAAACAGTTTGAGGTACTAGAGCCAAACCCATGTGTGCTCTGTTGAAAATAGAGAATATATTTGTGAATTAGAGCACAAATCTGGAGCATGTTGACCATGTGTCAGTCAGGCTGGGTAGAGATAATGTTTTAAAATGTAGTCACTTATGAAGCATCAACCACTTTTACTTTACAGACAACTTCAGTAAGCTATAATCAGTGATGGGTTTTTGAGGTTTCATTCTTCGGTTGATGGTGTTTCCCAGGTGCCCTCTGTGCTGTTCGCCCCCAGTCACCTAATGTCCATCATGACCCTGGGTATCAACTCTGCCCTGGTGATGGACTGTGGCTACACAGAGACGCTGGTGCTACCTGTATCCTTTATTCATCATCTAGGAGTCTTAGTTTTAAGGCCTTTGAACTTCTTAGGCCCTGGTCGCATGAGCATTTGTGAATATCCCATATATCTCAAAGAGACCTATGTCTCTTTGAGTGTAGTGCATGAAAATATTGCAACCAGTTAAATCAGCCAGTTATATTTTTAGAGAGTTGGTCTTTGCCCATGTGGATTCTGCAAAGCCCTGCAGGAAAAAAATGGCAGAACAGATTATTACTGCAGCCTCTGCCTTTCCAAAACTGTGTAACCCAGATCTTAAAATGTATAAAGGTATTCACTGGAGAGCATTTGTGTGGCGGGTGGTGAATGCTCAAACTGACAATGCAGGAACGTTCTTACTAGTTTGTTCTTGCAGTGCAACCTAAGTGGTTTCAGTGCGTACTTGTCCATGAATTTGATGGATGCCAAATGTCCCATGTGAATACCGCCATACACCATCCTTCTTAAACCGAGAAGAATAGCTACAGAAAAATGCACACGAGACACACAAACATACACTTTACGTTTGCTAGATTTCTGCTGTGTTCTTTTTATTTTTTATTCTTTTATTGTTCTGTGATGTTTCTGAATTGATAAATGCAATAGAGAAGGTGTGTATTGTATCTTTTATTAACGTCTGCTTCAGAATATTTAGCCTTCCGCCTTAACTGCAAAATCAGGTCTATGAGTGCACCCCTATTCTACCAGCTTGGGAGGCTTTGCCTTTGGGTGGGAAAGCCATCCATAGGTAAGTAACAAATTTAAGAGGTGCTTTCCACAAGGAAGAACACTTTTTACCGACCCATTGATTGAATATTTTCTTTGTGTTTTTGTAGAGAAATGGATGGGCTTCTTGTGGAGCAGTGCACAGTGGACACCGACTCCACCACTGGACAGAGTGTCCCTACTGTTATTGGTAATAAACCATGCCTATGTATTTCTAAATGCATATTGTCAATGATGATGTATAATGGATGAATGCATAATGCCATTATAGGGACTGCTTATTTGTTTCACAATGCAGAGAGCAGGAAACTAGAACTGCTTTTATCACTTATGCTGAATTTACTATTCTTGTGTGACGTTTGAGTGAATCCTTTTCTCACGTTCTGAATTATACATATGCATACAGTCTATTTTAGATTTTCTCTCCCTGCTTACTTTTACTTGATGGAGAATAGTGTAGCGCCCTGACTGAATCATAGTGTTGGGAAGTCAGGTCTACAGCTGAAGCAGAGAAAGGCAAGCCTTTTATATATATATATATATATATATATATATATATATCAGTCTGACTTCTCTGCGCAATCAACCCTTGACACCGTACCTGACCTAGGAAGAAGAATCTGCTTAATCCACATCCTCCTTATTGTCCCAAATCCAAGGTCCATACAAGACTTATTAATTCTCCCCATCTAGACAAAACAGTTTATTTGGCAACAATGTGCAGGTTTACAGGATGTAATCATGGGACCACTTGTTTTTGGGACCTGGATTTGTTTTTGATCAAGCTGGCGTGCCTGTGCAGCGTCAGCCCATCAGGTGTTTTCTTCCCCAATTTGTGATTCAACCTCATAATCCCCAACCTTGGGTGCATCCTCATTCCCGACAAACTAGCTTCTTTGAATTTGGCGATTATTTGGAACAGTAGCATAGAGGTGAAATGGGAGGATTATGTTTGGCTTCTGGATAACTAAGCCAAAGAAAATTAAGTTTCACTTTGTTTATTTCTCTCTTTGCGTCTTTTCCTCCAGGGACCATCCCAGAGGAGACTGTAGAGGACATCAAAGGTAGGCTTGAAACAGTTGTTTTCAGATTTAATTTCCGGTCGTCTCACTTTGCTCCCATGAGGGTAATGGATCACTCTTTTATTTATTAATGCCAAAGGCAGCACTACCAAAACAAAACAGTAAAAAATAAAAGTTTCCAAAACTGTCACCGTGAATGAGACTGTCGTGTAGTCCACTCTGTAACTGTTCGTTATCTTGCATTTCCTACAGTCAGAACGTGCTTTGTCAGTGACCTGCAGAGAGGCCTCAAGATCCAAGAAGCCAAATTTAACTTGGATGGTACAGCTGAAGTGAGCAAAGTCATTATTCTGATTATTCCCAATCTATAGACGGTATTTGTACGTTGAGTTAGCAGCCTGTTATGTTTTTTTATTGGCAGTTCTACTAGATTTTGATTGTTCTTTCTTTTTAATGTACTTCCAGCGCCCAGCCCCACCCCCTGATGTTGATTACCCATTGGATGGGGAGAAGATCCTGCATATCAAGGGACCAATAAGGTAGTTGATATAACTATGCTGCTTACATTTGTTGAGGAAACAAACCCACAGACTTCAACTTTTCCTACAAATTTCTTTAAAAACGAAACGTTATTCATCACAGTTTTCCTTTCTCATGTGCAAGGTCTGTCAATAGAATGAGGTTGGTGTTCACTCCCACGTCATCTTAGAGACTTTGTTTGTGGGCTGTACTACTCATCTCTGTGATAATTAAAAGAGAGTTGTCTTTTTCACGGCTGGCTGCGTGGCCTGTGTCATGGGATTGCTGTGAGTCGTCAAGTTTTCTTGTTGTGGCTGATGTGATTCTCTCCATCTGTTGCAGGGACTCCGTGATGGAGATCCTGTTTGAACAGGACAATGAGGAGAAGAGTGTGGCCTCTCTGATCCTTGATGCCCTCGTGAAGGTAGATGAAAAGTCATTTATATGTTTTGGCATGTCGTAGGGTAAGACGTTCATGCTTGAACAAGTGGGTCAAATAGGTCTCCATCAGACAAAAGGTCTACCATCATCAAGGCAGGAGGAATGCGATCCAGGAATCAAATTTGGGTGTTTTGTGACAGTGGAGTTGAGTGTACAATAGACTTGTACTATGTTACTATGGCAACGCTCAGTGATGTTGATTCCACTGAGATTAGAGCCGTGTATTGTTTCAAGTGTTGATTAGGTCAGGCTAGGACAACCTAATTAATCTCAATAGGCACAACAGCAGACACTGCACAGCCTCAAAACTTCAGTTTCACTGCAACAGCATTATATAACCCAATCCCAACTCACTGGTCTCAGTGGAGTACGACAAAAGTACACTACTCAGGATCTATTGAAATAAGGCATCTCTCCTGAGGAATCAGCAGAGCTCTATTCACTAGGTAAGGCGCTGCAGTAAAGCCAGCCACAGTGACCCTCATCCATCACAATTTGTTTATGCCTTAGTCTGCACTTGTGCTGATGACCAGAAAGTGCATCCCTGTAGTGATAGAATTGCTGGTTCCTCCTGCCATCCATTCTCCTACATCGCCAATTTGACAACGTGACTTGGATGATTGTTGTTTATGATCCAAACTGATTTGGATCATAGAATACATACAATATAATACAGAGTGTGTGCGTGTGCGTGTGCGTGTGCGTGTGTTAAACCCTTCAGTGCCCCATCGACACACGTAAGGTGCTGTCTGAGAACCTGGTGGTGATCGGAGGCACGGCCATGCTGCCTGGCTTCCTGCACCGTCTGCTGGCTGAGATCCGCCTCCTGGTGGAGAAACCCAAGTACCGCGACGTCCTGGCCACCAAGAGCTTTCGCCTGCACTCCCCGCCTGCCAAGCCCAACTGCACCGCCTGGCTCGGAGGTCAGACATGATTTTGAAACAAACATTTTTGTGATAGAGAGATGGTGTTAGGCATATTGTGTTTGTGAGAGTGGTATAGATCAATATAATAGGACTAAATGATCAAAAACTAGCAAACGTACCAGAACCTGAAAGTAGAGAAGGAGTCATCTGGGCTTTAGCTGCCCATGTGGTTTCCTGATTTTACTGCTTTTTTAAAAGAAATATCTGATGGTGCTTATAAAAACTCAGGACACATTTTCAGCAACCAGATAATATTAGCAAATATTTTTCAAATTCATTGTGGAGCATGTTTTGTCCGAGGTCTCAAGAAGTGGTGGCGATGGTGAAATTTATCACAGAAGACGGAAACAGTTTTGTCTGTTGATCTGCAACCATGTTTGGACTCAAATACGGATTACATTTAGTGTGCTGAATTGTAGTATGTATGTAAGAGAAAAGTATACTGAATGTAATGTATGAAGTGTAGTTAGGATGCAGCAGATTCTGGTGAATTTGGCATCAAAAGTGTGTGTTTGTTTTGGGACTAAGCCGTGGTTATTGAATTTGATTCTTTTTTCTGTGAATCTGTTTGTGATGGATAAGAGGCTTTAAGAATGAGGACAAATGCAATCAAATAGACTCGTGGAAAACTTGTAATTCCAGTATTCCTATTTCTGTAAGTTGAATTTGTGAGTGCACAGCCCATTATCCTATTTCTGCCAGCGAAATCTATTTGCATGGCCCGGCTCCCTAACTCTGTTTTTCTGTAACTGTTTCGGTTCGGGACCCGAAACCGGCTGTGTCGTCTGAGTCCCCGGCAAGCTGAAGGACTTTTCACCAACCCCTTCTTTGTATTCATGTATTCTGTCCCGCTCACCAGGTGCCATCTTCGGGGCGCTGCAGGACATCCTGGGCAGCAGGTCAGTGTCGCGGGACTACTACAACCAGACGGGTCGCATCCCAGACTGGTGCTGCCTGAGCTCCCCTCCCCCCGAGTCGGTCTACGAAGCGGGGAAGACGCCTCCACTTATGAAGAGAGCCTTCTCCACAGAGAAATAGACCGTCACCAAACGCTGTCACTCAAACAATCTCTTCCCCTGTATCCCTCTTCCTGACGCAACAGTTCAGTAATCTTGGATGTAACATCTCAACACAAACCTGGTTAATGTGTTTTACCATATGAACAATGTACTGGTTGTCCTTAATATCTAGTGACCGTCTGCATATTTCTTTGTATGTACTGATCCTGGACCAGTCTGTGGAGGCGAAGCTATTGTTTTACCAGTTAGGGTTTTCTTATCATAATGCTGGGTGGGGGGGGGGCGTTTTGATTTCAAACTGTCTCTCTGCACCAGGTCTTGAGTCTCTTGTCACTCTGTTAGCTGCTCTGTAACCGTGACTTGTTGAAACCAACACTAAAGTACAGTTGAATTAGGATTAGGCTAAATGTTTTCACGTATTACACTCACGTTCAGCACTTTACGCCCCCGCCTGTAATGTTGGTGTGAGCTGCTGTCTGTGAGATGTAGGGGATGAGACTATCAGATTGTGCCGTAAATGATAGCGATAGCCAGTGTGTCCCTTAGTAGCCACGTGTCCTGTTGAAGTGTCCTTGAGCACTGAACCCTCAACCTGCTTTCTCTCGTTCCAGTAAGCTGCTCCTGGATATGAGTACCAGTTGAGCTTTCTGTATTGAGTTGAAATGTTTCTGTAGTCACACACCGTTGAGCTTTAGTGAACTATTTGACAGCAAATTGGAAGAAAATGTTGTGGTCAACTTGCAAGAGAGCAGATGTTTTTTATTTTGGTGTACAATATGATGCAGAAGTCTGGCTCTGTACTTTTGAAAAGCGACTCCCATGTGTAGTTTTTCAAAATGGAAATGGTTTGTTTATTTATTGTTTGTACTTTGCCATGTAAAGTGGTTGTTGAAGTGGTTTTAAAAAATGCCGCGAGGCAATGCCATCACGCACTGTAACCCTTAAATTCAAGTATTAAAATAAATATTCCTGGGATCTTCAAAGCCCTTTCCCGGAGTTGATTTAGACCAATGTTCTCGCAGTCTCGGGTTTTTTTTTACACTAGAATGCAGCATGAAGAATGGTTGCTCAAATGAAAAATGGCTGCTCAAATATTTTTCAGGAAATAGCAGATCAGTCAGGGGTATTGTTTGAAGATAGTTTGCAGACACCGGCCTGAACTTTGAACAATGTTCCCGTTCCTCAACACCAGTCCACAGACCTCCCAGCGCTAGAAAACAGACTAATCTGTGATATTGTACCAGTGCACGCCCTGTAGCTTGTCCAATCACAATAAATGGGGAACTGATTTTGTAAAGTTTGACTGATATCTAGTATGAGCTTTATATTATAGTACTGCTATCCGCTCCAACACAGAAATGTAGCTTAATTCCCAGAGTATTGCCTTTCGCTCTGCCACATTGTTTCACTGGAACAATATTATTAGGGAATATCATCCAATGAATGTCGGGCACTTTTGGGATCTACAAATTTGCAGTTATTCTACTGTTGCACTCGTCGTAAGTTGCTCTGGATAAAAGCTGCCAGCTTCCTGAAATGTGAAACTGTAGGAAGCGCGTAATGAAGCAGTATTAAAAATGTCCTGACCTCTCACAGTTTACCTTGTATACCTTGGCAACATCCTTGGATGGGATGATTGATTGGACACCTCCGTCAGTGCAACAAAAATGTTTGCCCTCGCTCACTTTGCAAAGCTTCATTTATCAGCTCCTTCTGGGACGGGGCCAGGGGTGAGCCTGGGGTCATTTCTATTGTGATAAATAAAACGAACGAAAGAAAGCCATCTTTTCCATCAACATCTCCAGCGTTGCCACAAGGGGGCCTCAAACCGCCAGTTGAACTCAGTTTATTACTCCGGATGAATTAAATTGACATGAGTATTTAAACTACATGTGTCCACGTGTCTACAGCACACTGAATGTTATTCCCTCGTTCAGAAACTAAATATATGAGTCACTGCCCCATGTCACTGTTTCTATCTCTGTGTGTGTGTGTGTCCCAGAATGGAATTGCATCTGTTTGGCCTTTTGGGTCACATTCATCACAGAATGATAGTCTGCCTGGCTACTGTGGGCTTGGGAACCAGTAACATTACCCACAATGCACCTTGAGCTTAGGACTTAAGGCAAAAAGTCTGGGAAATCGGATACAGTTTGGATTCTGATCACAAGCGTACACAACTGGCGTAAACATCCACTGGAAGGGAACCAAAGTGTGTGGCAAGTAGGAGATAGATTGCGCTCATGTGCTGGATCAGAGGTCTCTCTCTCTCTCCTTCTCTCTCTCTCTCTTATTGCCTTCCCAAATCATTCTCTTGCAGCCTTGGAGGACCACCTATATTAGTAGCAGCAGTAAATCCCGCAGACTGAGAAGGCCTAAGGTCAAATTACTTCCCTTGAGGATTCATCTCCATGTTGGGAGATATCTGGGGAGCCTCTTTCATCTGCAGAGTCGTCTCAGGAGATAAATTAATATGAATGCTGTTATTTACGACTCTGGAGCAGCAGATTGCAATTACACTTGCCTCCATTTGTGCCCTGCCGCGAAGCGTGCAGACCCCCTACCTGCAGATACTGCGTAAGTGTGAGTGAGCAGACAGATCCACACATCATCCCTCAACAAATGACATTTTTCCCACCACGAGACAGCCACAGCTTTGCCCACATCTGAGGAGATGTTGGTGCCCGTCGACCCCTATATCGGACCATACCGAGCTGTACAGTACCACCTGCTGCTGCTCTGGTTGAAGGAAACCCCATTCTCCCTTGATGGGGACTGGGACTTGAGCATCAGCGTGGTTCCCAGACACAGGAAGCAGCAGCTGTCCGTCTGACCTTTGGCCGATGGACTGGGAGTGGGAAGGGGACACCCTGACCTCTGCAGGAAAGTGGACGAGCTCTGCCTATAGGAAATGTTAGCAAACCAATCAGTGGCACACCGGGGATATTACAAAGTGTTGCATGTGTGATCACATACGCGCCCCGCTCATCATTCATACATTCATTAACCTCCCGTACGGGGTTAAGAAAACATGGCTTTTCTTCCCGTGTGAGGACCGGCCGGCCCGCTATCACAGCGCGCGGGGAGTGAGAGTCGACGTGGCGAGAGGGGAGGAATCATCTGTCTTGGTTATCTCCTCCGCAGACACTGTTTTTCAAAACACACTAACCCAATTAGCCCGTAAATCACACTGGCTGTAAAAACACATGTGAACACGTAATAAATGAAAGGGCATCTTACCAACTACACAGATATAATATAGAGCGGCATCACGTGGAGCACCTGTTGGGACTCACGGAGAGAATCAGCGTTAAGGCATGAGTGTAAATGAAAACAGAGCAACGTCTGGTTTACCAAATAGCCTGCGAGTAAAAATGTAAGTATAAAGATATAGAAGAATTGTATACAATACCCAACTAATGATGACAGGCGTTTTATCTGTCGTAAACATGTGAGTGTGCGTAAACATGCCAAAATCAGGAATGAAGGAGGATCCCTCGCAGACATTCTGCTCATACTTGGAGCGGCGTGGTTGATAACCTCAGGTCTGTGCTTGTGCCAAGACTATACAGGCCACAGTCTGAGGGCTCCGGTGTATAAACAACGCACTGGAGCCAGGCTGCTTCGACGAGGGAGCCAGAGCCCGAAATGCCGCAGGGCAGCTGAGCGGTGGCAGTTAGTATACGGCCAGGAGGGCAGGTTAGAGTGGCCCAGCCCCCCTATCAGGGCTGATGAGGGGATATACCCAGAATGCCATGGGAAAAGGGATGTGTCAATTACATATAGTCAATTACATATAGTCAACTACACTACTGCACTTTTTAAAAAGGACTTGTCATTTTAATCACATATGTGTGTCTTCTTTGGGACACTCTTGAGATTAAGGTTAGCCATATGTACACCATACGTTGTGTCTAATATTTGTATTTTTATTTTATTATATATTTTATTTTAAAAAGTAATACAGATGTGTGCAGTGAGCTTGGATCTATAGGGTTCTGTCTGACGTTTTATCCACATATTCAGGATGTTTCATTCTGCTTGTTTGGTGTTATATTTTTATATATTATAACCTTTTGGGGTTAAATATTTATAAAAAGGTAGAAAGTACGTAACGGTTTTGCCAGATGAGATGTCAAATGTTTGATGATATCTCAGAACGACACTCCAAGCTCAAGACGCGTTAAAAATGTCACCTTGTTTTTAAAAGTGTGGTGGTGTGGTGGCCCCTGTGACCTTTGACCCATGAGCGAGATCCCAGAGCGAGAGACTGAAATCGTATCAGTAGGATTACGTTTTGAAAAGCTTTGAGAACAGGGCATGAAGTGAACTGTGAACTCGAAGGCACTCGGAGGGACATAAAACCTCCTCCATACCTTCATACACACCCTTAGGATTTGTACAACACAGCCTCTTTGGTGGAGGTGACTAGCCACAGTGTATACAGTATTTTCACCAGGCAGTTTTATTTCATTATAGCCAGAGTGGCTTTGTGGCTTATGTGATATTTCTTTATAACAGGAGTGACACACTTGCCAGCCACAGACACAATGTACCTCCAATTGACTTATTGTACTAATATTAAGCCCTGTAGTGCTGTGGCTTTGCCATCATTCATCACAGCAACTTCTCCATTTCCAAGTCACGAAGCCCTTATTATTATTATGGTGCTCTCTAAGCCAATAACAAAAACCAGTATATTTATAAATGTATACTTGAGTTATTGAACCATAATAAATGATGTGTCAGTGTTGTGGCCAATAAAACTTCATGAGAAATTGCTATAATATTCAAATAGGGGCTTACTAGTTTATAATGACTTTATAGTTTACTTCTTTTTTTCTTTTTTCTTTTTACCTCCTATGGTATCTCTAATATAAAAACATATACTTGGACTTAATGGTTTTGCTGTGGTCTATGTACACTGTCCTTTTTAAAATGATTATCAGATGACCATAGTTCTTTTTTGTAAGGGCGTGTTCTCGTTTTTGGGGGGTAAAAAAAAAGTAGAGAGAACGCGCGAGAGAGCGAGACGGACAGACAGACAGACAGAGAGGTTAAGTAAAGCTTTCTCGATTGACCCTTATCCTTTATGTTGGACTGTAGTACTTTTCACTGATACTCCGGTACACGGGGGTGGCGCACAAACCTTCATCCGAGGAGCGCACCGCGGGACGATGCGCCAAACCTGTGAACTTCAGCCGCTTCACGACGACCGCTGTGTTGATCTGACGCGTCTCTCTGACGGGCTGGAGCTGAGACGGCTGTGTTTGTTCTTGGCAGTATGCGAACTTTCAACGGAGCCTCGCGCCTTCTAGCGATCCTTCTGCTGCAACTGATACCTGCGCAGGTAATTCAGCCAATCAGAAAATGATCCAAATTAGAAATGGTGTTGTCACTAAACTGGTTTGTTTTTTTTGTCACGGTGAAAAATTGCTATGTTTTTTTTGTGGAGCACGTGATTGAAACATACTATAAGCTTTGGTGTATAATGGGAAATTTAATTGGTGGTAATTTAAAAAAAAAAAAAAAAAAAATTAACAACAAGCAATTTAACAGTCATTTTTCACGCTGCTGTTGAATTGTCACTGATGTTGCAGATTTTCTTTTCTGCATGGCATGGGAAGATCGTTCTCAAAAGCTGCCTGTGTCTGCTTCTCTTCTCCACTCCAAATGTGACTCCTATTACCACCTCACGTGAAAGAGTAGGCTAATAAGAGTCACATTTGAACCGTAGGATGTCCCCCCCCCCCCCTCCCCCGCCATAATAGCAGTATATTGACTGGCTGTGCCACTCCATGAAGACGCCACCATCATTTATGGGTTTGTGAACTGGGATGTTTTAAGTGCTGTTTACTGTGGCTACATAGTGGTGATCACTCATGTGCATAGATATTTACTCAACCAGGCCTCAGTAGAAGCAGCTGCTGTGTGTTACTTTGATCCAGTTAAAGATATAGTGGTTTACATAGCCACATATCACATAAGTCACTGACAGCAAGTGAAAAACTAGACCAACCCTGAGGGCTCAGCTATAGTATATCTCCCTCATCCTGAGTACATTGGAGAAAAAGCCGTTGCCTGACATGAGACAGCCGTCGCCTTTCCTGGAGCGAACTGAATGCTCTGGTTTGGAGAGACCGCAGCTCCTGGGTCTTATCCCCCATGGGTGTGATGTGGGATGGTAGACAAATCTCTCTGGTTTTGCGCAGGTGCTTCCTCTTCCTATAAGAACACCTGACCCCGGGCGAGACAGACACACATCACCCAGGAGTACCACAGTGAAACCACATTGCAGTTCACGTGGGGATACAGTCGTGAGTAGTAGAGGGGGGAGGGGGCGTGATAAGCTTTGAGTGGGGTTTGCTATTTACAAAGTTTTATTATTATTTATTATTATTTTATTTTCATTTAAGCTTTATTCACCCATTGAGATTAAACATCTCCTTTTCAGAGGAAATCTGGTCAAGACAGCAGCAGCACAGAAGGTTAGAGAAAGACAGGACAGCACATAACAAAAATAAAGATACAATATACCACATATAACAAAGTGTAAAATACAATACAGTATAAAGTAGTGTACAGAAAAGAGGAAGAGAGAGAAGGAAGGAAGGATAGAGAGAGAGAGAGAGAGAGAGAGAGAGAGAGAGAGAGGGGGGAAGACTCTAATATCTCTTGTGGAATAAAGAACCATTGTCTGTGTGTATAGTGTAGTCCAAGTATATTTGGGCAATACTGAGCCGAGATCAGTTTGTATATTTCGTCATAATGAAGTTTGAATGGTCATGTGATCCTTTTAATTTTTTTTTAGCAGATGTTTTTATCCAAAGCAACTTACAATAAGTGCATTCAACGTAGGTAGGCAAGAGTCACTACTAGTCACCAGAAATCGTAAGTCCATCTCCTTCCTAAACAAGCATCTCAGAGCAGAACCAGTGCTGAGGTAAAAGTTCAATTAGCAGTCTGACCTACTTTTTATTTTTCCTTGCTTGTTACTGCTCATTATTGTTCTTTAAGTTATAAAACACGAGATTTCCTTCAGAAGGAGATTTGCAAATGAGAAGGAAAATAAATCCTGTTGGTCATAATTGTTGTCAGATGTCATTGGATGGGTATATTACATATCCACAAATGCAGATGGTGACGCACAGTGGCTAGCTAGTGGTCATTTCTAGACATCTCAACTTGTCACTTGCTCTCAACCTTTAGCTAATTTTATCGTGCAGTCAAAACTTTTACAAACAGGCTACCAGAAAGTTTCTGCCTCTTTATTCCAGAGGGACCGGCGAGGTCGATACTAATGAGAGGCTCCATCTTTTGCGAGGTGGATGTGAAGGTATACTGTACACTGAGCCGCAGTAGGGCGCCATTAATCAAACCACCAAGTTAACTCTGAGGCAGAAACAGTTGCTCCCAGAATCCAATGTGTGCTTAGATACAGACCGTCGATCAAATTGCTCTTGCCAAATCCTTAGTGTGATAATGTGTTTAGACAAGACTAAATATAAGCTCGGTCTTAAAACAAATTCATACTTCTTTGCTTGCTTTGGGAATGGATCAAGGCCCCAGACTTGGAACAGATCTATCTGAATCACATAGAGTGAGAAGGATTTCATTTATGACTCCACTTGATGTCCGTGGGCTGCTTGTAATAGTTTGATTTATTGGATTCTTCTAAACCAGCCCAGATGGTATTGCAGTACATTTGAGAGTAATAAAACACCCAAAACCCCACAAGAAAAAAAATTATTGCTCAAGTAGCAGACCAGAACCTACATGACATTTATAAAAGACAATGAGAAAGAGGGAGATAGAGGGAGGAGGGAGGGAGGGAGGGATGGGGAAAAGCAAGAGATAGACAGCTGATCTGAAAGAGAAGAAAGCCAAGATCAACTTGTGTTACTGGTCGTATTTGTTGTTCAATCACAGAATATCACCATTGTGCAGTTTGAGTGTATTGGAACAAGTTCAAATGAAGCTGCTTTTTACAAAACTCAGGGGCTGATAGAAAGGAACGGAAAGGAAAGGAAAGGAAAGGAAAGGAAAGGAAAGGAAAGGAAAGGAAAGGAAAGGAAAGGAACAATGAGGAATTTTGGATGTTGCTGTAGTCGGGTGAAAAGCTTATACCTCGAACTCCATCTTTTTATGAACTAAGAAAAACAGCCTTGTGTTTAGCTTGACAAGCATTTTATCCAATTCCCCCACTTTTGAAAGGCTTTGAAAGAGTTTGGGGAATCTTCTCAAACCGTAAAGATGTGATCTCTTTTTTGAGTGAACAAAGTTTTCACCCGATAGCGATGATATGATGATGCCGCTCATGTAGAACATCAAGCCACTTCACCACCACACAGTATTGTTCATTGTCATATACACTCATGTCAACCACTACACAGGCTTTTATTGTATCCTCAGTACACATCCGATTCTACTTGATCAGCTTCAGGGTTCAGTGTGGCTAATGGCTCCTCACATCCGGTCCTCAGGGTCCCGAGTACTGCTGGTTTTCTATCCTGCCAGGTAGTTAATTGCATTCACTTGCCATCCCGGGTCTAAAGAGCCCCTGATTAGACAGCTGGAATGGAAATGACCTGGCAGAAATAAAACCAGCAGTACTCCGGACCCAGGGGTAAACGGCAAAATCAAACAAGAAATTATTATTGCTCAAGCACCGGACCACAGCCTGCATGTGACATTTATAAAAGGCAATGTTCTCATTAATGTTCCCAGAGTGAGATGGATGGAGGGAGGCTTGGGTGAAAGTGAGGGAGTGAGAGAGAGAGAGAGAGAGAGAGAGAGAGAGCGAGAGAGAGAGAGAGAGAGAGAGCGAGAGAGAGACTTGATTTGATATTGCAAAGAAGAAGAAAGCCAAGATCAACTCACAACTTGTGTTTCTGGACATTTTCCACGGAAAGCCGGGTTGAAGAAGTTACAAAATCAGGCTCCGATGCTGTTCAGTGCTGTCTCCCGTCATCGTCTATTGTGTATACAAATCCCCATCATCTATTTCCACGGCAACGGCTATTATTTGTAGGATCCACAGGGAGCCACACGCCTCTGCCTTGCTCATGCAACTTTTAGTTTCACGATGAGTACCTCAAGACTGTTGCGTGTCTGTTTGTGTGATGAAGATGTGTAACCGAGTCCAAACATGGATGTACAAATACTATAGCATTCAATGGTGTGACTCAAGGTCCATGTTTGACTGTCATTAACTGCATTACACTTACTTACATTACAGTACTTGTAATAGTATGTCCTTTTCTTTTTAGTGGTAAAATAATTTGTTCTTTTTTTTTTAAAGCCACTATCAGACTAATAGATCTTAACTTTACGACAGTGACTCCTCAGCTTTTTTTGGCATTGGTTGGGAAATTTCTATTACCCCAACATATATGTGAAAATATACATGGACTGGAGGTTATTGATACATCCAACTCTTCCCCAGGGAGATAGAAATAAACATGACACCTTCATAATGTATAGGCAGACATTAGAGCTGCTTAACAGCCACTGGTGGTAGTATTTCATTTTAAAAGAATAACCAAATATTACTACAATCCTTTAAGCTTGGTTGGGAATTTTTCTGTGGGCCCCATATTGATGTCGAGGGTCTCCACATGGGGGCTTGATGCCAAAGTTGGGAAAACCTGCTTTGCTCTTCTACATTAGACTGAAAGACCCTGAATGAACCAGAGTAGTTTGCATTAGTCCGATTGTGTATTTGTAGGGAACAAGATGGTCAATGGCAACTTTGTAGATCTTCCTGTGTCCTGAGAGTATAAACCTCAAGCATTTAAGACAGACTGAGACATCAGGTGTTCTTTTTTTTTTTTTTTTATCAAACTGCTCTTTACTGTACGCTATGCATGTTGCTGACCTGCAAGCAATGACACCGTCCTAAATGCATGCTGCATCACTACTCATGCAGGGTCACGGTCTAGTCCCTTTCCACCACAGGGGGGCGCTGCACAACTGCTCAGTCAACCAGCTACTGTTGTAGCTGTGTCACATTCCTGGAAGTCTGCAGGCTCTGTATCATCTATATAAATGGCCACGTTGAGTATTAACTTTGATGTCAGTTCTTTTATCCTGTGAAAGTGAACGGTTGACCTATTTTTTTTATCCATATTTTGCAGATTGCACACCCTGCTGTAGGGGTTCACTCAAGAGGTAAGGACCAAGTTCTTCATGTAGATACAATACTGTAATGATCATTCCATAATCATATCCCGCTGAATAAGCTCTGATTGAATGACGGGTGATCCACCACTGTCGCTGTAGTAATGCTGTTCCACGAGGTGTGGAGGAGAAGCCTGTGTCGCCCTATGGAGCGACTGGTAGATGTGGAACAAGAGTACCCTGGAGGAGTGGAGCATATCTTTAGTCCCGCCTGCGTCCCACTTTGGAGATGCTCTGGTTGCTGTGGGGATGAGAACCTGGAGTGCTACCCCACCCTCCGACGTAACACCACTCTGCAGGTGTGGAAGGGGAGAGCCCCCTCTGAAACAAAGAACAGCTGTTTTACTTCAGGGAAATACATGTTATCAAATGAATACCTACGGAGGTGTCAAACATAATGCTTCAGATATCGGGTACTGCGTGCAGTTTCAGCTGTGTCACATCACCTTTCTTTTGTGTCTCAGCTGTTGAGGATTACTCCCTCTGAGAGATCCGGCCATTATGTGGAACTCACGTTTGTGGAGCATCAGGAATGTGAGTGCAGGTAGGCCTGCGGAAACTACTGAATAACACACTCCACGCATCCCAAAAAAACAGATTTCTCAAAATGCAACATGAGAATCTGCTGACACTGCTGACAACCTGCGTTTTGCTGTTTTTAGACCCCGACAGACGTATCTGAATAACGAAAGGTCAGTAATGGCGCCATTTTATCCAGCATTCTTGAACATGTGTAAATATCTTCATTGCACTTTTTCTTCCTCCACAGCAGTAGTCAGTCTATTAAGAATAGACCTCGGAGGAGGAAGCACAGAAAGAGAGCAAAAGACTGTGGCAAGTAAGAGATGGATTGCCCCCATGTGGCACACACACACACACACACACACACACACACACACACACACACTTTTATAATGTTTGGACATTTATTGGTACATTCATCACTGTTTCCCCCACACTGCTAGACTACCAAGGACAGATGAAATGAAACAATATCACAATATATCGTCTGTGGTGTTGCTGTTCTCTGTGGCAGGCCTATAATACACTGGCCACTTATGGCTAGTTTGTGTATCTGTCCAAGGCCGCTGATACCAAGGACTGATACTGCAAAGGTTTAGTCTGAAGATAAAAAGATCCATATATAAATAAAATGAGAAACAAACAAAAGAAGAATACAGACTATTTTTAAGGATGAGGACTTCTCTATATCTACCCACAACTTAAAATGTGAGCTCATCACCACTTCACATGCAATTGTTCATAGTTTTTCATGTCTTTATGTCTTATGTGTTATGGCAACTAGGTAATATACAGGCATGCAGTATACAAACCTTTATCCACATTACAGCTATTTGTTAGGCAGCTCTATTCAATCAGGTGCAGGATGCATGACACAGTGTGCTTATAGCTCAACTATAAGTAATGCTTGACTCAGGCTTTAAAAATGAAATTCACCAGAGCCAAACATAAAACTTTTGTCCAAACTTACCCTGAGCCCAAAGGCAAATAGCTTTTTTTTTTTTTTTGCTAGAACCCAGCTAAGCCAAGCCCACGTAATTAAGTGAGAAATTCAGCCCAACCCAAGGCATGAATGTCCCAGTTCAGCTCAAAGCTGCAGCAGAATTTTGTCAGATAAGTGAAATATGACTCAGGCAGATGGATCTGCACAGCGAAGGGAAGCGAGGTTACCCCACAGCCTCGTTGTCTGTGTTGTCTCTATCTAATTTACTCTGAGGAGAACTCTGCAGGCATGGTGTTCATCCCGGCTGACAGTGGGATCCACAGAGTAGATCCTAAGCAGGGTGAACATGAAGGGAGCCAAAAACTACAGTAATGTGAGACCCGAGTAGAGAGCCCTGATGGGGTTAAGTGCATGTCACATCCCACTTCCATATACACCTTTGTGTTTATTTTATACTTGTGAGAACATTCTTTGAAATCATTCATTCGCTAAGTTATAACCCTAACTTTAAGAAACTGGTGAGAAACTCAGCTATGTCCTATTGTTGTTTTCCAAAATACACATCACATAAACATTTATTTTTCAGATTCCCCACTGAATTTTTTTTTTGAAAGAAATCGAAAGAAATAGGTTGAGGTAATATTTGGCCCAGCTAGCTACCAGAATAGCTTAGGTGGCTAGTAAGCTAGCTAACGTCCCTGCTGAATTCAAACAGTTGTTGTTATTCCTGATAGCTAGTATGATACCTGTCATGTCTATCTGAAGTCCCCACTTATGTGTTGAAGTAGCGCTAGTTTTATATATTTGAATATTCCGGTAGTTTGATGCAGGTTCAAAATGGCACCATGGGAATGAGGCCAATTGACTGCAGTTGATCACTTTGTCAGGCTTTCCATAGGCTCACACACACATGCACACAAACACACACACACAATACTAGATTAGACTAGATTAGATGTAGTTTAAGGCCACTCAATAATATAACAGACATTGCCTCTACCACATGGCCTGGCTACCTATTACTGCAGAGACTGAACTGAGCTTTGTTAGTTGTTTCCCCCTTTTTTCTTGGTAAGCAGGCTATCTATAAACCTCTAACAGCAAGATTGTGATGTCCAAGGCTGCCAAATATCACGACCAGCAGTTTACAGACTTTGATATGTGCAGTGGAGTGCTGGTATTTACCTTTCACATAAAGGTCAAAAGGGAAACCTCTTTCTCATGGATAATCATTCACTCTCCCTCTCTCTCATTTGACAAAATCAGGGCTGAGTGGTCCCGTGTGAATGTCAGGGAGGCAGAATGATATGGAGGCTGCGGGAAATGGATGTTTAGGTGAATATGTACAGGCAAGATATTTCAGCAAAATGGTGCAGATGGACCAAAGTAAGTGATGTTTCAGGGTTTTTGAACATGGTCTGTAATCCAGCCTGGCTTGCTGCAACGGACCACCTCTCTCTGTGCCTGTCTGCTGGCCTCTAACGATATTTTGTCACATTGTGCCTCCAGTTTGACAGACCTATCTAGCCTCAGGGTAGACAAGCTAAACCGATGTAGTGGGCGGTGAGCCTGCCCTACTTAATGTTGCCTTGATCAAAACAATTTATTTTCAAACTACATTCCTAAGTACAACATGAGTGGTCATGGAGAGCCTTATTTAGCCTTATTATCCTTGGTAATGCGATTTCCTATCAAATTTACTTTTTTTGAGCTTCCTTGTGGTGTCCAAGAGTGGTCATGGGAAGAATAAAAAGGTATATCAGACATAAACAGATGTTTCCACAGTTTGGCAAACTGGCTGGTGGGCCTAGCAAATTTAAAGCTGCATTAAATTCCCACCCTGCACACAACGCTCATCGGCTATTGTTAGAGACCTGCTATTACCGACCTGGTCTTCATTCAAAGTTTTAGGTTGGGAAAACTGTTGCTCAAAATGTTGGTAAAAGAAATTGATGTTGTTGGCAAGTGTGTGTGTATTTGGGAGCTCATTCAGTAATAATAATAATAATGATGATCTTTATATAACACTTTTCAAAACAAGGTTATAAAATGCTTCCCAACCAAGAAAAATACAACAACAGGTTGAAGCTGTGCTGCTGGCGAAAACCAGATTGTAACATTTGAGCTAGTTATTTTTCAACACTAGGAATTGACTTGATATAACCATCTCCATGATTTTAGAAATAAAGGGTCATTTTTGAAATAGCTTTGAAATATTCTGTGACAGCTAGAACATCAGATTTAAACACAATACATCACTGACCAGAGGCACAAAAGTCAAAGTCCAAAAAGAACTGAGAGCATAAACAACCACACAGGGACTGCATGTGTATCCAAATGAAGTATCAAGACTGCACTCAGCCCTGCTTTAATCTGTTTTTCTGGTTGTCTTTTCAGGTACCAGCACCAACACAGCTAGGCATATCTTCACTGATCTGTCCAATGTTGGATATGGAGCAGGGACACCACTTGGTCAACATGTACTCCCTCTACTCATCAGACGTCGGACGATTCGTCTTTTTCACAAATCCAAACACGTTATCACCAGTCCACTACGGAGAAACAACAGTGTGCTGAGGTGGTCAAGAACACTCACCCAATGCATCCGTCAGATATCAGACTTTACATCTGGTTGTCCTTGACATTCTTTATCTATTAATATCATTAGGGTAACACATACCCGTATCTCCAAACTCCTCAGCACCCCTTTGGCCATGACTGCTGTTAATAAAGGCCCAAGCGGATATCAATTTTGATTAAAAAAATCCAGTAACTCTTGTCAGGTTTTAAAGATAGGCACAGGATGCAACAGTGGAGAGAGATAACTATCACATCAGCTCTTAATGGGCACAGAGGAAATGGACGGGGGATGCTTAGAGTTTATCAGCCAAGGGAAAAGGAATTAGGCCTCCATCCATCCTGAGGTACTGTTGATCAACTGTCAGGAGGTCAGTGGCAAGACTCAGAGAGAGGCCTTCAAAATGATTACATGTTCCCTATGACCCCTTCACAAAGTGACTCATTTTGCTGCTTTTTGTTAAACATTTGTTTCTTAGAGGTGAAGTGCACAGCTAAAATAGGGTGGACACTGAAAACGGACATCTATGATTTTCATAAAGCGTTATGTATTCGATTAACACCCATATTAAATATACTCTGCCTAATTATGGGATACTAATGCATTTATTAAAACGTACTTAAAATACAACAGGTCTCTTTCTGTCTTGTCTACATTAGGGTCTGGAACATGTGCTTTACATGCTCTTTAGTAAGCACATTGTTAACAAAGCACAAAAGGTTACTGCCAAGTTAGCCGTCATCGATTAGCATTACATTCAAAGCTTTCTGGGGACATGTGAGACGATGGCATGTCCACAGAGCTGATGTCAGATTCAACATCAAGACTGTTTCACACAGATGAGGTGTTATTATAATTGTTGTTCCCACTGCCACTAGTAGTGGTTTTCTTTCTCTCTCTCGCTCTGTGTTTATGTGTGCATGCGCAAGTGTTTTATTTGCTTTATAAAAAACTTTCTTTTTAGTTTTTTATTACAGGCTTGGAAATTATATACCATAAACTGTGTGTAGTAGTGCAGTTAAGTGCAGCATCCGTGTGCACGTGAGAACGTTTTGTTCCGAGACGCGGTTTGTTTACTGCTGAACATTTAGATGAACTGCTGCCGACCGGAGGTTATGTAATTCATCAGAACACTACGAGCTACACGTCACTGGATTCCCCGACGGTACATCTGAAATGCCTGGACTGCAAACATCCTTTGCAAAGTGAACACATTGTTCTCACCGCCAGACATTCGGTAGTAGTCACGTTTTTTGGCTTAGTGCCAACACGTTAGCCAATAAGGAATTAGGAACTGTTGGAAGTGGGTGGGAGCAACAGCCTAAAGAATGTGACGTGTCCACTACTCTGCACAATACCACGCCCCCCAACTGCCATGTATGTCAGGGTGGTGCTACAACGAATTAAGTGTCCCCGTGTATCTCCGCCTGCGTTCATCTACCCGAGAACATTGTTGGTGGTGCTTGAGGACGGATTGTACAGCAGGCAATACTTACTTTAAATACTTGCTGTAGAACACTCACGGAGAAAAAGTCAAATTGCAGCGGTTACATTGTTGTCTCGCGCTCCGCCTGTGAACGAGCAGACGGGGGAGGAGCGGCGGATAGGTCTCGTGTACGGCACCGTGGAACATCCAGTTCGAGTGAACGTTAGCTTCCCTAGCGAACCAACAACAGCATACCGAAGAACCAGACGCCGAGGAAGACCCTTCAGTCGTCGGTGAACTCCCTCGGGTTGGAAGACTGCTTAAGACAGGGTGTGTATTTTCTTTTGTCGGTTTACCGTTTTTCTGGTGTATTTACACGGTTAAAACCAGTCGTACTTAGCTACGTTGCATACAACGTCCTAGGTAACCAGGCTGAAACAAATTGACGCTTCGTGTAATTCATCAGCGAGTTTGTCAGTTAATGTTAGTATGTAGCGTGTTAGTTAACGTTAGCTAGCGTGTTTTCATCTTGGTTGCATCTTTCCAGTGTTAATTTGCTCTTAGCTAGGCCGTCGCGTCGTAGTTGTTGACTCCTTGTTGCCATGTCAGAGCATAGCCCCTTTTTATTGTCAAGTCCAGATAGCAGTACAAGCGTCTGATAACAAGTTCGTGTCATACAAATCAGCACAACTCCCCCATTTTTATCAGGTGGAGTCACTCAAAGCTGTTTGATTCCCCAGGTTTCGCCTCGGAGATGCTGCTGTAGATGTGGTGTGAGTTTTAGGAGCCAAGGATAAAAGTACAACAGGAAGCGAGATGAGCACCAAGAGGAAGTCGGAGAGTCACTCCGGGACAACAAGCAAACTGCGCATGAAGAAGTCTAGGCACTCGAGAACAGATTCAGAGAGAGACTCCGGATTCTCAGGTTCGAGCTCAGTCTTGCCACAGTCTTTCATGCATTAATAACACAGTAGCATATAAGGCAAACCACAGGTTCTTACCTTTCTCCCTGGCCTGTAGATGCGAGTTCAGAGCACATGAGCACAATGGACACTGCAGACTCTCAGGACTCACCACGCCCTGTTGTGCAGCAAGGGTCACGGTGCTCCAGCTCGGGGCCCCAGCCCTCTCAGCTCGCCGTGGTGAGAGGCTCCTACTCCAATCTCTCCCCCATGATCATCATGAACAACGTCCTCCTCAAGCAGGTACGTGGCTGTTCCACGCGAAAACCATACCCAATTGACGCAAAACTTTCAGGCAACAGCATACCAGTCCTAACAGGAAAGTGTCAGTCCAGTTTTATTGCTGCTGTATTTAACTGAAATGCTATCTTCACATTCTCGTCGCAAGTGCCTGCAATGTGGCACATTCTCAAAAGGGACTGGCCATTCTCAATGTTGTCAAGGCTAACTGCTGACCAGCAGCGTAGAAGAAAGAAATCTATTCATATCTGCAACCTCAGATGTCATGATTTGTACATGACCATGTTTGGCTAGTATATAGCAAGCAGGTATCATAAAAATGACCAGTATCTTGGTATAAATTATAGGTTAATGTAAAAGAAGTGGTTAGTTAGTGGTTTATTGAGCAAAGTTTTGGCCACAGCCAGTCTTGTCTGTCAGGCATACTTACCCGACACACACATGCACGCCTGACAAGACCAGTTTTGGTTGAAACATTGCTGAATAAACCACAATGATGGTGTCAATCAAGTCTACGTATCTTTTTTCATTTTCATTGATTAGTATATCAAACTAGTTATTTTCTGTCATGGCAGAAAATGCCATGACTAATTGTTGCTAGGATTAGGCTCTGTGTCCAAAGGTAGGACTTATTTTGTCTTTGTTTATTTCCTTCTTTTTAGCATAAGTTCTAGTTATTTAACACAGAACAGGTGATTTTATCGCTATACAAACACAGGAAACCAACGTAATTTTCTTGTGTCTAGGTTGTTTTTTCTTCTTCTCCCCTTGCTTTTTTGTTTCAGTGTTGCAGCTCCCTATTTATACCCTTTGTTGTTTTTGTTGTGATTTCAAATGTGCAGCCTATTCATTGTAAACAATGAGAAAGGGGGGGAAAAGCTTGTGATGGCCCCATCTCTTTTATCTCTAATTTTACTCTATTGACCTGACAGCCTGGAGACACTCCCCCTGCTTTGAAGCCCTGGAGATTTAGTCCTACTCTGGAGGTGGTTCAGCCAGTGGTCCAGCAGCCGCAGGTGGTCTTCCTGCAGCCTGTAGTCTCTCACCAAGCTTCATCTGCCTCCAAAGAGGCCTCCTCAAGATACCGACGCCCCAAGAAATATCTTCCAATCCTGAAGTTGTATCCCAAGATCGCACCACATCCTGGAGACAGCTCTAGTTCCTCAGGGAGAGGGACTGCTTCCTCATCCTCCTCTTCTTCATCCTCTTCCTCAGGGTCAGAGAGACACAGCAGTTTGGCCTCCAGCCACCGGGAACGCCATCAGAAAGACAAGCGGAAGCGAAGTCTGTCTGGTGGTCCGAGTAACTCTGGGCAGACCACTCCGAGTCTTCCTGCTCCCCCCAGCCCCATGTCCCCTCTACTTCAGCATCGACTCACTCTCCCCTCAACAGAAACCAGTGTCAGCAGCAGTCCTGCCAGGGAGGGGCCCTTGCCAGCTGTCAGCCACTCCCCATCCCTCACCCCCTCAAACCACACCAATAGCTCCAAGGACCAGACACTCCCTGTCCCAAACCCCCAGGATGCCACCCAAGAGAACAGCTGGCAAGGTGAACTTAACTACACTGACAGCGACCCCGACACAAAGAGAAAGCGGTTTTGCAACACTTACAACATCCTGAGCAAATCTGGCCTTCTGGACATCACACTAAGAACCAAGGAGCTTCTCAGGCAGAACCGGCGCACCCAGAGTGACATAGACCGACTGAAGGAACACACCAACCTCTTCCTCCAGGCCCTGCAGAGCGGTGACGGCAGTGCCTGTGGCAAGTTGCAGGCTAGCCTCCAGGAAGAAGACAGGGAAAAAGCGAAGGAGAGAGGTGCCCAGAGCACCGTAAAGGCAGATTAGACCTAGACTATGGCTAGATGGTAATCCTTTATACTGAGATGGGGAAGGGAGGGGTGGAGGGCCCTCAATACACCCGACCTCAGTCTCGCTCACAGTCTGCTGTGACCTATATTCTGGCTACCGTCTGCCTTAGCCCAAACAAGGTCAGAGCTCAGTCATACCCAGCCTGGCTAGATCTGTTCCACTGAAACTGCCTCTTTGCTGCACAGAAATCCTTTACTCAGTGGTAGTCACTGCCTGACATTTATCTCATCAATATGACCTGACCACCCCAACAGATTTGTAAAGATGAGGCACAACAGGATTAACAGATCTGTACACATCATTTTAATCTGTGCAAGACTTGATATTTTTACTCTAACAATGCACGACACAAGTTGGTTATTTGCGTCTAACATTGAAAACAATTCAGCCGGTACTCATGACAACAGAATTTCTGATCTCAGTACATGAACTGAAGTAGGCTTACAATTCTGTTATAACTGTTTTATGTCATTCATGGTAGCTCTCTAAGCTCTGGTGTGTTGATGCTGAGGTGTTGCCTAGCTAACATCCATTTAATAGTTGATGTAGATCTTTTAACTTCTAAGATTATGTTGTAGGTTTTTTAACTTCTATGATTATCAGGCTTATGAAAATATTTTCATGTCACACTGAATGTGTTCAGGACCTCTTGCCTATCTGCATCTTTAAACAGAGAAACATGTGCCTGAAGTGTCTTGAGTTTCTACTGTCTTTTGAAACTTTTCATTTGTAAGATTTGGCACAGTTTGTTGACACCTTCGCTCTTAGTATTCCCATCATGTTGATGGCAGCTGTAAGACTTTGGAGATGGACTTGGAGTACAGCTCTTAACAGTCATTCAGGTGCTTCCCAGGCAGGTAACATTCAAGTGTGAACTGTGCTTCCTATAGCTCATAGTAGTCATTATTGATTAATGACCTAATGTGTGTTGTAGCATTTGTTTTTTGTGTTTTGTTTTTATATCTGGGAATATAATTGAGTCAATATTGCCTAGCTTAAGTGCACACTTGTTTTGGATTTCCTCTTCTGTTTGCAATTCTAAACTTCATGAACCTAAACTTGAACAAGACACTCAATGAAAAACAACCATTAAGACAATTCCATTTGTCAAGAACAGCAGTGGTGCATCAGTTTAGGGGCTCATTAGTTAGAGTTGGGGCAAAGAAATTTTTCATGTGTGGTTTTTTTTTTGTGTCTGTGGAATTAATGGCCTTAATATCCAAACCTCATGTAAACAATTTTGTGTTTGCACTGAAACATTCAGAGTAGCAACGAAGCATTTTTTTGAGCGTTACTTCAAGGCAGCTATGGCGGCTCATTTGAAACACAATCTGCATCTGTCTTTTGGTTATATATCTAGTTATATAGTGTGTTGTCAGGCATCATAAGCACATTATAAGCGTATATGTGCTATTCATTATAACAATGTATAAAATTGACAATAACACGAGCAAGTTTCCTCAGAACACATTCAACCCCTAGTTTTGGCACTTTGTGTGTAACTATAGCATAATATATCACATGATTACAATGCACTCAATGTGCTTATGATGACTTAAAATAGCTCATGAGGAACATCTCAAGTAAGGGTTGATTTGTATTATACTTTTGCAGTCTTTAGCCATGTGCATCTGAATATAAATCTTGTTTGCTATTCAAAGCAAAGGTTTGAACAGCAAACAAGATCATTTTCAAACGCATCTGGGATCAGTTCATAAGATAAACCACATTATGAGACTAGTCATAAGGATATCATGTGTACTCTCATTATAATAGACAAATATGTTTATATGCCACGTGTGCTTAATGAAGGCCTTATTGAGACGCCTGGTGTTTCGTGGTGATCAAGATTTTTCCTCTATGTACAGTACAGCTCACACGGAAGGACATGCAAGATGCAAGAGTACAGGCAGGACTTGGCCTAGAAAAGAGCAATGCCAATGTGTTTGTGCCTCAGTTTTTTACTGTTATCATTTATCTTTTAAGAGTTGGGATCTGGCCGATATATGATTTTTTTTTTTTGATCCAGTGCCGATAACTGGGGAAGAAAATTACCACCCAATACATCTGTTAAAAAATCTTGATAAATTATCCAACATTGTCTGCTAAATTATTATAAACCCTCTTAGTTCTAAAACACATTCTGGAAATTAATTTAACATTTTTCTTCTCAAATGTTTAGTGTACAGTAAGTGTGAAATGTCAGTGTATTATTGGTTGATACTATGGGCACACTGATATATTGGTCGGGCCCATCTTCACAGTCAAGAGCTTACCTCATCTACTGCCATTAGGTTATACCATAGTATGTTTATTTATTGGGCAGTAGCTACCATCAACTCTGTAACCTGAGGTTTTGTTTGCATGGATCCACATTGCTGTATTAATCCTGGGATCCTATCCATACATATTCAAGTTTTGCTATTATTTTTTTTATTTAAGAGCAGAGCAACTGAACTGTATTACTCTTTTGGTCCTAGAATACATGACTGTAGTTGTAATTGTAGTTGTGACATGTTCATGTTACGTGACCACTACTTTCTGTTCATTGGTAAATGCTGTCATATTCTGAGGAAATTGAAATGGAGGAAAGGCTTTTTAAGGTATGAACTATGTACATTTGTCATCATTGTTTAATACCTATGAATGGCTAGTCCTACTTGTTAGAATAACTTTCCATAATACAGTTGAATATGTACTGCATTTACTTGTACTACAATGTTAATCTCATGGCACACTGGAGTTTGAGTCGCTTATCTAAATGTTGGCAGCTGTTTTTTTATTAGTGTATTTACCTTCTAAAATGTGTGGTTTGTAATTATTTTAATTATTTATCAATGTTTCAGTAGTGCACCAGCAGTAGTGATAAATAACATGAGCATTAACCCAAATACATGATTGTACACCCATTTATTTAATGATAATCTTAATTCTTTAAATTATGAATGTGTTGTCGGTCAGTTGAATTATGCAGATTTAACACAGTTTGGCTTGCCGGCAATCAGTCCTCTATTCTAAAATCCATGTAGGCTGGTAAATATGATAGCTGGCAAAGGTCTACTTATCATTGTGGTGGATTTATTAAAAAAGTTAGTTTCATGTCCTGACAGCAAACGTTTGAGAATGTTGACTTCTTGTGAACAGCTTTACCAATCAAAGACCATTAACGGAAGATCAATAACGGATGGTTAGGTGTAAGGCGCTTTAAGGCACTCTGTACATTTCTAGTGAGAGAGTCATTGCTTGTATAATAAATGTCATTCCAAAGAACTTCTTTGTGGTTGGATATGATTATTATCTCATGATTAGTTTTACAGTAAGATATATCCAAATTAATGGGACTATCTGACATAAATTCACTGAAGTGAATTGTTAGCCTACATAGTGGCAGAAATTAAGGTTTTTAAAAAGTGTTCAACTTCACATAGAGATGAAGACTAAAATATTGTTGTTATTAAGATTTGTGCAACAATCAAGTTCAATTTAATTATCGTTCTTTATTCCACCCACCTTCCTGGCAAACTGGGAACAAGCAAGTGACTATATAAAAATATGTGATATCATATATCACAAGTAGAAAATACATCCAATTTTATACTGTGTATAATGTTTCTGGGCTGCCAATGTTTAAAGAGAAGTCTTATGGAACTGACCACTGCCTGGATCTAAAGCCAGACTTGCTGGAACCTAGTGGTCAACAGTCTTTCACCACTAGATGGCACTAATGTTAAGTGTGAAATTGTGTAACTCAAACGCGGAAGCGGTTCAGAACTGTTCTATCAGGCTCCCCGTAGCACAATATTGCTGCTGGTGTTTTGACATAGTTCTCCATTGTATCTTCAGTTTATACAATAATAAGGTAAACAATTTAACTTTAACAATTTATGAACGTAGATTAGTATAATGGTAATCACAAACATACGCAATTAATGTCAGTGACCACATCATGGGCTTTGGCACCGAGTAACTAACATCTGCCTGGTTAGCTAGCTAGCGACCATCAACAACAAACTCACCGGCTAGTTTGCTAGCTAACCAAGCTAGCTAAGTTAACAAGGGAGAATTTCATGCCTAGACTCCCCAGCAATGTTTAGACTATGAGCGATGATAAAGACTGGCGTTAAAGTCAACCTTTAGTTACACAGGTACATAGCTTGGGCGGACACTTTTCGGCCAGTAAGTTAACTTTGTAGTAACGATAGCTAATTATGTTAGCTAGCAAAGGCTAGACATTTGCCTTCACCTTTTGACGTTTATGTCCTATTCTGTTTGAATGTAGACCTCGCGTGATGGTTTTGATTATGAGATGACTCTCGCCCTACACATATAACCAACTGAGAATCTCACAATTAGCCGGTCAATTTTGGGTAAGTGGTAACTTACTTTTATACTCATGAGACCATAGCCCATTAAGGTTTCTTTGAGAAGTGCTGAAAATTGTTCCGCCTGGTTACAATTTCTCATCTTATTGTACAGATTTTCACAAAGTGTGACCCATGCTTTCTGATGAGCTTGACTCCAAACCTGAGGTAACCTTCCTAAATCCTATTCACACTCCAACCTTGTTGTTGAGGCAGAACACTCTGTTACTCAGATTTGACTTTCTAATAGTCCATAAGTGCTTTTCTTCCCAGCCTGTCCTCTCGGACCTCACCAGTATTATGCTCTCGCTCTCCATTTCTCTAATCAGCTGCTGGTGCAGTTTGTACAGAACGCATCCATCCCATTGGTGCAGGGGCTGGAGGACTCTGAGTCCAAGCATCCCTGCCTGCCTCTGCTGGCACCAACTGAGAGCTCACTATGCAGCCCACTGGAGCTGACAGGTCAGCAGTCACTCACAGCTTTAAGCTCCTATCCCTTTGTGTTCTGTAGGGCACAATACTAATGTGGCTAATCGGGGCTTACTCATGATCTGTGTTACTAAACATTACACAAAATAACACCTGGTTATTTCTTTTTGTCAGCATGTTGCAGACAAGATGGTTTACTCTTTTTAAATTTATAACACACTGAGATTATGTTTGGCAAAATGACTCAATGTGCACAGATTGAATATTTCACTGGTTTTGTAAGATCTCTACTCCCTAGAGGTTTGGACTGGTATTGGTTCTTGTGCATTGCATTCAAGCCTGTGTGTCTTAAAGTAAACTTTGGCAAGCTCCACCTGACTGCTGTGGAAAAGTGGTTATTGACTCCAGTTCCAGCACTCAGTTTAGATATGTGCATCGTTTCAATAGAAGGATAGAAGGGTTATTCTGGGTCAAATCACCCAAAGAGTTACACCCAACCACCTCAGATTTTGATGAAACTTGGCCCATCCCACAACACCAAATCTCAAATTTCAGGTCAGTCGGACCAGTGGTTTGGGAGATACGGACCCTCAAAGTTTGAGATTTTGTGCAAAAAGTGGCATGGTCGCCAACCTTTGAACCCTCATATCTCAGGACCTACTGGGCCAATCTTCCAAAAAAAATGGTAGCATTGGAAAGGGAACTTGACAGAGTTCTTTTTCAGATTCGAGTATATTGGGGTACGTTGACCTCTTGACCTTTGCTATGACCTTGAAATTGACCTTGTGGATCACGTGACCTTGAGATTACCTTTCCTGGAATTTAATCACCCACATGTTAACTAAAATATACAGAAGTTTCAGAGGTGTAATATCTTTTGTTTAGCAGCAATACAGATTCAAAAATGCATACCCACAGAGATGATTGATAGAGGTTGATGATGACATCCCAGTCAAACCTCCGGTTGTTGTTACCCCAGCAAGGACTTCGATTTGAATGCCGCTTTTTGCACAAAATCTCAAACTTTGAGGGTCCGTATCTCCCAAACCACTGGTCCGACTGACCTGACATTTGAGATTTGGTGTTGTGGGATCCCAACCAACAAGTACACCAAGTTTCATCAAATTCTGAGATGGTCGGGTTTAAAATGTCTGGGGTGATTTGACACGGAATGACCCAGAAGTCTGCAGTGACACATTTAATGTCCTCGCCTTTGATAATGTTTAATGTGTGATTTGTTACCTGGCATCAGTCCACCTGGACAAATTCCTCCTCCATATAAATGGATTTGGAATGAGTGATAAAGTGATAAAGCAGATACAGCTATTCATTCAGTGAATGCTCATACACATGCTATGTATGATATACTGTCTGTTATATGCCTTCCATTGTATGTGAGGTCCTGTTGTCCTTGTATCATATGTCATTGGTCTCTGCAAAAAAAAAAAAAATGACACCAAGGCAAATCCTGTATTTGTTGCACCTGGCAAATAAAGTGAACCTGATTCTGATTATTTGGGGATCCAGGACACAACTCACCATTACATGCTACTAACAAAGTCTGATATCCTCCTCAGATGCTGGCCTCAGCCATGAGCCTGAGAGTCCCCTAGTGGTCCAGACACACTCCCACCCCCGGGGCACCCTCAGCCCCCCGCCTATCCTCCATGACCTACAACAGTCAGACAGCACCTCGTATGTCCTACTGAACCTTGCTAAAGGTAAAGGGACACCAAATGGCACACCTTCAACTGTCCACACCCTCTGTGCCGGTCCTGTCTGTCGTATTCTCAGACCGCATACTGTCTGACACTGAATGAGCAGTGATATATAGAACTTTTTCTCTATTCTTCTGTGATAATTATATCCTTTGTGGAGATGGATTGCTTTTTTTGCATGTTTGTGTGATTTCCCATTCCATTCATTCATGGTAGAGCCATGTAACTAATCCCAGAACACTCAGAATGGCTGTGGAGCAAAAATAAATCCAGGAATTTGACCTAGAAGGGCTTAGGCGTTGGCAAGCTCGCAGAATGTTGCAGTCCCTTTTCAATATTTTGTTTGACAGTGACTCTCCTTCTGCCCTTTCTCTTCTGCTCATCCCAGGCATCACAGCCTCGTCAGAGTCCTTGATCTTTGCTGCAGATGGAGCTGGGGAGGATGATGATGAGGGGGTCTCATCAGGGGACTATGGGATAGATGGCAGTGCTCCATGGTATCTTCGTGTACAGGAGCTGGCACACGATAGCCTGATTGCTGCTACGCGGGCACAGCTTGCCAGGGATGCCAAGGCCAGCCAGGACGCCAGGGCTGCAAGTGTCAATAACGGTAATACCACTTTTTCTTAATCAATCCAAGCAGAAAGCCAGTGATCTTTTTTTTAGAGGTGATTTACAATGAAGAGTACAATTATTGGGATAGTGGAGTGAAATCTGTTGTTTTTTCACTTTGTTGAGCACATTCTTTCTAATCAAGCATATAACTAATGGTATCAATGACCCCAAATTAGCCCAGGATTGTAGGATTAGTCTTTTTTTTTATGTCTTTGTTTGGCATAATCTTCAAGACCAAAATGCAGATGGAATTTCAGGTGCAAGGTATACTAGGCCTTAGTACTTAAGCATGTTGTGGAATAAAATGTCTGAGCTAATGGCCCTGAGCTAGTGTAACAGTCAAAAACTGTCTTACAATACTTTGTACCTTGGTGCATTGTGGAATCAAATGTTCAGTCCCTGAGCTAGTGAAATGATTGCCCTCCTACTTTTTATTAGATTATATAGGTTCCCTTCAGCAGTGGAGTATCATTTATAGTCGCATTACTCCTGGCATGCCATAAGGAAAATTGGAACTGATAAATGCATTCACAGCGCGGAGTCTTTGGCAGGTTAAAACAGAGTGATTGCATTCATTATTGGGTTGTTTTCTTCATGCTTATAGTACTTCAGCAGTCAGTCCCTGATGATTAGCTTTCATATAGCCAGGCCCGGAGACCTGCCACCTGGCACACTGGATTCTTTCTTCACACTCTTGCTCGCTTTCCTCTTCTGGTTGCCTAGGTGACCACACACACAGTTTCACATCAGACGGGGAAAAGCGAGAGTTGCCGTCACGGACTAGCCGCACACTCTCCAAGCAGATCCTCCGCTGCTCATTTGAGGGTTGCTGCAGGACCTTCACTTGGCCAGCTCATCTCAAATACCATCTCAAAACACACCGGTAAGAACGTTCGGAGGCAGGGGCGGAACATCTGGCTTTGAGCTGCAGCCCTGTGCAGCCATTGGTCCCCGTTCAAATTCTGGCTGGTGTGGATACATCTTAAATAATAAAATAAAATAATAACACAAGCTTGCAGGCTAGTACAGTTTCCATCCCTTTGTGCACATCATAACACACTGTAGCTGTAATATGTTCAAACACATATAGTGTGTATTTGGGGTGCTGTCAATATTATCTGTAAACCCAAAAGGTAACAAACAGATTTGAAATATGTCCCTGAAGAAATCACATGATTGCCATCTCCATAACGCCTTGTCTAAACTCACTAGTGATCTGACCTCTCTGTGGAGGATATCTTAGTAGAATTAGTACTCGTTTCACTGTTAATAACAACTATCAAACTGTGTCAGAGGTACATAGCTCAAATCAAAGATGTGTTGTATGTCTAACAGCTACAGTTGAGGATGTGCTGGCAGATTAGCTGTTCAGGTTCAGTGTTTTTCACAGGTTTCTAGGTTATTTTTGGCAGCAGCAGACCAGGCAGGCAAGAGAAACGATCAACCCCATAGAAAGTGTATTTGCGGTTGGCCTATCTGACACTGCGGTGGGCTGCCGCAAATAAACCTATGTACAGAAGACACTGGAGAATTGTGTTTGTCTTTGATTATCTTTCAGGAATGACCGTACGTTCAGGTGCGGCGCCGAAGGCTGTGGGAAGAGTTTCTACGTGCTGCAGAGACTGCAGGTTCACATGAGGACCCATAACGGCGAGAAGCCCTTCATCTGCAAGGAGAAGAACTGTGGCAAGAAGTTCACCACTGCCGGAAACTTGAAGAACCACAGACGCACACACACAGGTGGGCAGCAGGAGACGCCGGCATGTACCGTCATGCTTGAAAGGTTGTGAAGGGGAGCAATAACTCTAATCTAAACCTCAAATCTTAATAGTGACCCAAATAAATCTGATATCATTGTTTTTTAACGGATGCACAATGACATCAGATGCAGCAATGGAGGCTTGTAGATCTCTGGATGTTATTATTTATTACTAGTTTTAATATTGGCAGAGTAATAAACCGTACCGTTAAATTCTCTCCATTTGTGTATTATTTGTCTCGCAGTGGAACTGATGGAGCCCAAATCTTTTTGATATGACTTTATACTCTTCTCCAGACTGATGCACGCTCAGTACTCACTCTCTGAGGTCTTTTCTTTCACCTGCATGGGTAGCACCAAGCTGAGTAGCAGACTAACTAATGCAAGATGAGGCTCTCTTATTTTTGCAGCTGTACTAATTCCCTTTTATAAATACTTTCATTTTACTAAATGGACAGTTTCCTCTGAAAAAAAAGTTAGATCCTGTATTTCAGTTAAGCCTAAGTGTGGTTAAATAAGGACTGCATGGTAAAAACTCGACATTTCTATAATTGCACAAGGGCTTCGCACACTTTCAGTCGTGACTGTAAAGGACTGGAAGCAATAATTGATTCAGACCATTTGATGCTCCTCATTTGATGCTTCTGCGGTGCGCTGACGGCCGGAGATTTGAAGCGTCAGCAACGCTGGCGTCTGCATTTCACCACTGCGATGAGTAACAGTACGATGTCACATTTGATTTAGGGTGACATTAAGATGTTTTTCGATGGCCTGTTCCAGTCTGCCAGTCGGTAGACCAGCTCCACCATATGTAGTGTTCACATTTTGTCCATACGCCTGGAAAAAGAACTGCTTGCTACGAGCTACATTACCTGCTTAGTTTACATTAATTGTATAAGTCAGTTGTCACCATGAGTCCAGCAGGGTCATGAAAAACAGCCGTTTTGGTCGTGTCGTGATGCTCCAAAATCAAACCAAATTCCCATTAAAGGTATCTGCGTGGTTTGACACACCACGCTGCTTTTAGAGAGAGTTTTAAAATGTGCACAGCTGTCGCTTGCAGTGCATTTCTGCCATAAGAGACTTTACTGTGTGAATCCTTTGTGCTGTGGAGTGAAATAAAAGTGTGTGTGTGTGTGTGTGTGTGTGTGTGTGTGTGGTTGCTTCCAGGAGAGAAGCCTTTTCTATGCGAAGCAGATGGTTGTGGGCGATCCTTCGCAGAATACTCCAGTCTACGGAAACACATGCTCGTACATTCTGGTGAGTGGGACACTTTAGCCCGCGCACCCGAGGATATTCTGTAATTGGTGTGCTACAGCGCTAGTATTTGAAGAGCCTCATCAGTTCATAAGGATCGTGTGTGTGTGTGTGTGTGTGTGTGTGTGTGTGTGTGTGTGTGTGTGTGTGTGTGTGTGTGTGTGTGTGTGTGTGTGTGTGTGTGTGTGTGTGTGTGTGTGTGTGTGTGTGTGTGTGTGTGTGTGTGTGTGTGTGTGTGTGTGTGTGTGTGTGTGTGTGTGTGTGTTCCCAGGTGAGAAACCCCATCATTGTGGGATCTGTGGGAAGACCTTCTCCCAGTCTGGCAGCAGAAACGTCCACATGAGGAAGAGACATGGGGAGGAAGGACTCGGTAGTGAAAGCAGAGAAACAGGTCTCTTGCTCTCTCTCTCTCTCTCTCTCTTCTCTCTCTCCCACACACACACCGCATTAGGTGCTAAGGGTAATCCTTGAATTATGTAGCTCTAAGTAGCTCATACCTTTTAAAATGTGCATATAGTTATTGTTCCATGGTTAAGGTGGCATTTAGGATTTCTTCTTGAATTCGTAATAACTTTTTGTACTCATATGATATAGATATCATAGATACTGTATTGGCACAGGCTGTGCATAAGGCCTAGATTTTTTGAAAAAGCAGAGCAATTAAAAGCACACCGTCTCTGCTTCAGAAATCGGCTTATTAAGCATCTTGGGGTCAAATGGGTCTGAAAAGTATGTAATCAGTCAATTGGACCAATAACTCAAATCCACCCGTTTAAACCTCCCCGACCTTTCAGATGTCCTTCTCGCCTTCACCTTACAAGAGTACTGAGATAGATGTTGTGGTTGGAGTTTTCCTTGGAGTTTGTTGTAGCTGTGGAGGATCATTTTGGTTGTTGTCAGTTTCAGCAGCTTTTATGGTTTCAAATTGGCTCTCAATGCAGTAATTATGTCTAATTTGCTAGTATTGTCCTAAATTTGTTTTGGGTGAAAAAGCACAACAAGACAATGACTTTTCATTCCGCTCACATTCCTCCACCAGTGGGGAACCACCGCCGCCGGATCACCACAGAGGAAACACTGCCAAAGTTCTAATTATAAACAACAGATTTATTTAGGTCAGCCTCCCCAAAGAGCCTGCTATTTTGTAAGAGCAGAGCAAATGAAAATAACTCAACTGAAATGTACTATCCCCTCTGCTCCGAAGTTGCATTTATACACAGTATATTTATTCAGTCAACTATTAAATTATACATGTTGGTGAGTAAAGTCATAAACAGACTTTTAAACAAACAAACATTTTGACATAAGGGTCTAGACAGTCAGAAGATAATGAGTTATCCTCTTTAAGACTGTAACTGTGATTTAAGAGCGACACAATAAACTTACCACAAACAAATAATCTGGACTCAGACCAATATGGCTCACAGTCTAGCATCATGCCTGTCAAGGTCTTGGATGATGCAGCCGCGTGGCTTGGCCTCGACTTCGTAATATTCTTTAGCGTTTCGGAGTTGAATGCCACCGTGACCTTTTGAGGAACACACAGAGGCTGGAGAAACTGGTACTGTGTGTTGTACAGCAACATCACTGAATTTGCATGTGTGTGTGTGTGTGTGTGTGATTGACAGGAGAGGCTCTTACCCACAGCAGTCTGCTGGAGGCAGACGGGGGGAGATGGTATGGTCACCATGACAACAACAGTAGAACCCATGAATCTTCATCACGCTATGCTGAGAGCTCCAGGTAGGAGGATCAACCCAAACACGATAATATCCCTGGTAGTGAATGTTTTGCTAGCACACCAACCCATGGCTGGTAGTTTTTCATGAGCCAGAACTTAAGCGAGGGCTCACAGCGGCGAAACACCCTTGCTGGGCTCGGGCTCGTAGATGCTTGTCCTTTAGTGTCCCTAAAATGGCTGGTCAGCTTTCTTCATCAAAACCAAGGGCCATAGCCAGGTGCAAGCTTGCAGAAACTCTAGGACAAATGTAGAAACTTTTCCCCTGCAAGGTGACAAATGTCTGGTGAAATGAATTTGAAAATGTCAACGTAGGGGAGAACGGGGTAAGTTGAGCTTGTAAGTAAGATGAGCCCCCCCTCGTATCTGGTTAGCCATACACAAAACAAATCATGTGATCACAGATTTAGGAAGATTAGTTTCCCTGAATCTGTGATATGGAGAAAATGGTAAAAGAGGCTTAGTTTTATATTAGTTTAAGGTTGTGTAAGGTACAATATGAGGCTATAAACTTAGCATGACTGACGTGATTAGCTGTGTGAAGCTACTTTGCTGAAATAGTGGTTGTGGGGTGAAATGTGCCACTAACCCTGCAGCAAGTTGAGCAAATTGCTAAGCTTACCGAGATCTAATTACATTACATTCTATTAAAATGGATTTAATTCAAACACGTATGTGCTCAAATGGTATTTTCTAAGATTAGAGTAGAGTGATCCTTGTGATCATTATATCACAAGGCTACAAACGCAAAACAGCCTCCTTGGAGGAAAAGAAGGGAAGTCAATTCAATCAGCAGCAAGTGATATGTTGAAGTTGCTAGATTGTCATGTAAGAAAAACATGGAGCCAGATTGTTTGCCCCTGTGTGCTGGAAAGGACAAAATAAAGGTTTTAAGTTGTGTAACATTTTACACTCATAGAACTCAACTTGCCCCGTCCTCACTTTACCTTGGGACAAGTTTTTAATGGGTCTACTTCTAAAACTGTATTAGCTACAGAACATGTTTTCACATCCATGAATGCCCAACAACCTAAAACCCTTGTTTGATGTTTAATTTGTTTTTCCACAGTAGCACACTGTAAACCACCCTCCCCTATCCCTTAGTTTCTCCTCTTTGAACTTGGGTGTTTATCCTTCCTCCCTCAAGGCTCTGCAGACTCGGTGGTGGTCCTCTCTCAACCACATGAACTGGTGACCATGTCAGCCGAAGGGCACGCGTATGGAGAAGACGTGGTGGCACTGCTGTAGTCTGGGATCATGAACATGTCACACACTGCCCACTTCAACAGCCCTTTCGCTAGTCGGTCACAAAAGCAGTGGACTAGATGAAGATCTCATGTTGTAAATAGATTAATCATTGACTCTCAACCCCTGTAGATATCTGTAATTAGCAGCCAATGATGGTTTTATTTTGAAAAGTGTGAAATGCTAAAGTTTGTACAAACAACTTTTTTTTGAAAACAAGTACTCCCAAAGAAATACTGAGACGGGTGTAAAAAAAAAAAAAAAAAACATTTTATGAAAATATAAAGAAAATGACCACACATTGTTACATTATTATCGTCCAAGGTGCAGAAGGAGGTGCCATTTATTTTTACCCAGCAGTTCAATGGCTGATGCATTCCCCATCTGACATGTTGATCACAGTGCGAGTGTAAACTCACGTGAACACTCTGGCTCGCTGGGCTGTAGCGCCACAAAAAAAAACGATTTCAAACTAATAGTGTATCCAGTAACGGCCAAAGCTACATTGTGTTTTAAGTCAAATGTCAGCCTCCAGTGCTTCAGCTGGTCTCCGTGTAAGGCAACATTTTATTAACAATATATTAACACTTAAAAATAATTGCTTTTAAAAGAAATTAAGAATCACTCATGAGGTTAGCGACACCCTTATGAAACAAACAGGAAATGTCTGGGGTGCTTAGATAAGGCAGTGAACAACACTCGGTACGTTTGTTACTGAACACCACCTAAATCAGCAGTATTTGCTCGTCCTCCCGTTGCTCTTTTCTCCTCAGTGGATCTTCAGGTTGTGGAAGTGGTCGAACGTGGCGCCCAAAGCCCAGCTTGCCTCCACGTTGTTCACTTTCTTGGTCAACTAGGAGGGGAGACAGGAGGAGGGCGGGGGGGGGAAACCGACACCAAATCACTCAAATGCCTTTTTGTATTTATTGAAATAAAAAAGTAACAACAGAATATCAGATGGGAATTTCTCTTTTTGTGTGCAGAGTCCAAGTGGGCAAACTTATTGTTAACTGTTATTTTTTTGTTTGCATGTGGAACATCATTTATAGAACGGTCTTGCAATCAGTTGATTTGATTGATCATGTTGTATAATACTGCCTTACCTGCAGCACGGTGTTCTCCTTGAAGCCGAAGCCGTCCTTGAGCAGACACGTGATGTAGGTCATGTCCATGCACAGAAAAGGACTAATGGGACGGTACGTGGTCATCTTGTTGCACACTGAGCAGACAAAAGGGGGGAATCATTTTCTCCATTAGGTAAGATGATCAGTCATGTGTCTGCTGCCGTGAGGGTAAGGGGCAGGGTTTCAGATAAAGCAGGGGAGGACAGAAGTCAAAAAGAGTATTGAGATGCACGCCGCGTCTCAAGCGCGGGGCGCTGCAGGTCTGTCGTAATAATGATGCATCGCCAAGGACTCCCGAGCCTGACTCACCCTCTTTAGCTCTCTTCTTGAAGTCTCTGACCTCCAGCATCCCTCCTCGGGCCCCATCTGCAACAGGAGGTGATTGGAAGTCATTTGCCTCTCATCTAAAATGCTACACCATTCATTATGAGTGCAGGTCTACATGCACATTTCCATGATACTAATAATAGAGCTTGTGCCCTTTCAGCTCGGACTGGCAGAGGATAGTGATTTCTCTAATAACTACACACCTATAGCTCGTCAAATCCACTGAGAGGTGCTGATGACTCATACTTCCCCCGCCTGTCTAGAAGTAGAATGGGGAATAACATCCTGCTGGGTCTGTAATTATGTAGGTTGTGTACATGTACATATACTAACCGATAAGGCCTGCATCCACAGCTCTGTCGAAGTAATAGGAGAATGCATAGAAAACATGGCTGTCTTTGAGCTCGTGCGGCTGATGGATAATCCCCTTCACAACCTTAAGTACCTCCTGATAACAGAGCTTGTATCCCGCATTACCTGGAGAAGAAACAGAGGTATACTAAATGATGTGTAATGCATGCAAGTCCATTTTGGTGGGTTTAGCCAACAGCATCACCCATGTTTGATCTGCTTATGTTGTGATGTAGTCACATTTGCCGTTTGCTTTATGTATTTTGTTAAAATACCGGTGCAGTAGGTTCAAATCTGGTTTGTACTCACAGAGGTACCTGAATGTAAAACATTTAACATTATGAAAGAATGTGTTTCAAAGGAAAGTCTGGTGAGGGAAATTGATCTTACAGATGGGTTTCCCACACATCTTTAGATTTTTTTTTTTTTTACTGGACAGATTGTGTGTATTCATAGTACAGCTCACCATCTGGGATCCCACTGACTTGATAGGTGAGCCCTCCAAAGCTCCATTCATCCCTGAACTTCTTTGGCAGGCAGGCGCTTTTGAAAACCCGCCACTCCAACCCTATGAGCGTATAGACAAGAGTTTGTGCCTTGTTTAATCTTGTGATCGGCCACACACCTGGCCGCCCTGGTCTTAGACGGCGACTCAAGAGCCAACAGAGTTACTCATTTTCTCAAAAGCCTTTTGGTAATTCATTGCACTTCACATCCGTTCTCATTGGAATTGCTGATTGGAAATTAAGATTTGAAGTACATCCTGCAAAAACATCTTCCTCTCATTACCTCCTCCTCTCAGTGCTTGGGGTAAGGAGGAAGGAGAAAACATTCATGGAATCAAGGAGAGGCTTGGTATCCTTTTGAAAGACACTTACAATGACACTGGGCCTCAGCAGAGCCACAGCTAATAGCAACAGAGGACCTTTCATTCATGTACCTTCTGCGCCCAAAGCTCCCAGTGTGGCCAGTCGCGCTGCCATCAGTCCATTCCCCAGGTAACTGGAGGGAATCATAGTAGTATTATATGTCATGTAGCATGTAAGCTACTCTGAAAGTAGGCCGAACAAAAGCCCTCTGCATTTTATCCACATCCTAATGACTATACAAACAGATTAAGTTTTCATGATGAAGAACCTTTCAGTGGAGAGTTCTTAGTAGTTTCACTGAAAATAGCTCCAACAACTAGGCCAGTTCACTCACACGTTTCATTTAGAGTCCATGTGTAAAGGAACTGACCTATTGGCGAGGCCAATTAAAATATTGAGGATGGAAGAGTTATACTCAGTATTTGGTTAATATGATGCTCTTGAATAAGTATTACTTCAGGCATTCATTCTATGCAATCAAATAGAATTAAAATCCTAATTTAGCGTGGCTGTCCCTTATAATTGGGTTAATATCTTGCAGAAAGGACCACAAGCCATTGCATGGGCAGAGTGGAATTAGTAAGTCATATGACAGCTGACTATTATCAAATCATCTATATTTGCATTAATCAACAAATCTGTTACCTGTGAGTATACAATTCATATGTTGAATTGAACATGTCAAATCTGGAAATGTAGTCGGCAGCAGGAGCACTTTCAGCGGTTTTCTGGGGAAGGACATGAAGTAGGCAGCAGATTACACATCACAAAAGGGTTACATTTCATTTGCAGAGAATTGTCTAAACAAGCAAATGACTAACCCTCGAATTTGGCAGGAAAGTGATCTGCGTCGATCCTCCGCCCAAATCCAAGATTCCCACTGTCTTCTTGGTTTGTGCAGACAGGTGACCTAAAAACATTTCACACAGCACCTACTTTAATCCAGCAGTCGACTCCACAGCAGAGGAGAGGTAATCAGTTACACTTTAGATGCTATCTTCAAAAGGCCTATTTGGCACGGGACGTTGAGGCTGATAATCACAGCCACCCGCTTGAAGGGAAGGAAGCCTCTGCAGTTAAACTGTACACATTCAGCTTCTGGGTCTACACTAAGGTACTGTGACATTTTCAGTTGACACTGAATTATGGATATTACTGAGCTCGTGAGACACACGCGCATACAATTATCTAGGCTTAGCATCAGAAAAAAACAAGGAAAAACCAACGTTGTAGACCATGGTGTTCAGAACTCACCTGTCAGAAAGTTCACAGTCACCCAGGCCAGGATTCCTACAGTACGGAAATTAGCATACAAACAGCCATTTCAGGAGTAACTTACAAGTCCATTTTAGAAATGCTAACAACATAGAAATTACAATGTTTCAGCATATACAAACACTAACAAGTGCAAACACTTGAGCAAGACGTATAATTCAAAAAACAAGGTTGAAATGCTGACAAATCAACTGCACTGTGGCACAACATGTGGCATAAGAACAGAACATTTTTTCCACCACATAATTACAGACTTTTAAGGTCACAACAACTTTGTGGCCAAAACAATTACATTTTCTAAAGTGTCATCATAAAAGACAGCAATAATCTACTGTAATTTAGTTAAATGTCTTCAGTAAACAAAGACTTCATAAAGAAATTGCACAGCATGCTAAAACTAGGGGAGAGGGCTGACTGATGCCACCTACAAGATACTGCAGGAACAACTTGACTGACAGCGATAGCTGACGAATGGCTTTGAGTGGTGCTTGTCAGGGCCAAGGGTGGGCAGACGTTACCTTCATTTGTACCGTTCATTATGCTGACGCTGTTGTCTGGGACCAAAAAAGGAGATTCGTCAAACACGTCTTGAACCTAAGGAAGAAGAAGGGAGGGAGTGAGGGGAGGGATAAAAAAAGATAGCAAGAGCGAGAAAAAGACAGAGAGAGGCAGACACAGAGAGAGAGAGAGAGAGAGAGTAAGAGAGCACAACAGAGCCAGAGAGAGCGAGAGAGACAGAAATGGCCTTAATGTTATCTGCTGTAATGGTAGCTTATCCAGAGGTGCCCTCCACTAGAAGGGATTAATTAATTCCCCCAGGGGGATTAATAAAGTATCATTTATCTCCCAAGGTGCCCCAGGGCCATCCATTACTGCCTTATCCCCTCCTCAAGAGCCTTCCACCCCGAAGCTCACTCCACCACTCTGATAACAATGCTTTTCCTCCTCTACCATTGTAGTACGTGTCATATCACTTTCTGCCTGCTTCCTACCCTGGCTGAGCAGTTGCTTTGCTGCCCTACAACCCTTAAGAGTGTTAAGACAGTGTTTAGTGTCTAACAGCCCAACAACCATTCTTACTGTCTCCCTCCTCACTGTGTGAACAGTACTACCACGCTTCAGTCTTCATGTCTCACTCTCCGCCCAGGCCTTCACCTGGTCAAGTAGAGCCTGGGCTTTCTCTGGGGATAGCAGCCTGAGTCCAGCCGTGGCCCTGAGGACCACCGGGGTCCTTTTCCACTCCAGACGAGGGACAGTCTTCCTGGCCACCTTCAACAACATCCTCACTGTGTGTCCACCCTTTAGAGACAGAGACACTGCTGAATACACAAGAGCGCTACACAGCAGAACAGTCTTTTGACTAAAGATAAAAGGGTGGCGAATTGGAGTTGAGAAAACACTTGAGGTGTTATGTGGCAGATGTCACTTCTAGAAATACATTCAGCTTTTCTCACTTCCTTTTCCTCCCTTCATTACCAACATGATTCCCTGCAGAGTCAGGTTTTTGACAGTGTTTCGGTGTGCAATATGGCAACATCAGAATTTTTTCCCTCGGCTCAATATTATTGATTAGATGTGACAATCAACTCACCATTTCGGGCGAGTCAGCATACGCTGACAAACCAGGCTTTATGGAATGGAACATCTCATTGTCCAAAACAGGCAGCTCCACTACAAGACACAAGATCCACCCACATCAAATATGCAGCAGCTATTAAAAGCATTAAGACATCTAAATCCGCTCAGCATACATATGTAGAATATATCTTCTTACTCAAGACAATGTGTGTTGACTTGAATCTGACAAAATAGGCTTTTTATTATGTGAAAAATAGATAAAGTCAGGTATAATCTATGTCCCCCCCAGGTAAAGATTTGCAGTTGTACAGGACTGAGAGAGAAGAGAGAGAAGGGTGACTGTGCCCTGTAAACTGGCATCGTTAAATATTTCATGAGCCATGTTTGTACAGTGCATGACAAAAAATCCTTGTTGCAGTAAATACACCAATACAGTATTTCTCATACTGGGTACTGATATAATGTAATCAACAGAGTATTTGAGTGAAAGAGCAGGGGGGAAGCAGGATGATGTAACCAGTCGGCATTGTTCAGCTTTACCCAACACTACCTGAGTCATTCTGGATGAAGGTGTAGACGTGGATGCGTGTCCCTGTGCTCCCTGCATCGAACATCACCCCGTAGAAGATGCGGCTGGAGTTGGCCGGGCGGCTCAGACTGGGGAGGATGCTCCCAATGCTGTTGGTCAGGTCCAGGAGAGAGGTCTTGCCCTGGGCACGGCTCAGCCCTGCCACAGCCAGCAGGACCAGCAGGAGCACCGGCACGACGGGCCTCATCTTCACTCTGGGGGAATCAGCAGAAAACAGCGGGTCCTTGTTGAGGCACTATAAGGATGTTACTCAACTGATACTGCAAGAGTTTAGCGGCGAAAATAAAACAATGAACGATGCAGCTCAGACTAAACGAGACGACCGAGTGTCACTGCCTACTCTTGGGACTTGTTGAGTCCCAGGGTGATAAGCAACACAGGAGTAAGGAGCAATCAGATGAAGTTATTTACTCTGGCCTTTGACCACACCCTTTTAGTCATTCTACCCAACCACAGGGGAACATCCCTAGATCAATTCAATCTCTGTCTGCTGAGTCAACTCCTCTACAATGGAGACGATATAAGACATCATTCCACACTGCTGGACTTGGACAGAGATATTTATTGGCCTCAAATTATGATTTAGGTTTATATCTTAGGCATTTAGCTGATGCTCTTTTCCAGAGTGACTGTAGGAGGCGGTAGGGTTTTAGTGTCTTGCTCAGACACTACAACTGGACAGGACTGCTGAGCAGACAGCACAATTACAGGACAGTCTCTCAAACTACAAGATCATCCTCCCACCTTCCCTTTATTCTTTATTTATATGTTTATTGAGATGATTCAGAAGGGAATCTATAAAGTCCTCTCTGTGTAATCTTGAACATATGAACATTCTCCTGAAAAGACGGTACTTAGCAATTTGAGCCTTCTTGTACCATCATGCTCATGTCTGGTCTTGATGTGTGGTCATTTCAAATACAGAATGGCAAAACACGCACCCATTAATTATTGAAACCTGCCAACTCAGTCCAAGTGTATTCACCACCTTTGGCAGTGCACGCCAATGAATGCACTGCCAAAGGCGGAGCTTTTGGGTACTTTGATGCTCTCAGGAATGTGCTTTTCAGGTTGGATCGTGGTCACAAATGGAAGCTGTAAAAAAGTTTCTTATGGTCATCTCAGTCCTTGAATTAGCAATGATTTCTACAAGGGCTTCATAAATCAGTGTCATTGTCTGAGCATTTGATGAGTGGCAGTATGAAATAAATGACTTTTTTTAAGTTGTAAAAGGTTGGTTTACATTGGTAATGCTTGTAAACAATGTAGTAACACCAAGGAGTGCTTTGAGTTATGATTAAGAGATTAAGGGTCTGGACTGCAACTTTAGAAGGCAAAGTCTGGAGTTGCTCCACAATGAAATGAAAACTACGTGGCCTATATATTGTAAATCTAAATAAACGTCATTGTAGCATTAACATATATGAAAAAAAAATGCATGAAATCAACTGAATCTACTGTCAGTGAAACCGCTCCAGGATGTGTCTCTCAATGGCACCAACCTCTTCAGTCAATGGTCTCTGACTTTGAGACTAAATACTACCGTCTAGTAGTATGTTAGTTATGTGGATTTTCCTTTGCAAAGTATTTCTACACGCCTCATCTTCACTTAATGCACCATTTCCAGAAAGCTCAGTTTATAAAATGACAATGTCTGTGCCAGTTAACTTGTTTGAATTTATGCTCGCAATTAGAAAGGTGGCTAATTTCACATCAGATTATATTTAACACTCCGCGTGATGGCGTTAGCTAGCTAACACATTACTGTGATACTGTAATTTGGCACTGTTAACACTCACTCTTCTAATCACAATTTTTCTTTGCTCAAACGTTGCTCATACCATATCGCTGACTCATACCACACACATAATAATGGCATTCACGTAGTCAACTGAAGTTAGCAAGCTAACTTTAAGTAGCGAAGTTAGCTAACTAGTTAGCTGCCAGATGTTAAAGTGGTCTTCGGGGAAACTTTTAATTTTGAGCAAACCTACAACAGGCTTGTACCTATACAACACAGTACAAAAACTAATCGATGAGTTTTCTAAATGCTAAACATAGTTCATGCTCACCATTATGTCCGACTACCTACTCCTCTCACAGCTGAGCTACGTCATCCATGTTATGACAAATACCGGCTAAGTTGTTTTCAGCAGCTCCTGTCGCAAACATGACAGAGACAAACGTCAGACATGCTGAGTACAAACAGACAAAACGCCCACAAGAAAGATTTCCAGTATGCTCAATGGAGTCAAGGGACACCTTTAGCAATTAATTTTATGCTAGCAGGAGCACATTTCTAATGTTTTGATTTTACAGCCAATCAAAACAGAGGGCACCTTGCAGCAGCAAAATTATAGGCTGCGTTTGCTGAATCACGGATAACTCAAGGTGATGTGGCAACATATCTTTCATCTCTGACGTTAATTAAGCTATGTTTAGATCTGCATCATTTGTTTGGTCCTACATCCAAAACATCTTTGTATGCAATAATCTGTCCTTAAAAGGGTTCATAACAAATCATAACGTTAAAAGACAAATTACAACTTGTGTTTGAGGTCTTTATTGAACAAACAGGCAGACTACCTGCGGTGCAGCTGCAAACAATTTCTTCCACAGATTTCACCATCTCTACCATACATGCCCAGAAAAGAATCAGCATCGTTGTAATACTATGATACAAACTGTGCATCTAACACCTTCTGAACACACCAAGTCACATACTGGACAAAACAGGACACAGAATTTGAGTACAACAGCTACAACTGTAAATTAAATTTCACCAGAGACAACGGGTGTCTCGCTGTTTTGATGGGCATTCCATCTTTCTACAAACTGCCCCTGGACAAGTGAAAGAAACATAGTGGAAACCGATGGAAGAACTTTGATTAGAGGCAGAAACCTAAATCCTAACCTAAAATCGGTTTTGAGAACTGTGATAGACTACACAAAGGATCAAGGACATGTCATTAAACCGTGGTCTTTCCAGTCAGTACAGAAAATGAACATAACATCCAATATGCTTGATTCACAAGTAGAAGATCCAATTTCCACTCAGTGACATCAACATTTATTGCATCAATCCGGTTCATCTTCCCCTTCTCATGAAGAAACGCAGCTTGTGTTTGAATGGAGTGCAACATGGTCCATATTGTTCAAAGCAGCAGAAACACTAGTTATAATAACCCACCTCCAAAACATTTAGGCATAAAGGCATTGTAACCGTTGTCCCCAAACCCTCCTGAGGTTCCTTCCTTAATGTTAAGGCATATAGGCAGCTACTGAAGGTTTTGCTGGATGTAGTCACACACACCTAATTTAGCGTCCCATGGTTGGCATGGTAACAGCTGGGCTCGTCAGGGTGGCATCCTCAGCCTTCCACTGCGAAGTCACAGTCTTGATCTGCGTGTAGAACTGGATGCCCTGGTGATAAAGAGAGCAATGGAAGACAACCACTTTGACAGGTAGCCATCCAGTACAACTGAATAGGGAGTGTCTGTATTGTGAAAGTATTTGTTTTGATGCAGAGTGTATTGTGTTTATTTACCTGCTTGCCATAGAAGTTGGTGTCTCCTCTGAATGAGCCTCTGGAGCCAGTGAAGGAGAACATGGGCAGGGGGACAGGGATGGGCACGTTCACGCCAATCTGTACAAACACACAAAAAAAAATATCGAGAACTAAGTCACTATTACAGGGATGAAAGCACGTGCCGTGCATGATGAAATTTAGAAAGAAATTGTGCTACAAGCTTATTTCTAGTAAATTTGATATATTCTCGCTCTCACTCAACTCTTTAGGTCAAGTCAATGCCACTAAAGAATCATTCAAAGAGTAACTAGGGAATGAGCAAAGGAGGGTAGAGAAATATGTATTACGTGCAAGTCATTACTTGGAAGCCATCAGCCTACAATGAACATTTCCACTTCACGTTAATGCAGCATAAACTACAGCCATGGATGCGATATAGAGGGAGAAAGAAGATTCACAAGAAAGAAACTCGTAGAGAAATACATTTTCACAATTTTGACTGAAATCGTGTGTGTCCCCCCCAAGGTCACATGTTTGAATTGGTACAGCCGTATCTTGTAAAACTCTCGCTCTCCAAACGGAGAATTGTTACACCTGAAGACCGTCACTACAGAATGAGTGACAGAAGTTACAGAAATAAAACTGAAGTAGATAGAGTGGGAGAAAATAGGAAAGGAAGAAAGGGGACAGTAGGGAAGAAGTCACATGGGTGACCCATTTCAGGATCAAAACGGTAACTATCACTGAAAGGTGACAAGTTTGCATCCCTGATATTAGCCAAAAAAGTGAAGTCCTTTTATACTGCAGCGTCTCACCTGGCCAACGTCCACCTCGTGTGTGTATTTGCGTGCAGTGGCCCCGTTGGTGGTGAAGATGGCGGTGCCATTGCCGTAGATGTTGTTGTTGATCAAAGAGATGGCGTCATCGAGATTGTCGGCCTCCAGGACTACAAGCACTGGCCCAAAGATCTCCTCCTTGTAACAAGTCATCTCCGGCTGGGGACAACAACAGCAGAGCGATCACGCCAGTATTTATTTTTCATACATCTGTGTCAAATGAGGGTTTGCGTCACAGGGGGTAAAGCTTTACTCGCAGTGCTGTATGGGATGGGTTCATGAATTGATTCAACTGGTAGCTGGTTGGTTCAGTTCAAAGCGTAAAACTCTTTATGTTGTGGTTTTCTGAAATGTCTATGGGGGAAAACAAATAGGACACCTATTCCACTTCCTTACTTACCGGTAACATTGGCCAGGATGGTGGGTCCTACAAAGTTTCCATTCTCGTATCCTTTGACTTTGACATTTCTCCCATCCAACAGCAGCTTGGCACCTTCATCCACCCCACTCTGGATCAGAGAGTCCACCCTGGCCTTGGCTTCAGGAGAGATCAGAGGGCCCACATCGGCCCCGGGTTGATCACCTTCAGGGCAGACACACACAAAAAAAAAATCCCCCTTACACAGTCATTCACTATTAAAATCGATGAGAACACATTGTACTATTCAGTTACTGTTTAATTACCTGCGTTGACGCGAAGTGCTTTAGAGCGCTCCACCAGCTCTGGGAGCCAATCACGAGCCTCGCCCACGAGAATGGCAGTTGAGAGAGCCATACAACGCTGGCCAGCAGCTCCAAAGGCAGCACCCACTAGCTGGTTGAGTGTGTTCTCTTTGTTGGCATCCGGCATCACCACACCATGGTTCTTGGCACCCTAAAATACAAAATGTAGGCCATGGCTCTGTAGGATTTCTCTGAAATACATTATAGGACATCAAACAGATGCAGCAAGAGGCTAATCGCGTATTTAACAATTTGCAGCCAAGTTCTGTGCTTTAGTCTTAGTGACAGAGCAAGAGCAAATGTTTTGGTCCATAACAACAGGAACTGTGTGTAAAGAGATAGGTAATCACAAACAAAAAGTAGTGCATTTAGTCCTAGGGTGTTAAAATGATCATGTGTTCTGGATCTACCATGTTAGACTGCACTCTCTTGCCGTTCTTGGAGCCCCGCTCATAGATGTGCTCTCCAGCCTGGTTGGAGCCCACGAAGCTGATGGCCTTGATGCTGGGATGATCACAGATGAAGTCCACCGCTACATGGGATATAAAATGATATTATAAATCCAGTCTTCTCATCTACATTGCACCCTAAAAAGGCACCATATAACAGCACATCTGTCCTTGCGCCCCAGTACCTATCGGACCTCCTCTATACCTCTACTCCCCCCCTTCTCAAAATCTCTGTTCTTCTGATACGGGACTGCTCACCACCCCCCCACACCAGGTTGCAGACTCTCGGGGAAAGAGCCTTCAGCGTGACTGCCCCCACCCTCTGGAACTCACTCCCTGTGGAGATCCGCAATGCTGGGTCCACTAAGGTTTTTGAACAGCAGCTGAGGACCTTCCTCTTCAGCCAGGCCTTTGGACCCAGCTGCTGAATTGCAGCCGTCCTTTTTTTCCCTTTTGTCCTTTGTGTGTGTTATTGTCTTTCCACCTTTTAGCCACGTTGTTATTTTTCTCACCTTATCTAGTTCTTCTCTTTTCCATTGTTAAGTGCCTTGTGTACCATGAAAGGCGCTCTTAAATTAAAGATATTATCTGCCTCTGATGGAGTTTAAAATGGATCCCTGTTGCCTGAAGCACTTGAATTACTTACAGATATAGGAACTACATTTTATGAAAATCTGCTATCTGGATATCATCTAGGGGTATATACACAGTGTTCAATTGATCCATAGGCCTTCCCTTTTGCTTAAAACACACACCTGCATGCTGGCCATGGATGATGTTGAGCGTGCCATCTGGTGCCCCGGAGTCCTGGAGCAGTTTGGCCAGGAGCATGGTACATCCTGGAACACGCTCAGAGGGTTTCATCAGGTACGTGTTGCCACAGACCATGCCGATGGGGAACATCCACAAAGGGATCATGGCAGGGAAGTTGAAAGGGGCGATGCCGGCACACACACCGATGGGCAGCCGGTAGGTGTAAGTGTCCATGTCCTTGGTGATGGAGGGTAAGGTCTCCCCCAGCATGAGGGATGTAATGCTGCAGGCATGCTCAACCACCTCTAGGGGGCAGAGAGGAGGAGAGTGGGTGAGGTAAACCCTGTGACAGGTACAGCAGCTGCGATAGGATAGGGTTGACAGATGTGGGTTACCCGTCAACCCTATCCTTCAGCTGGAATGTTACTAAGCCAAAATAATTCATCCTAAAACTAGTATTTTTGTGAATATAAGTTTAACATTTTTTATATAAATAATAGACAAGATAACAGATAATAGCAGAAACAGAACAATAAGTGAATTTGGTCTGACTATGCATTCGCCAGCCTTCTTTAATTCAATAGGGATATCAAAATCCAATAGCATAGCAGGGAGCCATGGCCATGCTTTACTTACGCAGTCCTCTAAATACATCTCCTTCGGCATCGGCTAGAGTTTTGCCCTGCTCCAGAGTGAGCAACTTAGCCAGCTCTTTCTGAAATACCCAAGGAAAACACCTTCTCAGTGGGAATTTAAGACATCAGCAAGGAATAACCAACAAACTAGCCATTTCCTTGCTCTGTAATTTGTTCTCAAGGAAATTGAAAAACATTGATTAATGAGGGGGGGGGGGGAATCTGCCAAACCAATCACTGATCAATTCAATACTCGGAGATGGAGACACATGAGCAGTGTGGTTCCCTACAATGTTATCCTTGATGAGCTGCTGGTAGCGAAGGAAGATCTGCTGCCTGCTGAGGATGGAGGTCTCAGACCAGGAGTGGTAGGCCCTGGAGCAGGAGTCCACAGCTGCCAGCATCTCCTCCTGGGTAGCTTTGGGAACACGTCCCACCACCTCATTAGTGGCCTGAGGAACAGGAGACAGTTTGTTCAGACAGACTGAGAGCAGGGGAAGTAATCAGTTTTACTGGTGTGCATTAGTCAATCAATATTAATAACCACATTTTTATTTTAGATCTCTTAGATATTAAATTTTATGAGTGAGAGTAGATGGCATTCTACAATCAGAGGCAAACACTAGACAAGTTAAATGCCAGTGTGACTGCAGCAACATGCCAGGGTTCAAATCAAGTGGCTGTGTGGTTCCAATCAAACTGGTAGAAATGTATTAAGACTTACAACCCCCGGCTTCTAGCAGAGTTACTATTACAAGGCTACACTGGTCATTTGTGTTCAAGCTTCTCTCCGAGATGATGTATGGTACGATATCTGGTTACTGCACGGTGTGTGGGTTGCGTTTAGTTCTTCATCGAAGGATACTTACAGGGTTGTGAATGTCAAGCCATTCAGAGGTGTTGGATTCTACAAACTTGCCATCAATGAACAGCTTGGTGGTGGGCTGCAGAATTAAATCAGCACAAACGTTATATCTCTCTCTGCTAACATCGCCACTATGGTCATTTCTGAAAGCTATCAATCAACACATGTATAAACACGGTGTGTCATATACCAATTACGTAAGTGCAGTGTTGAATTAAAGACAGTTCATTCATTGAGTTATGTAAGTTGACTGAGAGCCCTTACCACTGAGGAAGAGTAACACATGCGACCCAACCGCAGAGGGGCCTGTAAGAAGTTCAGACAATTCAATATCAACCATATCATATCAAACAGCAGGACAGTGCAACTAAGTCTGTGTGCATTATTTACTTGTCACTCCTGGACACGTCATGGAAATAAGCCTTACCTACCCTTACGGCAGCGTATTGGTGCCACGCAAGAAAAATCACGCGAAAACATCTTGTTATAACAACAAACCTTTCACATTACAACGTGATAGTGATCTATTTTTCTGGCGTGGCAGCAATATGCTTCCGTACAACCTAACTTAGTGACACATAAATATTAAATGCCTGAGGACGGGTGAGCGGTCGTCAACGAACGCGTGTGGAAGGCGCAAAGTTAGCTAGCTTGGGTTAGCTATCCTGAGCTGGATACGTGTCAAACAAAACAGTGGTTCTGTACAAGAAATACACGAATTAGCTTTACCTTCTTGTTCAATAGAGACCTGGCAAGAATTGCTGCCATTATTGGGACTTGCTTGCCTCTATTGCTACCCTTGAACCGAACCAAGAGACAACCGAGTGGAAGAGAACTTGAGCTGTAAGAAACCGTGCAGTCAAGCGGCAGAGGACACGGACAAAGGCAACGTTGCGCTTTTACACGATCTACAAGTCTCAACAGTCTCAACTGGCATAGTACAGATTATCTGTTGATCGGTGAAAACTGCGCGTTGGCATTCGCCGTTCATGGATTCGTTTATTGTAGGCGGGGCAAACCCAATTTAAGAACCAATCAATCCTTCCAAACTACCAGCTGCCCCAAATTGTATGAAGATGATTGGCTACTCTACAAAAAAAACAGACCCAACAACCAAAGATTAGACCTGCATTCATCCGTTTTTTTGTCGCGTTCACGGAATGTTGTAATGACCGGTATTTCCAACTCTCCACTGGGAAAAACCGTCAGTTACAAGTAGTTGTAAATGGGATTTTTTTTTATAGACCCCCATCTATCCCACTTGACCTTCCGAATTGCGAAAGTAACAACAAAATGTCAACAATGATTCAAGGTAAGATAATGTATTTTTATTTTCAAGTATTTTAGGTTGTTATCACTACAGTACAGTCACTATAGAAGGATTAGAAAACAATGCTGGTTTATAGTAATGTATCTTACAATAATGAAAAGCAACATCACAAGCATTGTCCTGCTGACCGCCATCTTGGTTGTGGGTGTTTGCAATGATTTCAACCAGTTAAACGCCAGATGAGTTTAGGTTCCTTCAGTGCTATTTCCCACATCGCGTGAACGCAACATTGGTCCAAAATCGACCCCACCGTGATAGTCAACCTTAAACAGTATGTCCAGTAACTTAGTGTGACAAATTTAATATGTACTTAATAATGTCCAGGACATTTAACACCACTGCCTTACTGGGCTAAACGTATTTCTGTGAGGCAACGAACGCTGTAACGAACACCTAGTGGCAGGTGGGTTTCTATGGCAACATACATACAGACAGACAACATGGAGTTCCTAAATTGGAGTTGTCATGATGTCGCAGCGTGGATTGAATCCATAGGATATCCACAATATAGAGTAGGTTAAATTTAACTGACTACAAGCTTAGTTGCTAAATGCTTTTAGCAAAGCATAGTTGCTAACATGCTAGCATTTTATTGTATTATATTTTCTCAGTTTCTCGAAGTCCTAAAAGATTTCTATTGCAGACATGCTTCACGGAGAACCTCATCACAGGGAGAAAGCTGATTTATGTGAATTGTACCTACCTTCCAAGACTTGGAATCACAGATTTTAAAGATATGCAGGTAAGAAGAGGAAGAAGAAGTTAAAACCTAAACATTTTTTTTTTGGGGGTGGGGGGGGGGGGGGGTCGTCAACTGAGATTGGATAGAAAGTGAATCCTGTATAATCTTAAAAAAAAAGAATGAGTTACTTGTCTGTTGCTCCCGTTTCCCCTACCAAACTCCTACTTCTTTCAAAATGGCAAAGATGATGGCTCACAAGTTAGTGTTTTGTTGTGTCACAAAATACGAGGACACTGTTCAAAACATGTTTAATATTATGTTACCAATATTGTATCTGAAAGCTCTCTCCTAGGTGTATTTCACTGGGGTCTTAGTGGGTTGTAAACATCATAAATATAAGAGTAGCATAGAGTGTTGTGTTGGAATTGAGCAACATTGCCAATAAACACCAGATAGATCGATCGTATCTTCTATACATAGTCGCAGGGATTGTTTTTGTTATCCATCCCTGGGGTCAGAAGTGGATTAGCGAAAAGTACCTTTAAGTACTCTGCTCCCTCTTTATGGAGCTCACTGTAAAACAAAGCTGAAAAGGAAAACAAAATACAGCACAAAGAACCACATAGTCTGTCTTGGTGAATTAATACAGATAATCGGATCTTGAGGCAGACATAGCTTTGTTTAGTCAGGATTCTGGCGCTCATAGACAAATTTTCCCTTGTTCTGTATTTTATGTGATTTTGACTACATTTGGTCTGCAACTTTTGTTTATCATCATGCTGCTTTCTTGGCCAGGTCTCCATTGAAAAAGAGACACTTCACCTCAGTGGGACTAACCTGGTTAAATAAAGGTTAGATCAATTATATATATATATATATATTATCAAGGGGCTCAACCCTGCCGTGTACCCTGCAGGTCATCTCTGCTCGTGTGCGTGAGCTACTGAGGATTACAGAGCCCCCGTGGAGTCGCAGCATCGCTGACCCTCCACAGGACAGCATGGGTTTGTTCCTGGAAAAGAAGAGCCGGACGGGTGAATGGGCAGACAACCTCACCTACCAGCATTTCCTCAACGACACACATCGGTGAAAACCAAAAGTCAATCACAACAATAAAGGAGTACAGCAGAAAATCAAGGCATGTCGGTGTTATTTCATATGACGTTCTGTTAGCTCAGGGTGACACACAGACTTGAAATTAGCACCTCATCCAAATGCTAGTGAATTTTTGGTGTGGCTGGTAAAACTCAGTTATTGTTTTTGCAGGTAGCCAACATGTGTTCATTATATCCCAGCATGAAAATGACTTCAGTTACCAGGAAATTAATGTGGCAGGTGAAACGTTTAATCCACAACTCACTGTAGACAGTTGACTGAAGTGTTAATTTCATGCCATGAAGAGGCTGATACATGGCATGTGGAGGCCACCGCCAGCCCTGCTGTAACAAACACTGACAACCCTAAGTCACAATAACTCAGATATAATAACAGTCAGTACATATTCTTGTACACATACACATGAAAAAGGTATGAGAGGAGGGCTCTTGCTGTTCTAGTTTTAGATGGCTGTGAGTGCGCGCGTGTGTGTGTGTGTGTGTGTGTTGTAACTGGATGGAGTTATTGATCTGGAGTAGAATTCCTCAGGGTAATTCTCTGGATGACAACGAACACCTATTTTGAAGTGCCAAGAGGCCCAGGAGCAGTAGAGGCCATTGTTCTTGGGAATAAAAACATTGAGTCTGCAAGTATCCCCTCCAAGAAGACTACTGCGCTGCTGTAATAGTCCTATATGTTCCTTGCCAACTTGCACTAAGAGCCATATGACCCTGTGCATCAGATAGTGATGGGTTGGGTGCCAATCAGACCCACAGGGAGCCTTGGTTTTCAGTTTCAGCCAGCTAGACACTTTCTTGTCAATAATCTATGTAAGACATGCAGAACATCCAAGCTTGGAAGAAGACATAGCCAGGCCTACTGTAGATTTTTGGATGGATGATGAATATCTAGTTTAGAGTGACAATGGATGTTGCTTGCCCATATTTTCTTAAATTGCTGATATTAAATAGTTCTTCATTTGCATTTTATCTTCTGATTGGCCCCTAGGCATCTAAACGACTAGTGATTACTTTTCAATCCTACTTTTTTATTTTTTATTTTTTATTTTTTTTGTGCTTATGGATAGGCCTACTGCATTTGCGTGCAGTAGAGTTCAATCTACATAAATAAATGATGAGTCCTGCCTGTTAGATATAGCCTGGGAGGCAATGCATCTGTCGATGCACACAAATGGTCTCTGTGCAGCTCGGGGCGCACCGATTACCATTCTGAGCACAGCACCCCTGGTCAGAAATGGAGCCGGATCGGTGGCAGCGAGAGGTTGACAGTGTAGTCCGGGGGCAGGGGGGGATAGACGGCAGCAGCCTTTCAGTCAATCTGGATTAACTCGCTCTGAGCCCTGCATCGCCAGAAAACCTCGTGAAAGCGATACGAACATCTGGCTGGGTTCAACACAACACCAGTCACTCAGCGCTGTAGATACCAAAGCAGCCCGTCGCTTACAAAGGCGTTTTCTCTTCTGGAGGTGCATGCAGGCGAATGCGCAGTAGAGGCGATCCTGCACAGCTGCAGCCTCACAGCCGTACCGGGACCCTTCACGTTGCGTGTTTTCCTTTTTTTTTTCTTTTATAAATCGGCAACGTTGAGCTGTATTTGTCCGTGAGAATTTACCGGTGGAAGGCATCGCAAAGGAATCTTCCCTTTATCTGTTGGTCATGGATTTCTTGAAGGGCATCGGTGGCTTCGCAGGCCGTCACAAGCTGTGATAGGAGCCAAGACGCGCGTTTTCGGGACACCTGAATTATCTCCAAGAGCCTCTGTCGGGTCGGTCCTATTTTAGAGAGGCTCTTTCAGTATGCTCTTACCCCTACTGGGGGAAAATAAGCTCAAAATCACCCTCCATTGAACTGGGTTGATGTTCCATCTGCAAGGTAAATTCAATATTTTATTGGCTGCAAATTGGCTGTGTGAATTATTGCCTCTGAAGTCTTTTGGGAAACTGCCTTTCGAGAAGCCCAATATACTGTTGACTTGAAGTAGTTCTCTCAAGACCCATTTGAAAAGGCTAAACATTTCGCTTATCACAGGGGTTAATGCGTATAGGCTGTAACCCACTAGCCCAGGACCTGTACCGCAAGGTCAAAAAAAACCCTCCTCATTTGCTAAGGAAACGCGGTCAGATAGCAATTTTATTTTTAGTATCCACTTGGCTGCATGCTGGGGGTTTTTTTTTTTCCTACAGGTGAAACTGAGAATGCCTAATGTGCCCATTATCCTGTCCGCTCTCGGATGCATGCAGGATAAGATTTGATTTCAGATGTGAAATATTTTGTGTTCGCGCACATCTTCTATCAGCCCGGTGTGATGCGTGCTGGTGGAACGAGGTGAGCTCTGGTTAAAACACAACTGATGTGCAAATGACTTATCAATCATTCACTTCGTAAGCGGCGACGACGAAGTCTAATCGAGCCCTAGGAACATTGATTATTGGATAAGTGTGTAGGCAGGAAAAATATAGATCCAGGTGACTGAAGCAGACACGTGAGAATATTGTCCAGGTGAGGTGTAATGATCTTGTTTCATGTCGATATATATCCCGGGGCACCATTGTAACTGTTACACCGCTGACAGGCCCACGCCTCATTTTACTGCCTGTATTTGCTCTTACTGCTATGTTAATACACCCAATAACGTGGCCTGTGCTGCTGTCTTTCACTGGCAGAAAAAGAACTGATTATAAGGTTATACTACACGAGGCTTGGTGCGGAGGGCTCTGTGCTCATTGACCTAAATTTTGCTCACCCCGAAAAAGAAGCGTTTCTATTTGCACTGCATTGGCTTCACTGAGATTTCAAACAGCGAACTGCAAGAAAATAAACGTCTAAATGATCGCATATCAGTGCAGGTACACTACACCCACACACATCTGGTCCACATGTGGCTTGTGTGTGTGTGTGCGTGTGTGTGTGTGTGTGTGTGTGTGTGTGTGTGTGTGTGTCTTTGAGAGCATCCTTTTTGATTACACAGCATAATAAGGAGAGAGAACATTATACATAATTTAGCCATTTTGTTGCTGTGAGTTCGAAAACAGAAGTTCGTCAGGGTCACCAGAAATAGGTAAATGAGAGAATTGGTAGTGATCATAGATTTCATCATCTATTCTTGTTCACATTTAGACAGTAATAGGTTCCACAATTCTGTGTTAAATCAGCAATTATCAGGTATTTTCACCAAAAGGAAGTAGGGATTTTGCATTTTTGCTCTGTGTGAGATCACTATCACTGACAGAATTGAAAAATGTATACACCTGTGGCCCTAGTGTGGAGTAAATTCACTTCAGGAGGCCATATTGATATTCAGAGGTGCTCTTTAACGATTCTGCAATCCTTTTCCAGGAGGAAAATTCCAGGTCACGTCAGGGAACTGCACTGGAGTGCAAGTATTAAGATCTAAAATCAATGTACAGAATTTAAATTTGGTCGGTTTAGTCTCCTGCTCAATACGAGACAGCGCTATCTAAAATAGAAAGAGTGTTTGCTATGCAGTTGTTGGACTAATGGGAAGCCTGCTGTATTCACAGAAGACCGAGCCTGCCAAGGTAGATCTGAATTTCCTCTGATACTGTGTGAAGGAAAACACTTAGAACTAGAAGGGGGAGTTGTAAATGCTCATGAACAGCACTTCTATTGATGCGGTGGGGTCTGCTTAGTATGCTATCCCCTGGTACACGCACACACACAGGGACACACACATGCACACATCACACACTTGTCCAACTGAAATAGAAAAATAAATTAGACTACATCTGAGGTCATCCAGCCATTGCTCTTTTATTTTTGCAGAACGATAGTAACGATTCAATCACTGCAAACATTGAAGCCAATACTGATTTAGCTGAATTTCACACTGGTGTATAAGCAGGTGTCATAAATGGTGGAATGAGTCTGCACTGGCTCCCGACCAAAACCTCTGTCTTCCCCCCCCCCCCCAAACGAATCCGCCGAGGCATTTTCTTCCAGAGAACAGTCTTTGTTGTAAATATTATTAGGTGATCTGAAAATGAGCCACTGATTACATCTCACCCCAAACTGACGTTCTCTGTGTTGCCATGGTATCAAGGCTGTCACCCAAGAGCTATCGCGTTCTAACATTGGCAGGGAATTTGGCAGACTCTATAGGAAAAGGGTGTTGCAACACATACCCACATTGACAAACACAGATGTGTAAGTTAGACGGCCATAACCGCATCAATGTTTGGTCAGGATGTTTGGACTTTGGGGTACAAGAGCATTTATCAGACACAATAGAATTTCTACCAGCTCAGTCAAAATTTGATCCACTTCAGCAGATGCACCAGCTCCATTTGGTCTCATAAAGTGGACAGGCTGAGTACCCATTTCACTGTTTTGTCGATACCCTTTTACCATCATGTATTGCAGCATCATTTTACCTCCTCGACACAACAAAGCTTATTTTTGGCAGCAGCAGATATCCAGCTGCTTTCTCCGAGCAACCCAGGTGAGACACCGCCGTGTGTCATTATGCCGACCAGTGTGGAGGCATACCAAGCAGGCTTCATCTCATTAACTTCCTCTCACAGGGCTGCTTTCCTTGATTCCCTGCCCAAACGTGGATTGCAGAGGCTTTCTCACATGAGCCCCAGCGTAAGTTAGACCATCTGAAAACATATCCGCCATGACCTCACTAGCCGATTGGCATGCAGCATGCTGCATAAGGCTTTTCTTGGCGAATGCTGCCCCAGGGAGAGCAAAGATATCCTCTCTTACAGTATGCTGCTGCTGCTGCTGCTGCTGCTGCTGCTGCGCATGAATGTCTCTCCATAGCTGGGGGTTGTTGTGTAGTGAGCTACCTCTGCTAGGCACAATTCCACCCACTGGTGTGCATGTGGGGGTGTGTGCTGTCAGTCTGTTCTCGGAGGGAGGAAAGACCTGCTCAGAGGTAGTAAAGGCACATTTGATTGACTGAGAAGGAGATTATCATTAATGCATCAGTAGATTATCTGTTTTCTTGTTCATTCTTGCGGCCCTCCCATGTTGGCTCAACATGGGAGGGCTAAATCATTTCCAGAGGTTCGTGATTGATGAGTACATTGATTGATTATGTACTTATTTGTTCACGTACTTGATGAGTGTGACCTGTGATACACATCTCTGTGGAGCACCCCCGTAATTAAATGCAAATTACGGAGACTGCAACAGATATTTCCTGCGTGTCTCAGCGGCGCGCGTGCGGGGCGGGGGGGTCTTTTTGTCCTGACAAAACACGAATTTCATAGGGATTACCGTTGCAACCATTCTCTTCACGTTCGGCTGAGTTTTCAACGGCGAAAAAGAAAAAAGAAAAAAAAGACCCATCTCCACAGAGCGAATCGATATCACGTCTTCGCCGCCGTTCGAGTCGGGAAGTAGCAGGTCCTCTCCGCCTCATTGCACAACCAGAGGCCGCGTCGCTCAGATCGTGGCAGAAAGGTGGTTGGCACGAATTCGCACAAACATGAACGTACACATACGCACACACATCGCCTTACACACTCGCATGCACCTCCTTCTCTTCTCACCTCTCCCCCATACTCTCATACAAGCACGTGCACACACAGACACACACACACACACAAGCATATATTCCAGCTTCCACATGATGCTGAAGTCATCTCCCATCAAGTGTTGACATGACATTTACCGGTTTCTCTACGGTCCATTTCTCAGCAGCTTCAAATGGAGATCTCTTTAAAAACCACACCAGAGCCACAACAGGGCTCGGTGAAGGCGGGTGAAGGGGGTGAAGTGTGTGCCTTTTTAAAAATGGGTCAGGAAAGACATTGATGCATTGCTGCCTGATCAGCAGTGTTCATGAAAATGTCATACCCGGTGTGCTCCCTCAAATGGTATCATTCCTCCCCTTGCTATTACGGGCCATTTTAAGACAACCTCCATTCTCCTTCCTTGTCACGCTGTGATACGTTTTATACAGCTGTCAAAATGCAACTGTTGTCAGTGGCTGCCACCAGGCTTCACTCTCTTTTAACATTAAAAACATGCCCTCACATGGCAGCGTGTCACTCACATTTTGTCTGAGGTATGCTTCTCTGTTTGACATTTCCTTCATACTCTGACTGTCAAGGTTATTATACTGTGAGCTCTGTGTCACAGCTGTGGTGCAGCAGAAGCTTTTGAAGCAGGAAGTTATTCGGTTGGTTGGCTCTTTGCAAGAAAAAGGCAAGATTTCGTATGCATATTCTCCAAGACCCAACGTTGACAATGGAGGCTTTACCAGCAAACCACAGAAAGCTATAATCCTAAATCGGCCGTTCTGTTCTGTATTTAAAGGTTAGCTTTTGTATTTCTACTTCAGTTGTGGGATTGGATCTCTTGTTCTCTGTGTTTGATCGGATTGGTGTTCCTTTCTGTGTGCAGTAATAGGACACCCAGAGGGCTGAATATTGCATGTTGAACAAAAATTACAATACATTTCATTTCGGGGCTAATGTCACACCAGATCTGCTGCATTGTGTGGTAAACCTGCAGAGTTGTGCTCCCGATCTCCGCTCTCTTAGTTTTATGACATTCTATATCCCTGACAAGGTCTCGGGATTCATCAAATGGATCCCTTCGTATCCCCCCATCTCAGCTGTGTCGTAAGTAAGAGTAACAGCAGATAGAGATGAGAGAAAATCAATAGCCAGTCATAGCACATCCTCACTGAGGCACTGGGCCCAATCATCCCTTCCCATTGGTGATATGATCCTGGGAGACATCAGTCTAATTCTGATGAGGCGCAGTCTAGACTTTCATCCCTCTGTACACAAACATAAAACGATGTGCATTATCATATCAGAGAGAGCAGGGGCTAAAAACAATAACTGTCTCAAAAAAGTATACAGTATTATTGTGGATGTTATTCTCAAATCTGCAGGTGAGCAGTTGGTTTAGTGTCTAATTGAATAGCCTTCATGGTTCGTTGATGTATTTAGCTCCCTGCTCAGAGTTTCCTCTGAGTTGTTAATGGTAATATTTCAGATTTAGTTCAAAAGCTGACAGCTTACTGGAGTAGAATCCCTCAGTACTATTTTGAGAGGGGATTTCTTAATGCACGTCTGATAGAGGTTACACAAATTACAAACAATCACACCATTTAATGCTCTACATTCTCAAACTGTCTCATGAATAGCATGCCACTCTCTCTCTCTCTCTCTCTCTCTCTTTTCACCGGTCTTGTTTAGGTGCATTAACCTGACTGGAAAGCCAAATGGAGTCTCTCCTGGTTTATCTGATAGTCCTCGGCATGGCTGTGAAGGCCCACAAAGTGCAGATCTGCCCCAAACGCTGTGTCTGCCAGGTGCTCAACCCCAACCTTGGCAACCTTGTGCGACAAAAAGGGGCTGCTCTTCGTGCCCCCAAACATCGACAGGCACACGGTGGAGATGCGCCTGGGCGATAACTTCGTAACCAGCTTGAAACGCAAAGACTTTGCCAACATGACCAAGCTGGTGGACTTGACCCTGTCCAGGAACACCATCGGCTCCATTGCGCCCCACGCCTTCAAAGACCTGGAGAACCTACGCGCCCTTCACCTAGACAGCAACCGGCTGGCTCGCATCACCAACGACACCTTCAGCGGCATGTCCAAGCTGCACCACCTCATCCTCAACAACAACCAGCTGACCCACATCCATATCGGGGCCTTTAATGACCTGACCGCCCTGGAAGAGCTGGACTTGTCCTACAACAACTTGGAAAGCGCCCCAGTGGGTGGCCATTCAGAGGATGGCCAGCCTCCACACCCTCAACATGGACCACAACATGCTCAGCTATATCCCAGAGGGCACCTTCTCCGGCCTGCTGAAGCTCAAGAGGCTGGACGTGACCTCCAACAAGCTCCAGAAGCTTCCCCCCGACCCCGTTTTCCAACGGGCAGGGGTCCTGGCCACGTCGGGGATCATGGGCCCGTTGTCGTTTGCGCTGAGCTTCGGGGGGAACCCGCTGAGGTGTAACTGCGAGCTGCTGTGGCTCCGGAGGCTGAGGAGGGAGGACGACCTGGAGACCTGCGCCTCGCCGCAACACCTAGCCGGACGCTACTTCTGGACCGTTTCAGAGGAGGAGTTCCTGTGTGAGCCTCCTCTCATCACCAGGCACTCCCAGGTATGAGCATGTGGGACCATTACACAAAATATTACTTCAAATAAAATATCATATCATAGGACTTGCTTTTAAAATGTTATCAGATTGTTGAATTTTCACTTATCAGTGTTTTAAAGCTGTTTGTAGATCTGTGTTGGATCTTCTGTGAAGCTCTTATTACACAGTGAGAGCTTACAGTGATTTAGCCCTTGATTGATGCATCCAAACAAAATAATCTGATGGCAAATCCTCGCTAAATAATCAGAGCTCCATCATCTGTTTAACATTCACTAGAGTGCTTTCTGATGATTGCAGAGAAAAACACATTTTGACTAAGATCATAGCACACACGTTCAAAGACTACTGCCGTATTGATTATCTTGCCTTCATTATAATGGTACTTGCCGTTACCATGATGATGATCAGCTGCTGATTATTTTTTCATATCAGATAATAAAGCTTTCATACGCAACAGTTTAGAAATATGGCTCATCAGTAATGGATTTAATTATAGTGTCTCATTCAGGCTGCCAATTCAGAGTCCAGTTTACAGCACACAGGATTACTTTTTCAGTTTTGGATTCAGTGTACCTGTCACAAACTACATGTAGAAGAAGTCCTGCCACTATCTGCCTTGCCTTCCCTTGCCTCAGGAGCTGCGGGCGTTGGAGGGTCAGAGTGTGACCCTGCGCTGCAAGGCCCGAGGCGACCCGGACCCTGTCATCCACTGGATTGCCCCCGATGGACGCCTCATGTCCAACTCCTCCAGGGCCGTGGTCCACAGCGACGGCACGCTGGACATCCTCATCAGCACTGTCAAGGACTCTGGTCTGTTTACACCCAGGCGACTTGTGTTGTTGACCGAACGGAATTGGTTGCTTACTTGTGTTTACCGGTTGCCGCTAGTGTTTGTCTACGTCAATTGGTGAAGTTTGTGTGGAAAGGTGTAGGCTGGCGCACAGTTCAATAGATATATGGTTTGAAGTATGTATCATAACAGATATCAGGGAGGATGATAACGTTCCCGGTTCATGTCCCAGGCTCCTTCACTTGTGTCGCCTCCAACCCGGCCGGAGAGGCCCAGCAGACGATGGAGCTGGTTATCGCTAAACTCCCCCACATCACCAACAGCACTGCCGTAGTACAGGAACCCGACCCGGGATCATCAGATATCGCCACGGTGACCAAGACGGGGGCGGAGGCGGCAGGGGTGCCCCTGGGGAACGCGAAGACGAGCCCGGAGAAGAAAGTGATAATTGCCGAGGTGACCTCCACCTCGGCCCTGGTCAAGTTTAACTTCCAGAGGAGTATTCCTGGAATCCGCATGTTCCAGATCCAATACAATGGCACCTATGATGATTCACTGGTCTACAGGTAAGTGGCAGCACGCAATGAGTCATGCTGGATTCATGTGAAGCATAAAACTACACTGAGGTTGTAGAATCAAACGCAGCAAGGCTGCTTTCTCTGAAAGCGCTGGCCTACAAATAGAATTCCTCTTTAATCTAGTAAAACGGGGCTGAAATCTGATTGGTTGAATGTAACTTCGTCCAAAAGCTATTATGAACCATGTTATAGAAAATCTCATAACCCTTGTTTTATCTTTTATAGTCTACTTTCAATGTTTAAACCCCCCTGGGAATGTAATCATTAAGAAATCTGGGCTTGGCTGTCAACATGATTATTGATGGTGGAGTTTTTTTTTCCATCAGGAAGACTAAGGCGCTGCAGCAGACGTCTTTTTCTGTGACTTATAATCCCCCTTGCCAGAGTGTATCATTTACTATGTGGAAAACCTTGATATGCCTAATCAACAAAATCAAAATAGGATGTCAGCACTAAGCTGCAGACCGATAGGAAGATGTGAGAGAAGTCAGCCAGTGTTTCACAAAAAGCATCACAGGCCCATCTGAGCTGCTGGCATACGCGGCGTTCGTTCTCTACCGCGGGTATGATAGGATCAGCACACAGACACTTTCATCCGAACGGACTTCAAGTCAACCACACATACGGCGTTCAGCGTGGTCTACTGAATGCACGGGACACATTAGGGAAACAAGCCGATAATCCTGATGTTGTGAATGAATGGAGGCCGCCTGCGTCCCTAGCTACTGAAAGCAACGTTTTATCTGTAATGATGCTTGAGCGAATAAATCAAATGTCACAAAAGATTACGCCTCAGACGGATCTTAAATAGCCCCCCGAGAAACAAAATGATTGTCATGTCATTTTATCCCTGCGAAACAATAAAACGGATAATCTGATTTGTGTTTGCCTCCTGTCATTTAACCCTCTCCAGTCTGTATCAGAGTTCAAACTGCCTTTGTTTTACAGGATGATACCCCCGACGAGCAAGAACATCCTGGTGAACAACCTGGCGGCCGGCACGCAGTATGACCTTTGTGTGCTGGCCATCTACGACGACCAGGTGACCATGCTGACCGCCACCAGGGTGGTAGGCTGTGTCCACTTCACCACTGAGCCGCAATACCTGCGCTGCCACTTCATGCAGTCCCAGTTTCTTGGCGGCACCATTGTGGTCATCATCGGAGGGATCATTGTGGCCTCAGTGCTTGCCTTCATCATCTTCCTCATTGTGCGCTACCGAGTCTGTAACCAAGGAGACGTAGACAAGGTCGGTTTTTGCGCTTTGTTATTCTTTTTCGGTTCACTATTGTTGTTGATATTCAGAGGGTCACCCAACAGAATCACTCTCACTCCTCCTCTCTATCTCCCTCTCCTCCCATGCTTCTTATCTCAGGCACTAGAGATGGGGGATATTCGGTCGCTGAGCAGCGATGGGCAGCTGCAGGGCTGTGGGCTCCCCAAGTCCCTGTCCAAGCAGGTCTTGCGGCCAGAGAAGAATGATAAGGACTGCCTGAGAGTCGCCCTGCCACCCCCTGAGCCGGCCAAGCAGCGACTGCCAGTCGTGGTAGCCGCCACCAAACCTTCAATCCCTGACTGCACTGTCTCTACCTCTGCTGCCAGTCACAGCTGGCACCCGGCCTCCCCAGGCACTTTAAGGCCCAAACGTTCCACCGCTCCTTCAAAACCCTCCGAGACCCGCCGAGCTGAAGCTCAGGCAGACGTTGAGTTAGATAACATGAACCGGAATAACTCCTCGGAGGTTAAAATGGCCACCGCCTTTGCAGTGGCTGGACCCGGCCAACCAAGCGAATGGACTGCTCCTCCCAGGGGTCCACGGCCCCAGCAAGCCCCCCGCTATTACATGACTGTGCCTGCAGGGGGCGTGAGGATGAACCGCAGGCACTCCCTGAATGTGGACTCGTATAAGGAGCGCTGCTATGTGGCCTACCCCAAACCCGGGGGCAGTTTGCGCTCCAAACGGAGCCTGTCAATGAGTGGAGAGTTGCCGCAGCTCGAGAGCACAACAAACATTCGCCGGGCCAGGGACAAGCTCTCCAAGTCTGAGTGGCTTCTGGAGAGCACTTTATGATTTGGAGTTTATGACCTGGGTTCTCTTGTTTTTCCTGGATTGGATTTGTGGACCATCGTGGAGCAGACAGGGATTTTATGCCTTGTGTTGAGCTTGTGTGCTCTCTGTTGAGGGACCTGTAAGCTTCTCTCATATATCTGGGGCAAGGCAGGCATACAGGGTTATGGGAATACGTTTCACATTTGTTTTCTACCGTATAACCTATCAAAGTCTTCTTCTTTTTTTTTTTTTGCGACGTTTGATCTAACTTTGACGAAAGGCACAACAATGTATAAAGCAACGTGTACAAAACAAAATCTTTAAATTGTGCGAGATTTAACTCCGGACAACCGTAAGTGTTCGCGTGGTTTTGAATGCAGTAACCTTGTTGGACATATTATAACGAAGAGGGGACGGGACGCGCGCAGGAGGCGGGGTCATTACGCTCGTGCTCTCATTGCCTGTTACTTAAAGTCTCTGTAGACTTCGGACATGATTCTTGTCTCCGGCTCCACAGACAGATGGTGACATGTCTTAATTACCTTGGCGGTGGTTTGGAAAGATTACGAATGTGCTGCACATCCCAGAGGTGTTGGAACAGAATGTAGTAGACAGAACCCAATCTTCTCGTCACGGCACTCCAGACACAGCACAATGCGGCATTTGTGGCACTAGTCGACTCAGCCTAATACTGCCCTCCAGTTTGAATCAATACATTTTTATCACGTAATTACATAAGGACTCAACGCTGATGGGATTCCTGTCATGACTGATTTGAACGACAATTGAACCAACACCAACAGCATGACAGGTGCAGGAAGTGGATCCGGATGAAATCCAGAGGGGGGAGGGGGGGGCGGGGTGGGTGACGTCGTTCATTCCCATGTTTTTTTTTTAACTTACTGACGATATGTCACGCCAATGACAACCATTGTAAATTAACTTGTCGATGTAAGAGAAACGATAATCAGTACGGAAGGAAGTCAGCTCTTGATTTTGCTGTTGTTTCTGTTTGATGTTTACCAGTATAAATAAAACAGTGATAAAAGGGGCATGCTCATGTTTTTTTGACAGCGGTGCAGTGATACAGCTTTGCTTCACATCGTGTCAGATTTTATTCACTTTCAGCCATGCCTTGTGAATTTGCCAGATGCCCGAATTTATTCCCAGAGTCCCACCTCATATAGCGTCAATGGTGGAGCGCGGGCTCTGTGTGCTGTAATGTTGCATCTGCGCTATCTCAAGGTAAACCCCCACCAGAGAGAACAAAACAAACGATGTATCCCTCAGTTCGGCGAGCTCTCCCGGCCGAAGCGGTAATGATTTTGAGGTTTCAGTAGTCTTGAAGCAGCTTAATCCCCCTCTCCCTGTGAGCGGTGGACCTCTGGCAGATCCCTTGCCCTGAGCCCTTGTGTTTGTTCAAAGAGGAAAGAGGGAAGCAGATGATGAAAAGAGGCCACGCTGGTCGCACGGGGGGACGCTTTCTCTCCCGCACGTCTTATACGCGCCACGTCGTCTAGACAGCGCCGCCTCTGCCACCGAGACGCCGCCGCACCGGGGGGGAACGGCGGGCACTGCAGAAGCCTGCCGCAAGGAGAGGTTGAACACACCGGCCTCCAGCAGTGGGAACCCGCACACAACTAACGTGCAATTACAGTAACGCCTCACGCTGCAGGACTGACACGATATACAGCGTCCACTGGTTAACCGTGTGTGCTGGTGGATGTCGGATGCTGTCAGATTGATTTTCTTTCATACGTGCGCAACTGCTTCGCCTCTCTCAGAGCTGGACCTCAAGGGATACGGCATATTGGGTTGATATTCTGGTGAAATACACTATGGGGCATAAGGAAAACCTGTTAAGATGAGCTGCACATACAGTATATCATACATTAATTACTGTCAACCAAACAAGCCTGGGTTTGAAGACTTCCATTTCTTATTTCTTGCTCATTACGGGTGATTAAAATGCTGGGGCGCCCGGCCTGGACCTTGGCTCCGTCTGTGGTGGCTGCCAGAGGTGTATGTTAATAATAGATGCATTTCTGAACCGAGAGAGGGAACGAGGGCAAGACAGGAGTGGATGGGAGGTTTTGAAACAAACATGGAAGGCAGAGGATGGAGGCATGGAGGGGGGGAGGAGTGAGCGGTAGAAAGAAAGTAATACGGTGCAAAGATGGAGAGAAAAGAGACGGGAGGGGGGAGAGAGAGAGAGAGAGAGAACGAGGGCACCGAGAGCTGAGAGTGAGAAAGAATGTAGAGCGAAACAGAAGGGGAGTGCAGGAGAAAAGAGCCAGCCATGCAGCCTCTGGCTCTTGAATATTCAATGCTCCTCTACAAAGGGGGGAGGAGGGGGGAGGAAGAGGAGGAGGAGGAGGGGGCTGTGATGGGATGAGCAGGGGAAATGGACCTCGGCTAGAGGTCCGGAGCGATGTGTGTGCCCCGCGGTCAAATCTGAACCACACGCTCCACCTCACAACACGGCACGATGCTGTCCCTGTTGCGAACCCCCTATCATCCCGTGCCCGGACCTTGTCTCACCCCCCCGCCCCCACCCCAACCTGACTCCCCCGCCTGTCTCCCTTCTCTCTCTGCCCTTCTCCCCTTGCGGCATGCTGAATCACTCCACTCAACTACGAGACCGCCGCCACACACCCGAACATCCTCCCCTCAAATCCAAACCCCTAGACCCCCCCACACCCCACACCCCTCCCACACCCTCCGGCCCACTTGAGGACTCGCCTGCCAATCTTTGTGAATCTACCCAGCCTTCTGCAGTCAGACCGGCCAATCACGACTCGGCATGGGGGGGGGGGGGGCTGATTTGACACGCTACTCAAATGCTACTGGGCAGAAAGTGATCGTCAGAGGCAATTTGATTACCATTTCCCCTATCAGGAGCCTGAATGTCTGCTGATTAAATTCATTTTCTGCTGTCACTGGTAAATAGTCTTTTCATTCCTTTGTGTGAGTTTCAGTCTGTTCTGACAGGACAAGCCCCTTTATGGAGCCCTTGAACCAACACGGTCACCGATGCCACAACCGCGTCCCCTTTAATGACAAGCACAATGTGGTGACTATCATATCGGAGCGTCGACGCGTCCAATTTGTGGTCAATTGTCCCGTTTAAAGAGTTCGTCAAGGCTATTTCAACAAACTGAAGAGCCCATTAGAGGAGCGCAGCAACACGATGTTTTAATTGAAGAAAGCCGCGGTGGTTCAACAAGTGTGTTAGCACCTTTCACCCTCCGCGGGGCAACTCGGTGTTTAATTATCTCAGCTCTCGAAGTTACACGCGAGACATTGTTTCCCAAGCAGGTATTATCCTTCAGTAGCTGTAGAAAGAGCCCGGGGCCAGATGTGACCAAAGCACCAACGATATAGATCCCTCTGGGGGCGGGGGGCAATGTAAAATATGGAGAGGCAATTCCAAAGAGTATGCATTATTGAGAGGAGTAAATGGGTCCAGGATGAACGCGGCTCATTAATAGTGAATGTGATTACTGTTTCTGGGAAAACAGCAGTCTGGGAAAGGGGAGTGATAATTGAAATGGTCAAATCAAAACTAAAGACTTCCCCGTTTACTCAGCACCGACTGTTACATTCTAGTCAAGCTCGTGACAAGTCGACGCCAAGAGGGCTGTCATGATGTGTGAAGTGTTGTAGTTGACCTGCGTTGTCCTGTGTCTTTGTGGGCTCGACTGTTTGGAGGACTGAGTCATCCATTTTTTTTTTATGATCTCTGTTTTTGAGTCAACAATACTTCAATTGCCGATGGCGATTTTGATCAAGCCGAGACAGAAAAATCACAGAGTGTTTTTTGTGAGTTGGCTGCGTGAAGGTCAAACAGCAGGAGTGGCGTCTTGAGTGACTTACCGAGTGACACAGCAACATTTCACAGCACAGACACCAGATTTGCTTTGACGTGAACCCAAATTATCTTGTTGCCCCCCCCACCCCCCACCCCCCACCCCGAGGGGTTCTCACGCTGAATGAACAGATGCTCTCACCCCCACTCCCCCCTCTTCCTCTGCTCTCCTGCAGCCTCCTCTCTCTCTCAGTTACACATGCTCCGGGGTGATGGACGACAACGAGACCGGCTGCAGTTTACACCAGACATACCAGGCACCATTAGGAACCATTTTCTGCCCATTTGCCTGATAGCTGCTATCGCTTACGGTGGTGATTTGCTCTCTCGTCTCTCCGCTGAGCGCCCCTCAATGATGGATCTCCCATTGATGGCGAGCGTTGGAGATCTGCGAGAGAACACTGCAGCGACCGAGCAGATCTGCCAGTCAGCTCCAACTATCTATCAGCTCCTAGTGAAGAGGGGGGGTGGGGGGGTTAAGCCTCTTTAAGAATCCCATTCACTGACTTACTAAAAGTACTTATGTTAATCTTGTTATCGCTACAGGCTTGTGGTAATGGAGGATAGGAAGCTGTTGGGAGGCGGTGGACCACGTGGCTCGCCTCACACCGTCCCCCCCAAACTATTACATATGTCTGCCTACATATGTACACGGCCGTGCTCACCTTTACACGGCTGAATCATCTCCACAGATACATACAAGACGACTGCACGTCTTAAGGGCTTTATGTGTCTGTGATTCTGCTAATCTTACTTATTGGTCTTAGTGATCTCATCTACGCAAGTTGAGATATCAAACCATGATGACACATTTAACAAGGATTTCACACTAATTGGGCTTATAAAGCAAACACACCCACCCACGGGAATAAAGACAGAATAATCAGTGCGATGGCCCCACAAGCAACCGTTTGATCATTTGTCATCCATTGCGGCTGACGGGACAGTGCCACTGCAGGGGAAATTGAGAGTGTCAGCTAGCTCTTCGTAAACAAGGCTTTAAAGGTGTTTTGATCTCACTGCGACCACGTGTGCGATGTAGAACCGAGCGCCCGGGACCAATACATCCAACGCAACGTTTCAGTCAGTGAAATGAAATGTAGATGCAATAGCTGCTCCTTTGAAGAGAGCGCACCTAGTGACCGGGTGGAGCCGAGGAGGGACGTGACAAGGATTCTGAGCTGAAGCATTTATCAAATGAAAGGTCGACATGTGATAGACATTTGATGGGGTAGAGAGAGAGAGAGAGAAAGAGAGAGAGAGACAGGTATATATAGGGAGAGAGACAGACATGGAGAGAGAGATATAGACAGGAAGACAGAGAGAGAGGGAGAGAGAGAGGAGACAGGTATATATAGAAAGAGAGACAGAGACATGGAGAGAGAGATATAGACAGGAAGACAGAGAGGGAGAGAGAGAGAGAGAGAGAGAGAGAGAGAGAGAGAGAGAGAAGGAGACAGGTATATACAATACAGGCAGAGGCAGAGATGTAGACACAGAGAGAGAGAGACAGAGCGAGAGACATAAATAGAAAGAGAGAGAGAGAACTGTCCGTTGCACTTAATACTGCTCCTTGGTGTGACATCTCACCTGAGAAATTGACTCCAGGTGTAAAACATGCCAAGGCAGCTTCCACGTGTGTACTGGGTGTTTTTACATGGGCGAAACCTGTTCTGCTAATGCTGACAGGGTGAAGTGTTGTGCTCTGCGTCTGCAGCGGCAGTACTGGTGTTTAGGGGGGTATCTCAGCCTCTCTCTCTCTCTCTCTCTCTCTCTCTCCTCTGTTACCTTGGCAACATATTTTCTGCATGAAAATAGCATCTCTAGCTGTACCCGCCGCAAAAAAAGCACCTAAAAATATTTAAACGTGCCTAGAACAGAGTTCAGTTCAGAGATCTGACCTGCAGACGAAATTGGATCATACTGAAACAATGCATTGCCATTAACTCGGCTGTGTGATGGAGGCGTGGATGACTTAAGCTTAATAGTCAGCGGTAGACTTTCACTATGGGGCCAGGGAGGTAATGGAGGGTAAACCCACCTTAAACTCAATTTACAGAATAAACTTTTTATAGACTGACATGATTCTTAATGACCTAAATTCGTAGTCTCGTCCTAACTCATAGTAGGTGGTGTAAGTTGTGTAGGTATGGTGTTAATGTTGAAAATATAATTGTTTTTTGGTTATATCGGTGGTCATAGTTTATTTTTATTTACCTCTACACCGCATGTGACTATGCAAATCAAATGGACTGAGCAGCGCCCATGAAGCCCAGAGGAGAGAGAAGGGGTCCTGCGAGAATATTATTAAGAAATGTAAAATATATAATAAACCACAGGGAGTCGATACGGATTTCCTGCTTTAGTCTACGTTCGCGGATGAAGGGTTTAGTGCAGCAGTAGGCCATCCTTAGCGCTGGGCTGCTTGGTTCGGTTTCCTGTGATAAAGCTTTGTTTGCTTGCCACCGGAGAGAGAGAGAGAGAGAGAGAGAGAGAGAGAGAGAGACAGGGAGAAATTGATGAAAGAAAATCCGGGCGAGGAGATTGTGGCTGGGATCACGCTCGGCTGCGAACAACCTAAGACTTGGCCAAAGCAACAAAAGAGAGAGAGAGAGAGAGAGAGAGAGAGAGAGAGAGAGAGAGAGAGAGAGAGAGAGGATAACATCCAGGTTAAACACACAGCACAGAGTCTTGGCTCCTGGGAGAGAGAAGCCATAATGAAATAAGCATCTGAGAGAGCAGGTGTTGGAGGCTTGACAGACTTCAGCTGCATAACAAGTAGCGCATTTACTCTCCCCTGCCTTTGTCAATCAAAACAACCAATCACATGAATAAATGCTCCCCTCAGAAAAAAAGGAGGAGACCCCCAAGAGGAATCACTTGCATCGGGGGCTTAAAACACACACACACACACACACACACACAGACAGACGCACACACACAGAGGGTGGGCTATACTGGTGGGTTGAATACCGGTCTGTGTTGCGATCTCAGGTAGAGGGAAGTGCATCAGGTTCTGAATTTCAAGCAGCGAGTCAGCGGTGCTCTGAGTGCTCCGGGTGTCTAAAAAAGCCGATAAAGAAGATCAAGAACGCGCTTGAAACGGCGCATTTCTTCAGGAGAAACAAAGCAGCTCAGCTCCCCCTTTTTGTCTCACCCTCGGATGCTTCTTGTGTGATAAACAATAAATGCTAAAAATACAATAACATAACGAGCCACTGTTGTTCTACATACAAGACAAAACTCTTCAAACAGCTACTCGAATAAAAATGCATCTCTTTTATTCTATAGTCTGGAGGCGCAGACGGATTCAGCACCGTGGACAGCGCCGTCACGGGTTAACATATTTTACCGCACATTGCCAATAGGGGGCAGTAAAAGCCGGTATGCACGGAATTCAGTCTGCAAGCAGGTTGCCAAGGAGCAGGCCAAAAGGCTTCCTGGAAGCAGGATGTGGGCCGGACGCTGAGGTAGACAGTGTGGTAATCCTGCTTGTCTGAGCAGAAAAGCAATGGACTGAAGCGTGAACTCCAGTTTGCGAGTAGCCACCTGTGAAGGGAGGAAGCGGCTGCAGCTTTTAGAAAGTGTGCTCTCCTAACCTAAATATGAATGACATTTGTGCTCCCTTTGCAGAGGGCTACATTTTTACTAGTTAAATAGATTTCCCTAAAAAAAAAAAAACATGCAGGGTTTTATTATAATTTTGATTTGATTTGAAAAGCACCCCACCACTTCAACAACATTACCTGAGGCTAGAATTATCAATCATTGCTGCAGCCTGGCCATTAGCACTATTGTACATATGAGAAAGCATTTACATCTAAAATGAAGAGCAACACTCGTCGGTCAAAAAAAGACACTCAGTAAAAGCATTGGTCTCTTTCAACGGGGTTGGAATGACCCATTTTATTGTGGGCAATTGAGATACATGGGTGTAAATATCAACAAAGGAAGTTAATGGTTGACGCGCCTGTACATTACATTCTAACAAAGAAAGTGATGGTCTCGCAATCAATTTATTGTACGTTTCAGATACTTTAACTGAGACAGGCTCTGAGTAAGTTCACATTACTCACTTCTCCACGTAAAGACAGTCCATAGAAAAGATAAAGCAACTCATGACTAAAAGTTTAATTGGTTAACACTTTAAATCACGCCTCTATCTATGTCTACATAATTTCAATACAGCCATACGATACAAGTATACAAGGTTATTGTGTGGTTAGAGAAAAATACAACCAAAGAAGGTATGGAAATGCAAACGTTTTTTTTTTCAACATCTCATACATGTGAAACAGGTCACACAAGGCCGTGGCCTTTCATATCATAGGTGTAGATCTCCGAACGCAAAAAAAAAAAAATCTAAAAAAAAATCACAATTTTAGTAAACATAGCCCAAGTTAAGTGTACAATATGCACACTTGGGAAAAAAAGAAAATAAAAGCTATGCAGCGAAATTAATTTAAAATAAAAAATAAAAAACTGACAGATTGCTCATCTCTTAGCGACGTGGTAAAAATAGTCTCTGATGTTTTGTCCGCGGGTTCCATCTTCTGGCAACCGAGTGCCACAGGAGAAAGAGAAGGACTGTGGTGGCAGGGGCGGGCCTTGGGGGAATAGTCACTGTGTTCTTCAGCCAATACAACAGCAGAAGAGGGGGGAGAAAACTAGTTGAAATTCACTATTTCCAAAGTCTTTTAATCTCTTTTTTTTTTTAATCAAAAAGTCTCAAGCTTTTCATTCCATCTTCAAAAGAGGTTTCACGTGTGTTGCTAAGATGCTTTTTTTTTCTTCCAGGGGGGTTTGTGTGTGTGTGTGTGGCTTGAGGCTGGTGGACGGGTTCTCATTGGTTGTTTTTGGCTTTGGCGTGTGTGAGAATGTGAGACTTTAAGTTGGTTGACTGGGCAAACTTCTTATTGCAGCCATCGAAGGGGCAGACGTAGGGCCGGTCTCCAGTGTGGATCCTCACGTGTGTGCGCAGGTTGAAGTCCAGAGAAAACCTTTTCCCGCAGCCCTCAAAGGTACACTAAGAAGGAAAGAGAAACAACATGGGAATGATTCCCTGAGTTGGTGATGGGCTGCTGAGCGAGCAATTAGTAGTGCCTTAGCCCCCCCCCCCCACAGGAGCAGAAGCTTTTCCCGCAGCCTGTCTTGAAACTTCCTCCATATCGCCCCCTCCACTGTCTCCCATGGCTACTCACATTCAACCCAAAACCCTGGTGCCTTATCTACAAAGCTACTAAGGCAGCTCATTAGTCCAGGCCATGCCCTGTGCTCCGTTACTACCCGCTGCATAGCACTTTCGACCCTGTGGAGACTTGGCCCAACCTTTCCCTGCTGGCTACCACTATAAAGCACATCTTCTGCCTGAGTACGAAACACATATCATATCACCCCCCCTCCCCGTAGGCCACTTGCTTTGCTGATGACATTTGACTATTCCTGGAAGTTGTTCTTTCATTATTCCGGTCTTGTTTGTGCATTTTCATTCCTTACATAATGTCTACTTGTGGTGCTGCTGACGCAAGGATTTAGGTAGCATTTCACTTATTGTACATGATGCCTGCTGCTGCGAGTGTGTGGTTAGCGCAGACGCCCACCTGGAAGGGTTTCTCCCCCGTGTGAACGAGTTGGTGACGTTTGAGTTTCGAGCTCTCCACGAAGGCCTTGCCGCACTCGGCACAGACGTGCACGCGGGGTCCGTGGGTGTGGAGGTGCTTCCTCATGGCTGAGTTATCCCTGAACATCTTTGTGCAGCCCTGGGGGACAAAAGTGCAGCGCAGAGTTAGCGATCAAACACATTCATGCACATACAAGTTCTCCCCATCAGGGTTTTAAAGAAACATCTCTTCAAAGAAAAATTCCTCCTCCTTACACTGTTATATATCACCGATCTGTGGTCAATGCATTCCAGGAGTTATTTTGTGATGAATTTACCTTTTTATTTTACCCACTTTCCCTCAACCTACCCTTCAGTCAATGATTTTACTACATTTCCCAGAATGCCTTTTGACAAAACCGAGAATTGGTGTAAACTTGTTCCATTTAGCTGCGACTGGAGCATGTGAGTATGTGACCGGAGCAGTTACCTTGGTATGGGATATATTAGGATTACTGGAAGAGGACGACTGAATGTGGAACGGGGAATATTCGCCATTCAATATCAAGCTAACTTCACTGGTTTTTACATGTAGGTGGAGAGAGCAATCGCGCTAACGCTAGCTGTTGTTGCCAGTCAAGAACGAGTGATGATGACTTTCTCCCTGATCGATTGTTGGACGTTTGAAGATGCTGAGTCTAGAAAGAAGCCCTTGCTCTTTGTTTCTGAAGGACTGACACCTAAACCTGACGCTTAGCGTTGCTGTTTTACATAGTTGAAAATTGTATCATATTAAACTCCATTGTAGCTATGTTGGAAATCACCAAAGGTTGATTTTATAATGTCAAAGTATTTTAGGGTGATTTTTTTCTTGTTTCTCCTTGTACACAAATGTAACGATATATTTAGTAGCATTTGCATCGGATTTCTAAATTAAATCTAGTATTCTTTCCTTCAATTTGGGTTCCTGAAAGGAGGTGCAATTGCCTTTTGTTTTCTCCTAAAGTAGTTATATACTCTTAAGAGAGGCTTCAACCCTCCATATCCACATAAAACCCATTCCACCGGTGGTGATGCCACCCAAGACCGCTCACAGAGCCAGGGAAATCCCTGCACATTAGTGGAACATATGGGATTCATTTGAGTGTTTCCTGTAAGTACACAGAAATCCTTACATTCTTTCTTCAAGAATAACCTTTCAGGAAATTCTCAGTCATACAGAAAACAACAAAGCGACATCATAGGATTATTAATCCCATTATTAGTCCCACTTCATGACACAAATAGTCGTCTAGTCGTCTGCTGGCAAGATTTCTCTGAGGGTCCTGATCAACAGACTCACTTTATGAGGGCAAGCTATCGTCCTGGGAGCATCGTCCTCTTTGATTTTCCTGGGCTTCATCCTTTTTAAAAAAAACAACAACATGGGTTCAGGTTTTACAGAGAAACACAAACATACACTCACGCACACACACACACACCACGAAGGCCATCGCTTTAACACAGACATCCAGTTCATCTACTAGTCCAGTTATAGTGTTGATTTTGAGTGTTAATCAATAGCCAGCAGCCATGCAAGTCTCTCTGTCAAGGTAATAGTGGCTGCACTTCCTCTGGTGGTGTGTGCAGGTACGTTTGTGAAGGTGAGATAAGAAAAGTCGGAAGCAAAATTGGAAACTTCCTCAGACGAAAAGGTAATGTAAGGTGAGTAATTGGGTAATTTGTCAAAAAAACAAAAAAAACACACCATGAAAAATGTAATTTGGTTCTGTTGGGACCCAGTGAACAATGCTCTTAAAAAGTATGCCTTTCCAGTAAACTGACCAGCACTTCTGCACTTCAGCACCTTAAACGGTAACCAATTTACAGTAGAGAACACAACCTGGTGAAAACTTGGCAAAAACAGCCAAGAAACCAAGAAATGTTATGGGCAAGATTTCCCCCCTGACTAATAACTTACAAACAAATACCTATTTGGTGGTTGTGCAGAGTGTCAGGCCCAAATCATGCCCCTACTGTAATTATTGTAATTTTTATATTTCTTTCATACTGTAAATATTGTGCTGGTTTTTTACTGCTAATAATTTGTATAATTCCCTTTGCACATTCCCGTGAGCATTGCCACTTTGCATTTCACTGCATGTATGTGTATGTGACTAATAAAACTCTTGAACTTGAACTTGAACTACTGTGGCATCACATGACTACCATTTCTTCATAATTCAAGATACACCGCTTTATCTGTGTGAAAATATCCACTCTATTGTGTGTCTGCTGTGTGTGTGTTTGCTTATGGATCACATGCGCAGACGCATACACACCCACACAAACACACTCACACACTCACCTGGCAAACTCGGCTAGCTGTTTGGGGTCTGAGAGGTCGATCCCCGGGATGCCACCAGGGGGCAGCTTCTTCCCCGTCATGTATTCGGAGTAGTCCGGTGGGGAGTTCTCCCCGATGATCTGCTCTTCCACCACTGACTCATGGTCAATGTCTTTATTGTCATCTAAAACACATTATAGAGACTGAACCGAAAACATATTGACATTTTCCTAGCTACAACTCTGGGGGTTAACTACATCTGCAGCCGCCTTAGCCCGCATGTTGCATTAAGTACTAAGCTGTTATTACATAACTATCATTTGAATTGCAATTTTACCATAAAATGCCATAACCATTAATACTGGCAAAAGTTTCAGATATTTCGTAATATTAGTTCGCCCGTTTTGCTCATAATAGCACAGTGGTTAATAAAAACAACATTGCGAAGGGAAACTGCAGCACCCACCATCACACTTAGCCCAGGCAGTACTGTAGCCATAAGGGCTGGCTGCTCAACTGTCACCACCAGCCACGGCTAAGAGCTAAAACATTCGCCAGCTAAATAATAACTGGTGCAATTTCACATTCGTGTTTAACTCTCCCGCATCCCGCAGTACTCCTCAAAACATACACCAGCCGCAGTTGCGTGTATGTGCGCCACAGTTTGCGGCCTGCTGATATCCTAAACCCAGCAGTCTGCTCTCTCCCCCCTAAGCGCCGCCGCCATCTCTGCCTGGCCGAGCTATCGCCATTTTTTCGGGCCGCCGCCATACTTACTCGTCTCGGGGAATATGGCGGCGCCCAGTAACACCTAAAACATGGCCTCCCTTCAAAACAAAAACATTACAATCTACTACGGCGCGTTTTTGCATCGAAAACCCACGTTATTTGTGCTTTATTTGGCGGTGCGACGGACCATTCCAGGAACTAGTCTGGTGCAGGAGGACAACGCCCTGCAACAAGGCCTCATGCAACGGCTAACAACCAAGCATGAACAATGCGGGGTATATGAGGCACAGGAGCTGACAGATAAGAGCTAGGCTACTTACCCGATGCCCACATTGTAACAGAGAACTCCCCCTCCAGTGTCTTTATTTGCACCTGCTTCTGCTCCCATTTTCTACCGCTAGCCTCCGCACCGCTTAAATAGCTCTTTTTCCCTGCTTTCTTCCCACTGCCGCCGCCGCCTCCTCGTTTCATTCGTCCCACCGAGCTTTTCCCGGCAACAGTCACCAAAGTCTGCTCGATATACTCGTCCTCCACTCCGGGAGCCGGCACGGGGATGAGGATCTGATCCTCATACCCCCCGTCCGTGTGCAGGTCCGAGTCATCCCCACCGACAACCTCCTCCCGGGTCTGGACCAAGATCACCTCTTGGTGGTGGTGGATCGAGTTGGGATCGTCTGTGACCAGCGGTTGCAGCGCGATCATGGGCTGGTCGTCGTCGTCGTCGTCGTCGTCGTCGTCTCCCCCAACCACCGTGGTCTCGATAGTTTCCACCGGTATCGTTTCCACCTCTATCTCGTGTAGCTCCACTATTTCGGCCGGCATCTCCGAGCCGTCCGCCTCAATGTACAACGTATCTCCGGATGCCATATTGAAGTCCGCCAGCTTGCCTCTCTCATTCACGCCGTGTTGTGCTCGGTTTTTTTGCCCCACAAACACACCCCCTGCTCCAGCCTCTGTCTGTTCTCCCTCTTCGATAACAACTCTTCACTCCGTCCCACGCCAGTTCTCGCCGCCACTATGCTCTCATACCAAAACACCGCGAGACTTTGGCGGACCTTGTGATAATAGGTTAAGTCAGGGGTTCCCAAACTTTTTGTATGTCAAGTACCCCTAAATACATATGAGATTTGGGCTACGGACCCCCGTTTGGAAACATTTGACCCATCTGAAGAGATTTTTATTAGTAGATATGATTTTAGTACAGAATTTATATTGTAGACAGGCTAGTCAAGAGAGTGAAACCTCTGATCATTCTTAGCCATTCTTATTCTTCTCATTGGGATAACTGCATGAATGCAAAAATACAAAATGTAATTATTCCTAATTTTACCTGGTCCCTCTAGAGCCCTCAAGGGGCTCTCAAGGGGATCCCCTCCCAGGGATCCCCTGTTATCAAAATAAACCATATTTTCACTTTCTGTCAATGCATGAAGGGGAAATCCCCCAACTACATAACAAGCACAACATCTTATTGCGCAACAGATTACTGCATCCTATACGCCACAACATATTCATGGGAGGTGTAATTCACAATCTAACAATCTAAATGAAAAGAGTAGCATGTGGCACACACACACGATGATCACATCATCACCTTGCAACCTTGCATGTCTGTTGTCATGTCATGTGTTGTCTAGTCTTGCTGTATTTATCATACTACTCATATCTTTTTATTTATTGACTATTATTGTGTTCTATTTAATTATAGAGATGAGAGAGCCAGGGCACTTGCATTCCATTGCATTTTAATGTACACTGTACCGTGGACTGCATATGACAATAAACTTGAACTTGAACTTGAACTTGTACATTGGGGTTTTTCATCTGACTTTCATTATCAGTTCTATGCGATTCTATGACCTGCATGACCAAACCTGAGTCTAGTCTTACAGGGGAGTACCATTCACTTTAAGGATTCATCTGCCTCACTTTGCCGCAGTTTCACATGAATTCAATATTTGCTAATGTGAACTCCCAAAGCCAAAATCCAGAGAACTAAGACTAAAAATTTGAGTTAAAATACCATTTACATTCAATTTAACTGGATCAAGTATGAATCATCAAACCTTTTCTCAAATAAACCACATAGGTGCCCTGTTTTCTTAGGAGTTTGAGGTTACTAACCCTGCAGTATTTTATTCAGTCCGACCTACATTGCAGATATATGGACAACTATGGAAACATAACATAGCTAACAGCTTTTGATATTAATGTCTGTGGGACAAATGAGAACCTATTTTAATTTTCCTGATACCCACCTTTATGTTTCTACTAAGACTTAAAAAACAGTGGAGCAGAAACACTGTTAAATGTATAAAAAAAGATGAGTAGGAAAAACAGGCTTAGATGGTGTATCTTAGGGTAGAGGAGGATAAAGGACAGGATAAAGCATCCATCTGGGGTTTTAATCTGTGTAGATAGACAGACAGATAGATGAATAGAACAATAGAGGAAAAAATAGCTTTTTTATGGGATTTGAAAACACACTGAAGTGCCTTCAAATACAAGAGGCTGCAACAAAGGCTTGACAAATCATCTCAAAGGAATGTACCATGTCTTAAGATCAAGGGTTTTGTAATTGAAGCAGTCATGTTGAATCTGTGAATTCAACATTCAAATAAATGATGAACGTGGGAGGAATTTAATAGCTACAAAAAAAAAAAGATGACAACCATTTTTGGAATAGCAGTCTTCACACATTGGAAAAAAGCAAACTCTTTATTGCTTTATTTGTGTTGTTCATCTTTTGGATCTACTTAGCAAATTTTTTTCTGGAGGGCACATTAGTATAACAGCGTCCTAATACTTATCCTACTGCTACAGCATCACACAGTGTAACACTTGTTTAACACAATCAGGGTATTAGCACAGAGACAGCTCAGATGTTTCACAGTTCTTTGTGCTGCACCAGCTTTAACATACTGCACCCACTCAACAACCCCTGGGTCTTACGTCAATGGAAACACGCTCAAAACAGAAAGGAAAAATAACAGTCAGGCATCACAACAGCATCCAAACAAACCTGGAGGAGACAAAATGAAAGAGACGGCCTCATTTATCCAAGACATTGTTCACAGTTTTATTTGAATTCATTTTAAACTTTAGTGTGTATCTTTTTTTTCTTTATTGTCAAACCAGGAAGCACTTTGTCATAAAAGGAAATAATAAAATGAACAATACTTCACCATATCCTTGCAGCCAATAAACATTTTTATTAACAACATGATCACAAATACTCTGGTGTATTATTTTTTGTTCATAAGATTGCAATATCCAAAGTACAATAGTTTATTCCACCCTCTGTCTTTTTTTAGTCAATGATTCCACACATAGCTGTGTTGGCGAAAAGGATAAAAAACCTTTTAAAAAATTTTCCAGGTCAGATGATGAGAAAGAAATGTGCATGTGCTTGTAATTGTATGTAAAACAAAACCAGATGAAAACGATCAATATAAAATACAAAAGGCTGACATAAAATGATGTGCAATAATAATTATCACCATTACCATTACTATCATATTCTCATCATCATTTCCTCATTATTACCATTGTACTCACTAAACTACTACTACTCATATTAACATCATTACATTGACAATCATAAAAATGAGAGTAATAATGATGAAAATGATAGTAATAATAATGCAACAAAAAAATAAAAACAAACTCTGAAAAAAACCGAAAAAAAACCCATTGAATTTTATCCATTTTCCATTGGGCCGAGGACAGAGGAGCAAACTGGGCTAACAGACAGACAGAGATTTTAACAAATCAGAGTAATCAGTGCGAGAGTGCGCCCCGTTCATGTCTTTCTCTCCAAACAAAACCAAACCAAAATGGCAAAGAGACATTTCTGAAGTGTTACAGCAACGTTGCCATGTTGCTTCAACACCACAGCGAGACAGAATGAATAGATGTCACAGTTTGGGCCTCCTTTCCTGACTCTCCTCCTCAGGGCCACAGCAGCTGCTGCAGGGGCGATGGTTTGAAAAGGTGGGTCACGTTGGGGGGGGAGTGGCTCTGAGAGATTATGTCGTGCTAATTCTACTGAGTTCATGTCTAATGGCTGCAAGCGAGACAGAGAGAGAGAACAAGGGAACAAAGTTATAAGGAGATAATACAAGGCAAAAAAAACAATGTCCATGCTGCATTCAGTGAGAACGGGAATTGACAAATTAGACAAAATGTACATAGCATGGTGGGATTTGGGATCAGTGATGGTAAATTTGTCTCTTCACCTAAAAATGCTGCTTATGTATTGTGACTTTTGTGTTGTAGAGCAGAAATTCACCAGCAGCAGGTTATAAAATGAGATAAAATGTTCTTGGTGGAGTTTTCAGTTTTCATTCCCATGTTAAACTGTCTGTCTTGCCATGTCTCTGGTGCCACCTAGTGGTTACAACATTACCTAGCTCCTCCTCTACCATCCCATTTGATGCATTCCCCAAAGTAGTTATTAACACAAATTAAAAAAGGTGTTCACACACAAGCGGATTGATTTTCTCACTTTTTAATCTAGTCTCTTTTTAGAGGAAAAAGGAACATACCATCGATGATCTCGTCCTTCACTTTGTGCAATTCACGGACCACCTCTTCCAAGATTTCCTGGTGAAATGCAGCAAGAGGTGATTGTTCATAATACATCTCACACATATTTTTGTTTTCTGCAGAAATCTTTGCACACAGTAAGCAAGGCTTTAGGGAACGGAAAAGACTCGTTGAAGACAAGCTGATCACATGACAAAATACTGAGCAGAATTAAAAGACGTATCAGCCGGTGGTTAGTGTT